>JASDDO010000012.1:343809436-344434436 GCA_030015575.1 Agapanthus africanus | reverse complement strand
GATAATGGGAGCTGGGCTCAGAAAAGAGCCCGTCTCCTTCAATAATATACAAGAAGAGTTCGATACCATTAGGAGATATTAGGGTTTAGGAGCGAAATATTAGGGGAATTGAATTGGATGATTAGGATCTCTCTAACCTCCATTATATATATATATATATAATGGAGGAAATGTGCCATATGAGGGAATTTCCTCCTCTGGCATAGAAAAAATACACCCTCCACGATTATTTTCGACGATCGGAACCCAACATCATCATCTTTATCATGTATGTGGATACACCAAATTTAATGTGATTCCACCACTTTTTCACTGTTGATTTAGTGGGTGTAAAATTAACGGTTTACCGACAATAGAACTTTTTACATTGCTAATTCAATGGTGAAAAAGTGGTGGAACCATATGAAATTTGGTGTATCCACATCTTACATGATAAAGATGATGATGGGTGCCAATCGTCGAAAAAATCGTGGAGAATATAGATTTTTGACGCCACCTAACGAAAATGCCTCCTAGTAAGTTAAGTAAGTTTACGGTGAAGACCCGGGACCTTATGGCAAATGAGGATGTCATATATGTGCGTGTCTATTTTCGTTTCTTTCTGGCATGCATATGTTTAATTAATGGGACTGCATTAATTTTGATTAATGTAAGGAAAACAAACATATATGATGTTGGAACCAATTATTGAAAATTATAGGCGTTTACTTTTGCTTTGCGTCGAGATATTCAGTTAGGAATATCCTGCACCTCATTCGATGAAAAAGAGCCTATATCTCTTCACAGGGAGTGACCTCTTTGGCAATGTTTACGTGACTATAAACTGCTCATGTGCACGCTTCCTTTATAGCACCTGGAGATGACACCAGGCCCCCAAAAAATCTTTATTTCAGCAGTTGTCTGGATCAAGGATCTTCAAAACTTTTGATACTCGGTAAAACTGGACATTGTCATAAACACATTTCTAAGTTCTAACTGCAATATGAATCAACAATAAAAGTGTCCCACTCGACTCTCTTACATTTTCAGCTAGAGAGAACTCAGAAATAAGAGGAATATTCCTGTTATTAAAAAAGAAAAAGTTATTTTTTTAATCACATAGTAGTGATGTATAACTAATTCCAGCCATTTATTAATATGCAAACAAAGTAAAAATTAAATAATATTGTGAGAGAGGTGATAACGAAAGAAACATGGAGAGAATGGAGGAAAGAAAACTTGAAAGGCTTGAAGAGGGCACAAGTCTTTAGCGAGTGTGGTTTGTGATGCATGATACCAATTAAAAAGGCCGCATCATATATATATGGTGCAAATACTTTACTCAGTAATCTTAGAAAACAATCTCCAGATATTTTCAAACAGTTGACATCGTCGCGACTGTTGTATTGTAGTATGTCGGGGGAAGCTACCGATAGCGAAGGCCCTCCCATTCCCACCAGGAGCGATCTATTAATGTTGTTGATTACTAAGATAAAACTATTTTGTAATGCAAATATATATTGAGAAAATGGAGTATTCATGTGAGACAATTTCTAGTAATGTCAGTGTGTGCTTATATGAGATTACTACTTTTGCAGGTTGATGTCATTGAGTCACAATGGAATGTTTTGCAAGCCCATGTGCACGCTTCCCATGATTTTACTGAACTAGTGGGGTTTCATCAAGAGTATGTAATAAGTCGATCACTTAATCCAGTATTTATAAAAAGTTTCTTGTATAGATATTCTGCAAATTGAATACGGTATTTCTTTTTAGTTGTATATTAAAGTATATGCTAAATTTGAGCTCTTAAATCACTTTCTGTTTCTGTTCCAAATTCCAACTAAAGATAATGATTTTGCTTTAGATAATTCACTAGGGGCCGCATGGTGAAAAATATTATAGAGATTCACCACTATCACCACCATCATCTTAGACTTTCTTCATTAAAGTGGTGTCAACTATGGTTCTGAATATTTTTTCATCATTGTATATCAGATATTTCATCTTTGAACAACCAAAATAAGGACTGGATCCAATCGTGCATAATCTTGCATGGAAGGACACCTTAAAGAAATTGAGCAGAGAAAAGATGTAGAGAAAACTTTAATTTCTTAATGAGGACTTCTAGGGTCGCTTATATACAAGTACTCGAGGCTAATTCTTGAGTATATATGGCAACAGGGTTGTAAAACAAGGTTTAAAAGGCCAATTAATTGGCGTTTAAAAGTTTTTGGCTAGCAACCGATTAAATAGTATTAAAAGGTCGAATGACCGTATAATTGATCCTGCACGAAATATGTTATGAACGACCATTTAATTATGGGCTTATAAGATGCACATATCCTATTCGCTATTCAAAACCCAATACACTAACTCAATTCTTTCTTGATAAAGGCTCGATTCGTTCTTTTTCTCCACATTGACCTAGTTTTTTTTAGTCTATTTTGATATTTTTAACGTATATGCATTGGAAAATCTATTTGTTGCATCACATAATCCAACTATATGGCATATAATCTGTTTATGCGTTATGCGCTGGCCGACCGGATAGGTGTTTTACAACATTGCATGACAATCAATCAATGGCAACTATACAACTAGATAAAGATTAACACATGTTTCTAATTTTGCATGTCTTTAACGCTATAACCGGAACAATACCATGCTTGTAGGGAATTGAGTAAAATTGCATGCAGTAATGTTTGTCAATGCTTCAGAACAAGAGTTCATATTTTAGAGGGTTCTGGCTTCAATATTTATAACCGTCTCTTGATTGCAATACATAAATTAGCAGCCAACATATTTAAAGTATTGTCGGGTATCATTTACCAATTTTATTGTTTGCAACTGTTAGAATTTTGATTATTTAAAGTTGAGGGGGGATCATATATTTTATTTATATGAGTGTACACGGTTTTTGATATAAGTGGATTCCAATAATAAGACTTAAGCCTTGTTGAGGTTTGGCCCATTTTATATCTTATACCTATATACCTCTCATAGTTTTTCTAATGTGGGACTATTTTAGTCTCTCACATCTCAACAGCAACACAAAATTCATTAAACCATAGTTTCCCTATCTTTACTCTGGATTTTCTCTTTCTGCATATAAACTTAATTTGTTGTTTCTCATTCCTCCCAATAACTATATGCTTGGTGCATCTCATTCTTATAATAGACCGCATATGGTTCATATTTGGCAAATTCCTGATAATCTATCTATTATTTATTGCAGATATTTGTCTGCTTTGATATCGCAGTCCTTTCTGGATATTGGCTCTGTCTCCAGAATACTTGATAGCATCATGAAACTCTGTCTGCAATTCTGCTGGAACATTGAAAATTATGAAAGCAATCCAAATTCATCCGAGCTCGAACATATAACTGAGGTACCGTCTCTAAATCATTCAAATTTATTTTATCATGAATTCTATGGTTCCAATTGTAGATCTCCCTACTATCCTTACATCATTAGTGTATCACAGTGTTATCACATTATGTAAATTATTTAATCAGTAAGACTAGAAGCTGGACAAGTAAGTGCTGAATAGGACTTTCCAATATAACCAGCTAATGTAATTTTGTTTTGTATACTTATAACATAGATAAATGCTTCGAATGGTTCTAAATTTGCTGGTCCTGAAGAAGTAACATACTAATGCATTCTGTCCCTTGTATTCAGTGAGGACCTCAACATCATTGGACACTTTTTGACACTGTAAACTACTGATTCTTCTGGATGATGAATCTGTATGGTCTTCAAATAACCTGAATCCGTTAATTTTTAAATTTGCCGGTCCTGAAGAAGTAACATGCTATTTCATTCTATGTCCCTTTGTATTTCAGTGAGGACCGCAATAGCTTTGGCCACTTTTTTGATGCTGTAAACCACTGATATTAATTCTTCTAGGAATCTTCTGGATGAAAAACCTGTATAGTCTTCAAAGAACTCAGAATCCTTTAATTAAAACGTGAAGGGTCCAGTACTTTTGTTTATCGTCTGCTTAAAACTAATTTATTTACCATCTTAAATTTGAAGTAATCATCACCACTGACCACCTTTCAAATTTATATATGACTTACAAATTAATGGATTGTACAAATTTTTCCCGGCAGCAAGAGGCGCATCTTCTCATATCGATGGAAATACCCATCCCTTTGATTTGGATAGATAGGGAGGGGCAGAGCTCACTATGGGTCCACATTACTGTCAATTGTTTCAGAGTTAATACAGGAAGATTCACTAAATATGTTGATGGATGGATGGATGTCATAGAAGTCCTAATTGTTACGAAGTCAAGCTCCTTTTAGTTCCCTCCTCAATTCTCTCCAATCCAGCCTTGATTTCCTCCTTATATTATCAGTGTGTGTAGTATTTCATTTGTAAACATTTGAGGATTAATAAATAATATTTCCAATGCGTAACATCAAAGAAGTTGGCTGCTGCCCCCTTCTAATAAATTACCTTCCAACTAAAAATACCCACATCACAAAATCCAAAATTTAGCACCAAAACTAGATCTCAAGACACTTGCAAGAGAATCTAACAAACAACCCATGATGTATTCAACACCAAAACCCACAACAAGCCAAGGTCTAAGTCTTGGTGGAGTCGATGCCTGAGGTGGCTCCTGAGGCGCAGACTTGAGGTGAGGTGTAGATCTTGAGAGATCTTGAGGCCAGCAAGGGGAGGCCATGGATATTGAAAATGGCGGCGGCTCAGATCTTGATGGAGGCGCAGCGAAGGCGCTATGCTGCGCAGCGAAGGCGACAATGGGCTCAGAACTCGATGATGAGGCGATGGCTGGATCTTGATGTTGGAAGAATTGACAGCGGAAAGATCGGGCAGCGTTGATGGAGTTCCGATGTGTCCTGGTCGACGATGAGGCAAAGCTCATAGGCAAAATCGATGTTGAGGCAACGCTCGGATCGGCGAAGAATAAGCGGCAGCGGAAGTGGGACTTGACGACGGTGAAGAAGTCATAGGTGGGATCCATGAGGCCGTTGGCGGAAAGGAGAGCTCGATGACAGAGAAGTCGTAGAAATAGCCCACGAAGCTGACGGGGAGGATCAATGGCAACGACAACTACGATAAGTGATTTTAAACCCTTGCTCTAATACCATGTTACGAATTGGAAATATTATTCATTGATCCTTAAATGTTTACAATGAAATACAACATATATATACACAATGACAATATGAAGAAATATGTAATCAAGGAGGAAATAAAAAAAAAATTAAGGCACAATAGAAGGGAATTAAGAAGGGAAATAAAATGAGCTTTGACTTAACAGATTCCATGGCCCTCCAACTGTTCGACAAAATTCCCCAAAGGAACTCCTTGTCGGCATCGCCGACTCTGCAATGCTTCGGCACCCTAGGCCTAAGCCTCGGCAAGGCCGAGGCTTAGCCCCTACGGCCTCTGCATCACGATCTCCATTGGCCTCTGCACCACCTTGGATTCTCGTTGTTGTTTCACTGCTTTTGGTATTGGATTCCAACGGCGCCTTCTCGAGCTCCTAATTGTCAAACCCGAGACCTCCTAGCTCCCCGTCGACTTGAGCTCCATCATCGACTAGATCTTCATCTTCTCGGTTTCAAACCCGAAACCTCCAAGCTCCCCGTCGACTTGAGCTCCAACATTGATTTGAGATGCATTCTCTCGGTTCTGCTGATCCTTCGAGCTCTAGTTCATTGCCTCCATGCTCTATTTCGTGCAAGCTATCGGGCGCCCTTGAGCCGTTGTGCTTTCTTGTGTGTGATCCGTGCTTTCAAGCCGTACTTTGAGCCTCCGTGCTCTATTTTGTGTGTAATCGTCCCTCATGGCGCATTAGTCCTCATGCATCGGCCCTCGCCGCATATCTGCTCTCGTGGTGCATCGGCCCTCGTGGTGCATCGGCTCTCATCGCGTATCTTCAAATACACCCAACTTCTGTATTTCTTGCCCAAACTCTCAGTTTACAATCCTCCGTGAGTTTGAAGGGGCTATTAAGAAGTCAAAGCTTCTTTTATTTCCTTTCTCAATTCCCTTCTATCTTGCCTTAATTCCTTTCTTGATTTTCTCTTTGATTATCTCTTCCTTATGTTATCATTGTGTGTGTATGTAGTATTTCATTTGTAATATTTTAGGATCAATAAATAATATTTCCAATTCATAACACTAATAACGATCAATATATGTCCATCTTGTTATGGTGAATATAAAAATATATACGAAATCCATTAACTAAATTCTCCTAAAAATTACATGGATTAGATAGACGATTCCTGTTCATAACCATAGTAGTTAAGCTTGTTTCGTATAATTAAATATGTAATCAACCATGGGCCTAAATTTAGGGTTGATCGTATAAGGTTATACCAATATTTAGGAGACTAATGTTATTTTATTCATAATTTTAACACATCTGCTTGGGACCATATAATGCATAAGCAACGTGGCATGTCTACGGATTACATGGCATTGAGAAGTATTTTCTTAAATTATTTTTAATGCTTAATTTTTTTGGAAAAAATTCTGATCAAAATTTTATCGGTCAGATTTAAATTGTTAAAACCCAAAAACTAATGTTAATTAGAAAAGGGATTCAGAATGAGGATGACAGAAAGGCAACTAGTTGAAAAAATTGGAATAGAAAACACTGACCAAGAGGCTAGCGAGGAATATCACCATACAGAACCATCACCAGAGGAATCTCACTGGAGTTGATCTCCGTCCAATGTCTAGACACAGGACTGGAGTGCCATATAGAGTGGCAACCTAACAAGAGAAAGTGAGTAATAAATATGCAGGAGAGAAGGCTCAATATATTAAGTTATGCAATTTTCATTTGGGTTGGGTAAGTCTTAGCTGTAAACTTGATTATTCCTGATCTAGGTAATCTGGATATTGATCGTGCATCATTATTTTGATGGCTAATAAAACCCCACCTGCATATTGACTCCATTTGCATAAGATGATGGCATTATGCCTGTCGAACATGTTATCATAGTGCATGTGAGTATATGAGTGCATAAGCGGCCGCATGTTTGTTCTTACAACATTTAGAAGCATAGGTAGGTTCTGCTATCTATTTTGCTATTTGTAAATTTGTAGGTTTAATCAGAGACCTTTTGTAGGTTCAATGCATATGCTGATTAAAAGAGACCTGCCTTTGTTGCAAAGTGCTCATATATGCTCTTCTGATTATGTTTATTTACACAGGCTATAAGTACACTTGTAGATTAACCAACATATATCCCTATGATATGATTAATTGATGAGAGTGCATTAATTCTGATTAATGCAAAGAAAATAAACATAAATGATGTTGTTAGAACCAATTTTTAAAACTACTTGGTTTTTTTCAAAACTATAGTTGTATTCTTTTGCTTTGCATAAAGGTATCCGGTTAGGAATGTCAGGAAAGAGCCTTGATATCTTCACGGGGAGTACACTCTTAAGCAAAATTTTATGTTACTAGTTTTAAAAGCGGAGCCTAAACCTTTCTTTTTTCAAAGCCATTCGATTCCTTCAACGATATCAAGTTCATTACGTTAAATGTTTTTCGCCAGTTACCAGCCATAGTCCTCCGTCATTTCAGATTGGTATTGCTTAGTATTCGTGTTACGTATGTTGACCTCTGTCATGGCGGATTGTTCGGTAGCTCTATAATACTTTTATGTTGCATAGTGATGCGATTGGTTACGGTCATTTTGACCTCTGTCAAGGGCTCGTACATGTGGGTCTAATTAATCCAGGATAATGACGGGTAGAATTTTACTTACAAATTATGGTATGTTGATCTCTGTCAAGGCCATAAGCCGCTTGGGACAAAAACCATATCGGGAGTTTCAAATATAAGGGAAACATACCAAGTTTGCGCATACCTTCTGAAGTGTGGTAATTTTGTGTCACGACCCGAATGTTTCGACTCGTGACCGGCACTTAACCACGCAACGTCTACAGGCGTAACGCGACTAAGTAAGCCGAACCCAGAAATCAAACCCATTTAAAAGCAGCGAGTGTTGAAAACATTTAATTAAGACATTTAGAAAACCTTAAATAGTTTAATAAGTTCTTTAAAGTTACGTTGTCATTTAAATAATTTTGGCAGCATTGTAAAAGTAACCCCGCAATCGGTATAAAACAGGATATGAGTGAAAATGAGATATAATGAAACCAAAACATTCCCAAACGGAAGAAATCACGCCCACCGGCGGAAACCATCATCACAAGAGTAATATACGACGCTGTAACGAAGAATGAGCAATAAATAAACATCACAAAATAATAAACTGCATATAAAAACAGTCGGCTCCCACGAGCTCGACATCAGAATACAAAGAAATATACATCATCGTCCTCACACTGTCACTAAGTCCAGTACATATATGGTAGATGGAGAATACTAGATACAAAAGGGATACAATAAAAGTAATCAGATACTACAATCCACCTAAAAGCAAAACAGCTCTCACACCAACTGTAGTGGTATCTGTAGCCAAAAGATGCAAAAGGCAGCCTGCCGCGACTACTCCGAGGGGCAACCTGCAAATACTGTGGCACACCGGGGGTAAGTTGCCAACTCGTGAATAGAGATAACATATAAAGGTAATCGCGAGCATGCACGTACTGCGCTACTCTATCATATGCCAGCAAGTAAGATCTATATGCGACAAGCAGTAGGTGCAATAATCATGCAAATGCTCTGTCACGTAAAATAACTACAGGATGAGATATATGATAATCAATGCTGAGTATGGGATAAATAACATCTACACGGAATATCAACGTGGAAAGGTAATCGGTGCCCAAAACTGCACCCCAAATCCCAAATAAACTCGGGCGCCGGCACCCTCCTCTGCCCTCAAATCCTGTAAATCTCTGAGAAATCACGAGTGTCCAACATCGGCACCCAAATATAATAAAATACTCGTGTCCAGCATCGACACGCAAATCCTCATATATCGCGCTCCGTAAGTCCGGATCAGCCCACGGGCTCCGTCTGCGGTATCGGCCCTCGGTCCCGGCAGTACGGATCATCCCGCATCCATCTCTCGACTCTGGTCAGTATCCTCCGGATAACCGCCAGGTCCAACCAATCACCGGTAGGTACTCGCCATCCTGCTAGGCTCATCGTTTACTCCACGAAAAACATTTCTCGCCCCGGGGAACCATACCGGGTCCACCACGAACCCGCAAACGGATCATCCAACTCCTCGAATCGGGTTTCAAACACGTCTCAGCACCGAGAAAACGAGTGGTGGACGCACCAAAATATCATATCACGAGGAACCGGGTTTTCAAATAGTGCATCTTTTCTTAAATAATCCCACGGTCCTCAAAACCAGAAATCACATGAAAATCCAACACCAAGAAGTAAATCAAATGCGATGTGCTATGTACATCAAGCCATAATATAGGTACAAGGGGAAACCGCTTTTAAAAATAGTTTCCGTTTTTAAAGACATCATGCGGCTCCCAATTTCTATGAAAATCATATCGAATCATATGTGAAATGAACTACAACAATATAATCATGGCAGTTCTACAGTGAGTGTGTCATGGCAATTACTAACGGTGTGTGTAACATGCAGATTAGTGCTCGTGCAACATGAACCGTTAGTAATAGTGCGGTGTTCTATCAATTCTAAGTTTACTTACATATAGCAAGGAATGCAGTATGCAATGACAGTCAATGGGGTAAATGCAACATGTAACTATAAGGTCCTATCAGCCCTGACGCATAACGCCATGCAGGCGATATCCCCGTAGATGTTAAATCTACTCACCGAAGTCTCGCGCTAAGTGTAGCCGACGACTTGCTTCCCATTCTTCGCAACGTCCGTCTCACTCGTCTGCGAACCTAGAATCACACAATATATTACATATAAGCTCAAATCCACAAAAACGTGATATTAAGGTCAAACTAGAAACCCGCGTCGCAAACCAAGCGCGTGTGCACGCGATACGCTAAAACGTGTGATTACGCGCCTGAAACTACCCCGACGCGTCGCGATACACAGAAACCCCAAACCCACACACGTATCACGCGTGTCGCGAAGGTTTAAAATACGAGAAATAGGTATATAGCTCCAGATTTTTCTACAGCAAGAATCAAATAAAATTATACATGCCATGAGTCTAAGGGTTGCAGCAGACACCAATAGAGACAAACCCCAACCCAATCCCTCCCCATCTGGCCGCAATTTGCGGCCAGAAACAATATTTCGGCGGCCTGCACAAGTCGTATGGGGGTCGGGTTCTACCTGGGGGATCAGCACCTAACAAAGATACTGCAGTCATCTCAAAATTATTCTGAACTCACTGGGTCGATAGCAGTTTACAGAAAGTCAAAATTTGCTTAAAAACGATGAATTTGCATCGAATTGGGATCTGGTGGTATTTTAGTGCAATTGGGGGCTAAGCTAGGTTAACATGGCCCTAACAACACTCCATCAACTTACTAAAACCAGTTCAAACATCACTTGGTCATGGTTCCCACTAATCACCACATATCGCACTAAAACGCACCAATAAACACTAATCGAAGCTAAGCTACACTAATTAAGCAAACTAGGGGGTAAGTTCAAGAAGTATACCCCACACTCGACCCTAGGGAGCTGGAGGAAGGAGTGGAGGGAAGGAGCTGCAGTTGAAGTTGTGCTGCTGCTGCTGCTCACTGATGCTGTTGCTGCTCACTGATGCTGCTGCTGTGATGCTTGCTGCTGCTGTGCTACTGCTGTGGATGTGGGTGTGTGAGTGTGAGAGTGAGGTTGAGAGAAATGAGCACAAGAATGAGAGGAAATCATAACTCCCAATGTCAACCCCTCCTTTCTCTCTCATCATTAAATGCAAGCATGGCTTTTGCCATGATGCATTCTCTCTCTCTCATTCTCACCAAGTCAACACTCCAAAAGTAAATTCAAATTAAAGCAACTATCCATTAACTAAATAAACTTAATTAAAACCCAAAGACTTAATCCCCATGATTAAACCCACCATGGTTGCTAATCATGGTAATACCTCATTTTTAAACCCTAGTTTACATGCACATGTGTGTGCAAGCCTAGGAAAATTCTTGAAAAATATTTATTAAATTTGGAAAAATATTTGAAACTCAATTTGGTAAACTTTTTGTTAAAAACCCTTTATTTAAATATAATTAGCCACTAAACACATCCTAAGGTGTTACATTTTGGTCGGTTTCCATCAAGATTATCACAATGATAGTTAGGTCCCGACTCCCACCGATGAGTACCTTACTCGGGTTATCCCGACTAATTCTCATGTTAGGGTTTGAAGGAGAATTCGAGAAAACAGTGGGAGCCATCCTGATTAGAGAAAGTGATTAACCAATCTAATCTAGGTTAGAGTGCATGCTGAGTGTTTCTTTTGTCTTTCTAGTTTGCGTCCATGACCCACTTTAAACTAAAACTCATGAACCAAGTTATCCAGACCTTCTTACACTCTTTGGTTTTGGATTGTCATGATTCACGACAAAGTCATATATATCCCTGCCGCTCCTACTTTCCCTTTGCTTTTCTCCAAAACACTCCTATCACTACGGAGATCCATATTGTTTGGAAAAACCATTTCGTATAGTTACATACGAACTCGAAGAAACTTGCTTCAGTTCTAAGATGGTCATGGGTTCTGAAGAAATTGAATAGGGATTATTCGGTTGTCTTTTATCTTTATCTTCTCTCAGGTCGTGAGGGCTTATAGTATTAGGAGAGTACGCCTATTACGCTTATTGGATAGTCTTCTTCCAAACTTTGGGCTTGTGTCGAATGGTAGTGAAAGAAACAAACCAATTAACCTAAGTGTGGTTTACAGAAGGTAAGAAGTAAAGACATAAATGTATAGTAGTGAGGACAAAGAAATTTGCGACTACTGTCATGAATCTGGATAGTGGAAAAGACATTACTAAGAACACTCGACCATCCCCTCGAATCATTTTCATGTTTCAGTTTTTCTGTGCGGAGTTAATTGAAAACTGCTTTCCCAATTAGATTCTGATTCCGGAGTATGTGTTTGCCAGGTTTGGATCTCACATCTGTAGGGCATTACAGACACTGAGGAGTAGGATATTGAGAAATGGGTATTTTGATCCTCAATATCAGAATTCTTTGTAATTGGTGGTATTGGATTAAATCACCTGGTTTTGCTTACGTCAAATATTTGGTTTTGAATAACCGTTATGCACCAATTTTTAAAATTGAATATCTGTATTTTTATTTTATAAAGTGAGATAAATATTTCAAGAATTGTGTTTTTAAATATTTACCTTTATCAGTTGAGTATAACGTAAGGTGCATTGAATGATGGTATATACATTCTTAACCAAAATACAGTTCTCAACCTACAATACAAGGAATTTGAGTTTGTACACTCTAGAGACTTATATATTGAAATGTTTGTTGTCCAGTGTCCATGAGAACAAGGAGTTGGTACTTGTACTATATTCCGTTTACTTATGACTTCTTTAGTTTTAGACACGTATTTCGTTGAAATACAAGGTCCAAATTTTGAGAAGTTATAGGTATAAGAATAAAGTAGAGAACCATGCGTTGGAAGTATCAGAATTCTTCAAGGTGATCGAAGATGTATATACTTATGCTACGTATTCCATCATAGAAATGTTAAGAATATGATTATCTTTCAGGTTACTCATCCGTGGGTGCGCTTCTTGATGAGAATGCTGAATGACCTTCCATTTGATGATATGCACCGGAAATAGTTGCATGTCAATTGAATGCGTTTCCATCTAAATTAGTGCCTATGATTCTATGTGGACATAGAATGGTTGCGTATCTTGAGGATGTTAAGATATGGAGTTATCCGGTTTTTATTTAAAAGCTGAATCCGGATAAACTCAAGGCACGTTTCTGTAATGACAGTTTATGTGTTATTCCAGGCTTTTAGCAAGGGTTTAACTTTTACCATTTAAAGATCAAAAGTTGATATTGTTCTTGACTCGCTATCTTTTTAGCAAAATAAATTCTTTTCAGAAAAATTATTAGGAGTATGGTACAACTGGAAGCGATTCCAGAAACACAAATGGTTACTAAATTTTTTAGAGAACCTAAGAATTCAATTGCATTCGATAATCCATTAGTCAATCTGCAGATTTGGTGGGTAATCTTAGCCATCCGAGAGATACTTCGGTTGTCTCAAAGACGGTGACATGGAAGTTTTGATAACCCAAAATTGTCACTACTGCTGTTCTTGACAATGAGATCGGGCAGATGGATTACTATAACGTCATTCTAAATTGAATTTAGAAGTGCACGTGTATATGACTCTGCCAGAGGGTTGTAGTCAGTGGGAACAGCGGAAGCATGGTGGTTAAGTTGCTTATGTTTATTTATAGACTAAAGTAAGGAAAGTAGAATTGGTCATCTAGTTTGATGTAAAAGTCAATGATTTTGATTTCATCAGAACAACAGATGGATCTGGTAAGAAGATAGTAGGGACTGATGTCCTGGTAATTGAATGATATGCTCCTGATAGGAAGTGATGTTCCTATACTACGATCAGTGAAACTTTGGTTACGAGATATTTCTCCACATAGGATATGGACAGTATATCACGGATTCTGGTAATTAGATCTATGGTTTTAGATCTAGATTTAGGAAGTATCCCAATTCGGGTATCTTGACACTGCTCTAAAGCGTATTAGAATGGACGACTCCTGGAATGGCGGTGTACCCGCAGGTGTGGGAGTCACCCTATCTAAAGAGATGTCTTCTAGATTGATGAGTAGAGGGATTTGCATGATTGATATATCACTTGCTTAGGCAATTGAGTCAATCATGAGACGTCAAGTACCACACCAGATATTGCTTTTACACTAGCTGCAATAACCATACATTAATCCAATCCTGGAGAAACATTTGGAAGTAGTTAAGAACATAAGATGATGTTCTTGGTGTATGGTAATGGCAGCCTCCTGTACGGGGCGGTTACCAGTTTAGGCTTCCAAGGTGACCTGGATGATAGAGTAGCTGTTAGAGTTATAAGTTTACCCTCTTATGAGGTGCAGTATGTTGGATAGTTTTCTAAGCAGAATACTGAGGTGGTTATGGCGCTGGGTGCTGATTATATAAACAATGGATACAGTCTAAGAAACTTGTTGGATTTGGTGTTCATGTTATGAACAAGGTCCCATCAGATATCCAAACAAGTTCTAAAATATGCATCACTTATTTCGGGAGATAGTTGTTCTCCGTAAAGTTGAGATATAGAGAGATAAAGATAGAAACATTGAAGCGGATCCACTCACTGAGGCTATTTCTCGAACATGTAAGTTTCTCAAAACTAACTAGTAGAGAAGTTGGGTATTCGGTAGCACACGAGCTGTGAGTATGCGATACCGCAATAATTAGTCTTAAGTGCAAGTGGAGGATTGTTGGATATAGTCGACCTCAAGGCAATTATTGTAATTGCAAATAGGCGATTATGATAATTGAACGAGAACCTATACATGTAAAACAATCTTACTCGAGATGATAATATGCTATCTGGTTTGTCTTTATCATTATGTGTATACGTTTTGATAAAACCCGTAGGATTATTGCTTGACTACCAGCATTATGATGACGATCATATATGTGGGAGCTGGGTGGTCCATAAGAACATCCTTAAATGTTCCTAGTCGAGCGAGTATCGAGATTGTGCATCGATACTCTGGAGTAGACTAGTGTGTACTTTCAAGACCCCGACGAGGGGCGGTGGATGGTCTCACAAGCATTGCTGTTGAGTCACCTAAGATAATATACAGGTGCTCACTGGAGGTAGTACACCGGACGGACTTGCCGAGAACTTCTAGACATTATTATACCTTGTTGGGGTAAAAATTTACATCCCGGTTGACCAAGTCAAAATCAAAGTCAACCCCAAGCCAAGTGGGCCCAAGCCCAGATCCAGTGGGCCTATGCCCGGGTCGAGCCCGAACATGAAGCGGCCGGCCTATGCCCAAATGGAGTCCCTGTTTCGGCAAAGGTTCATGAGTGTCAGTGATAAAATCTCCATTACCGACCTTGTGAGGACCAAGCCGAGGAAGAATGAAAGCAACACCGACTTTATCGCCCGATGGCGCAATCTCACAGTCAAGTGCGAACCGCCGCTGGAGCAGGACCAGTCCGTCAGCCTTCTCATTGGAACCTCAGCAATTGGATGGTCCCATTCTTGTGTACGGCGGGCCTCAAGACATTTCAGGAGCTAACCAAGAAAGTTCAAATGCTGGAACGCTCGAAACAAGAGTCCCCGCCGGATTCTCAGAGAGACAAAACTTGGAAAAGCAAGCGGGACGACAACCGTAGAAGCGGGAGTTCCAGCAGTACCAATGTCTTCAATGCCTCCGACAATGAAGAAAAGCGAAGGGCGGGCGAATCCAAAACCAACCGGTCTCGAAAGCCATTGCTGGGAGGAGATGGGACTTCCCTAGAGGAGAAAAAGAACAAGGTTTACTCTTTCAGAAGGGACAAGGTCCGCAAGATATTTAAAGATGCCTTGAATAATGGCCTACAATTGCCGGAGTCGAAAAGACCCCAAGAAGCAAAAATGACCAACAATCCTCTGTATTGCCCGTACCACCGAGTAGTGAGCCATGCGATCGAGGATTGCTATATCTTCAAAGACTGGGTCGAGAAGCAGTACAAGGCTGGAGAGATCGAGCTGTCCAAAAGCGTGTTGGTGAACAATCAAGTTGCAACCGCCAACTTTATACAGACAGAAGTTGAAGCCTTCTGGGAGCAGATAGCTGAACCTGCTGCCCTGAAAAAAGAAACTGACTCATCGCGGCCTCCGTGGAGTACGCACATATCTAATAAGACGAAGAAGATGCTAAAGCTACTTCAGAAAGAGCCCAGGATGGAATGGGAAGGACAAAAGAAGCCTACCAGTCCAGCCGCCAATGCGGCTCCATCAGGCTCAAAATCCAAGAAGCTCAAGAAGAAGAAAAGTGCAGCTCGGCGCGAAAAAGAGTCTGCAGGGAGATTGATCATTCAAAAATATATCGATTCCTTCGAAGAATATGAACAAAAGGAAAGAACATTGATTCAATTGAAGGAGTTCTTCCCTGTACAAGCGGCTGAAATTCTGGAGGAGTTAGAAGAAGACTCCAATGAAGAGATCCCAGTAGTGACCTGCTACGCCATCCATCTTGGCAGCGACTCCGAGGATGATCTCTGTTTTCCCGAAGAGGACGAGGAGCTCACCACAAAGGCCAATCAAATCCAGCTCAGAAGCGGCAGGGCTCTACCGCAAAATCAGGGCAACGCCCCAAAAGGGAAGGAAAAACAAGTCGCTAATGAAGAAGATGGCAGAGAACCGGCTGATGAAAACATAAGTCCTTCCTCGGTGGACTATAATGTCTTGGCGCATCTCCGGAAGCTCCGTCTCTCCTGAGCATCTACGACGCCTTGGTCCTATCTAAGGAGCTTAGAGATGTTCTCATTCACGCTCTACAAAACCCCGAGCGGTATCAGGCTCACTTTGCGGAAATTAATATGAAAGAAGCCCAGCACGCTTTGCATGCCGCCGCAGTCACATTTAAGGATGAAGACTTGCTACTGGGAACGGCTGAGCATAATCGGCCGCTTTACGTGACCGGGTACAGCGACGGAGATCGAATTAATCGCATATTGATTGATCCGGGGTCCTCAGTGAACATCATGAACTTGCGAACTCTGAAGAGTCTGTCAATGGACGTCCGACACCTGTCAAGGGAAAAGATTGTCATTCAAGGCTTCAACCAAAATTGCCAGCAAGTTCTGGGGTCTATAGCTTTGCCAATCAAATTTGGGGATCTGCAAACTGAAGCTAAGATATACGTGATCGACGCCGACACATCTTATAAGATTCTCTTGGGGCGGCCGTGGCTCCACGATTACGGCATCATTCCGTCAACTCTCCATCAATGCATGAAGTATACTAAAAATGGCGAAGAAAGACGCATTGCCGGAGACATCCAGCCGTTCGGTGTGCATGAAGTCCGATATGAAGATTCTCGGTACTTTACGAACCACCAAAATGCTAAGCCACAACTGACTGAGGATAGAACAGCCCCAAGACTCAAGCAAATCTGCGCCGGCTATCACTTTCAAAAGCAAAAATACCAAAGTGCGCCCTCATTTCGGCAGCGACACTGATGAGTCCGACGCTGGAAGCCCGTCCTTCCGTAAAACTCGCCCTCATTTCGGCAGCGATACGGACGAATCTGTTACTGAAGGCCCATCTAGCAGCAAAGTCCGCCCTCATCTTGGCAGTGACACTGAAGAGTCAGAAGAAGAGGACCTGCCGTGCAACAGCTGTGCAGATTGGCCCCCCATGCAGCAAGCGAAACTACGAGAGACCTTCAAAGTCGCAGAAGGGTCCCTGGCCATCACAAGGGTGCCGGAACGGATGTGCAAAGAGCTCGACGCATTGCCAGTCTCTACCGTGGACCAGCTGAAAACTTTCTACGTGCCCGGGAGGAAAAATGGACAGAAGGGCATCCTGTTTTACAGGTCAAACCCCGTTGTGCACCCGGACGACCTTTCTGTCGTGTGCCTTCCCTATGAGAGAGGCATAAGAGCCGTCCTCAATCCCAGATACTATGCGCCCGAGATGCGGGAATACTTTAAGAAGTGCGGATGCCGGTTATATCAAACGGAGTCCGAAGCAAAGTTTTACGAAGGGCTATGGTATCCGCCCCAGGTCCGAGCACTCATCGATGGACGAATTCCAGATAGACGGGGCATAGGCTACATTCAACCTGATTCCAAAGCGTGCTACATGATCCATGTTGGTGAGGCTAGCGAAAGATCAAGTGATGATGACGAGATAGCCGAGCCAGAAGAAGCTCCTCAAGAGCTCGAAGATAGCGGACAAGCAACCTTTGATGAGCTAACCGAGATTGACTTAGGAACGCCCGATAATCCAAGGCCGACCTACATCAGCTCACTCTTGTCGGAGGAAATGAAAGAGCAGATAATTGCCCTGCTGCGTAAGTTCGTCGACTGCTTCGCGTGGACGTACAAAGAAATGCCTGGCCTTTCCCCTGAGGTAGCCGTGCATAATGTCACGCCCCGCTTCCCAGAGTACGCAAGATTGGGCACGTGACATAGCCAACCATGCTACCTGTGGGTAGGGAGTATCCATCCACAGTCGCATTACGGTTGTAAGGATATCAAGAACAAGATAAAAAAACTAATCTAATACATGTCCAAATCCATAATAACAAGAATCAATAAACAATAAGTGCGGAAGCTAATGATCCAATACAATGAATAAACAGTACGTCCCATAATGCGGGCTCACATCTGGAAATGAAATGAAATAAATAAACTAAACCCTAAGGACTCACAGTTCAGCCTGCTGGCTGAAGTACTCCTGCTCGGTCGTCGACAATGGTACGGAATCTGGGCCATGCAAAACCCAGACGTCAGCGCGTCATGACATCAAGTATATAGTATAAACATGGTAATAAGCAATGCAAGTATGAACATGAATAAAGCAGTAATAAGAAATAACAAGCAGGGTAATGTGCAATGGTGTCTAAACTGTCCTATCAGGTTTTCTACTCTATAGTCTTTGAAACCAATTGATGAAGCGTCGATGTAACCCAATATTATCCCGTACATACCCGGGACCACGGCCACAATATTCTCGGCGGCGGCCGAGACATGCCGTTAGGCACAGAATAGGAAAGTGTTAGTATCCCGTACATACCCGGGACCACGGCCACAATATTCTCGGCGGCAGCCGAGACATGCCGTTAGGCACAGAATAGGAAAGTGTACACTCGGTATTACCCCGTACATACCCGGGATCACGGCCACAATATTCTCGGCTGAAACCGAGACATGCCGTTAGGCACAGAATAGGAATGTGTACACTCGAACGGTAGTGAACTGTCGAGTTACAAGTCAGGTTCATCTTTGATTTTCCCATACCCCCAAGCTATGTATGTCAGGTCAGGTATTCAGTAGTCAAGGACTAATGCCAACACAGAATCCGGTAAGAGTAGGTCTGTCTGGATAGACAGCAAGGATGGTCGGGTTTGTCGGCATTAGGCAGGAAATGTCATGGTACAACAGACTGAGTTGGTATATATGTATATGTCATGTGTAGCAGGGTCAGGCCAATATGTAGTGCAATCGGGTAAGTGCTCACAACAGGTATACAATCAATAATGAACAGCAGCAGGAAACAGTAATTAACCATAATATTCCATGTAACCACAGTGATGTTTGTATTCTCTTATTAACAGGTTCAAGCACCTTTAGGGTGCAATAGCCACAAGGTGAAGCAATATCCACAATCATGAAGTAATGAAGCTACAGGAATTTACACTAAGTATAATAATTGTCTCGTGGATGATTTAACAGTTTAAGCAGATATGATCCAGTCGTTTTATTTAGTTGAAATATGGATTGATGTAGGATTGATTAATTACGAGAACTATTATGACGATTCCCTGTTAAAGATAACCGCAACTGTCAATTCTAACTTATAACATTTTATCAATTACCATCATTAAGTTGTCTTATAGTATGAATTCAATTGCGTGGCAAGACTAGATCTCGCACGCTAGCATGTTAGAGCAAGTAATCAGATACTTGTCTCGACGGTTCTGCAATCTGGAATACGGATGCGATGTCGGCAGAAAACACGATATGATAGCACGGGCCACGGATCGAGTCCCAATAGAGAACAACGGGATCACACGGACCAGGGTACTTCGCTGGAGCGTCGGGTCCAAATGACGGCACGGTCGGAAACCGGCAAAAGTCAAAAGTAGCGAAGTTAGCAAATACGATAAACGCAACAAGGACCAGCGAGGGATTAAACATGAATGGAAAGCTAAAGGGAGGCTTACAGGGAAGAACCGGGGGCAACTACGACGGGCCCGACGGCGATGGACGCGCCGGCGGTGAACAGGAGATGCGGCGAGGGCTGGAAGCGGCTGGGTCGGGTTGTGCTGTGAGTAGGGGGAGGTAGAGGCCTGGTTTGGGTTGCAGGGAGGAGAGGAGGTGGTCGTAGGTGTGCTGGTGACGACGAGGGGATCGACGGTGTCCTCTTCCGGCGAACCAGAGGAGGGTAGGCGATGGGGTTAAGGACTCGGGTTGGTGGTCCGGCGAGGGGAGGAAGGGAGCGACGACGAGGTCGGGGCGAGGAGGGTGAGAGGGAGTCGTGGGAGTCGTCGGCGGCGAGAGGCGGCGTCGACGTCGGGCTCTGCAGTGGTTGGAGGCGTCGGGGTTGGTTGCCGGCACGGGAAGAGGAACGGAGGAAGGAGGTAGGAGGTGCGGCTGGGCTCGCGGTGGCGAGGGTGGCGACGGCGAGGTCGCGGGGAGATCGGCGGTGAGGTTGCGAGGAGCTAGGGTTAGGGTTTCGTTGGGTTCTCGTGGTGGAGGAAAAGCGAAGGGGCTGCATGGGAATTTTATATAGGGGAGAGAGAGAGATTGGAGAGAGAGAGAGAAAAGATTTGCTGAGGATGAGAGAGATAGAGAGAGGCGGAAAGAGAGAGAGAGAGAGAGAGAGGGGCCCACGCGAGGGAAACCCATGCTCGCGATTGGCTGAGGCGAGGTAAGGAATTATTTGGGTAAAGATTTGAAGGGATTTAACTGTTATGAATTATATAAATGGTTTTATGATATTAAATTAAAATGGGCCTTTTTGGCGCGAAATGAAACATTTCCAAATCGCGTCCGGTTTGCGTCCAAATGTTCCAAATTCAAATTATAGGATTTTAAGCGGGTTCCAAATCTTGAAAAGAGGTGTTTAATGATTAAAATGCATGCCCCCAAGTCGGACACTTGCACGCGCGCGTAGTCGTCCAAACTTGCCCGTTTAGCCGAACGGGACGGAATCTCGACACGCGGACGCTACCACGCGACTAGTGGCGACGAGTAGGCCAACATGGACACTTTTAATTTCATTTTAGGAGTTAAAATTTGTTATGTGCCAAAATGATTTAACCGGTTAAAATTTAGCAATCAACACCAGAAAATCAGGAAAATTGGAATGAGCAATACATGACCCTCAACTAGTAATATAAATAGTATTATTGGGCTCGGGTGTTACACATAAGCTGGCTATATCTCCTGATGCTAAGCCAGTCAAACAAGCTCCTCGAAGAATGAGAAGGGAGTTGGAAGAAAAGGTCATCGAGGAAACCAAGAAACTCATCGATGCCGGCTTCATCAGGGAAGAGAAATATGCAGACTGGATCGCATGCATAGTCCCAGTGAAGAAGAAAAATGGGCAGATCCGAGTTTGTGTCGATTTCAGGGACCTCAACAAGGCATGTCCTAAAGACGACTTCCCGCTACCGGTCATGGAAATGATGGTCGATGACACCTCAAATTACGAACTGTTCACCTTTATGGACGGCTCGTCTGGATATAATCAGATCAAGATGTCG
Source organism: Agapanthus africanus (assembly GCA_030015575.1). Taxonomy (NCBI): domain Eukaryota; kingdom Viridiplantae; phylum Streptophyta; class Magnoliopsida; order Asparagales; family Amaryllidaceae; genus Agapanthus; species Agapanthus africanus. Next base: position 344,413,056 of record JASDDO010000012.1, on the reverse strand, counting down.
CCTGAGGATGAGAAGCACACATCATTTCGAACCCCGATCGGAATATATTGCTATAAGGTAATGCCATTCGGACTGAAGAACGCAGGTTCTACATATCAAAGGGCGATGACTAATATCTTTGATGACCTAATCCATAAAGTTGTCGAATGCTATGTTGATGATCTGGTCGTCAAGACTAAAGCCAAGGCCGATCATATCCAAGATCTCAGGACCGTTCTCACCAGACTGAGGGAATACGATCTGAAGATGAATCCTTTGAAGTGCGCTTTTGGCGTGTCATCGGGAAGATTCCTGGGCTTCATAGTCCGACATCGAGGGATCGAAGTTGACCCATCAAAAGATAAAGGCCATCATGGAGATGCCCCCTCCGAAGAGTCTGACGCAGCTAAGATCTTTCCAAGGCAAGCTTGCTTATATACGGAGGTTTATCTCAAATTTATCGGGGAGATGTAGGCCCTTCTCAAAGCTCATGAAGAAAGGAGTTCCTTTTATTTGGGATGCCGAATGTCAAGTAGCGTTCGAAAGCATCAAACAATACTTGTTGCACCCTCCAGTGCTGGCCGCTCCCATTCCAAATAAACCGCTGATTCTCTACACTGCCGCGCTGGACGAGTCACTCGGTGCGCTCCTTGCCCAGAATAACGAGGAGGGAAAAGAAAATGCCCTCTACTACCTCAGTCGAACTCTAGTCGGGGCGGAACACAACTACTCCCCAATCGAAAAGCAATGCCTGGCTCTAATATTTGCTGTGAAGAAGCTGAGGCACTATTTGCTCGCTCATCGGGTTATGCTGATCTCCAAGGTCGACCCGCTCAAACACTTGATGACCAAAGCAAGCCTAGCCGGCAGAATGGCAAGATGGGCTGTCATGCTACTTGAGTTTGACATAGTATATACTCCTCAGAAAGCAGTAAAAGGGCAAGCTCTTGCAGACTTTCTCGCTGCTCATCCTATACTAGAAGGGTCACCACTCAATTGCGAGTTGCCCGACGAACAAGTGCTGCACCTATAGAATGATGAGCCATGTTAGGAGCTCTACTTCGATGGGGCCTCATCAATAAGAAGCTCCGGCCGATCAAGCATCCCAGAGGTAAAAGCGGGGATAGGATTGGTGTTCATCACGCCATCAATGGGAACCCTACGGCGTTCTTTCGCTCTCACGGAGCCTCGGACAAACAATGAAGCTGAGTATGAAGCCCTGATAGCTGGTTTGGAACTCGCCATAGAAATGGAAATCCTTCGGCTATGGGTTTACGGTGACTCACAGCTCGTCGTCAACCAAGTAAGCGGCGTCTATAAGATATACAAATCCGAGTAAGCTCGGTACAGAGGCCGGGTGGTGTAACTCATGAAACGGTTCACTCATATTGAACTAATGAGAATCCCCAGAGCGTTGAATGGAAAAGCCGACATACTCGCTCGCTTAGCCAAGGAGCTGGCTGATTCTGACATGGACGAAATTCTGATCACAGTCAGGAGCCGGCAAATTCTACCCCCAGTCTCTCTACGAGAAGAGGAAAGCGCGGAACAGAAGAGCAGTCCCGCCGAAGAAGCTTCGATCATCCAAGACGAGCCCGATTGGAGAGAACCCTTCATAGATTACCTCCGATACGACAAGCTGCCCGAAGAAAAATCTGCGAGGATTCAGCTGAAGAAAAGAGCTCTCCGATACGTGTTTGTAAATGACACATTTTACCGCAGGTCATATGACCAACTCTGGCCTAGGTGTCTGTCATTGGTCGAAGTCCAAAAGGTCATGAAAGATGTTCACTCGGGCGTTTGCGGTGCTCACCAATCTGGCCCTAAGATGCGACTTCAAATCAAACGGCTTGGGTATTACTGGCCCACCATGATACGGGATTGCGGAGAACATGCAAAGAAATGTCAGATCTGCCAAACCCATGGTGATTTCATTCACAAGCATCCCAATCCGTTGCATCCTACGGTGGCGTCGTGGCCCTTCGAAGTCTGGGGCACCGACATTGTTGGCCCAATTGATCCTCCGTCATCTCAAGGCCACCGGTTCATACTGGCCGCGACAGACTACTTCTCTAGATGGGCTGAAGCTGTCCCGCTAAAAGAAGTTAAGACAAAAGATATTCTGACATTCTTCCAGCATAATATTCTATACCGCTTCGGTACACCAAGAAGAATCATTTCTGACAACGGGCCTTCTTTCAAGAGCTTCAATGTCTCAAGGTTCGCTACTCAGCACAAGATAGACTGGAGATATTCCTCCATCTATAATCCAAGAGCCAATGGGCTGGCCGAAGCCTTCAATAAGACTCTATGCAAGCTCCTGAGGAAAAATGCTTCAGCCAACAAGAGAGACTGGAATCTCAAGCTTCACGAGGCATTGTGGGCATATCGTACCACGCACCGTACTCCAACTCAGTCCACTCCATACTCATTGCTCTTCGGAGTGGAGGCGGTCCTCCCCCTCGAAGTCGAAGTTCCAAGCTTAAGAATGGCCGTTCAGCATGAGTTGACAGAAAAGGAAAACGTGCTCCTTCGACTTGAAGAACTCGATGCCCTCGAAGAAAAGAGGCTCGCGGTGCAGCAAAATCTGGAGCTATACCGAGCCCAAATGTCATGGGCCTATGACAAGATAACTCGTCTCCGCGCTTTCAAGAAAGGTGAATTGGTGTTGGTCCTCAAAAGACTGATCATCCTCAATCGACATGCCAAGGGAAAATTCGAGCCAAACTGGGAAGGACCATACATCATTGAGAAAGTGTTCGACGGAGGATCCTACCAACTAATAAGTGCAGAGGGAGAAAGGCCCATGCCATCCATCAATGGACGATATCTCAAGAAATACTACACATGAATGCTCCAAGTCGCATGCGAATTGAGCACACCAGCCCTACGGTCTGGATCAGACATCCTGCAAAACCGTATACAATCCACGGGCGTAAATGACCCCTATTTCTCCCAAATCCTGTCGGTGAGACTACTTTAAAGTCCCACCAGCGGAAAAAAAAGAAAAAAAAGAAAAAGAAAAAAAAGAAGAAGAAATAAACGGTATGTCCACAAGCAAAATGGGCACGGATGAAAACCCGAAAGGGCTCCGTGAGTAAAAACAGCAGGACTACCGGCGAGTCTGTAAAAACCCGAAAGGGCGCAAACTCGTGAAAAGAGATGAAATACACTCACAAAATCCTCTCGACCTTGTGAGAAGAAAACCCCTGCGTGAGATCCTTACGACTCACAAAGGAGCAACACACTTAGGAATCCTCACGATTCCTAAGGAGAAAATACACCTGCGGGATCCTTACGACTCGTAGGGAGAAAATGCTTTTATGGGACCCTCACGGCCTATAAAATTGAAAAGACTTAGGTGATAGGGACCCAAACCCGTCTCCTAAGCCATCGTTCCCCAACGGGCAATGGCAAATGATGATTCGCTCCTGGCATTTCGCTTCAGTGTTGGCGGTGCTGATGCCGACCAAAAACCCAAATCCCAAGTCCTCCCAAGGCAAAATGATGAGTTGCTCCTGACATTATTCCAGTGTAGCAATGCTGATGCCGGACAAGATCCAAATTCCAAGTCCCCAAACGGCGAATGATGAGTCGCTCCTGGTGCCACATTCCAGTGCAGCGATGCAGACGCCAACCAAAATCCAATTTCTCAAAATTCTCCCTGTCCTACTGTTGTCCCCAAGTTGACTACCGTATACAATCCACGGGCTCAAATAATTCTCGTCATACCCATGTCCCACCATAATTACCAGTTACGCGGCTGGTCTCCGCCTTTGGATTTATGCTCCATTGAGAAGGCCCACTCATGTGTCCTCACGATACATGAGGAGAACAAACCTTTGTGGGATCCTTACGACCCATAAAGGAAAAACACACTTAGGAGTCCTCACGACTCCTGAGGAGAAAATACACCTGCGGGATCCATACGACTCGTAGGGAGGAAATGCTTTTATGGGACCCTCACGGCCCATAAAATTGAAAAGTCTTAGGTGATAGGGATCTAAACCTGTCTCCTAAGCCATCGCTCCCCAACCCCAAAGTGGCGAATGATGAGTCGCTCCTGGTACCATATTCCAGTGTAGCGATCCAGACGCCAACCAAATTCCAAATCCCATACCCCAACGGCGAATGATGAGTCGCTCCTGGTACCACATTCCAGTGCAGCGATGCAGACACCAACAAAGCCCTGAAATTTTTCCGGCCCTACGGTCTGGATCATACATCCTGCAAAACCGTATACAATCCACGGGCGTAAAACAATCCCGATCTCTCCAAAAAAAAAGAGAAAAAAAAGGAGAAGAAAAAAAAAGAACGGTATGTCCACAAGCAAAATGGGCACGGATGAAAACCCGAAAGGGCTCCGTGAGTAAAAACAGCGGGACTGCCGGCGAGTTTGTGAAAACCCGAAAGGGCGCAAAGTCGTAAAAAAGAAAAGAAATGAAATGCACTCGCAAAGTCCTCTCGACTTTGTGAGGAGAAAATTCCCGCGTGAGATCCCTACGACTCACAAAGGAGCAACACACTTAGGAGTCCCCACGACTCTTAAGGAGAAAATACACCTACGAGATCCTTTCGACTCGTAGGGGAAAATGCTTTTATGGGACCCTCACGGCCCATAAAATTGAAAAGTCTTAGGTGATAGGGATCTAAACCTGTCTCCTAAGCCATCAATTCCCAAATACTCTCGGGGCAAATGATGAGTTGCTCCTGGCATTACTCAAGTGCAGCAATGCAGGTGCCAAACAAAAACAAATTCCCAAACCCTGTCATGACAAATGATGATTCGCTCCTGGTACCATATTCCAGCGTAGCGATACTGATGTCAACCCAAATCAAAATCAACAAGTCAACTTCCACTCCGACACCGCAGAAAGCGGAGCAAGTCAGAATCCAATCTCGACACCGCTAGAAGCGGAGCAAGTCAAGTCTACCCCTGACACTGCAAGAAGCAAAGCAAGTCAAATCAAGCACCGACCGTCCACGTCGCTAAAATGGCAGCACCGACCGTCCATGTCGCAAAAAGGGCAGAACCGACCGTCCACGTCGCTAAAATGGCAGCACCGACCGTCCATGTCGCAAAAAGGGCAAAACCGACCGTCCACGTCGCAAAAAGGGCAGCATCGACCGTCCACGTCGCTAAAATGGCAGCACCGACCGTCCAAGTCGCAAAAATGGCAGTATCGACCGTCCAAGTCGCTAAAATGGCAGCATCGACCGTCCAAGTCGCAAAAAGGGCAGCATCGACCGTCCACGTCGCTAAAATGGCAGCACCGACCGTCCATGTCGCAAAAAGGGCAGAACCGACCGTCCAAGTCGCAAAAATGGCAGTATCGACCGTCCAAGTCGCTAAAATGGCAGCGTCGACCGTCCAAGTCGCAAAAAGGGCAGCATCGACCGTCCACGTCGCTAAAATGGCAGCACCGACCGTCCATGTCGCAAAAAGGGCAGAACCGACCGTCCAAGTCGCTAAAATGGCAGTATCGACCGTCCACATCGCTAAAATGGCAGCACCGACCGGCCAAGTCGCAAAAAGGGCAGCACCGACCGTCCAAGTCGCAAAAAGGGCAGCGCAGGATTCCTACAAAGCGGGAACCAGATCACTTCGTGCCAAGGAAACGTCTATCACGGACACTTCGTCTCAGAGACATGTCAAGCAACGACCGTCCATGTCGTAAAAAGGGCAGTGCCAGCTTCCCAAAAAGCGGGAACCAAATCAGGTCGCCTCCAAGTAAAAGAAGATCCATCAATTTCATGCACACGACCCACATATGTGGTGTGCATTTATTGATGGCGGGCAATTTGTTGGGGTAAAAATTTACACCCCGGTTGACCAAGTCAAAATCAAAGTCATCCCTAAGCCAAGTGGGCCCAAGCCCAGATCCAGTAGGCCCATGCCCGGGTCGAGCCCGAACATGAAGCGGCCGGCCTCCCTCCATGCCAAGATAAAAATTTTGTAATAAATAATTTTGTTGTATTTCTTTTATTTTATTTTTGGATAAATGTAAGAAAAATAGGCATAAAGCCAAATTTTTGTAAAACCCATGGCTTATGTGCAAAAAGAAATGGCACATGAGCCATGGGATAGGCAAAACGCCATTTTGTGAAACCCAAGGGGCTATGTGTAAAATGTATGGCCTATAAAGGCAAGGATAATGAAATATCCCAACAACTTTTTTTCTCTCCAAAAAAAAGTTTCAGATCTGAGATCTTTCTTTCTTCTTCAAGGTTCCAAAACCTTCTTCTTTCTTTTGAATTAAATCAAGAGTTTTACACTTCCTTTTTCAAAACTAAATAGTTTTCCACCACAAAACCCATTAAGGGGAACTCAGATTTGCCATCAGATCTCAAAAAGAAAAGATTTTTAAATCTCACATCTCTTTATCTCCAAGATCCGGCCAGCAAAGGAAGATGAAGGACCCATTTCCTTAACCCAAAGCATATTAGGAGTTTAACTCCACCCTATTTTCTCTTTAGAGAATTTCCGGGGCTAAGAACCCCCCTTTTCCTCGCTGGTGCGCTAGCGCTCGAGCGCAAAGCTCCAGCGTGCCGACACGTGGCGCGCTTGCGCTCCAGCGCACTGCGCTCGAGCGCAAAGCGCCCGCGTGCCGACACGTGGCGCGCTTGCGCTCCAGCTCGAGCGCAAAGCGCCCACGTGCCGACACGTGGCGCGCTTGCGCTCCAGCGCTCGAGCGCAAAGCGCCCACGTGCCGACACGTGGCGCGCTTGCGCTTTGAGCTCTACGCTCGAGCGCAAAGTGCCCACGTGGCGCGCTTGCGCTCAAGCGCCTAGGCGCTGGCCCCACGCATCCTTTGGATGTCTTTTTCCCCTTTATTTATATATACATGTATATATATACATATGTATACAAATGTACACATACTCCACGACACTGTCCCCTTGACCCCCAGCCCGCTATCCGGGTAGCGGGACCCCCGTAAAAACTCTGCGTGGCTCCCGATATATCCAAAACCCCCATTTCAAAACAAAACACACGTACACTGCACATTGAGTTCGCATGACCAGTTTAACCCGTCAATCGGAGGTTCCCTCGCTCCAAAAGCGAGGGGTAATTAACGGCAGCTTAGTTCGCGGCTGCCGGAGATTCGGATCCCCACAATCATTAAACCCCGGCCTACCCTAGGCAGGGGGAATCTATAGTACGCCTGACAAGCGCGCGCGTATTCCCATCTCAATGGGGTGACGAAAAACACCCTACATACCTATCATTAGATGAAAGTTCTCTTGTGACATGAGTACAGATTAGTCCTTTGACCTGAGATTTTCATTTGTCTCGTGTGAGTTCCCAATGCACTTAGATTACTATCCTACCACGGCTCAAATGAGTCGTGCAGACAGGTTTTAGTTGGGTACAATCTTGAGCCACATGGAGGCAGTGAACAATCGTCAGGGATTTGTCTCTCCCGGTATTAGAAGTCGATGTCGCGCCGTGTTGGGTCAGCCATCACCAGAAATTCTTGGCCAAGGTGGATGAGAATTACTGATGTGATGTCAGTAGTTTCTTAGTGGGTGATGAGCTTCAGACCGGCATGACTTATCGGGTTAGTAGGGGTCTGACGTTATCCACCCTCAGAGCCGGTATACGATTATCTCAGATGAAGAGACCAGACCATACAATGATTGTCACAGACAGGTTCAGTAGTGATTCGAATGAGTTTGCTCGTCGGCCTTCCTTTCGCTCAATACCCGAGTAGCCGTTACGTACAGTTAGTGCCGCTGATGTGCTTGTGGTTAAATCCACTATCAGTATATTGACGAGTCTTTAGAGTCACACAAGGGTTTTCCCAGTTCAGGCAAAATGATGTATTGGCCGTATATTGATACGTGCTGGGTTCCGATTATGTATGTGTGCTAGCCATACAGACTTCAATCGTGCGGATGAGAATACCAGCCGGCTTAGGATTAAGCCGGATTATTAAATCATGTTTTGATCTAATAATTTACATATATATATATTTCGATATTTATATTCTAGTGTTATGTTCATTGTATTTTTCTTTCTCTTGGGTATTCGTATTTTGATACGAATACGGACATGTATTTTCGGGGACGTATTCTTGTATTTATACAAGAATACTAATAGAAGGACAACTCATTTCAAGGTTTTTCTTTTTAAGAAATTAAGAAATGAGATGGAAAAGAGAAATGGTGGAGGTTATGGGTAAATGAATTTATAATTCATTTGCAAATACTATTTAAGCATGGTTGTAGTTTTAAAATGGAAAATTCTTTTTTACAAAATTGTTAAAGCATGCTTGAATTTGAAAAGGATTTTCATTCCACCATTTTTGTTTCTCTCTTCCACGACTCCTTTCTCTACCTTCTCATGAGTTGAGATTTAAGAGAATTAAAAGGAAGAAAAATTATTAGAACACTCACACACATCACTAAGTATCGTAGATTAGTATACTAGGATCTTTAGTTATTTCATGAATGAAGTTGAAGCTTTAAGTTGGTTCTTTCGGGTGGATCATTTTCGGCGAAGAGAGACCGATTTGCAAGCGCGATCTGAAGCTCTTGAGAGCATGCTAGAGTCCAACCCCGTTGGAGCAAATGAAGACGCTATAAAGGTTGTGAATTCTATCTTGTTAGTGTTCTAATTTAGGTGTTTGGTTTAGATTCTAGGATATAAGTTTTTAGTGTCTTGAAATTTTTTTGTTTTCGGATTTCGCATTGACCGTGGGTTAGCGGCGAAGGCACTAGGAATTTTTAGAAATATTAGGTGGTGATTTTGTTTACTTGGGCATACTGATAACATGAAGGCAATTTGGAAAGCGAGAGTTCTTGGTGGTTTTGGGAAATATTAAAGAACGAGTTGAAAATTGGAAATGAAGTATCTATCGTTCCCTGCACGAGTTATTCATATAAAGTCAGTATTGGGAATGCTACCATCGTATTATTTTAACTCAAGGGAAGTACCTAAAGCCATCATGATATCGATAAAATTATGATGAATTTTCTTTTGGGGTGAGGGAAACACAACAGTTGGAAAGGGATTTGGTTGTCTATCAAGAAAGGATGATTAAGAATTCGATCATTGGTAGATGTAAACTTAGTCTTGTTGGCGAAGTAGGCGGTAAAATTCCTCGAGAGAACTATGAAGATAATGAGAAATAAGTACTATTAGCCTAGATCGAGAAAATAGGTAGCTTCAGGACCCATGACATTTACATGGAGGGTGATCTTATCGGAGATGAAATGAATCAGTATATCAACGCAATGGACTGTAAACAATGGTCGAGAGGTGTCTTTTTGGCATGATTGGTGAGGTTTTTGATGCCCTGTAGCGAGATACCCTTGGACTATAGATATTAATATCATTGATGAGAAAGTTGTGTGATTGGCGTTTATGAAATGCTTAATCAAACGAGCCAGCTTTTGTTCGGCTCAGTAAGACCTCCTTCAAGCTCGGTTCGTTTACTAAATGAACCAAACATGAGCCAAAAACTAGCCTTATTTCGTTAGCGAGCCAGGCTTGAGACAAACCTAGCTCGTTAGCTAGCACTCGAGTTCGGCTTGTTTATGATAAGCCGGTAAGAGTATTACCCATTACATTTACACCAATTAACTAAAAGCCCAATACTTCAAAGCCTATTATATAGGAGGATAATGGAAGAAAGGTGTCATAGGAGTTGAAAATATACAACCCCCATGATTTTTTTCAACGATCGGCACCCATTAGTATCTTTATCATCTAAGATGTGGATACACCAAATTTCATGTGATTCCATCAGTTTTTCATCGTTGATTTAGTGGGTGCAAAATTAACAGTTTACTGACAATAGAACTTTTTACATTACTAAACCAACGATGAAAAAGAGGTGGATGAAAGGGTTCCTAGTGCTCATGCCGCTACAACCGCGGCCAATGCTGAATTGAAAAACAATTTTTTTATGGGAAGCATTAGCAATTAATCCCTAACAATCGTTTCAAACACTAAACTAGAAACTTTAAATACAAGGTTTAAGAATTACAACCTTTGATGCGTGTCCACCCAATCGTGGAAAACCCCTCCAAGCTCCTCATAGGCCATCGGGAACAAGCTAGAGAGGAGACCGTCCTTGCCGAAGATAATCCACCCGAGAGAAATCGATCCAAGCTTCAGCTTGACCTAGTGAAGCAACTGGCACTTTAAGCTCGCTACGAATAGAGTGTGAGCGATATATGATTTTTCCACTAATTATTTATCTCATTTCACCATCTCAAGAAAGCTCAGCACATGAGCATAAGAAGAGAAGGAGAAGGAAGAAGATCCGAGCTCTCCTTTCTTAAATGAGCTAGAGAGCATGAGGAGAGAGATTTTAAAAACCTTTTAAAATATGTCATACTTCTTTTACAATATAAAACTCAAAGCCATCCCTCTCTACATGCTTACCTTTACACATTACTTGAATTTCCATAAAAGGAAATGCATAAATGAAGTGTCCTCGTTCTAAAATTATTCCGTATAAATACGGAATAGAACCCCGGTAGATGTATCGAATATATATACGCGTATCCGTATAAAAATACGAATAGCCAAAGAGAGAAAATGAACAGTGAACATAATACTAGAGTATATATATCAAAATATATATATGTAAATTATTAAATCAATACATGATTTAATATTCCGGCTTAATTCTAAGCCGGATAGTATTATCAGCCGTCCGATTAAAGTCCGTATAGCCAGTATACGTATTTAATCGGACTCCTGCACGTATCTACATACGGCCTCTACATCATATCGCCATAACCGGGAAAACTCTCTGTGTAGGACTCTACAGAATCGACAATACGCTGGCAGTGAGTTACTGGATAAATCCATAACCACAAGATCATCAGCTGTACTAGCTGTACGTAACGTTACCCAGGTATATGCCGAAAGGGAGGTCGACAATCAAGTCCGTCCGTATCCTACTGAGCCTGAATGTGACAATTCCACACAGTCCGGTTTTCTCGTCTAAGAGTGTCACATACCGGGTCTAGGGGTGGATAACGTTAGACTCTTAATAACCCGATAAGTCGTACCGTTGTCAAGCTCATCACCTACCTAGAAACTACCGATCTCCTATCAGTAAATCTTATTCATAATGGCTAGAGATTTATGGTGATAACCAACTGAACATAGTGCAACATCAACTTCCTATACCAGAAGAGACGAATACCTGACGATCGCTCACTGCCTTCATGTGGCCCGGGACTGTACCTAACTAAAACCTGTTTGTACTCCTCCTTTGAGCCATGGTAGAGTAGTAATCTAAGTACAGTGGCAACTCATACGAGACAAATGACGATCTCTGGTCTAAAAACTATCCTGTACTCATACCATAAGAGTACTATTATCTGACGATATGTATAATACCATCTAGAAGTTTTCGTCGAGTCTATCTGGTATACTCACCTCCAGTGAGCACATGCATACAATCTTAGGTGCCAAAACACCAATAACTTGTGAGACCGGCCACCGCCTCTCGTCGGGTCTAGAAACGTATACACTAGTCTAATTTGGAATATCGATGCCCATATTCAATACTCCCACGACTATGGACATTTAAGGATTAGTTTATGGACTCCCCAGCTCCCACATATATGATTGCCATCATAATGTTGGTAGTCAAGCAAGAATCCTATGGGCTTTATTATTATGTATTAGCGACACGTAATATAGCATATACACATGAATGATAAAGACAAACCAGATAGCATATTATCATTTCGAGCAAAACTGTTCTACCCGTATAGGCCCTCCCTCAATTACCATAATTGCCTACCTGCAATTACATTAATTGCCTCGAGGGCACTTTATCCAACAACGAAATCACATGAAATTTGGTGTATCCACATCTTTAGATGATAAAGATGATGACGATGGATGTCACGATCCGGAAACGGCACGTGACCGGCACTCGAATCACGTGAAGTCTATAGGACCCCACCGTAACCCAAGTAAACCGAAAATCAAGAATCTAAACCTTTTTAAGTAAATAGTGGAGGTGAAGTTTTGGAAAATGATTATTAATGAAATCAAGTTCCACTTTTAAAGTATAAGTAAAGTTTGTTTGAAAATTCAAGTAGGTTGTAGATTAAGGTTTGAAAACATTTTCGTCATTTGAAATTTTGACAGCACCTCCTTTGTAGATTTTGACAAAAATCAGTACACATACATAAATAATATCAACATCCCCAATCAGGAGCTATCTCATCGCCCAATCAGCAGAATCACAACCCTGCAGTAATATATGATGCCCAAGACTAAGATCAACACAAAAAGTAAAAGAAATAAGGTATCAATTCAATTATATCCAACTCGACATATAAATGAATAACATACAACTCTCGTCTCTAAGTCCATAAAAATATACAATTTTTGGGTCGATGGAGTTTTTAATTAGATTACAAAAGAATATACATATACTAGTGGCGATTACGATCTGGAATATAACCCACCTATCAAAGCAATCACCCGAAAAAGAAGCGTGCCTGCAAGACGTTACTGATCCGAGCGGTCGGTCCTGCAAAAAACTATTGCACAACGGGGGTGAGTTGCCAACTCGTGAGTAGAAGATATCATCAGGTAGAAATCGAATGCATAACGATCTACCTAAAGTCATACTATATAATACTATCATACTATGTGGTAACAAAAGTGAACGTGTATATATATAATATCGCGTCAGTATCAATATATGGAAATATGTCTTCCATAACATATATATATTTCATCTAATGAGTGTCCATCAACGACACTCGAAATCCTCATAAATACAACTGAGTGTCCAGTATCGACACTCGAAATCCTCATAAATCTTGTATCCAGCATTGACACTTGAAATCCTCATATCTTAGACGCCGTCTCTCGGATCGGCCTTTATATCCATCTGAATAATATAACTCCGGTCGGTAACTTCCGGATATCCGCCGAGTTTTCATACTATCCCCGGTCGGCCTCATTCTCGCTAGATTCATCCGTCTTTTTATACGGGCTTCTTGCCTTTCGGTACCGTACCGGGTCCACCATGTACCGCAATCGGTTCCCTCCCTCGATTCGGATAATACTCATATCTCATAACCCAGAAAACTCATGGTAGACGTCAAATCATCATATCAAGAGAAAACCGTTTTTAAAAACATTCACAAGTTTTATAAAGTCATATCTGCTGTTTCTCAAATCTCATAGAAACGGAAATCCTATGAAAACACTATCTCATTAGAACATGACAATAATGGAACAACATATAAAAGTACAAAACAATAATATAATGTTGGATATATATGCCTAAGAAGCCTGTATTGTATAAAATGCAAGGAATATGTACAGGACAACCTTGCTCGGTTGTATAGTATATTATTTGAGTTGTCTTTATCAGAACATGTGTATTTGTATTTCTTGCTGCTTTATATTGCTTATACATGATGATAAAGACTCATTACAGTAGTATACTATTTTGGTTAGACTTTATCTTAACATGTGTATATGTTTTACTCGATATCATATATGGTTGATACATGTTGATAAAGCCCGTAGGATTTTGCTTGACTACCAGCGTTATAATGGCGATCATACATGTGGGGGTTGGATAGTCCATAAGCACATCTTTAAATGTCCCAAGTCGCAGGAGTATCGAGACCGGGCATCGATATTTTAGAGTAGACTTGTGTATACGTTTTTAGACCCGACGAGGGGCTGTGGTTGGTCCCATAGCTATTGGTGTGATCTTCTAAGATTGTATACAGGTGCTCACTTGGGGTGAGTACATTGGACGGACTCGCCGAGAAGAACTTCTAGATGGTATTATACCTATCGTCAGATTGCGGTCCTCAGATGACATGAGTACAGATTAGTCTTTAGACCTTAGATCGCCATTTGTCTCGTATGAGTTCCCACTGTACTTAGATCATTACCCCATCACGGCTCTACCGAATCGTGCAAACATGTTTTGGTTGGTACAGTCCCGAGCCACATGGAGGCAGTAAGTGATTGTCAGGGACTCGTCTCTCCCGATATTGGGAGTCGATACCACACTGTGTCCGGTTGACCAGAACCATAAGACCTTGACCAAGACAGTTGAAATTTACTTATAGTTTGATCAGTAGTTTCTCGAATCGGTCCTGAGCCGTATCGACACGACTTATCGGGTTATCAGGGGTCTAACGTTTACCATCCCTTAGGCCCGGTATACGATACTCTTAGACAAAGAGACTGGACTGTACGGAGATTGTCACATATAGGCTCAGTAGAGGTTCGGATGAGCTTGCTCGTCGGTCTTCTTTTCAACAGGTACCTGGACAGCCGTTACTTACAGCTAGTGCCGCTGATGTGCTTGGGGTTAAACCTACTGCCAGCGTACTATCGAGTCTTTAGAGTCCCACACAGAGGGTTTTCCTGGTTCAGGCGAAACGATATAGATGCCGTGTGTTTATACGTGCAGAGTTCTGATTAATTACGTGCACTAGTTGCGCGAAATTTAATCGGATGGATTATAATACTAGCGGGCTTAGGATTAAGCCGGTTTGTTAAATCAGATATTGATTTAATGCTAGTATTATATTAGTAGTATTATTCTATCTCTAGAGTATTCGTATTTTGGTACGAATACGGGTATGTATTTACGGTAAAAAGTATTTTGTATTTATACAAAATACCTTCTAAAAGATGACACATCATTATGTATTTTTTCTATTTATTAGAAATATAAAATGAGGTGGAGGGGTAAGGTGGCTTCAAGCATGGTAAGAAGAATGACTATTAGTTTTATTTATTCATTTGGGATAACTATTCAAGCATGGTTTGTATTCTTTATTAAAAAATAATATGCTTGATATTTTTCCTTAGCCATTTTTTTCATTCATTCTAACTTTGTCATTCTCTCTCCTCTCTTGAGTTCATCTTCTTCCTCAAACCCTATCTCTCTCATGAGATGAGAAACATAGGGTTTTAAAGATAGAATAACACTACTAAACATCTCTACATCACCTAAGCAAACTAGATTATCAAAGTAGTTTGTTTAGTTGATTCTTTTTGAGATGCAAGCTTGAGCCATATTCTGTCGGGTGGATTATCTAGGAACGAGGAAGCTTTCCGAGCAAGCTTGATCAAGGACTTCAACAGAGTTTAAGAAGACCCGAAGGACACGAATCGTTTTAGTATAATTTTTTAACCGAGTAAAACTCCAAGTTGTTGCTAGTTTATGGTTATGGTTTGATTACTTAGGGTTTAGTTGGTTGCGCTTGCTCAAAATTTAATTTGTATGCATTCCGCCTCTCTACTTTCATTATAGAGTGAGCGCAACTAACCAATATGGTATCAGAGCCATTCCATAAGTCTTAACTACCTTGTTACATGGATATGCGAGACAGTCGCACAGCTATGTTAGTAAGCGTCAAGGGTTTGTGCTGGTGGATTCGAGTTTATTTAGGAAATTGATAGGTTGAACTTGACCAGCGGCCTATGATTTGTAGGCAAACGTCAAGATTATAGGTCGTTAGGGATAAAAACCATATCGGGAGTTTCAAACATACAGGAAACTTGATAGTGTTGTATACTTTCTGGAGAGTGGTGACTAAAAATGGCTTCCATCTAGGTTATCTCATGATGATAGTTGGGCCTTGATCCCACGGATGAGTATGATTACTCTTGGGAGATATTTTTCACTTCACAATTAGTTAACCTATTAGGTATCTAGAAAGGTGTTAACGGGTCTACGCCTCTGCAGAAATTTATTTTAATTAGGTCCATGCCAGAGCACGGGAAACTTCTTTCGGAGTATCAACACCTACTTGGCTGAACGGTTAGTGAACTTGTAAGGTGTAAATGATCCCGACTAATTCTCCTATTAAGGTTTGAAAGAGAATTCAAGGAAACAGTGGGAGCCATCCTGATTAGATAAACTAATAACCAATTTAATCTTGTAAGAGCGCACGCTAAGTGTTTCTTTTCTCTCTCCAGGTAGCAACAATGTCACGTCTTAATCAAGATAATAAAATGTTTGACTTGACCGAATCAGCTTATTACACTAGGCTGGGGAATGTCGGTTCGGTTCTAACTTATGACAACTGTCATGAGTATGGGCAAGGGAAAGAGAACTATAAGGACTTCCACATGATCCAAATGAAAGAGAAGAATTCTAATGCATCTTCTTTGGATGTGTTGTTTATTGAGAACTGATTCTCAATTTGCTATACTTCTTGGGTATTAGACACCGGTTCAGAATCCCACACATGTAATTTATTACAGGGATTAAGGAAAAGTAGACCACTGGAAAAAGGTGATATATCCCTCAGGGTAGGGAACGGAGAACAAGTTGATGGTGCTGTTGTTGGAGAATATCACTTGGTGTTGCCAAATAGCAATACTATGATTTTGAACAACTGCTCCTATGTACCTTCTATACTTTGCAACATCATATCAGTTTCTTTACTTAATAAAGATCGATATAACATTATTCTAGATAGAAATATCATGAACATTTATCTCAATCAGGTATTGTTTGCAAAGAGTACACTGTGTAATGGTATCAACGTTCTAAATCAAAACACAGTTTTTAATATATAAAATACACGCAAAAGGAAAAGTTCAGATATGAATGAATCTTACTTATGACATTGTAGACTTTGTCATATCAATGAGAAAAGACTAGCCAAATTACATAAGGATGAATATATGAATTCGTTCGAATTTTCATCCTATGAAACTTGTCTGTCGTGTCTCAAAGGAAAAATGACCAAATCTCCGTTTACTGGACACAGAAAGAGCAACAGAGCTCTTGGGACTCATACACAGTGATGTATGTGGTCCAATGTTTATACATGCAAGGGGTGGGTTCTCGTATTTCATTATATTCACTGACGATCTCTCTAGATTCGGATGTGTATCTTTTGAAACACAAATCTGAAATTTTTGAAAAATTCAAAGGATATAGAAACGAAGTAGAGAACTAGATCGACAAAAATATCAAGATCTTCTGATCTGACAGAGGAGGGGAGTATTTAAGCCCGTAATTCCTCGACTTTAAAAGAGAATGGTATTCTCTCTTAGCTTACTCTTCCGTATACAACACAACACAACAGTGTATCAGAGTGGAGAAATCGTACCCTATTGGATATTGTTCGCTCCATGATGAGTAATGCTAAATTAACTCTTTCATTTTGGAGATATGCACTTGAATCAGCTGCATATGTATTGAATATGGCTCCTACCAAATCTATACTTACCACTCCACATGAAATGTGGGAAGGGAAGAGACCATACCTTAATTTTATTAAGATATGGGGTTGTCCTGCTATGTAAAGAAGCAGAACCCGGACAAGCTCGAGACATGGTCAGTTTTGTATAAGTTTATGGGATATCCTAAAAATTCGCAAGGATATCTGTTCTACCACACCGAGAAATTAATTGTGCTGCTCGCCACGCAGTCTTTTTAGAGAAGGAATTTCTTGCAAAAGTAATTAGTGGGAGCACGGTAGAACTGGATGAAATATCAGAAACACAAACTATAATTGAAGAATTGGTAGAACCACAAGATTCAATGATCCCGGACGAATCTCAGCCACTCCGCAGATCTAGTAGGATTTCTCATCCGTCCAAGACATACCGCGGTTTTCGCATAGACGGGGATCGAGAGAATTGCATCTTTGGAATAAAATGATCCTACTAGTTTCGAGCAAGCCATTACCAGTAGGGACTCTGTAAAATAGCTGTATACTATGCGATCCGAAATGGAGTCAATGTACACCAACAAAGTTTGGATTTTGGATGTTGCTTCTAGTGTAAATCCTGTTGGACGCAAGTGGATCTTCAAAAAGAAGATTGGTGTAGATGGAGAGGTAGGAACCTATAAGGTTAGAATTGTTGCAAAAAGTTTTCGTTAAAGACCAGTAGTGGACTATGACGAAACCTTTTCTCCAGTGGCCATGCTGAAATCTATTCGGATCCTACTTTCCATTACTGCCTTCCATGACTATGATATCTGGCAGATGAACGTAAAAACGCCTTTTCTAAATGGAAGTTTAGAGGAGTGCGTTTATATGGATTAGCAGGAGAGATTTGTAGACAGTGGGAGCAGCGGAAAGGTGTACACGTTGCTTAAATCCATTTATGGATTAAAGCAGGTATTACGGAGCTGGAACATCTGTTTTGATGAGACAGTCAAACAATTTGACTTCATCAAAAACGAAAATGAGTCATGTATCTACAAGAAGATTGCAGGGAGAACTGCCGTATTTCTCGTCTTGTCCGTCGATGACATTCTCATGATTGGAAATGACATTTCTATACTGCAATCGGTCAAGTTATTCTTGTCACAAAAGTTCTCAATGAAACACCTGGGTGATGCCTCCTATATTCTTTTGATTAAGATCTACAGAGATAGATCCAAGAGAATGTTCAGACTTTCACAGTCCAGGTATATAGAGACCATACTGAAGAGATTTTGTATAGAAAATTCCAAGAGCGATAATATATCCGCTTTGCACGGAATCGTCCTCTCCAAAAAGATGTCTTCCAAGACTAACGAAGAGAGGGCTCGCATGTGCATTATACCCTACGCTTCGGCGGTAGGATGTAGAATGTATGCGATGCTATGTACCAGACCAGATGTAGCATATGCGCTTAGCGTGGTGAGCCGAAATCAGTTGAACCCAGGTGTATTCTCAAGTACCTGAGAAGGACTAAGAAGATATTCTTGGTTTACGGTAATGGAGACCTCCAGATCGAGTCCTTTACCGACTCAAGATTCCAAAGTGATAAGGATAACAACAAATCTTTCTCGGGTTTCGTGTTTACCCTCAACGGAGAGGCAGTTTGTTGGAAGAGCTCCAAACATGACACCGTCACAGACTCGACGATGGAGGCTGAATACATTGCTGCCAACAATGTCGCAAAAGAAGCGGTATGGACGAATAAGTTCATTACCGAATTTAAGGTGGTTCTGTCCATTGTTAATCCAATACCTTTGTATTGCGATAACAATGAGGCTATGCCTTTAGCGAAGGAACCACGATCCTATCAGAAATACAGACACATCTTGAGGCGATATCACCTGATCAGGAAGATTGTAGTCGCCGGAAGATCGCGGTCCGGAGAGTAGATACGAAAGACAATACGACAGATTCATTTACCAAGGCCCTCCCTCAAGCGCAGTTCGAGCGACTTTTTGTGATGTTGGGTATGCGATACGCCAACAACTGGCTCTAAAGCAGATGTTGGTTATTCGGTACGCCAATTACAGGCCTTAGTGCAAGTGGGAGATTGTTGGATATGTATGCCCTAGAGGCCTGTATAGGATGCTAGGGATATGTATGTACATGATAATCTTACTCAGTTGTATGGTATACTATTTGAGCTGTCCTTATCTGAACATGTGTATTTGCTTTTCTTGCTGTTTTATATTACTTATACATGTTAATAAAGACTCGTTACAGTAGTATACTATTTTGGTTTGTCTTTATCTTAACATGTGCATATGTTTTTCTCGATATCACATATGACTGATACATGCTGATAAAGCCCGTAAAATTTTGCTTGACCACCAACGTTATGATGGCGATCATATATGTGCGGGATGAGTAGTCAATAAGCAAATGCTTAAATGTCCAAAGTCGCAGGAGTATCGTGACCGGACATCGATATTTCATGGTAGACTTGTGTATATGTTTCTAGACCCCGACGATGGGCGGTGATTGGTCCCATAGCCATTGGTGTGATCACCTAAGATTGTATACAGGTGCTCACTAGGGGTGAGTACATGGACGGACTCGCCGAGAACTTCTAGATGGTATTATACCTATCGTCAGATAGCGGTTTTCACGTGACATGAGTACATGTTATGATCTTAGATCGTCATTTGTCTTGTGTGAGTTCCCATTATACTTAGATCACTATCCTACCACGGTTCTACTGAGTCGTGTAAACAGGTTTTGTTGAGTACAGTCCCGAGCCACATGGATGCAGTGAGCGATTGTCAGGAATTTGTCTCTTCCGGTATTGTGAGTCAATATCGCGCTGTGTCCGGTTGGCTAGAAGCATAAGATCTTAGCCAACGCAGTTGAGATTTACTGAAAGTTAGATCGGTAGCTTCTCGGATCGGTCCCGAGCCACATCGACACGACTTTTAGGCCCGTTATGCGATACTCTTAGACGAAGAGACCGGACTGTACGGAGATTGTCACAGATAGGCTCAGTAGGAGTTCGGATTAGCTTACTCGGTTTTCTTTTCGACAGGTACCTGGGCAGCCGTTACGTACAGCTAGTGCCGTTAATTTCCTCTCTACCACGGCTCAAAGGAGTCGTGCAAACAGGTTGATTTTGGGTACAGTCCTTAGCCACATGGAGGCAGTGAGCGATGGGAGGGGTTTCGTCTCTTCCGGCATTGGGAGTTGATGTTGCGCTGTGCTCGATTGGCTGTAACAGAAAGTTCCTGGCCAGTGCTGCTGTTGAGATTTACTGGTTAGTGTTATCAATAGTTTCTCAAACTGTTATGAGCCATACATCGGCATGATTTATCACGTTACTGGGGTTTGATGTTTACCACCCCTAGACATGATATGCGACATATCAGACGAAGAGACCGGACTGTACGGTAGTGTTACTGATAGGCTTTAGAAGAGTATGGACAAGCTTGCTTGTTGATCTTCTAATCGCTCAATACCCGGGTAGCCGTTACGTCCAGATAGTACCGCTGACGGCTTGTGGGTGACTGATGTAATCATCACTTACTGCTGGCGTATTGACGAGTCTTTAGAGTCCCACCCAAAAGTTTTCTGGTTCAAGCGAAACGAAGTATGACACATATGCTGATATGTGTGTGGGCCTGATTAAATACGAGTATGTGATACCGTATTGTAATCTGGCGGTTATTTGTTATCGGTTGGGTTATATGTGATATAACTGGATTATCGAATGAAGTGTTGATTTGATAATGTAATATACTGATAAATGATATTAGTCGGTTATATGTGATATAACCGGATTATTAGATCAAGTGTTGATTTAATAATTTGATATATATTATATTTGATATAATTATATGTTAACTTATATCATTAGCTCTCTAATTGCTTTATTAATATATATATATATATATGTTAATATATATATATATATATGAAGCATGGCATGATTTTCTATTTTTGAAAATAGAAAATGAGATGGAAAATGAGGAGATATTTGTAGAATGGGCATGGCATTGCATTTTACATTTGTTTATTTGTCTTGACTCACTATTTAAGTATGGTTGCAATTTCTTATTGCATTTTATTCAATGCTTGAATGAGTGAGGTCAAAAGATGAGCCATTCTTCTCTCATTCAAAACACTTAGCCATTTTCTTGTGTTACTCTCATGCTCTCTCTAGCTCCTTCCATTTCCCTCACCTCACCTCCAAGCTCAAATCCTTTACATGAGTTGTGATCCCTTGAGCTTATGAGTATATACTAGTGAGCCAAACAAAACCCAACTTCACCATCCTACACTACATTAGCACTCTAGTGTAGTGTGTTGCCTTCACTAAAAAGTTTAGTGAAGAGGTAGCTTGGATTAGCGGAGCTTCGGGTGGATGATCTTCGGCACGAAGATCATCGGAGGAAGCTTGCACCAACTTCAAGTGGAGTCGTAGGGACTATAACCCGGAGCTTAAGAAGTGAAGGACTCGATCTACTAGATAGTATTCTTCTTCTCTTCTTCATATCATCATGCTTAAAACCCTAATAATCTAGTTAAATCTTGGTTAGTGTAGATTAGCACCTCGAAAAATTTAAATTTGGCATGCTTGGTGCTTGTAAAACCTTGTGGTGGTGTTAGCATACACTTTCATGGTATCAGAGCCAAGCTAGAACATTAGGGTAAGTGTTTACGACGTTAAAGTCTTCGATCGATTTTCAAAACATCATTTTTTTTATCAAGTTTCTGTCGAATTTTCAAAAGTTGGAATTTTGGTGATTAAAAATATGCAGAAAATTGTGCAGGGTTTTGTATGGACCTACAAGAAGAACGAGCGCCTAACTCGACCAAACGGCCGCGCAACCACTGCAAAACCATGGGTTTAGACGCGGTTTTGCGGCGCTGTTGGTGAGGCTTGGACCGTGCCTTCTTGTGCTGATCCGTAGGTACTTGTGGCACTCTCTGGGTATTTTTAATGAGACTCAAGTTGTTGAGGTCTTTGGGTTTGTGGATGTTTGATAAACCGATCGAAATGTTTAACGTTGTATAGATCTTGATGATATGTGATACGATGTTTAGAATCCGGATTAATTAGTTTTGTGAAAATTAGTTTGTATATTGTAAATCTAGCCGTTTAGTCTTATTTGATCGATTGCCACGGAGTTTTGATCGAATCAAAACTCCGTCGCAATTGCGTATTGTACGCGATCACCAAGTCAGGAATCTTGTTGAATTATCCGACTTCCATTTCTTTTCTGTGATCGTAAGTGTAATATGTAGGGTATCCCGATCTCGTTGCTATATGTCAACGAGTTTCGGGATACATATATTTACTTACGTTGATATGTGATATCATGTGTTGCTGGTGATATGTTTTATTTGATCGTCGTAATTGAATAGCCGGGGTTTTATGTGAGATGAGAGTTTTTATTTTCATTCTTGTAATATTTGTATGTAATATATTTTTATTGGGACACTTCCGAGATAAGGATGATGTCACCATTGATGTATAGTATTTACTTTTCCGCATTAGGATAGACCCAATGCGGGAAGCACAAGTAACCGGGTTCTAGAGTACAGTGGGAAACCATCTCAAGGAGTTGAGACCGGGTCTTTTAACTCTAGAATTGGTAGTGTTACTTGCCGCTCTTGTAGGGGTCTAGGGATGTGGGGTTGGCTATTCGTCATGACCGTGGAATCCGTGTTTTTCATTACTGGCTGAATTTAAAACACATACCTCATAGTATATCCAATATTTCATATGTTTATTTTCTGCTGCTTGGTTCTGTAATGTGATCATATAACTGCGTGAGACGAATGCTATATTATATATATGATATATAATAAACGTTCCTTATGTTTTGCACCCGTGCTAGTCCAGCCCCCGCTCTGCCGTTAGTTAAGTAACCTAACGGTGCATGACGGGGCCCCGTGGCGAATGCGGATGGCATAAGCGTACGTTCTATTTTCGTTTCTTTTCTGTGATGTTTAGGGAAACATTAAATGATGGGACTTCATTAATGAGATTAATGAAAAGAAAGAAACTTAAAGATTTTGTAGAATCAAATTTTCAAAATGGGTAGCACTAGTTTTTGCTTCGCATAGTGGTATTCCTTGATGAATATATTGCACCTCATTCGATAAGGAAAGAGCCGAGATCCCTTCACCGGGGATGACCTTTTTAGCGAAACTAGCATATACAACAACCCATTTTGAATCAATTCGAATTTACATCTTATGACACTTGCGAGTCATGTCTCAAAGGTAAAATGACCAAAACTCCGTTTAATAGACACGGAGAAAGAGCTACTGAACTCTTGGGACTGATACATAGTGATGTATGCGGTCCTATGTCTACACATGCCAGGAATGGTTCCTCATAATTTATTACATTCACCGATGATCTCTCAAGATTCGGACATGTGTTCTTGTTTAAACACAAGTC
This sequence comes from Agapanthus africanus, assembly GCA_030015575.1. Classification (NCBI taxonomy): domain Eukaryota; kingdom Viridiplantae; phylum Streptophyta; class Magnoliopsida; order Asparagales; family Amaryllidaceae; genus Agapanthus; species Agapanthus africanus. The sequence goes on along the minus strand of JASDDO010000012.1, from coordinate 344,389,475 downwards.
TGAAATTTTTGAGAAATTCAAAAAATATAAGTACGAAGTTGAAAACCAAACGGGTAAAAGTATTAAAATCCTAGGATTTGATCGGGGAGGAGAATACTTGAGCGGGGAATTCCGAGACTATCTAAAAGAGAATTGGATTCTCTCTCAGCTTACTCCTCCGTATACACCACAGCACAACGGTGTATCGGAGCGGAGGAATCGCACCCTATTAGATATGGTGCGCTCTGTGATTAGTACCGCTGAGTTACCTATTTCCTTTTGGGTTTGTGCGCTTGAGACATCCACATATCTTATTGAATAGAGTTCCGACCAAATCAGTGCCTACCACTCCATATGAGATATGGAATGGGAATAGACCATCTCTTAAACGTGTTAAGATATGGGGTTGTCTGGCCTATGTTAAAAAACAAAATCTGGACAAGCTCGAGGCAATGTCTGTTTTGTGTAAGTTTGTTGGATATCCAAAAGATCCATATTGATATATCTTCTACCACACTAAGGAACAAAAAGTGTTTGTTACTCAACATGCCACCTTTTTGGAAAAAAAATTTCTTGTGAAAGAAATTAATGGTAATGAGGTAGAACTGGAAGAAGTTCCAGCAACACAAACTACAATTGACGATTTGGTGGAACCGGAGAATCCAATAGTACCCAACGAACCCCAGCCACTCGGCAGATCTAGTAGGTTTCCTCATCCACCTGAGAGATACTACGGTTTTCTTGTAGACGGTGGAAGCGAAGATTGCATCATGGAAGATGATGACCCAACTAGTTTCGAGCAGGCTATCACAAGTGGAGACTCTGTGAAATAGCTGGATGCTATGCGATCTGAGATGGAATCCATGTACACCAACAAAGTATTGACTTTGAAAGTTGCTCCTGAAGGGGTAAAACCCATCGGGAGCAAGTGAATCTTTAAGAAGAAACTTGGTGTAGATGGAAAAGTTGAGACTTTCAAAGCCAGACTTGTTGCTAAAGGTTTTCGTCAACGACCTGGCGTCGATTATGATTAAACATTTTCTCCTATCGCTATGCTTAAGTCCATAAGGATCCTACTTGCCATTGCAGCACACCATGACTACGAAATCTGGCAAATGGACGTCAAGACCGCTATTCTAAATGATGGTTTAGAAGAAAGCGTGCATATGACACAGCCAGAGGGCTTCGTAGACAGTGGGAGTAGCGGTAAGGTGTGCAAGCTGCTTAAATCCATCTACGGATTAAAGCAGGTTTCGTGGAGCTGGAACATCTGTTTTGATGAAGATATTAAAGAGTTTGACTTCATCAAAAATGTAGATGGACCTTGTATATATAAAATGGTTGTAAAGAGTAAGTTTGTCTTTCTCGTATTGTACGTGGATGATATACTCTTGATAGGAAACGATGTTCCTATGCTACACTCCGTCAAGCTCTTCTTATCACATAGATTCTCCATGAAAGATCTAAGTTATGCCTCTTATATCCTGGGCATAAAGATCTATAGAGATAGATCTAAACGGATGTTGGGATTGTCCCAATCCAGGTACATAGAGACCATACTAAAGAGGTTTAGTATGGAAGATTCTAAGCGTGGTAATCTACCCGCTTATTTAGGAATCACTCTTTCTAAATAGATGTCTCCCAAGACTGATTTGGAGAGGGCTCGCATGCAAGGGATACCCTATGCTTCGGCAGTCGGGTCAATCATGTTTGCGATGTTATGTACCAGACCGAATGTAGCATACTCACTAGGTGTAGTGTGCAAGTATCAATCAGATTCTGGGAAGAACCACTAGACAGCTGTGAAGAACTTTCTTAAGTACTTGAGAAAGACTAAAGATATGTTCTTAGTGTATGGTAACGGTAAATTTCAGGTGGAGTCCTTTACCGATTCGAGCTTCCAGAGTGATAAGGACGACAGCAAGTCGGTCTCGGGTTTTGTCTTCACCCTCAATGGAGGGGCGGTGTGTTGGAAGAGTTCCAAGTAAGACACCGTATCAGACTCGACGATGGAGGCTGGATACATCGCTACCAACGATACTGCCAAAGAGGCTGTCTGGATGAAGAAGTTCATAGCTGAACTTGGTGTGGTTACTTCCATTGAGCATCCAATACCCGTGTATTGTGATAATAATTGAGCTGTGACTTTGGCCAAGGAACCCTGGTCCCATCAGCGATCCAAGCATATTCTTAGGCGGTATCATCTGATCAGAGAGATAGTAGATCGCCGAGAGATCGAGGTCAGGAGAGTTGATACGAAGGACAACGTAGCGGATCTACTCACAAAGGCCCTCCCCCAGACACAGTTTGGGACTTTTTGGGATGTTGGGTATGAGATACTACAACATACGGCCTTAGTGCAAGTGGGAGATTGTTAGGATTATGTATGCACTGGTGGCTATTATTGTACATTGATGTATATTATAGTGGATGCTTGGACGAACACACACACACACACACACACACACACACATATATATATATAGGACTTTCTTGCTCGCCATGATAGTATGCTATCTGGTTATTTTTTATCTTAACATGTTGACTTGTATTCTTATACTATCTTTCTCTCACATGTTGATAAAGCTCTTAGGATATGTACTTGACTACCAGAATTATGATGAGATCATACTAGTGGGGCCAGGGTGGTCCACAAGTATATCCTTTAACAAGTTCCTAGTTGAGAGAGTATCGAGACCAGGGCATCGATATTCCAGAGTAGAGTAGTGTGTGCGTTTCTTGACCCTTAGAGGGCGATGATTGATCCCATAACCATTGGTGTTTGACATCAAAGATTGTACACAGGTGCCCAATAGAGAATGAGTACACCGAACAGGACTCGCCGAGTACTCCTAGTTGGTAGTATACTTATCGTCAGATAACAGTCCTCTGGTGACACTAGTACTTGTTAGTCTGTAGATCCGAGATCGTCATAGAATCTTGTGTGGCTCTCACTGTGCTTTGATTTCCTCTCTACCACGGCGCAAAGGAGTCGTGCAAACATATTGATTTTGGGTATAATCCCTAGTCGCATGGAGGCAGTGAGCGACAGAAGGGGTTTCGTCTCTCCCGGTATTGGGAGTTGATGTTGCGCTGTGCTCGATTTGCTGTAACAGGAAGTTCCTGGCCAGTACTGCTGTTGAGATTTACTGGTAAGTGTTATCAGCAGTTTCTCGAACTTTTATGAGCCATACATCGGCATGACTTATCACGTAACCGGTGTCTGACATTTACCACCCTTAGATATGATATGCGACATATCAGACGATGAGATCGTACTGCACGGTAGTGTTACTGATACGCTTCAGGAGAGTATGGACAAGCTTGCTTGTTGATCTTCTAATCGCTCAATACACGGGTAGCCGTTACGCCCAGCTAGTACCGCTGACGGCTTGTGGGTGCCTGATGTGATCATCACCTACTGCTGGCGTATTGACGAGTCTTTAGAGTCCCACACAGAAGTTTCCTGGTTCATGCGAAACGAAGTATGTCACATATGCTGATATGTGCGTGGGCCTGATTAAATACGAGTATATGATATCGTATTGTAATCTGGCGGTTATTTGTTATCGGTTGGGTTATATATGATATAACCGGATTATCGAATCAAGTGTTGATTTGATAATGTGATATACAAATAAATGATATTAGTCGGTTATATGTGATATAACCGGATTATTAGATCAAGTGTTGATTTAATAATTTGATATATATTATATTTGATATAATTATATGTTAACTAATATCATAGCTCACTAACTTGAAGAGGTAGCTTGGATTAGCGGAGTTTCGGATGGATCATCTTCGGCACGAAGATTATCGGAGGAAGCTTGCATAAACTTCAAGTGGAGCCTAATGGAGTCGTAGGTAACCGGAGCTTAAGAAGTGAAGGACTCGATCTACTATGTATTATTCTTCTTCATATCATCATGCTTAAACCCTAATAATCTAGTTAGATCTTGTTTAGTGTAGATTAGCACCCCGAAAAATTTAAATTTGGCAATGCTTGATGCTTGTAAAACCTTGTGGCGGTGCTAGCATACACTTTCACCCCAAACCCTAACTCATCATCATGGCCGCAATTTGCTGTCAATAGGGTTAAATCTGCGGCTAGATCAAGGAAATAAGTGCTCGGGCTTCGACAGCGGTCTTCTACTGGTCCTAACATCTCACAGTACTCTTAAATATTTTTCAGAGGTCCTAAGTTCCAGATTCCATTTGAACATCAAAACTCAACGAAAAGCAAGTTCTAAAACTTGAAACACTTTAAAGCCAATGATACTTGCACTAAAATACCCCCATCTATCACTAATAAGGTTGTAATCACTAATTAACCCTTTACTACACCACCCCTACTAGTTGTATCCACAAAAAACTCACTTTTGAAATCTCACAACTAAGAAAATATGAACTTTAGCTCTATATCCGGTTTGTCATGGCATGTGTACTTAAAACATGGTTAAAGAGAGCATTTTACCTCTAGATTGGGATTAAGGAAAGTTCCAAGCTTGCAAATGGTCTCAAGTTGAAGACTTGACCACTTCGTCATGTGTAGGATGATGATTTGAACATTTTTAATCAAGGCTTCATGGTGATTTGGAGGGATTTGTGTTGGTGTTTGTGGTTGGAGTTGGAGTTGGAGTTGGAGGAGGAGGAGGAGGAGGTGGAGGAGGAGGAGGAGAAGAAGAGGAAAAGATATGAAGATGAATGATATGGTTGTGCCAACATAACCCGCTTCCTCTCTTTCTCACACCCATTCCCAATACAATATATTACCCATACTTCCATATCTTCCCCTCTCTCATTTAAAAAAAAAAGAAAATAACTATAATACTCAAATGAATAAAACCATTCATAGAAACAAAAATGAAATGTTAACCCCCCTCATTAATATGTCATGGCACCATAAGCATGGTTTAACAAATAAATCATGGTTTAGTGTACAAAAATAGGAAAATATCAATTAGTTTTAATATTATAACTTGTATGGATATAATTATACGCTAATTTAAGTAAAGCCCAATTAAATAAATGCTTTTAAAATTATAAATTCATTTTAATTCCAATTACTTCCCAAAAATAATTATACCAATTTATGAAAACTTAGATCTATACCCGGCACATATGCGTAAAATCCAAAATATTATTCTTTAATTTCTAAAATAATATTTACTATTTTTCTAAAATGTTACTATGGATGCCGATCGTCGAATAAAATAGTGGGCGTATATTTTTTTGATGCCACCTAACGAAAAAGCCTATTAGGACCCCTTTTCAACATTATTCCCATTATATAATTGGAATATAAAATATATTCTCAAACCCTTATCATAACTTTGAAGTTTTGATGCAGTGGAAGGGACATTTCATATGGCATCAGAGCAACCCAGGTTCAATTCCCACCGGGCGTGTATTAAATACGGTTTTATTAAAATGTAAAATACCGCTGCCCAAAAGTCTAGGTTTCAGCCTAAATAGCCTTCGATTTGCGGGAGCGTATTGGAATATAAAATATATTTTCTCAACCCTCATAACTTTATAATTTTGGTGGTGGAAGGGACATTTCACAATATATAAGTTTAGAACCCATTGTACAATAAGGAATACTATATATTCTTTATATCCCAAAAACATAAACATTAAGCCCTCTATTCTAGAGTGTTCTCTCAGCTGCCCTCTCTCTCAAGCAGTTGCTGCGACTCTTGAGATCTTGTTCTCGATACCCCCCTCTCTTTAAGTCCTAGAAGAACCCTCTCCCTCGAAGCCCCATTTCTCGAAGCCCCCTTTGAAGTCCTTAAACCTCGCTTTTAAAGCCCCTTTCGTTTTGTTATTGAGCTGATTTTGGACTGAGCTACAATCGAGCCTATTTAAACGAGCCAAACTGAAGCTAGGTGTCTTTAGCTGGACCTGTTCTCGAGTCAAACTCGAGTCGCCAAAAAAGCCATAGTCGAACACAAGATGGACCTAGCTCGTTCACGCTTAGCTTGTTTACACCCCTTGTGGATATGGAACAAATTATCCATATTGCCACAGCCTATGAAGCACGGATATTTGTAATCGCCTCTCGTATTGCCCTCAAACTCGTTTTGGAGTCACAATCGCTCGGAAACGCGATCCTGGGTCGTGAATCATCCTTTTCCCTTTAAATTGAAAACTCGGCAAGAAATGCTCTTTAGTTGGTTCTAATTTTGGCGATTCTCGTCCTAGAAAAGCGTTTTGGATCGGGTGAAGAGTGAGCGGGTTTTAAATTGTAATCGGTTCGGGTTCGAACCCAAAAGGCAATAACCAGTAGATTAAACACCATCAAATATCCCCAAATTCTATGGTTCTGCTTCCTCTTTAAAGCGACGAGACTTGAAGTCAGCCTCCTCCAAGCTCTCAGCCTCCTCCAAGTTTGAATTATTATCGTCGACGCCTCTTTCTCAACGGAGACACTGGTGAGCAGCTGCATCCTCCACCCTTCGATCTCAACTCGACTCGAATTCTAGGGATATGCCTCCTCGCGAGTCAACTACAATTTAGGGTTTTCTTGACTCGAATCACCACCTCTTTCTCAGGCTCTCTTTCTCACAGACACATGCAGATCTCTCTCTCCTCTTTCTCTCTCATAGACACACACCGAGTCACATACTCTCTCTTTCTCACAAAGAGACAAATGCTATTAATCCCCTTATCTTTCACCCAGTCACCACCTTTCTCTATTTCTCTAAATGAGGCAAAATAAACCCCTCTCACACAATTACAAAAAGGGAATTATCCAAAAAGACAAATACAACATCTATTATCCAAATATTATACATCTTTATCATATATTTACATCACAAATAGTTTAAATGCCAATTATATTTGTCTATTGTTAGTTGCATCATAGTTTTGTGTTGTGTCAAATGATTAATAGAAAATTACTATTTTGTTTACATTTATTTAAATTATTCAATATACATTGTTAATTTGAAAGTACATTGAACGTTAAACGTAATGTTGATTCCTTATTTCATGTTTTTTTTATTGTTTTACTTTATGTATAGATAGTTTAAGTTATAATTGTGTGTGTTTTGTTATCATTAATTGTTGTTAATAATAATAATAATAAATATTGATTTGTTATTAAAAAATTAGATTCATTAGAATGGCTTCAAGTTGCGGTGCTAGTAGTACGCCAAGTGACGATAAGCCTCTTTTGAAATATGTGACAAGAGGAAACAAAGTAGGCGAAGGAGGTGAAAATATATGTTGGAAATGCAATTTTTGTAGCAAACCTTACACAAGTTCATACACTCGCATGCAGGTTAACCTCTTGAAGATAAAGAGCAACGTAATTGGAGCATGTACCAAAAATCTGACGGTCATATATAAGGATATGCTAAAGCTAGATAAAGAAGCACAAGAGAGAAACAAAGAATTCCGAAGTTTGTAATATTGCCTCCTACAATTTCAAGTGAAATTGGAAACATTGAGTGTTGGAGATAAACGAAAAAGAAATGGCGGTGGAAGTGGAAGTGAAAGCAATCCTATTTCAAATGGGTTTAACAATGAGGAGAGGTCGTATTTGGATGCGTTGATTGCTAAGGTATTTTATTCGGTGGGATTGCTATTTAACCAAGAAAAGAATCTGTATTGGAGAGAATCTTATACTTTCGTGGCAAGCCATAATCTTATCGATTATGTTCTTTCAGGTTATAATTCATTGAGGACTACTCTTTTGCTAAAAGAGAAGGTTAATATAAAAAGGAGGTTGGAGCCTATCCAAGCTAAATGGTTGATAAGGGAGTAGGTATCATGAGCGATGGTTGGAATGATTCCCAAAGTAGGCCACTCATCAATTTCATGGCAATAATGGATTGAAAAACGACGCTTCTTAAGACGGGCAATTGCGAGGGACAAACGAAGGAAATATTTCATAACCTTTTTGATCAAACTAAAAGATGATTAATGAGATTGGGCATGAAAAGATAGTCCAAGTTATCACCGATAATGTCACAAATTGCAAAGGGGCGGGCCAACTAATTGAAAGTGAGTTTTCATTAATCTTTTGAACTCCATATGCGGTGTACACCTTTAATTTAGCTTTGAAAAACATATGGGCCGCTAAGCATTCGAAAAAACAATACGGTCATATATGAATAATGCTCGTGGATCATCGATGTTGGCGTTGATGTCATGTTCATTAAAAATTATATAATTAACCATTCAATGAGATTGGCGACGTTTAATGAGCTTGAAATTGCTATCCGTTGCCGAAACTCATTTTGCATCGATGATTATAATGTTGAAACGGCTCAAACTTCTAAATGGTTGTCTCCAAACAATGGTCATTAGTGATAAATGGAGGTTATATCGTAATGACGACATGGAGAAGGCTATGAATGTGAAAGAGAAAGTGTTGGATGATGTGGTGGGAATGATTACATACTTTCATTCATGACTCTTATCTATGACATGATAAGATTTTATGACACGGATAAGCCTTGGCTTCACTTAATATATAATATATGGGATTCGATAATAGAATAAGTGAAGAAGACTACCTATGCACATCAGCGGAAAAGAGAAGGAGATCCACCTTTTTTGAAGTCGTGTATACTATTCTTGTGGATCGTTGGAACAAAAATATTACCCCGCTTCATTGCTTGGCTCATTCTTTGAATCCAAGTTAAATATCATAATTTATTTTTTAGTTATAAATTTATAATTTTTATGTTCTTGTATTAATTATTGAATTTTGATCACTTTATTTTTATCCTTTCTACAAGATGCTATAACGAACAATGGCTTGACGAGGTCCAAATCGAGTTTCCCCTCACAAGGATCCGGAAGCTAGCAAAGAAAGACCCAAGTGTTTGAAAAAATACTTTCTAACCTTGATTGATCGTAATAAGATGGCTAAAGAGTATGCCGAATTCATTGATAAGACAAGGATTCGAACGATTATGATTTAATTAAAAAACGTTACCTTTTGGATCCAAAGACATAGTGGATTAATCATGGTTCGCCGTCTCCTTTGTTTCAAGCCATAGCCTTGAAGCTTCTTGTCCAATCCTTATCATCTTCATGTGTGGAGAGAAATTGGAGTGCTTGCTTCTTTATCCATCTAATGAAAAGGAACCGAATGACACCGCAACGAGCCGAAGACTTTGTAAATATTCATAGAAATCATTGATTTCTTTCTAAGAGAGGAGAAATATCATAAAGGGGAGTCCATGCTATTGGATATTGCGGGCGATGCATTTGACTTATTCGAGAATGTAGGTATACTTGAGATCGTTAACGCCTCGCATGATGAGCCGGGATTGGAGGTCTTTGTTGTGGAAGTTGGTGGGGCTGATGTTGATGCGATTGAAAATTAGAACTTGATTGGTTGATGAACAAGATATTTGGAATGTATCTATTTTGCGTCTTTTTTTTTGTGTTTTTTCATTTTTCTATATGTAAATATGTGATGAAGTTAAGCTATTGAAGTATGGTGTTTAATGACTTGTTCTTAAAAGATCTTATGGTATATGATATATGGATCTTATCCATATTTGAGAGTTCTATTTTATATAGTTGAATGGTAATTTTTTGTTATATATGAGTGGGTACTCCGAGAATTGAACTCGGACCTCTCGCACTTAAAGCGAGCATCATATACCCATCTTGTTATATATATTTACATGTATATATTAATTGGTTTTTATATTTAATTAATTAAAAAATTCGATATAAAATCGTATCCTATATGCTAGGTTTTTTGAAAATTGTGTATCCACATATTTGTATCCCGTATCCGTCCCCATACCCGTGCCACATAGACCACTTCATGTTGTAGATGACATTTGGAATATGGACAACGAGGAGGGACTGGATTTGGCTAGTTGGAGAAAAAAATGGCAACACAAAATCAAAATTTTCAGTAAGAATGGCATATGCTAAGAGATGAGACTGTTTACCATTCGATTGAACCTCAAGTTAGACTACTAGAAAATTTTAGGGTAAGGAGAACATATTGCTTCATAAGGAGGCTTTTAAAGAAGAAGCTACATATAGCAAAGTGGTTAAATAATAGGGGGCATTCAAGTTCTGACCCAATATGTGCTTTGTTACTGTGGAAGTGAGGAGAAGGACGATCATCTTTTTCATGAATGCCAAATTGGAAAAGATTCGTGTCAATTGTCTTTGGAGTTAGGGTGCTTATCAAAACAGTGGAAATGAGGAGGATGACGATCATATTTTTCTGATGGAATTTAATAAATTATTTTTCATCAACAAATGTTTAAAGATCTGTTTATCAAAATAATTGGTATGCATCATTCTTGGCGGCTCCATCTAGTCTTGGTTACCAGGAACAAGTCTGAAGTTTGTTAGGACATAAGGTAAAAGAGTATCCTGAATCACATTAGAGACACATCTCTGTCCTCACTAAATATTGGAGTTTAATTTTAGCATGCTGCATGTGATCAGCATACCTTATCTTGATACTTTTTGTTTCTATGACCATAAATACTATCTTTTATTTTTAGACTATTCCTATGAAGTCCTTGTAAATTTTTCATCCACTTTATTCTGTCAGTCTATCATCAATGAGATCAGCTAATGTGCTTGTGTCATTGTCGCAAAGTGGAAGCTTCACTTTTACATTATTGGGGCTGTTTGGTAGCTTGAAAACGAATATTTATGCAACATTTGTTGCAAAAAAATCTTCATTTACTTTGTTTTGTTAGCAACAAAGTTGAGTTGGAAATGGAAATGGAGATGCAAAAAGCATCAAATTCTTGCAACATTTGTTGCACTTATTTTGGTTGTAACAAGAGTTGCAACTTTCGGAATGATGAGCATAGTAATTATTTTTTGTGTCACATAAGCTTTGTATATGCCATACATGCAAATTTGGAACAAATATTACATTTCCTTTAGTCTTTTGTTCAACCAAACACAAAAAATGGTTTGGATTTGGAAATCCAATTACAGAACTTGAAGATAACCAAACACTGGATTTGGATCAGTTTTTTTGCAACAAATGCCGCAGACAATCAATTCTTTTTTGTTGCTCACCAAACATGCTCTATATTAGGGTGGCTTTGGAGTATTTCAATAGTCGAGAAGCGCCAGAAAACTCTATTAGTTGGTGGCGCACTCCTGGATTGCTCAGCCATAAACTAAAAGTGTTTATAATGCCAACCGTGTATAGGTAAAGTTGCCTTTAATGGCCATGAATTTTAAGCCTATGCCAGAAAGGAGCAACTGCCCAAGCTTCCAAATTCATGAGTATATAAAAGAATCTAGATGAGAAGGAAATATGGTAAGTTTCATTTACGTCCACCTTTGGTGCACAATGTTAGCCAAAAGCCAAAGGAAAATTTGGATATAATTAAGAGAGACATGAAATTTAAATTTATGATCGAGGTCAAATGCCATCTATTCCCTTGTGACAATTCAGCATCTTCCTAGACAATAATGTTATCATACATTACAATTTTCACTAATGCTCTAGAAACCTTGATGAAAGAATATCAAAGAGAAGATTAATTGCAGCTTTCCGCTTCTGCACTTTGTTTGCGCCACTATTTGTAGTTCCAAGTAAATTAATTAGTCAACTTCTGTTTGCAAGATGACAAGAATGTTGCAAAATGATATATTCCTTGTGTTTGATCTACTCATTTTACTAATTCAAACTATTTTCTTTTAACGTTCTTTTGTGCCCCAGGAGTTCAACAAGAAATCTAATTCTTTATACACAATACTTCGAAGTAGCCGGCTTGCAGGGAGTCAAAGAGCACCCTATCTTCGACAGTTCCTTATGCGCTTAAATTTCAATTCCTTCTTTGAGGTAATTTCATGATAATGAGAATGAAATTATTGTATTATGAAATTATGAGTGATGAATTATGATTGCTCACTCTCTTTTCTCCTCTCAATCAACAGGCTACTGCGAGAGGAGTTATTAATGTTGTCAGGTCACGTCCAAACCCAAGTCTTCTTCAATAATAGCCTGAAACTGGATGGTTTGCGTAATGCTCCAACTTCCAAAACCCCCAACACTCCCTCCCTCTCCGAAGAAGCTTCAGATTTTTTTGTGGAGAAATGGAGAAAATTGGTACTTTACCCTGCAAGATAGTACCTGGAGGCAAATAACATCACCCTTTCTTTTTCCTTTGATGAACAAATGATGTACTTTTTTTATGTTAAGTAATTAGCGAGGATTGTTGAAGAAGTTAATGAGAGAAAAAAGACATGATGTGAGTGTTTATGTTCTTTGAAGTTGATGTTTTTTTCTTCTTGAGAAAAGCTTTGTTTTATTTGGTGAAAAATGGGTAAAAATAATGGTCCTTTACCTTGCAAGTGAATTCCTCGAGCCAATCAACACAAGCTTTGATGATCAAATGCTGTATTATATGAATCGATTACTATATGAAGCGATAAGTGTCGGTTGCTCAAGATTGGTCAAGCCATGATGTTAGTCATTATGACTTGCATTATTGTGGTGTTGTTTATGTAGGAGTTAATTGTGTGCTATGTAGAGTTGTAATGGGACATTGCAGTACTTGCAAACACATAAATTACACTTGCATAAAATTTCAAATCTTGATCAGCCCATATTGATTTGTGGATAACTAAAAAAATGCTGATTATGAATTTAGTTTGGTAGTCATTTAATTGCTCGTTTTCAGCAATCCAACCAAAATAATGCTCATTATGAATTTGATTTGTTAGTCATAATTGCTTTTTATCTAGCAATCTAAATTTTTCTTGTGGTTTGTAATTCTCACCCTCGTGCCTCGCTTAGGTGGGGGAACCTTTTTCCTCCATTAATCAATTTTCATTGCTTTTCAACAATTTATTCTTTTAAACTTTTTATGTGTATGGAGATGAATTTGCCTTCCAATTTATGACTAAATGGTAGGAAATACTCCTAATTTCCATCTCAACGGTACCCCTCACCTTGTAAAACCAACAATTTGCCCTCTTCAACTTCAATTGATTCCCAAAATACCTTTTACTTAAATATTCGGGTATTCTTTACTTTTAACCTTCTTAAACTATGATATTTACCTCCATCTTTGTTCTAAATCATTATTTACCTAATGCTCTCTCAATATTTTAAATTACTCTTTTAACCCTCTAAACATTTTCCATCCACTACCCTCTAAACATTTTCCATCCACTAAAATGATTTTTGATACTTAAAAATCTTATTAAAATCCAGATTTTTTTATCATAACTTCATCTTCAACCTCCAAAACCCTAAAACCCTAAATTTATTTTCTTAAATTCTACATCCATACTTTAAAACCTTTTGGAATTTTATCATCTTTCTACATTCAAAACCTTATATCCTCAAATTCTGATTTAGCATTAAAAACCTTAAATCCAAACAATATTTTACTATCTCTCATGTAAAATAATTAAATCCAACAAAATTCTTCAAGATCTGTTTACAATTATTCATCAACCACGAAACAAAAACCTCTAACAACCAACAAATTCTTCAAATTTTTTATTCAATTACGTATCTTCCTCATCGATACCATTGATATCCATCAACATTTCCCCCCTTCAATTACTTGTCTTCCACATCGAAACCAGTGATAACCATTAACATTCCTCGCTTCCAGGGGCGAAGCTAGAAATTTTTGCTTGGGAGGGGCCGGGTGAAACATTTACCAAATGATTTTAAAAGCCATTTAAAATTAGTATACTTCTTTCTTCTATTTTTACAATATTGATTTAATCATACGGCTTCACACAGAAATAAGCTATATATATTTTATCTATAATTTTAAGATTATTTATTCAAAACTTTCAATAATTTTGGGTCATTTTAACAAAACTACAATTACCTTTGAAACTATCAAGAAACTACCAAACTTAACGGTGACAAGTCAACGCCGTTTGCGTCACGTCATTGCCACGCCACTTAAGTCGTCACGTCAGCAATTTTTTTTTAAAACCCCTAAAATACCCCTATTTAACCATTACTCTAATTTAAAAAATAAACAAACTAATTATAAAAAATCATCTCCTTCTTCCACCTTACTCACCACCGCTGCCGCCTCTACCACCGCCTCCCTATTCCGACCACCACCGTCGCTGCGTCCTCTCTCCGACCCCTCTCCCATCATCATCATCAACAACTTGTTAGGGATATATACCCTAGAGGCCATTATTATATAGTATAGGATTGTATATTATATTTTGGATGCTTGGGACATATACATGTATAAAACAATCTTGCTCTATATGATAGTATGCTATCTGGTTTGTATCTATGTTAACATGTATATATTTTTCTTTTTACGTATCGCCAATACATGTTGATAGAGCCTATAGGATATTTGCTTGACTATCAGCGTTGTGACGGCAATCATACTTGTAAGAGCTGGGTAATCTATAAGCACATCCTTAAATTATCTCTAGTCGTAAGATTATCGAGACTGGTATCGATACTTCAGAGTAGACTTGTGTATACGTTTATTATCCCCGTCTGGGTAGATGGCCGGTCTCGTAGCCGTTGGTATACGGTACCAAAGATAATATATAAGTGCTCATTAGGTTATGAGTTACACTGGACGAACTCGCTGGGAATTGCTGGTTGGTATTATACCTATTGTCGGATAACAGTTTTCTGATGACATGAGTACAAGTTAGTCCGTGAAAGTATTTTTTAGCACCTCAACTAGGGTTTTATGGGCATAAAGTATGCAATTTTAAAAATCTAGAGGGCTAAGTATACTAAATAAGAATCGAACTAGGGAATTAGGGTTTCTAAGATGAACAAAACAAGTTCTAAACTAAGTGATGGGAAACTGCAACCTTTGTAGTCTAGTCCTTCACTTCAAATGCTCCGAGTAGTAGTCCTAGAATTCTTTTTTGACTTCACTTGAAGGTTGGAACGAGCTTACTCACAGTCTTCGTCGTCGAAGATGATCCACCTTGAAATTTCTCATACTCAAGCTCCTACTTCACTAATCAAGGTATTAGTGAAGATAACAACCTATACTAATTTGTTAGAGTAGTGTAGCTTGATTAAGTAGGAATTTTGCTCACAAAAAATCTTTCTTTCGTTTTCTTTCTCTCATCCTAAAAAAAACTAGTGAGGAGATGAAGAAGATGAACTTGGAAGTATGTGTGAACCTTGAGGATAAGATGAGAGAGTGAGAATGACAAATATCTATTAATACAACAAGAATTGAAGATGAGTCATGGCTTCTCTAAGCATCCAAGATAATGACTCGTTCTCCTTTTCTTTTAATTTGTATATCTTTATCATTATCTCTTCTCTTATGTGATTCTCACACATCCTAATTCTATGTATCATCAACCATGATACAATATACACACACAAGGAGAAAAAAAATCTTAAGTGAGCTTAATATTAATTTATATATATATATATATATATCAAATATATAAATATATAGCAAATTATTAAATCAACTCTTGATTCAATAATCCGGTTATATCCTATATAACCTGGCTAATATCAAATATATATATATATATACACATCAAATCATTAAATCAACACTTGATTCGATAATCCGGCTATATCAAATATAACGTGGCTGATATCAAAAACGCTAGATTAGAATACGGTATCATATACTCGTATTTAATCAAGCTCCCACGCATATCTCCATACGTACCCTATTTGGTTTCACTTGAGCTAGGAAACCTCTATATAGGACTCTAAAGACTTATCAATACGCCAGCAGTAGGTAATAATCACATCAAAGACCTACAAGCCGTCAGCGGTACTAGCTGGACGTAGCGGCTACCCAGGTATTGAACGAATAAAAGATCAATAAGTAAACTTGTCCAAACTCCAATAAAGCCTAAAAGCAAGACTTATCGTACAGTCCGGTCTCTTTGTCTGATATGTCGCATATCGAGTCTCGAGGCTAGCTTTCAAATTACTAGCAATATAGAATTTCCAATATATAATATTATGCCCAAAATTTGAATGGAATATCTTACCGCATTGACATCAATTTAGCCGTATTTAGTGTTAATTTTGTTATTCTTTTAAGCTTATTTGTTAAAAATTAATTCTAATTTGATTGCTAACTGCTTTGGTTTCTTAATGTAATGCAGCCTAATAAGCATTTTTAAAGGTGTTAACAATTAAATGCAACCCGGCAATGAAGCAAATTCTGCTAATTTTTGAAAGATCCAAAATATTAATTAAATAGTAAAATTAATTAAATAGTAAGTAAGTTAATTGTTTAACCCAAGTCTCTCTTCAATTTTAAGTCCCAAAATGGGAAAAAAGGAAAAAAAAACGAAAAACCATTGTCGTCAAAGGCTCGAAACTTGAAGAAGCGGTCAAAACTTGAAGGCGGTTGTCACGTAGTTGAATTTTGAAGTCAAAAATAAGTTCGAAGTTGAAAATCGAAAGCGAAAACAAGATCGAAATTTGAAGTTGAGATCGAAATAGAGATCTTGGATCGAGATCGACATAGAGAACTTTGAAGTCGGCAGCAGCAGCTAGCCCTCACAGTCTTCGAAATCGGTGGTGTCTCTTGAAGTCGGCGGTGGAAGATCCTCATGGGTGGCCCTTGTTGTTTAATAGTGCTAAAACAACCCCAATTTGTTATATATTACAGTCCAATAAATAAATAAGAGAGTATATCTATAAGAACACAATGGTATACATGATTCTTAACTAAGCGGTCTAATACAATGTGGTATGACTCATTTACACATCTAGACAACTGCCTACGCGTTTAGGCGACCGCCTTTTAGAACACGGTTTACATATCACAAGTTATTTCCATCAAAATATAAATACAATAGACAACATAGTTATATACTAATCATCAATTTACATGGACATTATCTTATATGACAAGCCCATGTTGATATTCATCAATATAACATCTTATACATACTAATGCCAACAAATCTTGCTAGATCTTTATTCTCTTGCAACTTTATTTCTCCAATTAAATAACCTACATTTTGATTAATAGTCACAGGTAGGTGAGCTTTACAGCCCAATAAGAAAATAGATACATACCTAACAATCGCTTTTCTTTTTTATGGTGGTTTTGGTAGATGGAAATTGAATTGGCTTTCTAGTCATTCTTAACTATCTAGCTTTCTTAATGCCTCTCTAGATTTAAAATCATGGTCTATATACCTTTGACAACATCAAATGAGGCAGCTGGAAAACTTTCCAGTCTTTCTATTCCCAAGTAAAGAAAAGCAAATGCGTGTGGGACATATATTAAAACATTATATTCAGGAACAACAAATTCCAATAATCTATTAAACCATTAGAAATAATAAATTGATAATCTTGTAAAATTAACCAGCGCCTATGCAAGAGAAAATGCAATACTTTCCAACTATATTGTTTTCATACAATGGAAAATTAGCTAGGTTACGGTTAAGTAGGTCAACATTTCTAGCCTGCTTGATATAGGCAAATCTATTAATAGCCCAAGGTACATATTATGGCCTACGGTGAGGATGTTATACAGAGCGCATAATAATTTTAGCGGGACTTGTTATTTGCTTGTGTTTTAACCCACATAATTTCCAACTCATACCGGTATTGATCTACGAAATTTATGCAATAAATGCATCAAAAATGAATTTTAAACTTGTATAAATATCAACTATATGCCACCAATTGTGTCTTATATATAAGACCAACAAACTACGACAAACATAGCACGATGGCATTCGGGAATGTAGAATACAGAAACCAATACTTTTCATTTATATACCATTTACTTCTAAAACCTTTTTCTAAAAGAGATGTATTTTCATTAATCTTTGCAATTGAGCTACTACAACCCTTTTTAGGGAACTCGTTTGGGATGGTGCGGATTATCGCACATCCTCGGGCTTAGTAGTACGAGATGCAGACCTCCGCAAGGAGCATTCGGTCTCGAAAGATTTAAAATATGATTTCTTTAGAAAATGAGATTTTTAGAAAAATAATAAATAAAATTATTTTATATAAATATATATGTATGTATCATCAAAATACTTAATTTTGTTATAATATAAATATTCCAACATTTCTACATCAAAAGAATCATTTTACAAGAAAATACCATGCAATTCTATACAAGTTCAAACATTTACAATTAAATACCATCTATTTGAAAAATAAGTTTTATTCAATAGAAATGTCACATTTATAAAATCGACATCTATGAAAACTCAAAAGACGATAATAAAATACTTGAGGTGTATTTTGAAAATTATACAAAACAATTTTTACATAAAACTCCCTCAAGTTTATCAATTTACAATAAGGACCCTAGTAAATACTAGGAGAGTTAATACTAGGAGAGAGTGAGTGTCACGACCCAAAACGACACGTGACCGGCGCTTAGATTACGCGAAACCAATTGAGCAATAACGTAATCTAAGTAAGCCTAAGCTAGGATCAAAACTTATAAGTTGAAAGTATTAAATCTGCTTTTAAAAAGAAGCAATATCAATTTTGAAAACATTTTAGGATTTTCAAAACACTAAAAATCACAAGAATACGAAGCTGCTAACCGAAAGAGTAGGCAAGGTCAACATATACATATATGTGTATATCTCAAAGCCAACATACAACAACCCACTCCACATCGAGTTTGGTAATCAAATATACAACACTTAAGTCTCGTCTCATGACTCAAAATCAAACGAATATACAAGTGGTAGATGGAGTATTATCTAGACACAAAGAGTACAAAAGAGGTGGTTACGATACGATTTCATAACCCACCTAGAGCAAAAATGATCATGCCCCAAAAGGAAATGCGCCAACAAAGCCGCTTTTAATCCAAGTTGTCGGTCCTGCAAGAAGTTATGGCACAACGGGATGAGTTGCCAACTCGTGAGTAAAAGACATCACATAGTAGAAATCGTATCCATAGACGAATCATCGACTAATC
Organism: Agapanthus africanus; assembly: GCA_030015575.1. Lineage (NCBI taxonomy): Eukaryota > Viridiplantae > Streptophyta > Magnoliopsida > Asparagales > Amaryllidaceae > Agapanthus > Agapanthus africanus. The sequence goes on along the minus strand of JASDDO010000012.1, from coordinate 344,370,615 downwards.
ATAAAGTACAAGGCTAACATAATATATGAGAACTTGTATGTATCATAAGTATATGTAGTCGCATCATAAATGGATCGCGTGCAATAGAAAAAAATATCAACAATAAAACCATCATCAAATCCCGTGTCAATCATCGACACTCGAAATCCCAAAATATTTTAGACGCCGCCTCTCGGATCGGCTCTCTTTTCAATCTCATCAAATAACCCTTGTCAGTATCTTTCGGATATTCGCCGTGTTCCAAACTATCACTGGTATCGAGTAACCTCGCTAGGCTTCCCCTCCTTTCTATGCGCACTTCCTGTCCCTCAGTATCATATCGGGTCCACCATGTATCCATAATCGGTTCTTTCCCCTTGTTACCAGATATCACCAAACCAGTCCATCATGTATCCGTAACCGGTTCCTTCCTCCGTTTCGGACATCACCAAACCAGTTTACCATGTATCCGTAACTGGTTCTTTTCCCCCCTCGGTATCAGATGTATCCGTAATCGGTTCCTTTCCCCTTCGGTATCAGATATAATCAAACCATAAATATATAAAAAAAACTCATGGTGGATGTATCATCATCATTTCAAGAGTAAATCGTAATTTGCAAACATAACCAAGTTTTATAAAATAATACCATGCAGTTTCTCAAATCTCATGGAGAAGATAAAAATTCATAGAAACAACGCATAGTTAACTTTGCAACAGAAACTAAAATATAAGAATGTATGTAGTAATGGTATCAACATAACAAAACATGATAAGCAGTATATGATACTAGCATGGATGTAAATACAACGCGAAAAAACGTGGCAAGTTCTATACGTGTCATGTTAGTTACTAATGATGTGTACGTGTGTAGCATACGAGTCTGTGATGGTGTCTCATGGTAATCATTAGTAATTGTGCAAGTGTTCTAGCAAGTGTGTTCGCAAAATATACGCGAAGAAACATGACAAGTTCTATATGTGTCATGGCAGTTACTAATGATGTGTACGTGTAGCATGCGAGTCTGTGATGGTTCCTCATGCTAATCATTAGTAATTGTGCAAATGTTCTAACAACTGTGTTCGCACAAGCATAGCATGGGAAAGAAACATGGCATTGTAAACTGAGCATATGAGATATGAATTAAAATCAATAAGAAGTGTTCATAAGAATTTTGGTTGTCGGGGGTGCTATACGCCATCCACCCGATTTTCCCCTTTAGATGTAAATCTACTCACCGAAATACGGCTCGGGCTAATCGAAACTTACGACGGCCTTGCCCTTTCTCGTCTACTCGGGAGTGTCCGCAATCGATCCTATACACGTAGAGTCCAACATAAATACCGATATCGAACGTAACTACTTTTGGTTGTTCCCTAAATCGATATATACTTATGTAGAGATTAGTCGAGAAGGGTAGAGAGCAAAACACTAAGCAGAAAAGCAAAACATAACCAAAAATGAACTTCAGATGCTGATGCTATAAACAACAAACGTCTGAAGAACAAGGACATTGCAGTCTAGACAGAAGGCAGACGTCTGAAGAAGGGACATCAGACGTCTGAGGAACAGATACTGGGGTGCACAAGGAGCGTCGGACGTTTGCTTCCAAAGCATCAGACGTCTGAAACTTAACTTGAGGCAAAACCCAAAGAACGACTATACGTCTGAAGCTTCTAAGACAGACGTCCGAAGAAGGAAGATGCTGGTAGAAAAACTGGAAGTTGCAAAACACTTTAAAAACCAAAACTTTTTGCTTAAAACTACCCTCTTCAATCCAAAACAAGTTGTAACAATAAGAAAACTGCACAAACACACTACGATTACCAGTAACTATTTAAAACTCCATTTGTGCAAAATTTATGAAGTAAAAATGTGAGTTTTATGCAAAGGTATAGTTTTTCATGCAAAACTCTTAAAATCTTTCTTGAGATGAGGGATTTTCACCTTGAAATGGAGCTAAATGAGATCCATGACTTGTAGGATACCATTTGAAGAATTGATGAAGGCTTCTACTTGAAGGAGTTGAGTACTTGGTGGTTGAGTGAGGTAACGAGAGTGAGTGATGGTTAATGAGAAATACAAGAGTTTGAATATTTGAGAGAGAGAGCTAGAGTTTGTGTGAGATTGAGAGAGATATTGAGAAAATGAGCAAGGGAAAATAATGGGGTTTGGATAGCCATGTCTTGGAAACTATGGGTGAAGGGAATTTTGGAGTAGGAATAAAAGAAATGGGTATGGGTAATTATAGGTATGGTGATCCCATGCCTCCCTCTCCCATACCCCCGTGCCTCCTTCCTCCAAGCCATCAACCATGAAGAAAAATCATAAAATATCATTTAGAGAAAATAATGAAAACATTAATATTATGAAAAGAAAATATTGGTTTTATTATCGAAAATTTATACACACCAAATTATGAAAACCCAATTCAATAAATGTTATCATTTTAATAAAACTCATTATATCATTATTTAAATTCTAAAATAAACTTTAAAATTTTTGAAATGTTATAGAGAGAGGATTTGAGAATATCAATTAGGTTCACACCTTTGCATAAACCACCTCATACTTTCATATTTATACTTTATGTTGATAGCAAGTTTTTGGCCACTATAACCAAGTTTCAAATTTTAGTGGGTGAGCAATAAAAAAGCGGATTGAAAAATTACCCTGCACAAATGACAAGGTTTTAGGCCTTTTGGCCCACAAATTGGCGCCCGACATGTGTGCAGACATGCTCTAATATAAAAATATATCCCTCACCCTCATCATGACCTTTTGATTACTCATGCTATGGTATGACCAAGGACTTTGAAAGATGCTGAGGGTCTTATGGAGGGCTGTTATTGGAGTTGTGTGATGGTCACCGAATATGAATACGACGCATGAAGCTGCTATTGAGGATTGGGGATATATTTGTTCGTATTCTAACATTCTAAGTTCTTTGCTTGGTAGAAAATAGAGAAATCTTTGGAGCAAATTTAGCTCTTTGATATGACATCTTTACCCAAGGAAAAAACTCTTAAATGAATTTTGCATCTTTAGCAAGTTGTTAAACTTGAGAATATAAAATCTATTTAGTTTGAATGAGTCTAATTGTCCAAATAGATTCTATTTAGATTCTTAGCTATCATCCTTGCTTCACATGTTATTCAAAATAGCGCTAGATAAGGCATCTTTATGTCTGGAATAAAGTCTCTGGCTTTTGATTATTTATTTCACATTGCTCGTTTCAAACTCAATATACCATACAAATGTTATAATTTTGATACTAATTCTATTATTTCCCCCTGAATCTTCCAAAGTATAGGCTCCTTTGGCATGGTCATCAAGTCCCTCTACAACCAATTAGCATCCTGGATGGTATATGAAATTCTTCAAGATCGGCATGGAGAGTTTTTCATTTGAAGGTATTGAATACTTTAATCTCAAAGAAGTTCAACCAATTGAAACATATTGGTTTATCATTTGGCAAGCTAAAGGTAAATGTAGTTGATGTTTTTGAGTTGTTATTGTGTAAGAACAATTGCCAGAAGTTGATTTGCCACATATGCATGCTATCATGGATTATTTTTAGCATATTTGTATGCTCTACCGATGGAGAAATAATATTGGGTGCGTGGATGCATTATGCAATATGCAATTGGCTATCAGCCGCATAACAAGCATATGCGAACATATATTCCATGATATATCCACATATTTGAGCATGTAATATTCATGGGCAGGTATAATGCTAAATTTGGGCTTGATACCTTACCAGATTATGCAATTCCCTCGTGTGTGTGTGTGTGTGTTCCTTCTCTTCTCTACGGTTTGTTTTGATTCTTATATCTGATCTCTCTTATTAGGATTTTCCTCCACCTCCTTTTCAGCATAAAATGAAAAGCAGTGCCTTATTTTTCTTTTCCACTTCCTCAGATATATTCTTGTGAAGTATTTCAAATAATAATGTAGAACCCTAAAGTCTTCACTTTTTCTTTATTTTCTCTCTTCACTTTTCCCTTTGAACACATAATTGATGTATGCCTATTTAAGTTAGCACTCAAAATATGTTTATATTTTATATTTTGGTAATTGAATTAATAATTGATTATGAGTTTATCTTTTTCTTGTCTGTAGACTTATAGACTTGATATAGTTTAATATTCCCTCGATACTCATTGTACTCCTACAACAAAGTTAACTTCATTACTCTTTGATTCACTTATATGACCTATATGCATTCGTTGGCACATTTTCGAAAACCAACATTTCCTCTATTATTTTTCGTTTCTTTCTTTTTACTTTATGAATTTTCTTAATTTTGGGACTTATTCTCTAAATCAAATACATAAGCGATATATACATTATGTTCCAGATCAGTGCATTTTCACCATGGGTTGAAATCTTGGCCGATCCCAATCCAAGATGGCCAAGTCTGATAAAAAATATCACGTCCAAAAACCGATACCGATATTCTCAGGTACCAAATAAAATTGGATTAACCATTTGCTTAGAAACGGGCTAGCATTAAGTTTATTAATTAGTTTGTGGGTTTATTAATAGGCTTTTGGATATCCTTATGCAATGTTTAGGACACTAAAATAGTTTTTAAGTCTTGAACTACACTACTTAGTTCCTTATGCAATGCTTAATTTTGGATTTCCTTATATTACTGAAATTAAAGTACGATAATTAACAAGTATATTATAACTAAACTTAAATTAGAAGTACTTTAAAAACCCATATAAAACTCTAAACTATAAATAATAATTAGAAAATATAAAATCCGAATGTACAAAAATTGAATTAAACGAATATCATATCAAAAGGTTCAAAAATTATTCCAAAACCATTTCAATTATTTTTACTATTTATATAAAACTTAAAAACTAATTTTACTTTAATCTTCAATAAAAATCACAAAAGGTTTGGACGTCTGACGAGAAACTACCATAAAGTTGTCACCAGAAAACTACCATTGCTAATGATGCTAAGTCATCATTAACAATGCCGTGTCATCGTCATGCCGGTACCATTAGTTAATAGAAATACTTAATCTACCATATGTAATTCCTACCCGCATGTACTCAAGAGATAAAAGAGTGGGTTTACATCATCTAAATATTAATATCATACATGGGGGCCTATAATGTTTCTCTCTTGGATACATGCGGGTAGCAATTAAAATGGGCAGGAGACATTTCTCATTAATTAAATTGCCATGTCACCATAACATTTATTTATTTTCCAAAATACCCTCTTCTTTATTCTTTAACCCTAAATATAAGTCTAATGTAATTGATGCCGACAAACTCCTTCGCCGCTGTCACTTCCATATCGTTGTCATAGTCTTGCCACCACCATAGCCTCGTCGCCGGCCTAGCCACATCGTTGCCTTAGCTCTCATATCCTTGAGCACATCATGCCCTAGAGCTCATCACCTCAGTCATGACGCCGCCTTAGCTTTGCCCTCGCCCAAGCTGTAGCCTCGCTGCTGCCTTATTCCACCTCCATCATCTTCATCTTCATTACTAAACTAACCTTAACCATAATCCTAACCGACCGCCATCCTCTGCTTTGACCACCACCTCCGTTACCCTCTCTCGCTGCCACCGTCCTAACCTCGCTGCCGTCCTCAGCTACCTTCATCATCTTCATCTTTTGATCTTCATTCTTAAACTAACCCAATTTAACCCTAACCCTAGCCGCCCTCCTCCACTTCAGCCACCACCTCCGCTACCCGCCTCTCTCGCCGACGCCACAACCAACACTCCTCGTCGCCGTGCTGGTTTTTGGTTGTATGGAGTTCTAATCGTTGATATTTTTTGTAACTTTATAATATATTATTGATTGTTGGCAAGGGTGAATCTATATAGGGACTAGCAGGGCAAGTGACCACGCTTAACTAAAAACTTGAAGGTTAATATTGGTTGCAAGCAAGTGTTACATTATAGAATATATGTCATACATATATATGCTACAAAGTATCAATAGTGGAGTCTACTCGAGATGTTATGTTAGTTTGTTTATGTTGGGTTCAATTCTCACTACTTGCAATATCATATTTATCCTTTATTTAAGTGGTATGAGTTCCAATGCGCCTTTAAATCCCCAATGTTAGTATTTAAATTATTTCAAAGTTCTGTACTTTCTAAATTGCATGGTATTTATATAGGCTTAATTCCCAAAACTACCAAAATCTTAGGACCCGTGACAAGTCACTATCAAATTCATTGAAAATTACAGAAAACTATCAAGTGTACGAAAACTTGTGAAATAATAAAACAATAAACTACCAGCTTGTGTAGTAAATGCTAAATAAACTATCATATTTGTTTACTGAATATTCAATAAGTTACCAAACTAGTTTAAAAAAGCTTAAGGATATTCGTACACGTTGGTAGTTTTCTGTAGTTTTCAAAGAATTTAGTAATTACTTATCACAACCTCTAAGTTTTTGATAGTTTTGGAAATTAAGCCTTTTATATATTATGTAGTTGGACCTATGACTAGAATATTGTTGTCTACATTCTGCCCCTACCGACCAAAATTCTTGCATCCGTCCATGATTGCTGGTTGCCATTTTTGGGTTATTTTTATGGTTTTCTTATATTCGTCTTCTGCAAGTTTCTTGTTTATAACATTTTGCAAATAATCAATACACATGGCATTATTCGGCACTTAAATTTTAAATCAGGATGAAAATAAGCCAACACTTAGCATATACTGATATTTGAATGGCAAAGTAAAGCATGTGTTAAGCTTGCATAATAGGAAATGATGGTAATACCCATTAAATGTTAACATACATCATTCTTGTATTAGTCCTACTTCATAAATTTCTTTCTGAATCTGATGCAAGGATTAAACTAATCATAACGCACATTAACCAACTGTTTTTTCGGCGAAACTTTATCGGTTTTATCGTATCGTGAGGGATCCTAATACGATATATCGGCCGATATGAGCGATATTTGATTCAATGCCACATATATGATGCAATATATATATATTTTTTATTTTTAGCAGCCTTGGTATTTATTTGTTTCTTCCAATCATTACAAGATAAGGTAGTTAAATTGTTGAAAGGCAAGGAACAAATAAATGATTTTGTTTTTGTTTCTTTTCCTCCCACGGGCCACTGGGGTGGGGGGGGGGGGTTAATGAAGATTTTTCTGAATTTTTTACTCATCTATGGGGCATAGTTTTAACAATACTAATCAGTTAGTCTTCACTTAATCCATTCAGGATATGCTGCCAGAGTATATACATATGCATGTTGCTGAATCAATTCTCTTTGCTGGCAAAGCAATAAGAGTCCTTCGGAATCCAAGTTCTTCTTTTAGACTGCAGGATTCGATTATTCTCCAGCCAATCTTCAGAGGATCTCGAAGAGGCCAAGGTTTCCTTGGCAGTGGCAATCCCCAGCAAGATCTGCCTAAGGGAATGAAACTAATTCCAGAAGAACTATTTCCACAATCTGAAGCGGATAAGATCGAGGCAATGCTTCAAGAGTTAAAGGTCTTGTATGTCCTCATATAATACTAGGGTGCTTTTTACTTTTCAACTGGGAGTTATTCTAGACTCCTTTTCAATAGGATTTGAAAATGAATCATATCAACTTTTTAACCATTAGATGCACATTGGGCAAACAATCATGTAATTGTTGGAAAGGATGAGAGTTTTTCTTCATAATTGTTTTCACAAATCCCAATGTGTATCTAATAGTTAAAAAATTGATAAAGTTTGATTCCAAATTCTATCGATGCGATCCTAGCTTAACTTGTTCATCAGATACTATTTCCTTTATCTTGTACTATTGTAGCTAATCATATTTGTAAGTACGTTTACATTTTCTTGCTAATGTATAACAGCATTCTCATTCCTTCGATGCAGGAGTCATCAGAATTTCACAAAAGGTTATTCGAATCGTCTGTTAACTCAATTCGTACAGTTGCAGCAAATCATCTCTGGCAGGTAATGTTGGTTCAAGCATGGTGGATCTATTATTATTCTGAGCTATCAGCGTATTTATACTTTCATATTCTTCATAACAGCTTGTTGTTATACGTGCTGATTTGAATGGTCACCTGAAGGCCCTTAAGGATTATTTTCTTTTAGCGAAAGGTGACTTCTTTCAGGTGTGGATTCCTTTCATTTTCCTGTATGAAGCTAACATTTATGCTTTCAGTAAAAAAGAAAAAGAAAAATATTAACTAATTCTTCTCTTCTCATCTTTTATCGGGCTCCTATATTTTAACTTTTTTCTTGACTAAAGCATTTTAGTGGAAGGCATCCTCATGTAGTTTCTGAAATTTCATGCTTAGCTGATTCCTGACTTGGTCTTTTCCTTGTATCATAAATACTGAATATTTGTGAATATGCATGCATTAGTCTTTATATGAATTGGCAATATAACCAATATTTATTTAGCAGATCACCAAGTTCTTCTTTAAGCTTGCAGTGGACAATTCTCTTACTATTCTAGTTGCTGACATTTGCGTACTTCTATTATTTGCTCCTAAGAAATATATCTTACACCTTGGTTTGCAACCACTAGTGTTTTCTTGAGGAAAGCCGACAGTTAATGCATCTACCCCCACGCCAGTCAATTGCTGAAGCAGACCTTATGGTTCCATTTCAGTTGGTAAGTTTATCATAATTATTAGCTCAAGTCATACTATATATGCAAATTTCTTATGTTCTAATGTAGGTTTACTAAAAATTGTTGTGAGCAGGTCAAAGATATTTGCATATCCTTGTGAATATCTTTATGTAGATGACCTTTATTTAATTTTGTGAATAACTATATGGTGATACATTCCTTCTATTGTAGCATGCATATTTCTCCATTTGTATTGCACCATGTAGCTTATTACTGTTCATGGGCTAGGTTTTTTTCTTCTTCTGCAAATTAGAGCTAATCGAAGTTATGGATGCTACAATTCTGAGATTTGTTATGCATGTGCCTATAGAAAGGCATAAGATATTGGAGGGATTTTAAATCTCAATTCTATATGGAGCCCATTTTAAAAATCTTATAATTTTTAATAATAAATTCTATTAGATTTTCTTCAGGAAAAAAAGTTCATTTGGTCTTGAAGGCAACAAAAGAGATTCACAAAATAATTATGTAGAAGATGTCAAAAGGCGTTCAAAAGGATGGGCACATGGAATTCAAAGAAATGTATGCCTTCCACAAACTGCAAACTGCAGAACTCCAAAAGAAAATTGCGATATACTAGTAGAGAAAGGTCACCCTTTAAATACTTGGAAATTACATATAGATGTCACCATCCACTTTGATTATCAGATACAATTCTTAACGTCTTGCCTTACAGGATGTTAAGTGCTCGAGTAGTTATCAGTAATTTAAGCTGGAAACTCGTATCGGGTTGTTGTTTTAATTTTAGTGTCATGTTCACTTTCCCATCAATAGACACAAACAGACACCAGACTCTTACTTCATAGGCTGCATATAGAAGATGCCGGGATTGAATGGAATACCAGAATAAATATGATAGACTGGTGGCTGAAAATATTAGATGAATTTGTGAAGAGAAAGAAAACAACACTTAGGTCTTAGGATCCGGTTATGCATGCCTTCCATAACTATTAGTTTCTTCAACGACTGAAATCCAGCAATGACTGAAAACTCAGAACCTCTGGATCCTCCTCCCAAACTCGTGGAAATCCAGCAACGATTGAACCACATTAGCAATCACCATTCTTCTGGTTTCCGGAGGAATTGATCCATTAACGGTCAAAACTAGCACCTAAGGCTGTTGTGGTCAATATTGATTTATACATTGGGAGATCTGAGGGTTGAAGTAAAAGATGATTTGATGCCCTTTTATTGCTAATTAGCAAAAGAAACTAATGAACAGCAAGCCCGTGATTAACCTATAACCTTTTTTGTATGTAATGGTTGGAAGTATCCTCTCAGTAAGAATTCTTAAAGCCAAGAACTCCCACGATAAAAAAACCGACTATTTAAAAGAGTGAAAATTTGCATGCTTTAGATCCACACAGAAACTGGTTGGATTATCAGTTTATCGTCAAAACCTCCATTCTATTCAATTTAATTACATCTTTTATTATTAGTGAATTATAAAATTGTATTATACCTATCAAAGACCTCAACTTTAATATTATTATTCCCTATATACATATTTGAAATATTAAGTAAAAATCAGCTTCTCCAAAATTGAATGCCTGTAAATATGTAATGATCACATGAGTATTAATTAAAAATATACTGTATCTGTTAAGAATTATCACGCACCAATTATTCCACATTTTTATTGAGACCTAATTTTATCATAACCCATCGAATGTTGTTAGTTAATTTTGGTACTCTTGACCAAATACTGAAAGTGTTGAGCTATTGATACTAGCTAGTCTTTATTCTGGCCTGAAACCACTGAAGCTCCAAATATTGATGCCAAAAAAAGGCGAATTGAAACCATGTCTGTTATCGATGTTCCAGACCTTATTATGTCGTTTATTCATATTGTACTTCTTGAGGCACTTATATATACTAAAAGAAAACTTAAACCCCCCAAAGATGTCAACATTTATTTTTCCTTCATAATGTATACTCAGACTGGAAATTACGGAAAAGGATGACCCTACCATCAATCACCATCTACTTCTGAGATACCTTCTGAAGCATTTTTTAAAGAAAAAAGTGTATTATCTTACCACTAATTAGTGAATTAGGCAAGGATGTTTTCCTGCGGAATAACATACAGCGGGCCAATCTAAAAAAAGTGACTGAAATACTAGAACTAACTTTGATATGGGAGAGATCAAGAAGATGCTGGGTCGTCCAGCTGCTTCGCTGGTCAAACACCTTAAGGCACTTTTATATAATAAAACAAACTAGTATCTTAGTGCTTGATGTAGCTTCTATATACACTTGAACAAACTTATTTTTATGTGTGGTTAAAGTCTATATTTTCATGTCTAGCAGTCTTCTCATGGTTTACTGAAGGAAAATTAATTATTCCTGGTGGTATACTAAGAGCACAAACCTTTTAATTTATCTCTTGATTTCATCAATCCGCGTGGTAGGCTATTATTAGCCTTTAAAAACTTGAAGATGAAGGTCCGATGGGCAAGGGTAAGGTTTTTCGCTGGTAAAGACAGATAGCAAGTGCCATAAATAATAAGGCAAGGAAACCCTTTTGAGATTGAGAAAGAGTTTTGTTTGCGGCTGTACCTTTCTCTTAAATCCCATGGTATAGGTCCTGTGATGAAGATACCAAGTTGGTGCATTTCATTAAGGTATTGAGAAGGTTGCAATGACAGATTGGGCCGGATTCTCCTTTATTATTTAGCATCTTACCTTTATGAGTTGCTTTTTCCAGTCACCTGGTGTTACCCTTCAGGCCTTTACTCGTAATATCTGAATGTAAAAAATATACTATTAGATAGCAAACCAAATTTTCCTTTCTTTAGCAGTATCATATTCATTGGACACCATTCATGAATTATATCTGCCATGATCCATGGACTGCCTGTCAGGTAAATTAGTCTTTTTGGTTATCATAAGTTTTTATCCTGTGTAGTTGGATGGGTATGATTTTGGTTACAGTCTCAACTTGCAATCTCAGCTAAACTCGTCATTTCTTTCAGGCTGCATTGAAGACAATTGGTGACGTGGACAAGTACTTTCCAAGAGTATCACTTAGGTTGGTGCCTCCCTTTGCACGGTTACATTTTCTTTCCGACTATCCATCCAGCAACCTTAAATTTTTTCTTATTACCCTGTTTACTTATTCCATATATATGCTGAATATATTCTCTTTTTCAGAATGCCTTCCTTTGGAACTAGTGTGACTACTTCCCAGACACAGATACAGAAGAAGGCCAATATTGATGGAAATTTGGGTATACATGCTATAACTACCTCAGACATGTTGCTTGATGGTTGGGATGGCATTGCTCTTGAATATTTTATTGATTGGCCCTTACAACTTTTCTTTACTCAAGAGGTCCTTTCCAAGTAAGTTCCCCGGTAGTTATCTTATACAATGCAAATAGGTTCAACAACAACAACTAAGCCTTTTATCCCAAGCATATGCGATAGGCTACATGAACCAACATGAGAATCATGTTGGGTCGAGCACATGAATTCTCCGCCTCCACTCACTCCTATCGAAAAATATACTTTCATTAAGACCTTTGTCATCCATATCTTTTCGTATTGCCTCCATCCACGTTTTCTTCGGTGTCCCTTTCGCTCTTTTGACTTGGCCTAATTCGAGAATATCCATTCATCGAACAGGTGCTTCTGTAGGTCTGCATCTCATATGACCAAACCATCTTAGACGGTTTTCCCGCATCTTCTCCTCCACGGGTGCTACACCAACCTTTGCATGAATACCCTCATTTCGCACCGTATCCTTTCTAGTGTTACCACACATCCAACGAAGTATGCACATTTCGGTTACATGCATCTTCTGTGCATATTGTTTCATAAGGGCCAGCATTCCGTACCATATAATAAGGCAGACCAAATAGCGTTTCGATAAAACATCCTTTTCAATCTTAACGAAAGCACTCCTCCATTTAGACCAGCCAACCTGAATCCTTTGTTCGACATCGCTATCGATCTTTCCATCCTTTTGGATGATGGAATCTAGATATCTAAACTGATTGCGCAGTGATATCTCTTGCCCATCCAGTGTTATACCACTATGATGTCGGCTTTTCTGTTTACTAAATTGCATTGCATATATGCTGTCATGGACCTACTCAATCTAAACCTTCAAGATTCCAATGTTTGCCTCCACAACTCCAATTTGCCATTAACCCCTGCTTTCGTCTCATTTACCAGAATAATATCATCAGCGAATAACATACACCAAGGTATCTCATCCTGCATAATTCTAGTAAGCTCATCTACCATTATGGCAAACAAGAATGGACTTAATGCGGATCTTTGATGCAAGTCAATTGTGATCGGAAAATCTCGTTACAATGCAAATAGGTTATTACTTATTATTTACTGTTGGATTTTGATGAATGCCTTCATATGAGCGATTTTTTGTGGAGCTGTTGTCCTCGTTCCCCTCATGTTTTAAAACAGTGCTCCTGCTTCTTTAGGTACCGCAAGGTTTTCCAGTACCTGATCAGACTTAAACGGACACAAATGGAACTGGAGAAATCATGGGCTGCAGTAATGCATCAAGATCATACTGATTTTGCTAACCATCGTCAAGATCGAACCAGTTCCTTGTTGCAACAACGCCGGCAACACTCTAGACCAATGTGGCGAGTTAGGGAGCATATGACTTTCTTGATCAGAAACCTGCAGTTTTACATTCAGGTGGTGTCTACAACATAATTACTTACATGCACACAAAATTTTGTCCTGATACTTTTTTACCTTTGGGATGCCATTTTTAAATATTATGCTTTGTTAGCTTTAATATAAGTAAAGAAAAGTAACAAAAACTAGGGATATATTGGTGTTTAGATGAGCTATATTTGTTAATGAGCACTTTTTCTGCCTTGTCCTTTTTTCAGTTTTAGAAGAAGATTCTACAAATGGAAGTATAAATGTGTTGTTTTACATACATGATGATACAGTTTCAACAGTTTGCCCTCACAGGGTTTATGCAAGTATCTTTTTGCAGGTGTAGGACGTGTTATCCTGAAATGGCTATGTAAATACTTGAAATGGATATCATTATGTTTTAAATGAATACCTCTCTTCATGGTTTTGACCGAGTATACCTGTGGTATTGGAAAACATTCTCACCACTTCCTGGCCTTTAAATGGCCTCCCTTCCTAATATATATATATATACCTCTGACTTGTAATTACTGGTTTAGAATGTAACAATATATTTCTCTTTCAATTGAGTAAATACCGGGTATTATCTACTTGCACACAACTTTTGGCATATGAGGATCACACATTTTGAGTATTCCCCCCCCCCCACCCCCCCCCCACCCCACCGGTCTTTTAGTAAATGCAATTCTCATGGTCATTTCATTAAAATTCATGTTGGCTAGCTTCCCATGGTATAGTTCATGTTGACTTCAGAAAACCGGAGCCCTCCTCGGAAATACTTAATTTGCTCCATAATGGTTATAGCATTCATGATGTCTATCCTTGGAATACATGGAATGGAATGAGTGGAATTCATAGTAGCTTTATAGAATGCATACCTGTATTAATAATGCTGTTTTTTTTTCTGATAATGGGAGCTGGGCGCAGAAAAGGGCCCGTCTCCTTCAATAATATACAAGAAGAGTTCGATACCATTAGGAGATATTAGGGTTTAGGAGAGAAATATTAGGGGAATTGAATTGGATGATTAGGATCTCTCTCTGACCTCCTTTATATATATATATATATATATATAATGGAGGAAATGTGCCATATGAAGGAATTTCCTCCTCTGGCATAGAAAAACTACACCCTCCACGATTATTTTCGACGATCGGAACCCATCATCATCATCATCTTTATCATGCATGTGGATACACCAAATTTCATGTGATTCCACCACTTTTTCACCGTTGATTTAGTGGGTGTAAAATTAACGGTTTACCGACAATAGAACTTTTTACATTGCTAATTCAATGGTGAAAAAGTGGTGGAATCATATGAAATTTGGTGTATCCACATCTTACATGATAAAGATGATAATGGATGCCAATCGTCGAAAAAATCGTGGAGAATATAGATTTTTGACGCCACCTAACGAAAATGCCTCCTATGGCATCTTTTCTTCATTATATATATATATATATATATATATATATATATATATATGACCACTTATATATTCAACCTTCTCTAATCATTTAATTGATTGCATTTCACGTATTCTCACTCTTTCCTTAAGTTGGAGCGTACTCTTGGCTATAGTGCCCGCAAGACAATTATTGTAATCGCAGACAGGCGATTATGATAATTGAGGGAGGACCCATACGAGTAGAACAGTCTTCTTCGAGATGATAGTATGATATCTGATTCATCTCTATCATCATGTTCATGTATTATGTGGTATTACATATTATTATTATTATATGTTGATAGAGTTCATATGATTCTTGCATGACTATCAGGGTTATTATGGCAATTACACTTGTGAGAACTGGGTAGTTTATAAGCAAATTCTTAAATGTCTAGTCGTGAGAATATCATGACTGGGCATCCATATTCTAGAGTAGACTAATGTATACATTTTTTTACCTCGACGAGGGGCGATGGCCGGTCTCACAGCCATTGGTGTTAGTCACCAAAGATAGTATACAAGTGCTCATTGGGTTATGAGTTACACTGGACGGACTCGTCGGGAACATTCTAAATGGTATTATACCTATTGTCAGATTGCAGTTCTCAGATGACATGAGTACAGGTTAGTCTGTCGATCTGAGATCGTCATTTGTCTCGTGTGAGTTCCTACTGTGCTTTGATTACTTTCCTACCACGGCTCAAAAGAGTCATGCAAACAGATTTTAGTTGGGTACAGTCCGAGCAAGATGGAGGCAGTGGGCATATCGTTAGTGATTCGTCTCTTCCGGTATTGTGGGTAGATGTCGCGCTGTGCACGAGCGGCCATCACCAGAAATTCTTGGCCAAGGTGGAGATTTACTGATTTGGATCAGTAGTTTCTCAGTGGATGATGTGGTTCATACCGACACGACTTATCGCGTTATTAGAGGTTTGACTTTATCTACCCCTTAGACTTGGTATGCGATACTGTTAGACGAACAGACTAGATTGTATGGAGATTGTCACAGACATGCTCAGTAGGGGTACAGATATGTTTGCTCGTCAGTTTTCTTTTCGTTCAATACCTGTGTAGCCATTACGTACCGATAGTGCTGCTGATGTGCTTGTGGTTAAACCCACTGCCAGCTATTGACGAGTCTTTAGAGTTCCATACAGAGGGTTTTTCCCAGTTCAGGAAAAATGATATAGTGGCCGTATTTTGATACGTGCAGGGTTCCGATTAGGTATGTGTGCTAGCCACACGGACTTTAATCGGGCGGATGATAATTCTAGCTGACTTTGGATTAAGCAGGATTATTAAATCAAGTTTTGATTTAATAATTTACATATATATATTTCTATATGTATATTCTAGTATTATGTTTATCGTATTTTTCTATCTCTTGGGTATTCATATTTTGATGCGAATACGGGCATATATTTGCGGGGACGTATTCTTATATTTATAAAAGAATACTTCTTAAAGGACACGTTATTTCTAGGATTTATTTTTCTTTTGTTTAAAAGAAATTATGAAATGATGTTGAAAAGAGAAATGGTGGAGGGTATGGGCAAATGAATTATTAATTCATTTGTATATACTATTCAAGTATGGTTGTAATTTTAAATGGTAAAAATTCTTTTAACAAAACAAAAGAATGCATGCTTGATTTGAAAAATGTGATTTTCATTCTACCATTCTTGCTTCTCTCTATTCCATGGCTCCTCCTTCATTATCTTTTATTATTCTCATGTGTTGATAAATAAGAAGATAAAAGAGAAAGAAAAATACTAGAACACTCACATATCCTTGACATCCTAGATTAGCAAGCTAGGATCCTTAGTTACTTCATTGATGTAGTTGAAGCCTGAATTTGGTTCTCTTGGGTGGATCATTTTCGGTTAAGGAAGACCTGCTTGCAAGCGCGATCCAGAGCTCTTGAGAGCATGCTTGAGTCCAACCCAATTGGAGCAAATGAAAACGCTACAAAGGTTGTGATTTTTATCTTTTTATGTTTGCTAGTTTAGATGTTTGGTTAGATTCTTGGGTGTAGCTTTCTAGCGCCATGAAAATTTTCGTTTTTGAATTCTGCATTTGCCGCGGGTTAGCGGCGAGGGCACTGAGAACTTTCAATGGTATCAAAGCCACCAAAACACCCTAAACTAAATAGATACGACTCTCGAATCCCGCCGGTTTTTGTCCCGCAAAAACTGCCGTATAACCAGTAAGGAATTCCATGTTATTTTGATGTTTTGAGTCCCCATGGGTTCTCGGTTTGGACCGAGAAGCTGTGTGGAAGTCCAGAGGGACCCTGGGGACGTCCCGGAGGGACCTAGGGAGGGCCCACCCCCCAGACCACCATAAGGTGGCCTTGAGGGGGTAGGCAGACCCTAGCCTGCCCACTTAGGGCAGAGCTCGGGTCCCCACCCCTAAGGCCACCTTAGGGTGGTATGGGGGGTGGGCCCTCCCTAGGTCCATCCGAGACGTCCCCCGGGCCCCTGTG
Source organism: Agapanthus africanus (assembly GCA_030015575.1). Taxonomy (NCBI): domain Eukaryota; kingdom Viridiplantae; phylum Streptophyta; class Magnoliopsida; order Asparagales; family Amaryllidaceae; genus Agapanthus; species Agapanthus africanus. Next base: position 344,353,405 of record JASDDO010000012.1, on the reverse strand, counting down.
CACTTCCCCGTTGGGTACCCCTTAGGTGCTTCCGGGTCAACGTTAATTTTTTGCCGGGGCCCTCCGTGAAGTTTTGGATCAATCCGAGCTCATTTCGGCCTCCCGGATTGAGTTTTAGCATGAAATTTTTGCCGGCTTTTAGCACACTTGATTTTCAGTATTTTGGAAAATTGAAGTGTTGGCTATTTGTGTGCGGTATTCGATTGTCGTTGGCTTAGTGATGGTTGCATGTATCGTAACGTTTGATAAAACGTCGTCTAATTACTATATGATCAATTAGACAGGGTTACGTAATTGATACTCACAAGTTTGCATATTCTGTGATGGATATTGCTTGTTGATCATGGTTGTGTTGGTTTTGTCATGACGGATAGCCTGGAGTATGTAGTATTAGATATAATTCTCTGTGATGTAATGTATATTCATATTGCATGAGGAGCGTCCGACATGTTGACTGCCGTCATCGCGGCTTGTATTATTTTTTGGGGCGCGTCCTGATTGCGGATGTAGTTACAATTGTATATTCAGGTTTTCATTACATACACTAGGATTATCCTGCGGCGGAGTACTCGAGTAGCCGGGATCTAGAGAGCAACGGGCCTCCATCTCATGGCGTTGACACCGAGATGCCTTACTCTATAATTGGCAGGCTATTCGCTGCACTTGTAGGGGTATAGGATTGACCCGCAGATGGGTGCCTAAATCATTGGATTTTGAAAGTGCTGGGTGGTCTAGTCACTTCGTTGATTGGGGTTGCCTTGCTTCTGGGATTGGCGGATGGTTTGCCGCACTCGTAAGTGTCTAGGGTATGATACTACGGGCTATCCACACGACCGGAAAAATTGCATTTCATATTTGGCTCTATTGAAATGTACTTTTCGTAGATTATCCACATTTCCATACTGTGTTTGCTTCTGCCGTGATATTTCTGTGATGTTACTTGATATCATGCGTGAGACGAATGTTACTCTCTCTCTATATAGTAGACGCTATATATGTTTTGCATCCACGCTAGTCCTGTTCTCACCCTGCCGTAAGTTAAGTAAGTTTACGGTGAAGACCCGAGACCCTATGGCAAATGAGGATGGCATATATGTGCGTGTCTATTTTCGTTTCTTTCTGGCATGCATATGTTTAATTGATGGGACTGCATTAATTCTGATTAATGTAAGGAAAACAAACATATATGATGTTGGAACCAATTATTGAAAATTATAGGCGTTTACTTTTGATTTGCGTCGAGATATTCAGTTAGGAATATCCTGCACCTCATTCGATGAAAAAGAGCCTATATCTCTTCACAGGGAGTGATCTCTTTGGCAAAGTTTACGTGACTATAAACTACTTGGTTTTCTTCAAAACCACTCGTTTTAAAAATACGGAGCCTAAATCACTCCTTTTCAAAATTGCTCGAGTTCAACAATATCAAGTTCATTATGCTAAAGTTTTTTCGCCAAAAACCATCCGTAACCCTCCGCCATTTCATTTAAGTAGCTCGTAGTATTCGCGCTATGTATGTTAGTTTCTATCAAGACATAGTGTACGTTAGCTAGATGATGCTTGTCTGTAGCATGGATATGTGATTATCTAGGACAACCTCATAGTCACGTTGGTCTCTATCAAGGGCTTGTGCGTGTGGGTCTAGATCAATCTTGGATAATGATGGGTTGAACTTGACTAGCGACTTATGATATGGTCTCTATCAATGCCATGAAGTCGTTAGGGGAAAAAAACCATATCGGGAGTTTCAAATATAAGGAAGACTTCCCAAGTTTGTGCATATCTTCTGGAGTGGTAATTTTGGTTGGCTTCCGTCAAGGTTATCATACAATGATAGTTGGATCCCGATTCCTACTGATGAGTAGGTATTACTCCTCGGGAGATTTTCATTTAACAATTAGCTAACCTATTAGGTGTCTAGAAAGTGTTAACGAGATTACGCCTCTGCGGAAACGTGGTTATTTAATTGGGTCCGTGCGAAAGCACGGAGGACCTCTATCAGAGTACCAACACTGACCTGGCTGAACGGTCAGCGAACTTGTAAGATGTAGATGATCCCGGCTAGTTCTCCTTTTAGGATTTGAAGTAGAATACGAGAAAACAGTGGGAGCCATCCAGATTAGATAAAGTTAACCAATCTAATCTAGATTAGAGTGCACGCTTTTCTCTCTCTGGTTTGTGTCCATGACTTATCTTAAACTAAAACTCATGAATCAAGTTAACCAAACCATGTTATCCACCATTGGCTTTTGGATTGTAATGATTCACGAAAAATTCGCATATATCCCCCTGCTTCCCCTTTGCATTTCTCTAGAACACTCTTGTTAGTTATATGTATGCCCTAGAGGCCATTACTGTACATACGATGTATATTGTAGTGGATGCTTGGTCATATATAGGGAGGACTTTCTTGCTCGACCTGATAGTATGCTATCTGGTTGCTCTTTATTTTAACATGTACTCTGATTGTCTCTATGTTACATGTTGATAAAGCCCTTGGGATGAGTACTTGACTACCAGGACTATGATGCAGATCATACTAGTGGGGACAGTATAGTCGTCAAGTACATCCTTCAAATGTTCCTAGTCGTGGGAGTACCGAGACAGGGCATCGATACTCCAGAGTAGACTAGCGTATGTGCTTCTTGACCCATATGATGGGCGATGGATGATCCCATATCCATTGGTGTTTGACATCAGAGAAGGTATACGGGTGCTCAGTGCAGACTGGGTACACTGGACGGACTCGCCGAGAACTCTCAGATGGTATTATACCTCACGTCAGATTGCAGTTCTCCGGTGACACTGGTACAGGTTAGTCTGTAGACCCGAGATCGTCATAGAGTCTTGTGTGATTCCCACTGTGATTTGATTTCCATCATACCACGTCCAATGGGGCGTGCAAAACGGTGTCTTTTGGGTACGGTCCCGAATCACATGGAGGCAATGAGCGATAGGAGGGGATTCGTCTCTCCCGGTATAGGGAGTTGATGTTGTGCTGTGTTCGATTGGCTATAACTGGAAGTCCCTGGCCAGGGCTGATATAGAGATTTACTGGTAAGTGTTACCAGTAGTTTCTCGACCTGTTATGAGCCTCACATCGACACGACTTATCGGTTACTGGGGTCTGACGTATACCACCCCTAGATTAGATATGCAACATATCAGACGAAGAGACCGGACTGTACGGGAGTGTTACTGATTGGATTCACATGAGAATGTCCAGGCTTGCTTGTTGATCTTCTGATCGCTCAATACCTGGGTGGCTGTTACGTTTAGTTGACCGCTTGTAGGTTGTGGGTGTTTGATATGATCATCACCTGCTACCGGCGTATTGACGATTCTTTAGAGTCCTACACAGAGGTTTCTTGACTCAGGCAAAACGGAGTAGGAGCACATATGTGATATGTGCAGGACCGAGAATAATACGATATGAGATACCGTATTATATTCTCGCGATATTTGATATCAGCCGGGTCATCGGATCAAGTGTTGATTCGATGTATCGGCGCATGATATATTAGTCGGTTATATGCGATATAACCGGATTGTCGGATCAAGTGTTAATTCAATAATTTAATGTATGCATAATTATATATGTGATATATTGCATTACATTATCTAATATTGGCTCGCTTTATTGATTCATTTTCTCACCGGGTAATACATTGATATATATGCAATATATGTTAATTGTATTATTTTCTTTTTTTACAAAAAATATATTATATATGTGATATATAATATTGTCACATGTTATGATTACAAATGCAACATGATTAGTGGAGATTAAACATGGTTAGGGTTTGATTTGGATTAATATTTTCTAGAAGCTTCTAGAAGCTTTTATTTTGTTTTTTGCAAAGATATTTTGTTTAGATATTTTGCTTGATATTTCCTAACCTAACCCACACCCTTTAATCCTAGTCAAATCTCTACAATGGTTAAGTCCTTGACTTAACCATGGTTGCAATTGTAATGATAATGATTTTTGATTATTCATCACAAAAGGATTATTCATTCTTCTTCTTCTTCCTTGAGCTCTTAAAAAAGCTTTCTAGGTTTTTTCTTTTGTGATGATTTAGTGTGAGATTATGAAAACAAATGAGAGCCAAATTCCTACCTCATCATCCTCATCTAATCTAGCCAATTAGATTAGGGTGTTCACTTCATTAGTGAGTGAGAGCTTGAGTTAAAAAAACTTCAAGGTAGATCATCTTTGTTATCGAAGATCGGAAGCAAGCATGCATCTTTCTCTTCGTGGAGCCTCTGTAGAGTCCGGGAACTTGATGATCGCAGCGAATGGACCACAACACGGAGCTTATGAAGTGAAGGACCGGACTACAAAGGTTGTAATCCCAAACTCTTAGAAGTAAAGTTGTTTACTTGCTATATGTTTGCCTAATCTCTAGTCTAAGATCTTGGTTAGGGTTGTTCGGCATGTCTAAATTTTAAATCGGGCATGGTTGATGCCTTGTTGAACCTTGTGAGAGTGCCTAATAACCCTACAGTGGTATCAGAGCCAAACTAGAGCTTTAGGCGTCGTGTAGACGAAGTTAAAAGTCCGATCGAACCCCGAAACCCTGGTTTTTACCCCTTCTCTGGAAATTTTTCAAAATGTTGATTTTTTCATATTAAAAATACTCAGAAAAATAAGCAGGGTATTCTAGGAATTACTGTGAAAAACGAGCCCATAATCCCTTTAAAGCGCCGCGGAACCGCGGCAATACCCTGCCTTGGGCGGCGGTTCCACGGCCAAACAGGGGAATTAAGGTTAGGTTTTGCTACAGTGACATCCGTAGGTACTTTTGCATGCTTCTGGGAATTTTTAATTCTACTCAAGTGTTGAGTTTTCTGGAGATCTTTTGTATTCGTTAATTCGATTGGAAAATTTAACTTCGTTTAAGTTTTTTCCGGGTAATTTAGAACGTGTTAAAAAGTTCGTACGGATATCAATAACTCACTTTTTCCCCTGTCGGAAAATTTCCAAGTGTTGGATTTTTTCTTAGTTAAAGAACGTTCTAAGTCGTGCAAGTAACGCGGTGGACCCTCTAAAAGAACACAAACCTTAACTCGATTATGTGACCGTCTGAACCGCCTCTAAACCTTAGGGTTTGGGGCAGTACGGCGTTGTCACATGTGAGGCATTGGTTTGACCCTTCTACGGCTGGACCATTGGTACTGTGGCATGTGATGGAGGCTTTTATACCCCGCTCAAGTGTTGAGCCATTTGGAAAATTTTGGGTGTTTGTTTATTCGATCGGAAAGTTTAACATTGTCTATTTATCTGGATTATGATATAATATTTGGAATCCACATGTAGTTATGAGATAACTAATTTGAATGTTATAAATCTAGCAGTTCAGTCTCAGATGATCGGTTGCCACGGGATTTTGATGCGATCAAAAGTCCGTCGCAATCACGTAGCATACGCGGATACTCGCCGGGTAAACTTAATAGACAGCCACGCCCCATAGCCCCGACCAAGTGACTGTAGGAGAACCCCGTCGCCAAAAGCATCCGTTCGGGTGCTCGCGGCAGCGGTGTTCCACCTTAGTGCACTTCGTCGACGGCATCGGGGGTGCGACCGTCTACTAAAGTTTTCGACGAGCATTCGATCAGGATATTGGGAATCTTGTTGAATTGCCCGACTAGATATTGAAAAGTGTTTTCGATATTGAGACTAAAATGCGGGGTTTATAATTGTTAGGCATGCGATGTCTAAGGAATTCATTTGGTTAGGCATGCGATGTCTAAGGAGGTTGTGGATTCCAGCTGTTGTAGTTTTACACTTTCTTTTCTGCGACCGTAAGTGTAATATGTAATGTATCGTCAGTTTTGTTGCTATACATCAACGGCAATTGGGATACGCATATTTACTTACGTTGATGATATGTGATATTATGTGTTGCTGTGATATATTATATTGGATCGTCGTGTTTGAATAGCCGGGGGTTTTATGTGGGATGAGAGTTTTTCTTTTTCATTCATGTAAAATTCATTGTATGTAATATTCTTTTATTGGGGCACTTCCGGGCTGAGGATGATGTCACCATTGTATATTATTTACTTTTCCGCATTAGGATAGACCCAAGGCGGGGAGCATAAGTAACCGTGTTCTAGAGTCCAGTGGGAGACTATCTCGAGGAGTCGAGACTGGGTCTCCTAACTCTAGAATTGGCAGGGTTGCTTGCCGCTCTCGTTAGGGTCTAGGGATGTGGGTTTGGCTGTTCATCGCGACCGTGGAATCCGTGTTTTATATAGGCTCGTATTAAAACACGGACCTCCTAGTATATCCAATATTTCATATATGTTCTTCTGCTGCAATGTTCTGTGATGAGATCATATTACTGCATGAGACGAATGTTTATATTATATATATGAGATATATGTTATATTGCAGATTTCGTTTCAAATGTGATGCTTTTGAAGCATAATAAAATGTGACTTCATTAATGAGATTAATGAAATAAAATGTCACGGCCCAAAATTTGGCCCGTAACCGGCACTTAAACTACGTAACGTCTACAGGCGTACGCAACTTAAGTAAGCCGAAACCCAGAAATCTAAACCACCCAAAACTGGATCAACGGAGAAAACATAGTTTAAAACATTTAGAAAATCACAAGTAAAATCTTTAACTCTAATTTTCCTTCTTAAAAAATTTTGGCAGCACCTCCTTTGTAAAAACTAGCCCCGAAAACGAGTACAACAAAGATAATAATAAAAGGATCCCAAACGGGAGCAAATCACGCCCAACGGCGGAGACAATCACCACAAGATATAAATACGACGCTGAAGCGAAGAATATAAAGAAACTGCATAAAGAAAACTTTCCACAAAACCGGCTCCCACGAGCACGGCACCCAAAGTCACCAAAATAATACAACACTGAATCCTCACAATTCGTCTCTAAGTCATATACAAGAAGTGGTAGATGGAGAATACTAGATCCAACAAAAAAGATATACAATGTACAAATAGATAATCGCAAACCCACCTAAAGCACAGGCCTCACAGCCAAATGTAGCGGTATCCGCAAAAGTAGTGATGATAAGACGCCCTGCAGCGACTACTCTGAGGGTAAGTCCTGCAAAACACTGTAGCACAACGGGGGTGAGTTGCCAACTCGTGAATAGTAAATAACATCATACTGTAATTGCGGGTATGCACGAATAGCGATTTATCTATCACATGTAATCTGATAGCATAAGTATGATAAGTGAATATGCAACAATCATGTAAAGGTGCATCATCAGGGTACTACAACTACATGAATCAATGCATAACAACATAATCCTGAGTGTGGGATAATATAATATAAAATCTCCTGCAAAATCAGCATGGAAAAACACCAGTGTCCCTCACTGACACATCAAATCCCAAATCCTCAGGCACCGCATCCTCAGATCGGCCCTCACATCCTGTAAGTCTCATAGAATCTGAGTGTCTATCATCGACACCCGAAATCTCATGAAAACATATCCCTGTATGTGTATGTATATAAATATAAGTATGAGGATATCAATCCCGTATGTCCACCGACTATACGTAAAAATCATGGAAACCTGAGTGTCTAACACCGACACTCGAAATATCATGAAACCTGTGTCTAGCATCGACACGTAAATCCTCATAACTCAGGCGCTGTCACCATGACTGGCCCTGACGATATTTCGTACATCACTCCGGTCGGTATCCCCACGATAACCGCCGAGTCCAAATACAATCACCGGTAGGTACTTGCCCACCTTCCAGGCTCATCGTCTGTACCATGAACATCTTGCCGAGGGGAACCATACCGGGCTCCACCATGTACCCACACACGACCCACTCACTCCTCGCATCGGGTATATACCATAAATCTCAGAACCGAGAAATCTCATGGTGGACGCATCAAAATATCATATCAAGAGAAACCGGGTTTTCAAACAATACATAGTTTCTTGAAAATACCCCCACGGTTCTCAAATCTATAAATCATATCTCAATGCGTAAAATCCATATAAAACTGATATATGCAACATAAAACATCAATATGAGCATTTAAAGGGAAAACCGCTCTTTTAAATGAATCCAGCTTTAAAAATATATCTCGCGGTTCCCAAAATCCTCCGAAAAACAGGTGCAGCATCATATAAGGTGTACATGTAAGTGTAGCAAGGTTTAAATATCTACATGTAAGCAAGTAGGTATGTTGCATTTCATAAACGTAATAGTCAACGTCTCAATATCACATGTCAAAACCATACCACTTAGGGTATATGCAACTATAGCAAAATATGTGGGTGTATATGTCAGTATGTATGCATGGTGTACAAGTAGCTATAGCAAGATGTACGCGAAGTGAAATAAGGGTCACTACCCCAACTATTCCTGTCCAATGCGATATCACGTATATGTGTCCACAGTATTTCATATGCACAATAGAATAAGAGTTACTACTCCAACCATTCCTATCCACTACCATATCATGTATGTAGGTGTTTTGTGCGTGTCATGGCAATTACAGACGGTGTGTGTGTAGCATACAATTTAATGCTCGTGCAACATAAACCGTCAGTAATGTGTTATATCTAAAGGTACGAGTCAAGTACAACAGATAAAGCTATGCATTGACATTCATATGAAATTAACTAATATGCAAATACATGCCGCTATCATATCATATTCGCCCCGACGCATAACGCCATACGGGCGATTTCCCCGTAGATGTTAAATCTACTCACCAATGGTCTCCAGCTATGAAAATCCGACCACCTGCTTCCCCTTGTTCGCAGCGTCCGAAGTCCCCGCTTGCGACGATATATTTCCACAAACACAAGAAATAGTGCAAATATCTCAGAAATCGACCAATATAACATAAAACTACGTATTAAGTAATGCACCAACACTAAACTAACTCGCGAGTGTGCGTCTAGTTGTTAACGTGCGTTGCGACACTACTAAACCAAACTGAGTACATCAGCTGCATCAGATCACGATTCGTGTCGGATTACGTAACACGCGGACTCAAAACACTAGATTATAGGTAAACGATCCCAGATTTTGCATACTGCAATTACTAAAAAAACAAACAGCACCAAACACCCCCAACCAACAGCAGACAACTACCCACAAAAGTCAAACCCCATCACCTTCCTACCAAGCCGGCGTCGCCGGAATTCACCAAAGGGGTCGCCTGCCCCGGCCGGTGGGGTGGTCCTCGTGTCTCAGGTGGTGCTCCAGTGTCACTGGTACATCACTAAAATTTTGTTTAGTCACTCACTAAATTTTCCAGGTCACAGCAGATACAGAGGCTCTAAAACGACACTAAAAACACGATATTTCACAAATCGATATAAAAAGTGTTCTACGCTACAACCAACGAGCTAAATAACATAAAAACTCCTAATTATCAGTGTAGAGAATATACCTAACAATCTTGCTCACAAAATCCAAGCTTTCCTTAGCTCCAAGTGATCCAAGAAGGCAAAAACAAGACTTGGTGTGTATTTTGTGATATATTTTGGAATTTTGGAGAATTTTGAGTTTGGATTGATGCAAATTGAAAAGTAAATGATCAAGGGCAGTAGGAAAGGGAAGGATCTCGGCCAAGAGAGGAGGTGGGGGTTTTGTGAGGAATTTCCTAGCAATTTCAAGCATTAAATGCAATAAATGCATTCACATGCATGCACCTCTTTGATTCTTTTCTTTTCTTTTCTTTTCTTTAAACCTTAAACCCAAGTCAACACAAGGAATCTTGATACTATGTGGGGTCTTGGGTTTACTCAAACTTAATTGAAGAAAAGTTCACTTAGAAGAAATTTCCCAAAATGTGAATACCGCATTAAAATAATATTAAAATTGGGAAAAATTCTAATTAAACCAAAACATCCCATATACCCCCAAAGCTTGCGCACTAGCTTTATTTTAGCTAAACTAGATGCTGGTAAGTCTATATGGTCGTTCGATCACAGTCGGGTTAAAACGGAAAAAACCGACAAAATTACCCTAAAACGGACAAATTCGCAAAACGATTTCTAAAATGTTACAATCTCCCCCCTTATAGAAATTCGGTCCCCGAATTAAAATTAACTGCTAAGCGTACCTTCAAAGAGATGAGGGAATTTCTTCCGCATCTCACTCTCGGCCTCCTAAGTGATCTCCTCACTAGCAGGGCTACGCCATAGAACCTTCACAGACGGCAAGACCTTTGACCGAAGTTTCTTCACCTGCCGATCCAAAATAACTACCGGCTGCTCGGTGAACGAAAGATCGCGCTCAAGCTGAACGGTCTCGTGCTGAATCATGTGAGAAGGATCATGAAGGTATCTACGAAGCATCGACACATGGAAAACGGGGTGAACATCCGGAAAACTAGGCGGGAGCGCCAAACGATAAGCAACAGAACCCACTCGCTCAAGGATCTCGAAAGGACCTACAAATCTGGGACCGAGCTTCCCCCTCCTCCCAAATCGCATAACGCCCTTCATCGGAGAAATCCTCAGGAATACATGATCCCCCACTGCGAACTCAAGTCTGCGACGACGAAGGTCGGGTCTTCTGCCTGCACTGGGCTGCTCTCATCCTGTCCTGAATCAGCTGGATCTTCTCCGTAGTCTCCTGAACTAGCTGGGGTCCCAAAACCAGACTCTTACTAAGCTCGGTCCAACAGACTGACGATCGACACTTCCTACCATATAAAGCCTTAAAAGGTGCCATCTGAATAGTCTCCTGAAAGCTGTTGTTATAGAAGAACTCAATCAACGGCAAGTGACGATCCCAACCGCTACCAAAATCAAGCACATATGCACGGGGCATATCCTCCAGAGTCTGAATAGTCCGCTCGGACTGACCATCGGTCTGTGGATGAAAAGCGGTGCTAAAACTCAACCGGGTACCCAAAGCTTCCTGAAGCTTCTACCAAAGACGACTAGTAAACTGGGTGCCTCTGTCGGAAACTATGCATGTGGGAACACCGTGCAAACGCACAATCTCATCTATGTACAACTGAGCGTACTGAGCATAACCGGAAGTGGTCTTCACTGGAAGGAAGTGAGCCGCTTTCGTCAACCGGTCAACAATTACCCAAATGGAGTCATACCCTCTACTGGTCTTGGGTAGACCCACAATGAAGTCCATGGAAATCTGCTCCTATTTCCACTCCGGAACGGGTAAAGATTGCAACTCTCCAGCCGGTCTCTGATGCTCAGCCTTGACTTGCTGACAAGTCAGGCACCTCGAAACGAAGTCCGAAATATCGCGTTTCATCCCTTCCCACTAGTAAAAGTCTCTCAAGTCACGGTACATCTTGGTGGAACCTGGATGAACACTAAAGGACGACTGATGTGCCTGCTCTAGGATCTCGCGTCTCAACCCATCAGCATCTGGTACACACAAGCGAGTCCCGCATCGTAGCACACCCTGGTCATCAATCATGAACTCCGAAACTGTACCCTGTCGAACAAGCTCAAGAATCTCGGACAAACGGGTATCACTGGGTTGCGCCTCACGGATACGATCAAATAGTAGTGGACGGGCGCGGACATGAGCAAGCTGTCCCCCAGCGGAAGAAAACTCGAACTGCACTCTACTATCACACAAGAGCTTCCAATCTGCAGAAGACTGATGCTGAACTACGCTCAAGTGGGACAAGCTACCCCCGGGCCTACGACTCAAGGCATCAGCTACCACATTCGTCTTGCCCGGGTGATAAAGGATCTCACAATCGTAATCCTTCACCAGCTCCATCCACTGGCGCTGTCTCAGATTCAGATCCCGCTGCTGGAAGATATACTTCAAGCTCTTGTGATCCGTGAAGATCTGACACAACTCTTCGTACAAGTAGTGTCTCCAAATCTTCAACGCAAAGACCACCGCGCCCATCTCAAGATCATGAGTGGGGTAATTCTGCTCGTGCTTCTTCAGTTGCCTAGAAGCGTAAGCAATCACTCTATCGTGCTGCATGAATACACAGCCGAGCCCCACTCGAGAAGCATCACAAAAAACAACATAGCCGCCCGATCCAGAAGATAAAGAAAGAACTGGTGCTGTCGTCAACCGAGTCTTCAACTGCTGAAAACTCTGCTCGCACGCATCAGTCCAAAGAAAAGGAACCCCCTTCCGGGCCAGTCTAGTCAGCGGTGCAGCGTTACTCGAGAAAATCTTGCACAAAACGGCGATAATAACCAGCTAAGCCCAAAAAGCTGCGGACCTTAGTCACCGATACAGGTCTGGGCCAAAGCTGTACAGCCTCGATCTTCCCCGGATCCACAAGAATACCATCACCAGTCACTACATGACCCAGGAAGTCAACTCTATCAAGCCAAAACGCGCACTTTGAGAATTTAGCATACAGCTGGTGCTCTCTCAAAATCTGCAAAGCAATGCTCAAGTGCTGCTCATGCTCCTCACGACTCCTAGAGTACACCAGTATGTCATCAATAAACACAATAATAAACTGGTCGAGGAATGGCCTGAAAATCCGTTTCATCAGATCCATGAATGCTGCTGGCGCATTGGTGAGTCCGAACGACATCACCAAAAACTCATAGTGCCCATAGCGCATACGAAAAGCAGTCTTCGGAATGTCATCATTCCGAACCCGCAACTGATGATAACCCGAACGCAAATCAATCTTAGAAAAATGTTTCGCACCCTGGAGCTGATCAAATAAATCATCAATGCGAGGTAAAGGATATCTGTTCCGCACCGTAACTCGGTTCAATTGACGATAATCCACACACAACCTCAAACTGTCGTCCTTCTTCTTGACGAACAGAACATGAGCTCCCCACGACGAAACACTCGGACGCACAAGTCCCATATCAAGCAACTCTTGCAATTGATCTTTAAGCTCTCTAAGCTCTGCCGGAGCCATCCGATAAGGCGGTATAGAAATAGGCTCCGTGCCAGGAATCAGATCAATGCAACACTCAATATCGTGCTCTGGCGGCTTCCCAGGTAACTCATCGGGAAAGACGTCTCGCACGGTAGGAACCCGGTCCAATGACTCCACTGTGGCTCCAGTATCATGAATGAAAGCCAAGAATCCCCGACATCCCCTCCTCAAAAGCCGACTAGCGCACAGGACAAAAATCAAACTGTGAGGGGCGGCACCACGGTCCCCCTGCACAACAAACACTGACTCGCCGGGAAAACAAAATCTAACTGTCTTCTCACGGCAGTCCACGGACGCATAGCAAGTAGCTAGCCAGTCCATGCCCAACAGAACGTCGAAGTCCAACATCTCAAGAAGGATCAAGTCGACGGACAGATCTATGTCAGTGACACGGTAATAACCTCCGGAGCTGCAACTGCGACTGCCGGAACTGTAGGTACCATCGTGGTCCCTGCAACGGGTGGAACAACTGCCTGCCCTTACGCTCGAATGGCCTCTACTAAAGTCCCCATCATCTGGCGTAGGTCCTGCATACCAGCCCCAATCATAGCAATGTGCTCCGGTACGACAGGCGTACCTCCCCGGTCAGTCCTCGCCTCAGACGAGTCAACTCTGACCTCGGCCCGCCCTCGCGGCCGCTCTCTGTGCCCTCGTAGTCTTCGGCGGCATATAGGTTGGAAATTGAAACAAGATTCGATAAGGAAACAGGATTCGAATCACAAGGATGTATATCATCACGGAAGAATATCAATCAATAAGTCCTAAGGTCACTTAGGCGGAGTACATTGTCGTAAGTATGCTGCGGAACATACACACGCTACGTCACTCTGCTTAAGTTACCTACTCCATCATACCAAGGTCATTCTATACTCCGAAAGGTAAAACCTAACGCTCTGATACCAACTTTGTCACGACCCAAAATTTAGCCCATAACTGGCACTTAAACTACGTAACGTCTACAGGCGTACGCAACTTAAGTAAGTTGAAACCCAGAAATCTAAACCACCCAAAACTGGATCAACGGAGAAAACATAGTTTAAAACATTTAGAAAATCATAAGTAAAATTTCTAACTCTAATTTTCCTTCTTAAAAAATTTTGGCAGCACCAACTTTGTAAAAACTAGCCTAAAAAACGGGTACAACAAAGATAATAATAAAAGCATCCCAAACGGGAGCAAATCACGCCCAACGGCGGAGACAATTATCACAAGATATAAATACCACGCCGAAACGAAGAATATAAAGAAACTGGATAAAGAAGTAAACTTTCCACAAAACCGGCTCCCACGAGCACGGCACCCAAAGTCACCAAAATAATACAACACTGAATCCTCACAACTCGTCTCTAAGTCATATACAAGAAGTGGTAGATGGAGAATACTAGATCCAACAAAAAGGATATACAATGTACAAACAGATAACCGCAAACCCACCTAAAGCACAGGCCTCACAGCCAAACGTAGCGGTATCCGCAAAAGTAGTGATGATAAGACGCCCTGTCGCGACTACTCTGAGGGTAAGTCCTGCAAAACACTGTGGCACAACGGGGGTGAGTTGCCAACTCGTGAATAGTAAATAACATCATACTGTAATCGCAGGTATGCGCAAACAGCGATTTATCTATCACATGTAATCTGATAGCATAAGTATGATAAGTGAATATACAACAATCATGTAAAGGTATATCATCAGGGTACTACAACTACATGAATCAATGCATAACAACATAATCCTGAGTATGGGATAATATAATATAAAATCTTCTGCAAAATCATCAGCATGAAAAAACACCAGTGTCCCTCACTGACACATCAAATCCCAAATCCTCAGGCACCGCATCCTCAGATCGGCCCTCACATCCTGTAAGTCTCATAGAATCTGAGTGTCTATCATCGATACCTGAAACCTCATGAAAACATATCCCTGTATGTGTATGTATATAAATATAAGTATGAGGATATCAACCCCGTATGTCCATCGACTATACGTAAAAATCATGGAAACCCGAGTGTCTAACACCGACACTCGAAATATCATGAAACCCGAGTGTCTAACACCGACACTCGAAATATCATGAAACCTGTGTCTAGCATCGACACGTAAATCCTCATAACTCAGGCGCTGTCACCATGACTGGCCCTGACGATATGTCGTACATCACCCTGGTCGGTATCCCCACGATAACCGCCGAGTCCAAATACAATCACCGGTAGGTACTTGCCCACCTTCCAGGCTCATCGTCTGTACCACGAACATCTTGCCGAGGGGAACCGTACCGGGCTCCACCATGTACCCACACACGGCCCACTCACTCCTCGCATCGGGTATATACCACAAATCTCAGAACCGAGAAATCTCATGGTGGACGCATCAAAATATCATATCAAGAGAAACCGGGTTTTCGAACAATACATAGTTTCTTGAAAATACCCCCACGGTTCTCAAATATATAAATCATATCTCAATGCATAAAATCCATATAAAACTGATATATGCAACATAAAACATCAATATGAGCATTTAAAGGGAAAACCGCTCTTTTAAATGAATCCAGCATTAAAAATATATCACGCGGTTCCTAAAATCCTCCGAAAAACAGGTGCAGCATCATATGAGGTGTACATGTAAGTGTAGCAATGTTTAAGTACCTAATGTAAGCAAGTAGGTATGATGCATTTCATAAACGTAATAGTCAACGTCTCAATATCACATGTCAAAACCATACCACTTAGGGTATATGCAACTATAACAAAATATGTGGGTGTACATGTCAGTATGTATACATGATCTACAAGTAGCTATAGAAAGATGTACGCGAAGTGGAATAAGGGTCATTACCTCAACTATTCCTGCCCAATGCGATATCACGTATATGTGTCCACAGTATTTTATATGCACAATAGAATAAGAGCTGTAGGTTACTAGGCAGTCATACAAGGGTCTATAAGGTATCAACCATGCCCGAATAAAAATTTAGACGTGCCGAACAACCCAAAGTTAGGATCTTTGCTAGATTATTAGGGTTTCACATGCAAGTAAACATCTTTATAACTAAGAGTGAGGGATTACAACCTTTGTAGTCCGCTCCTTCGCTTCATAAGCCCCGAGTAGAAGTCCCTTCGCCGCGATCGATGATCTCCCGGACTCAAGAGAGGCTCCACAACCCGAATGATCCATGCTAGCTTGTAGTCTTCCTTTTCTCCGATGATCTACCTCGAAGTTTCTATAACTCAAGCTCTCTCTCTCCAATGAGCTGAACACCCTAATCTAATTGGCTAGATTAGATGAGGATGATGAAGTAGTAATTATGCTCTCTTTATTATCAAATTCTCACACTAAAACATCACATAAAGAAAAACTAGAAAGCTTTCTCAAAGCTCAAAGGAAGAAGAAGAAGAATATAAAATGAATAATCCTTTTGTGACGAATAATGAAAAGATTATATGATTACAAATGCAACAATGGTCAACTATGATAAGGCTAACCAATGTAGAGAGTTCACTAGGGTTAAGGGTTTGGGTTGGGTTAAAGAATTAGTCACTAAAATATCAACCATAATAACAACAACAACAACAACAACTGAGCCTTTTATCCCAAGCATAAGGGGTAGGCTACATGAACCAACATGAGAATCACGCTGGGTCCAACACATGAATCCTCTGTCTCCACTCACTTCTATCGAACAATATACTTTCAGTGAGTCCTTTGGCAACCATATCATTTCGTATCACCTCCATCCATGTTTTCTTCGGTCTCCCTTTTGCCATTACCCATATCGAGAGTATCTATTCGTCGAACCGGTGCTTCCATAGGTCTGCGTCGCACATGACCAAACCATCTAAGCCGGTTTTCCCGCATCTTCTCCTCCACGGGTGCTACACCAACTTTTGCACGGATATCCTCATTTCGTACCTTGTCTTTTCTAGTGTTACCGCACATCCAACGAAGCATGCGCATCTCCGCTACGTGCATCTTCTGTGTATGATGCTTCTTAGGAGCCCAGCATTCTGTACCATATAATAAGGCAGGCCGAATAGCGCTCCGATAAAACTTCCCTTTCAATTTTAACGGAAAGTTACGATCACACAAAATCCCTGTTGCACTCCTCCATTTCAACCAACCAGTTTGGATCCTTTGATTAGCATCACTATCGATCTCCCCATTCCTTTGGATGATGGAACCTAGATATCTAAACTGGTCGCTCGGTGATATCTCTTGCCCTTCCAATGTTATACCAATATGGTTTTGATTTCTCTGGCTACTAAATTTGCAGTGCATATATGCTGTCTTGGACCTGCTCAATCTGAATCCCCGAGATTCCAATGTTTGTCTCCATAATTCCAATTTGGCATTAACCCCTGCTTTCGTCTCATTTACTAGAACAATATCATCAGCGAATAGCATGCACCAAGGGACTTCATCTTGGATAGTTCTAGTAAGCTCATCCATCACGATGGTAAACAGGAAAGGACTTAATGCAGATCCTTGATGTAAACCAATAGTAATCGGAAAATCACTTGTTAAGCCACCGCAAGTTCTGACATTTGCCACTACTCCGTCGTACATATCCTTGATTATGTCAATATACTTGACGGGGACCCCCTTTTTCATCATTGTCCCCCATAATACCTCTCTAGGTACCTTGTCGTACGCTTTTTCTAAATCAATAAATATCATATGCAAATCTCTTCTCCTCTCTCGAAAGCGCTCGACAAGTTGACGAAGCAAATGAATCGCCTCTGTCGTCGATCGTCCAGGCATGAACCCAAATTGGTTCTCTGTTATCTTAATATCCTTCCTTAGCCTGTGTTCAATCATCCTCTCCCAAAGTTTCATGGTGTGACACATTAGTTTTATTCCACGGTAGTTTGAGCAACTTTGAATGTCACCCTTATTCTTGTAGATAGGTACAAGGATACTTTTCCTCCATTCATTTGGCATCTTTTTTGTCTGCCAAATCTTATTAAACAGATCTGTCAGCCATTTAACGCCTATTTCGCCTAAGCATCTCCAAATCTCGATAGGAATCCCGTCAGGACCAACCGCTTTTCTTAAACCCATTCTGTTCAAAGCTTCTTTAACCTCAGTAAGTCTTATTTTACGCATGAAATCACGATTTATATCTTGAGATTGAATGACAAGTCCATCCAAATTCTTAGTAAAGCTCTCATTGAACAATTTGTCAAAATAATCTCTCCATCTTTCCTTGATATCCTCATCTCGAACTAAAACCTTTTGATTTTCATTTTTGACACACTTCACCGCACATAAGTCTCTGGTCTTCCTTTCCCCCATTCGAGCAATCCGGTATATATCATTTGCAGCCTCTTTAGTGTCTAATTTCTCATATACCTCCTTGTAGACCTTAGATTTAGCTTCTCGAACAGCTTTCTTAACTTCCTTTTTAGCCATTTTGTACTTCTCAAATCTCTCCACATCTCTACTTTTCTTCAAATCTTTATAAGAATCCCTTTTAATTTTAATAGCAGCCTTTACATCTTCATTCCACCATGATATGTCCTTAGATGGTGGAGCACCACCTCTCGACTCACCAAGTAGATCTCTAGCTACTTTCTTGATACAACTAGCCATTTTGTTCCATGTTTTGTCTGGATCATCTTCCGACTGCCAATCCGCTTCTTGTACTACACGATCTATAAAAGCCTTTTGATTACCTTCTTTCAATCGCCACCATTTAATTTTAGGCTCTACCTTACGTCTAATCTTCCTAGGTTCTCTTCTAAATCGAAAATCTAGAACTAAAAGTCTATGTTGGGTAGTTACACTCTCACCTGGCACTACCTTACAGTCGATACAACAACCTCTATCTATTCTTCTCGTCAGAAAAAAGTCTATTTGACTAGCATTTGATCCGCTCCTAAAAGTGATAAGGTGGGACTCTCTTTTCCTAAACCAGGTGTTTGCTAAGATCAAGTCATAAGATAAAGCGAAATCTAGAATCGAGTCACCTACTTCATTCCTTTATCCGAAACCAAAACCTCCATGGATAGTATCAAACCCACTACGACTAGTACCTACATGTCCATTAAGATCACCACCAATAAATAACTTCTCTCCACTAGGTATACTTTGCACCACCTCGTCTAAATCCTCCCAGAATAGACGCTTACTAGCGTCATCAAGACCTATCTGTGGTGCATAAGCAGATAAAATATCAACCATAATATCTTAGCTTAAAATAAAAGAAAACCTTCTAGAAGGTTTATGAAAGAACTAACCCAAATCAAACCCTAATCATGTTTAATCTCCACTAATCATGTTGCATTAGTAATTATAATATGTTACAATATTATATATCACATATATAATATATTTTGTAACAAAAGAAAATAATACAATTAACATATATCGCATATATATCAATGTATTATCCGGTGAGAAAATGAATCAATAAAGCGAGCCAATATTAGATAATGTAATACAATATATCATATATATTATTATACATTAAATTATCGAATCAACACTTGATCCGACAATCCGGCTATATCGAATATAACCGACTAATATATCATGTACCGATTCATCGAATCAACACTTGATCCGATGACCCGGCTTATATCAAAATATCGCGAGAATATAATACGGTATCTCATATCGCATTATCCTCGGTCATGCACATATCACATATGTGCCCCTACTCCGTTTTGTCTGAGTCAAGAAACCTCTGTGTAGGACTCTAAAGAATCGTCAATACGCCGGTAGCAGGTGATGATCATATCAAACACCCACAAGCTGCAAGCGGTCAGCTAAACGTAACAGCCACCCAGGTATTGAGCGATCAGAAGATCAACAAGCAAGCCTGTACATTCTCCTGTGAATCCAAACAGTAACACTCCCGTACAGTCCGGTCTCTTCGTCTGATATGTTGCATATCTAGTCTAGGGGTGGTATACGTCAGACCCCAGTAACCGATAAGTCGTGTCGATGTGAGGCTCATAACAGGTCGAGAAACTACCGGTAACACTTACCAGTAAATCTCTATATCAGCCCTGGCCAGGGACTTCCAGTTATAGCCAATCAAACACAGCACAACATCAACTCCCTATACTGGGAGAGACGAATCCCCTCTAAAATATAACTTCAGCCAGTCAGGTCGCATTGATGTGACCTAGTCTACAATGCCTCAAGAAGGATTCGTTCATTTCTGAACTCTTCCTCTTGTATGTGTTCTGTATACTAGGAACTGTAGTTTGATTTAGAACGTCAATGCTTTTAGATAACGTGCCTGAACCAATCAACTTTTGATATAGGAAATGTTCAAAACATTATCCAACAATACAAAATTTTATCATTTTCTTTAATAAATAAAGAGATTGATATGATTTTGTATATCAGGTTCGGTATCTAATAGCATTTATTCAGAATCAATGTATTGGTAATACAGGGTGACAGTGACCAACAGACTTGGCTGCAACACATGCCCCGTTTTCTGTCTCATGAAACTTATCACCCGTTCTCAGTTTTCTACCTTTTTGTAGCCCTATGTAACAGATTACATATCTGAGATCCTGATCCGGTATCAAATACCCACGATTCAGAGGATATTGCGAAACAGTTCTTTATAATGAACACACCCGAAGGAGATGCATCATATGCACTTTCTTCGTTTGGGCGGTATAGGAATTCTGGTATTCCCCTATTTCCTGCTCTGTCTTATAACAATTATAAGTTGGAGCGGGACCAACGTTCCCAGCTCAGTATAACAAGCAGGTTCGGTCAATACATCCATATTATTATCTTGATTAAGGCGTGATATGGTCGCTACCTGGAGAGAGAGAGAAGAAAACACTCTGCGTGCGCTCTTGCAAGATTAGATTGGTTATTTATTTTATCTAATCAGGATGGCTCCCACTGTTTTTATCAAATCTTCCTTCAAACCCTAAAAGGAAAGACTAGCCGGGATTAATTACACTCTACAAGTTCGCCAATCTTTCAGCCAGGCCAGTGTCGGTACTTTGAGGGAGGTTCCCCGTGCTTTCGCACAGACCTAATTACAGTAAACCTCGTTTTCCCAGAGGCGTAACCCCGTTGACACCTTTCTAGATACCTACTTGATCGGCTAATTGCAAAGTGCAAAACTCTCCCAGGAGTAACAATTACTCGCAGTGGGTATCGGGATCCAACTATCATATAGAAGGTATGCAATCTCATTGCAAGTTTCAACACTTGAAACTCCCGATAAAGGTTTTTACCCCTAGCACCTATGACCTTAACTATGGTCAACAAATCATAAGTACTAGTCAAGTTCTACCCGTCATTTCGTGATTAATTAGACCCACCCACATGACCCTTAACTAAGGTTAACAAAGTCACGCGACTGTCCTAACTAATCGCATCATATGCGGTGTAGGAAGACATCACTTAGCTACCGTACACCGTGCCTTAACTATGGTCAACAAACACAGCACGAATACTAAGTACTCTACTTCCTAAAATGACGGAGGGTTGCGAATGGTTTTTTATGAAAACCTTTAACGCTTTGAACTTGATCTCGTTGCGGAATCAAATGGTTTTTAAATGGAATGTTTTTGAGGCTTTTCTAGTTTCGCTAAAGGGGTCACTCCCGGTGAAGGGATCGTCGGCCCTTTCCTCGTCGAATGAGGTGCGGGATATATCATATACATCACTGTGCAAAGCAGAAACTATAGAAGCAATCAAAAGACAAACCGAGAGTTGTAGCATCTGCCAGTTATTGCTAAAGGAGTCACTCCCGGTGAAGGGATCTCGGTCCTTTCCTCATCGAATAAGGTGCAGGATGTTCTACAAGGAACACCGCGATGCAAAGCAAGAACTGTAGCTACCTGTTTTATTTTGAAATTCGATTCCACAACATCAATTAGGTTTATTTTCTTTCATTAATCTCATTAATGAATATCCCATCATTTAAATTACCTAAACATCACAGATAAATATGACGTACGCTTATGCCATCCGCATTCGCGTCGATGTCCCGTCTGCACCGTTAGGTTAGGTAACTAACGGCAGAGCGGGGCAGGGCTAGCGCGGGTGTAAAACATAAGCAACGTCTATATAATATATCATATATACTATATATAGTATCCATCTGAACAAATCACATGATCACATCACAGATAACGCAGCAGAAAATATCATATGAAATATTGGATATACTAGGACGTCCGTGTTTTCAATACGAGCCAGTATAAAACACGGATTCCACGGTCGTGATGAATAGCCAATCCCACACCCCTAGACCCCTACGAGAGCGGCAAGCAACCCTACCAATTCTAGGGTTAGGAGACCCGGACTCGACCCCTCGAGTTGGTCTCCCACTGGACCCCAGAACCCGGTTACTTGTGCTCCCCTCCATGGGTCTATCCTAATGCGGAAAAGTAAATAATATACAAATGGTGACAACATCCGCAACCTGGAAGTGCCCCATTAAAAGAATATTACATATAAGTTTTTACATGAATGAAAATGAAAAACACTCATCTCACATAAAACCCCCCGGCTATTCGAACACGACGATCCAATATAACATATCCATCAACACATAACACCACATGTCATCAACGTAAGTAAACATGCGTATCCCAATTGTCGTTGACATATAGCAACGAAACCGGCGATATCACATATTACACTTACGGTCACAGAAAAGAAAGTGTAAAACTACAACAGTTGGAATCCGCAAACTCTTTAGACATCGCATGCCTAATCAAATGAAATACTTAGACATCGCATGCCTAACAATTATAAACCCCTCACTTTAGTCTCATTATCGAAAACTCTTTTCAATACAATGTCGGGCAATTCAACAAGATTCCCGGCATCCAGATCGAATGCTCGTCGCAAACTTTAGTAGGCGGCCGCACCCCTGATACCGTCGACGAAGTGCTCCAAGCCGGAACACCGCTGCCGTGAGCACCCGGACGGATGCTTTCGACGACGAGGTTCTCCTACAGTCACTTGGTCGGGGCTATGGAGTGAGGCTGTCTATTAAGTTTACCCGGCGAGTATCCGCGTACGCTACGTGATTGCGACGGACTTTTGATCACATCAAAATTCCGTGGCAACCGATTAAGTGAGACTAAACCGCTAGATTTATAACATTCATTCAGTTATCTCATAACTACTTGTGAATTCCAATTATTGTATCACATTCCGGATAAATAGAAAAATGTTAAACTTTCCGATCGAACAATCGAACACCCAAGTTTTCCCGAAACAGCTCAACACATGAAATAAGTTTAAAAACATTCACTTCGTGCCTCAGTACCAACGGTCCAGCCGTAGAAGGGTCAAGCCAACGCCTCACATGTGGCACGCCGTACTGCCCCAAACCCTAAGGTTCAAAGGGCAGTTCAAAACGGTCACATAATCGAGTTAAGGTTTGTTATCTTCTAGAGGGACCATCGCATTACTTGCACTACTCAGAACGTCCTTAAACCACAGAAAGATCCAACACTTGGAAATTTCCCGACAGGGGAAAAATTGGGTATTTATATCCGGTCGAACTTTTTAACACATTCAACAAATTATCCGGAAAACACATAGACAAAGTTTGATAATCCGATCGAATCTACGAACTCCCAATTCAACCCAGAAAACTCAACTCTTGAGTAAATTTTAAAAATTCCCAGAAAACTCAGCATTACAATAAAGAAGTTACTGTGCAAAAATAGTTGACTGAAGAGACATTTTGGCCGCGGAACCGCCGCAGAAGCCATGCTTCTGCCGCGGTTCCGCCGCGCTTTGGGAGTATTATGAAGTAATTTTTGCACCGTAATTCTTAGAATTCCCTGCTGAATTTTTTAAGCATTTTTAATCTGGAAAAAACCCAGTTTTTGAAAAAAGTCCAAAGAGCATGAAAAAAAATAGGGTTTCTGTAGGGTTCCTAGGCACTCTCAAGAGGTCTCACAAGGCATCAACCATGCCAATTTCAAAAATACGGTGCCGAGAAACCCTAGACTAGATCGTTGGCTAGAAGTTTAGGCGATAAAAGCAAGCTAGTTAACACTTAACTACTAGAATACGGAAATACAACCTTTGTAGATCCGGTCCTCCACCTCCACGGCTCCGTGATGAAGTCCTCTCCGCTGTCCATATCAAATCAGTTGCTCTAGCGTCGGCTTCATCGGAGAAAAAGCGGGCTAGGTCATCGACGACGTGCCGAAGATGATCTACGTCGAGGCATCGCAAGATCAAGCTCCCACTTCACCAAGTCATGAAACTAGTGAAGAGAACACACTCTACTACTTGGAAAGAGGTAAGGATGAAGAAATAGGAAGTGGGTAGACTTTAAAATTGGATTTCTCACTCATTTCATCAATCCACCATTGATGAAGTCAAGCTTCTTCAAGTGAAGAAGAAGAAGAAGAAGAAGATGAAGATAATATTATGATGAGTATTTAAAAAATGATATAAAAAGAATACTTATCATAATAATAACCATGGTCAAGTGTAGAGACTAAACTAAGGTTAAGTGAATGGTTAGGTTAGGTATGAAGACAAAAATGGTGACTAAGTCAAAGCTTCATGAAGCTTCAACATATATCCAAATAAAGCCACCATTTTTCTTTTCATTTGACAAAATGAAATAAATAAATAATTAAATGAATAAGTAAATAAAATCATAACCCTAACCATTACATAACCATGGTTTAATCTTAACATACACTTAAACAATCATGTATCATCAAACATGATACAATCAAATGTACAAATGTATATCACATATACAATGTGCACAATCCAAGTGAGAAAATCCATTTAAAGTGAACCACTACTAGTTAATGCAAAGTAATATATCAAATATATAATTATACATTAAATCATTAAATCAACACTTGATTTAACGATCCGGTCATATCGCATATAACCGACTAGTATCCAATGTATCGGCTTATCGAATCAATGCTTGATTCGATAACTAGGTTATATCGCATACAACCATTCGATACATTCATCGCGAGAATAGAATACGGTATCACATACACGCATTATTCTCGGTCCAGCACATATCTCATATGCGCTCCTATTTCATTTCGTTTGAGCCAGGAAACCTCTGTGTAGGACTCTAAAGACTCGTCAATACGCTGGCAGCAGATGATGATCATATCAAACACCCACAAGCCGCAAGCGGTCTGCTAAACGTAACGGCCACCCGGGTATTGAGCGATCAGAAGATCGACGAGCAAGCCCGCTCACACTCCAGTGAATCCAACCAGCAACACTACCGTACAGTCCGGTCTCGTCGTCTGATATGTCGCATATCTTGCCTAGGGGTGGTAAACGTCAGACCCCAATAGCTCGATAAGTCGTGTCGATATGAGGTCTATAACAATTCGAGAAACTACTGGTAACACTTACCAGTAAATCTCAGCAACCCTGGCCAGGGATTTCCTGTTATAGCCAATCGAACACAGCGCAACATCAACCCCCTATACCGGGAGAGACGAATCCCCTCCTATCGCTCATTGCCTCCATGTGACTCAGGACTGTACCAAAAAACCACCATTTTGCATGTCCTCTTGGACGTGGTAAGATGGAAATCAAAGCACAGTGGGAGCCACACAAGACTCTATGACGATCTCGGGTCAACAGACTACTCTGTACCAGTGTCACCTGAGAACTGCCATCTGACGTGAGGTATAATACCAGCTGGGAGTTCTCGGCGAGTCCGTCCAGTGTACCCAGTCTCTACTGAGCACCCGTATATCATCTCTGATGTCAAACACCGATGGATATGGGATCATCCATCGCCCATCTGTATGGGTCGAGAAGGTACACGCTAGTCTACTCTGGTATATCGATGCCCCGTCTCGATACACCCATGACTAGGGACTTTGAAGGATGTACTTATGGACTACCATGTCCCCACTAGTATGATCCGCATCATAGTCCAGGTAGTCAAGTACACATCCTAAGGGCTTTACCAACATGTAACAGAGAGACAATCAATGTACACGTTAAGGTAAAGAGTAACCAGATAGCATACTATCATGTCGAGCAAGAAAGTCCTCCCTATATATGTCCCAGCATCCACTACAATATACATCCTATGTACAGTAATGGCCTCTAGGGCATACATATAACTAACAATCTCCCACTTGCACTAGGGCCATCTGTAGTAGTGGTTGTAGTGTCTCATACTCAACCATCCCATAAAAGTCTCTCTCTGGGAATAGGCCTTCGTGAGTGGATCCGCCGTGTTATCCTCTGATTCTTCTCTCCTAGCCTTGATCATCCTGGAGATCAACCATCTCCATGATCAGGTGATACTGCCATAGAATATGTCTGGATCACTGATGGGGCGGACGTTCCTTGGCATGAGCCACAACTCCATTGTCTCACAATGGTAGGAACATAGTTCATCTCATGAACCATTATACATCCAAACAGCCTCTTTGGTAGCATCTTAAGTAGCGATGTATCCTGCCTTTATCGTCTAGTATGTCACGGTATCTAGCTTGGAACTCTTCCAACATACCGTCCCTTTACTGAGGGTAAAGACAATGTCTGCGACTGACATTCAGTCGTCTTTATCACCCTGGAACACTTCCAGTGATTTTCCCCAGGATCAACTGATACCATCTCACTAGAACTAGTGAGTATTCTAACATCCAATTAGATCTATCTCATAGATCCAAAATCTAGGATTTAGTAGGTATCACTTTGATCTTATGTGGAGAATCATTGTGATAAGCGGAGATTGATCGAGCGTAGCATAGGAAACTCCTTCCCTATCAAGAGTATGTCATTCACGTATTCTACGAGGATCGTCACCATACTCCCTACTACCTTTTTGTTTATACAAGGTTCATCTACCACTTTGATGATGTCAACTTCTTTGACTAATCGATCAAAACAGATGTTCCAACTCCGCGATACCTGCTTTATCCTATAAAGCATCTTGCACACGTTTCCGCTGCTCCCACTTGTTGGAGATAGTGCCCTCATAGTCAATTATTGGATCGCAGGTACGTGATTGCAATGATTGCGGAGGACCTATCCCGGTAGGACAGTCTTACTCGAAATGATAGTATGCTATCTGGTTTGCCTTTATCAGTCGTGTACATGTTCAGGTAACTGATTGCATGTTACACTTTGATAGAGCCCTTAGGATCTTGCTTTACCACCAACAGTATGATGGCGATCATATAAGTGAGAGTTGGGTGGTTTATACGCATATCCTTAATTGTGGTCCCTAGTCGTGGGAGTTTCGAGACAGGGCATCGATACTCCGGAGTAGACTAGTGTATACAGTCGAGACCCCGACGAGGGGCGGTGGCCGGTCTCACAAGCCACTGGTGTCAGTTGGATCACCTAAGATGTATACAGGTGCTCATTGGGTTATGAGTACACCGGACAGGACTCGCCGGGAATCTGCTGGTTAGTATTATATCTACCGTCAGATAGCAGTTCCCTGGTGACATGTGTACAGGTTAGTTCATCGACCTGAGGTCGTCATTTGTCTCGTGTGAGTTCCCACTGTGCTTTGATTTCTACCCTACCACGGCTCAAAGGAGTCGTGCAAACAGGTAGTTTTTGGGTACAGTCCCGAGCCATATGGAGGCACGTGAGCGGATCGGCAGGGGATTCGTCTCTCCCGGTATTAGGGGCGAGATCGTGCTATGTCTAGGAGAGCCATTACACAAATCCATGGCCATGGTAGGAGATTTACTGGTAGGTACTCCAGTAGTATCTCAGGGTGTATTTGGGCTTCACTCCGACATGACTTATACTGCTATTGGGGGTCTGACGTTACTAGCCCCCTAGGCGGATATGCGATACTCATTGACGAACGGACCGGACTGTATATACATTGTCACTGTTAGGCTCAGTAGGGTTTTCGGAGGAGTTCGCTCATCGGTCTCCCTTGAGTTCGCTCCTCGGCCACCCTTTAGGTCAGTCCATAGGCAGCCGTTACGCATAGCTAGTGCCGCTGACGGTTTGTGGTTAAACCCACTGCCAGGGTACTGACGAGTCATTAGAGTCCCCCACAGGCAGTTTCCCAAGTTCGGGCGAAATGTTGTAGAGGCCGTATGGTTTTATGGCAGGGTTCGGAAAATGCACGTGCGTTTACGCACGTGTCGATTTTCGGACAGATGATACTGATCGGCTTTGGTTTAAGCCGGATCCGAGTATTATATTGAGTAGGTATAATATCTTTGTCTCAGTTGCATTTGTATTCGGTCGTAATACAAATGCGGGTATATTTATACAGTTTCGGGGTTATCCTGAAAGTTGTTTCAGGATCACTTTTGGAAGTTGCCAATTTCCAGTTTTCTATCAGCCGTCTTTTAACATTCGGTTAAAGACGGATTTATCTTTTCTTCTGATATGAGTGAGTCATCATTCTAGAAGCTTCTAGAATTGATGATGAGGCATATGACTCATTAGTGCATTAATGGTTTCATTAAAGCATGATGAGGTGTATTTGTGAGTCATGCTTTAGGTTTAATGATTCTTGTTTTGGTTAAGATATTTTCTTCTTGATCTTTTGAAGTGAGAAGCTTTCTTAAGGTCACCACTTGCTCCTACACTCACCCTCCTCCTTCATATATGAATGGATGGCCTCCTCTCTCATTCACACTCTCACTTGATGTTTCATTTTGACTAGAAAAGATTATGATAGTATTCGGGGTGTATGGAATTTTACAGTTCATTTCATTCCATCACCCGATTTCCACGGCAACTTCATTAACCGATCGTCCACGGATTTGGACGAAGTGAGACAAAGTCATCTACTCATTCTCTACATCAATCTTGGTCGTCTCTTTTAGCAAACTTGACGATCGAGTTGCCTCGAGTCAGAGGCGGGAGCCCGTTTAAAGAACCGATCATGTGGTGCCACCTCGACGAGGAGATCGGAGATCGACGAGATCGGAGCAGCCGCAACGGAGCGTGGGATGATGGTTGAAGAACGAAGGACTCGGATCGTTCGGTACAACCATTCTACACTCTTTACAGTTTGTTAGTTTAGCAATAATGGCAGATCCGGGTTAAAGTATACGATAGCGCCAAGTTTAAAAGTTTTGTTCCGCATTTGGCGTCTGTAGACTGCCGGGGCGCTAGCGTAGACTTACAGTGGTATCAGAGCATAACCATTTTGCTATACTAACTTGTGCTAACGCGTTTAAAACATCGATCCGACCGAAAATCGAAAAACACAAAATCCTAGCTCGACAGTTCTGTTAATTTTAAATGGTCTCAAAATTCATTTCTGGATGTCTTAAAAATCTGTGCAGGCAAATTTAAGAACCACGACAAAATTTGGGGTCGTGATCCCTCCAAGCCGCCGCGGAAGGGCGGCCAAACCTATGGTTTGGCCGCGCAACCGCGGCCACGTGGGGAGCACGTGCTCCCAAAATTTGCCAGTGGGTTCTCTGTTGGGTTTTGTGATTTTTGGTATATAAAGTTTTGGCCCAGATTTTGTTACTGTTCACCAGTAAGCTGTGGGGCCCACTTTTTGATATTTGGTCTTTGATCGATCGAAATTTAAACACGTTAGTTTACAGTGCTTACATTATATCTCCGACCGGGAATGTCATTTGATCGGTAAACCGCGTTTAATTGCTATAGTTCTTTTAGACGGGTTTGCGAACATGACATTCGCGTTGATGTTCTGTGTTGTGCTGTAATGTTGCGGATTTGTCGTGGTGGATAGCAGTGTGCAATGGTAGTACAGTTTGAGTTTATTTGTACATTTGATATTGCGGGGTGAGCGTCCAACTTGTGGACAGCCGTCACTGCCTGTTGTATAATATTCTTTTGGGGCACGACCAGGTTGCGGTCGATGTACCTATTGTACTATTTTTCATTACTGTACTAGGTTTTGCCCCGAGACGGAGTGCACGGATAGCCGGGTTCGGGAAAGCAACGGGTCCGCATCTCATGGCTTTGAGAGGCAGAGGGGCCCCACTTCAGAATTGGCAGACTATTCGCCGCACTCGTAGGGGGTACAGGTTGACCCAAGGAGGGGTGCTCAATTTACCAGATTCCGTGAAGTGCCGGGTGTTCCATTCACTATGCTGTGGGGACTACCTCGCTTCAGGTTTTGGCGGGTAACTTGCCGCACCCGTAGGGGTCTAGGTTTCATTGCACAGGCTATCCACACGACAGGGGAACGTCGAGTTTCAGCAGCGGCTCTGTGAAACTCGGGGATCCCAGATTATCTGTATTGTTCTGTGATGCTTATTACTTTTTTGTAATGTTGCATATTATCACGCCTGGAGCGATTATGTATATTGGTTTATATACTATTAGATGTTGTATATGTTTTACACCCGCGCTAGTCCAGTCCCCGCTCTGTCGTTAGTTAAGTAACCTAACGGGTGATGACGGGACCCAGTGACGAATGCGGATGGCATATACGTACATTTTATTTTCGTTCTTTTCTGGTGTGATTGAATGATGGGACTGCGTTGATTCTGATCAACACAAAGTAAAACAAACCTGTATACAGTTGTTGGAACAATTTAAAAAGTGTTATTGCAAAGACGTTTCCTTTTGTTATGCATAGCGGTATTCGGTGTGAATATCCAGCACCTCATTCGACGAGGCAAGGGCTGATATCCCTTCACCGGGAAAGACCCCTTGGACAGAAGTTTGCGTCAGGGTAATAACTTCACTATAGTCGATTACATGTTGCTTTGCATAGCGGTATTCAGTGGAATATCCTGCACCTCATTCCACGAGGAAAGAGCCGAGATCCCTTTACCGGGAGTGACCTCTTTAGCAAAAGGTTTTCGCCACTATATTTTAAAAAGCTATCAGGTTCCTTCAGCGATATCAAGTTCACTACGTTAAAGGTTTTTCGCCAAAAACCAGCCGTAGCCCTCCGTCGTTTCTTATGGATGGTCAGTAGTATTCAAGCTATGTTTGTTGGCATACGTCAAGGCATAGTGTTTGGTAGCTGCTGGGTATTCATTTGTTGCATAGATAGATGAGTTGGTTTGGGACAGTCGTATTACCTTGTTGGCATACGTCAAGGGTATGTACGGGTGGGTTCAAATTAACAAGATAATGACGGGCAGAACTTGACATGTGACTTATGATTTGTTGGCATACGTCAAGGTCATAAGAGCATGGGGCAAGAAAATGATATCGGGAGTTTCTAAAGAAACTGAAACTTGCCAAGTATGCGCATACCTTCTGGAGTATGAATAACGTGGATGCATTCCATCACGTTAACATGCGATGAGAGTTGGATCCCGATTCCCACTGATGAGTTGGTTTACTCTTCGGGTGATCCCGATCGATTCTTCTTTAGGTTTGGAGGAGAATTTGACAGGACAGTGGGAGGTTTCCGGATTAGATAAACTGATGACCATTCTGATCTAGGTTAGAGTGCACGCTGAGTGTTTCTTTTCTCTCTCTCTCTTTGACAGCGACCTTTGACCGACCCTAGACTATGACTCAGTGACCAGGTTGACCGAACCTTCTTAAAATACTGGCTTTTGGATTGTCTGAGTTGCATAAGTCATTGCCACTCCTTCTTCTACCCTTTGAATTTCTCAGAACACCCGTATTACTACGGATATCCACTTCCATTGGATAGATCCATCGTATGGTTATATACGAACTCGAAGGGACTTCTTCGAGGATGGATCCAGGTTCAGGAGAAAAAGAATTGGTTTATTCAGTTGTCTTTTATTATGACCTTCTCTCAGGTTGCGAGAGCTCCTTGGTTTAGGAGAGTACACCTATTACGCTTATTGGATAGTCTTATTCCAAACCATAGGCTGGTGCCGAAAGGTAGGGAATGAAGAAAACCAATTAGCCTAAGTAGGGTGTGCAGAAGGTAATATGTAAAGACAAAATAAAGGGATTAGAAAGAGGGCAAAGTAAATTGCGACTGATATCATTCACGACCAAAACCGCGTACTTCATCGCCACTCCTATTTCACCTTTAAAAGAATAAGGTATTATTCAGTTGTCTTTTATCGTCACCTTCTCTCGAGATGCGAGTACTCCTTGGTTTAGGAGGGTACACCTATTATGCTTACTGGATAGTCTTCTTCCAAACCATAGGCTGGTGCCGAACGGTAGGGAAGGAAGAAAACCAGTTAGCCTAACGATGGTGTACAGAAGGTAACGACTAAAGACAAATAAAGGGGATTTGGAGAG
This sequence comes from Agapanthus africanus, assembly GCA_030015575.1. Lineage (NCBI taxonomy): Eukaryota > Viridiplantae > Streptophyta > Magnoliopsida > Asparagales > Amaryllidaceae > Agapanthus > Agapanthus africanus. The sequence goes on along the minus strand of JASDDO010000012.1, from coordinate 344,321,399 downwards.
ATGGCAATAAAATATACGGTTGAAGTCATGAATTGGATTATGGAAGAGGCATTACTATGAATACCAGGATACCCCTACGAAACATTTTCATGTTTCAGTGCATTGTTAAGGAAAAACCGTTTTCCCGATTAGACACTTACTCCAAGGGTATGTATTTACCAGGTTTCATTCTCATATCTGTATGGTTTTACAGATGATGAGTGGGAGTAAGATATTGGGAATTAGGTGATCATCCTCATTATATCGGAATTCGTTGTAATTGGTGATATTTGAGGAAATCGCCAGGGTACAGTTTTCCACCTACAACGCACAGGTTTTGAGTTGTTTAACTCAGCGGACTTATACAGAGTATTGTATGTTGTCCAAGTGTCCATCAGGACAAAGGGGTAGGTCCTCGTACTATGTTCTGTTTACTTATAACTTCTCTAGTATTTAGACGAGTGTTTCGTAGAAATACAAGGTCTAAGTTTTGAGAAGTTGTGGGTATAAGAATAAAGTAGAGAACCAGGTATCACAAGTATCGGGATTCTTCAAAGAGATCGAAGATGTAGATTCTTGTGATTGGTATTCAGATGATAGTGATGGTTTTGAGAAACGTGTTTCTCTTTCAGGTTACTCATAATTGGATGGATTCCTAAGTTGAGTAATGCTGATTAGCCTCTTTCCATTAAGTTGATATGCACTGGAGACAGATGCATGGATTGAATCTTGGTTCCAATTAAATATGTGCCAAAGTTTCTGTATTGGATATAGAATGGATCGTACCTTAAAAGAAATTAAGGTATGGGGAGTTGTCCAGCTTATGATTAAAACCAGACTCTGGATAACTCAGGGCACGTTTCTGTAATGGCTGTTTGTGGGTTGACCCTGGCTATGACGAGGGTTGATATTCTACCATTTGGAAGATCAATAGTGATATTGTTCTTGACTCGCCACAGTTTTAGTAAAAATGGATCTTTTTCAGAAAACAGTAGTGGGAGTATGGTAGAACTGGAAGTGATTCCAGAACCGCGAACGATTACGGAAAATTTAATAGGACCTATATATTCAATCAGGTTTGACATTCCAATAGCCACTCCGCAGGTATGGTAGGTAACCTCAGACACCCGAGAGGTACTTCGGTAGCCTCAAGGACGGTGACAGGGAGGTTCTTATCTACCAAGACTTGACACTACTGTTGTTCCAGGATATGAGACCCGGTAGGAGGGTTGTCATAGTCAGTGGGAGCAGCGGAAGCATAGTGGGCAAGATGCTTATATCTATTTATAGACTTGAGCAATTATAGCGGAGATAGATCATCTAATTTTGATGTGACAGTCATGGGTTTGACTTCAATCAGAATAGGGGATGGATCAGTTAAGGAGGTATTAGAGTGTGATGTCATGGTATCTGGATGACATACACAGAGTAGGAAGTAAAATTCCTATACTACGATCGGTTGTACTATGGTCGTCACACAGTTGTTTCTCCAGACATGATATGGATATAATATTTGACATTCTGGTTTCTAGATCTATGGTTTTAGATCTGGATTTGGGCAGTTTCCCAATGTGGGTACTTTGACAAATATTCTAATGGTTTTTGGAATAGTTGACTCCTAGCATGGTGGTGTACCTGCAGGTGATGGAGTCACCCTCTCTAAAGGTGTCTTACAGACTAAAGGGGAGAGGGATGTGCATGATTGGCAGATCACTTGCTTAGGCAATTGAGTCAATCATGAGATGTCAAGTACCACACCAAATGTTGTTTTTGCACTAGTTGCAATAAGTTTGTATTAATCCAATCCTGGAGAAACATAAGGAAGCGGTTTTAGAACATTGGTACATGTTCTACGGATTTGATAACGGCAGCCTCTTTCGGGAGACGGTTATCATTCCAGGCTTCAAAGGTGACATGGATGACAGAGTGATTGTCAGAGTTTTAGTTTTCCCTCTGACGAGGGACAGTATTATGGACAGGTGGTTCCAGAGGATACTGTGGGTGGCATGGTGCCCGATACTGATTAGGTTCAGTGATCGATTCAGTCTAAGAAGTTTGGATATGGAGTTCATTTATGAACTAAGGTCCCATCAGATATCCAGACATATTCTAAGACAGGTACTACTCAATTCGGGAGATGGCTTTCTCCGCGAACTTGAGATTAAGAGAGATACAGAAAGAAACTTCTAGGCGGATCCACTCACCGAGGCTATTTCTCGAATACAATAGTTTTACAAACGGGCTTTGTGAAACTGATTAGTAGAGGAGTTGGATGTTCGGTTTCACACGGGCTGTGAGTAGTCGACATCGCAATATTAGCCTTGAGTGCAAGTGGGAGATTGTTGGAGATAGTGCCCTCATAGTCAATTATTGGATCGCAGGTACGTGATTGCAATGATTGCGGAGGACCTATCCCGGTAGGACAGTCTTACTCGAAATGATAGTATGCTATCTGGTTTGCCTTTATCAGTCGTGTACATGTTCAGGTAACTGATTGCATGTTACACTTTGATAGAGCCCTTAGGATCTTGCTTTACCACCAACAGTATGATGGCGATCATATAAGTGAGAGTTGGGTGGTTTATACGCATATCCTTAATTGTGGTCCCTAGTCGTGGGAGTTTCGAGACAGGGCATCGATACTCCGGAGTAGACTAGTGTATACAGTCGAGACCCCGACGAGGGGCGGTGGCCGGTCTCACAAGCCACTGGTGTCAGTTGGATCACCTAAGATGTATACAGGTGCTCATTGGGTTATGAGTACACCGGACAGGACTCGCCGGGAATCTGCTAGTTAGTATTATATCTACCGTCAGATAGCAGTTCCCTGGTGACATGTGTACAGGTTAGTTCATCGACCTGAGGTCGTCATTTGTCTCGTGTGAGTTCCCACTGTGCTTTGATTTCTACCCTACCACGGCTCAAAGGAGTCGTGCAAACAGGTAGTTTTTGGGTACAGTCCCGAGACATATGGAGGCACGTGAGCGGATCGGCAGGGGATTCGTCTCTCCCGGTATTGGGGGCGAGATCGTGCTATGTCTAGGAGAGCCATTACACAAATCCATGGCCATGGTAGGAGATTTACTGGTAGGTACTCCAGTAGTATCTCAGGGTGTATTTGGGCTTCACTCCGACATGACTTATACTGCTATTGGGGGTCTGACGTTACTAGCCCCCTAGGCGGATATGCGATACTCATTGACGAACGGACCGGACTGTATATACATTTTCACTGTTAGGCTCAGTAGGGTTTTCGGAGGAGTTCGCTCATCGGTCTCCCTTGAGTTCGCTCCTCGGCCACCCTTGAGGTCAGTCCATGGGCAGCCGTTACGCATAGCTAGTGCCGCTGACGGTTTGTGGTTAAACCCACTGCCAGGGTACTGACGAGTCATTAGAGTCCCCCACAGGCAGTTTCCCAAGTTCGGGCGAAATGTTGTAGAGGCCGTATGGTTTTATGGCAGGGTTCGGAAAATGCACGTGCGTTTACGCACGTGTCGATTTTCGGACAGATGATACTGATCGGCTTTGGTTTAAGCCGGATCCGAGTATTATATTGAGTAGGTATAATATCTTTGTCTCAGTTGCATTTGTATTCGGTCGTAATACAAATGCGGGTATATTTATACAGTTTCGGGGTTATCCTGAAAGTTGTTTCAGGATCACTTTTGGAAGTTGCCAGTTTCCAGTTTTCTATCAGCCGTCTTTTAACATTCGGTTAAAGACGGATTTATCTTTTCTTCTGATATGAGTGAGTCATCATTCTAGAAGCTTCTAGAATTGATGATGAGGCATATGACTCATTAGTGCATTAATGGTTTCATTAAAGCATGATGAGGTGTATTTGTGAGTCATGCTTTAGGTTTAATGATTCTTGTTTTGGTTAAGATATTTTCTTCTTGATCTTTTGAAGTGAGAAGCTTTCTTAAGGTCACCACTTGCTCCTACACTCACCCTCCTCCTTCATATATGAATGGATGGCCTCCTCTCTCATTCACACTCTCACTTGATGTTTCATTTTGACTAGAAAAGATTATGATAGTATTCGGGGTGTATGGAATTTTACAGTTCATTTCATTCCATCACCCGATTTCCACGGCAACTTCATTAACCGATCGTCCACGGATTTGGACGAAGTGAGACAAAGTCATCTACTCATTCTCTACATCAATCTTGGTCGTCTCTTTTAGCAAACTTGACGATCGAGTTGCCTCGAGTCAGAGGCGGGAGCCCGTTTAAAGAACCGATCATGTGGTGCCACCTCGACGAGGAGATCGGAGATCGACGAGATCGGTGCAGCCGCAACGGAGCGTGGGATGATGGTTGAAGAACGAAGGACTCGGATCGTTCGGTACAACCATTCTACACTCTTTACAGTTTGTTAGTTTAGCAATAATGGCAGATCCGGGTTAAAGTATACGATAGCGCCAAGTTTAAAAGTTTTGTTCCGCATTTGGCGTCTGTAGACTGCCGGGGCGCTAGCGTAGACTTACACCACTGTCTACGAAGCCCTCTGGCTGTGTACTTATAGACACACTCTTCTAAAACAACATCTAGAAAAGCAGTCATGGCACCCAACCACCAGATATCGTAGTCATGGTATGTAGCCGTGGCAAGTAGGATCTGGATGGACTTAAGCATAGGTACTGGAAAAGGTTTCATCATTATCCACGCCTGGTCAATGACGAAAACCTTTAACAAGTCTAGCTTTGAAAGTCTCAACTTTTCCATTTACACCAAGTAATCTTCTCAAGATATACTTGCTCCTGATGTGGATTTAACCCTTCAGATATAGCAACCAAAGTCCATACTTTGTTGGTGTATAAGGATTCCATCTCAGATCGATAAGCATCCAGCCATTCTGACAGAGTCTTACTCCTGATGGCCAGCTCGAAACTAGTTGGGTCATCATCTCATGATGCAATCTTCGCTCCCACTGTCATAGAGAAACAGAAGTATCTCTCAAGTGGGTGAGGAACCCTACTAGATCGGCGGAGAGGCCGAGGTTCGTTGGAATCTACTGAATCCTTTGTTTCTATCAAATCATCAGCTGTCATTTGTATAGCTGGAACCTTTCCAGTTTTACATTACAGACCTTGCCTCGAGCTTGTCCGGATTTTGCTTTTAGATATAGGCCGGACAACCCCACATCTTAACTAACTTAAGATATGGGCTCTTCCCTTTCCATATCACATATGAAGCGGTAGGCAACTGATTTGATTGGAACCCTATTCAATAGGTATGCAGCTTCTCAAGTGCATAACCCCCAAAAGGAAATAGGTAACTCAGTAGTACTCATCATAGAGCACACCATATCAAATAGGGTGTATCTGCTCCGCCCCGATATACCATCGTGCTATGGTGTATACAGAGGAGTAATTCTGAGAGAGAATCTCATTCTCCTTTAAAATAGTCCAGGATTTCCGTGCTCAAGTATTCTCCTCCTTGATCTCATCATAGGACATAATACTTATACCCGTATTGGTTCTCTACTTCTAACTTATATTCTGTGAATATCTCAAAATTTTCGGACTTGTGTTTCAACAGGAACATATGTCTGAATCTTGAGAGATTATCAGAGAATATAATGAAGTACAAAGAACCGGTCTTAGTATATGTAGACAGGGGACCTTACATACATCATCATGTATCAGTCCCAAGAGTTTACTAACTCTTTCTCTGCTTCCAGTAAACAGAGCTGGTGTCATTATATCTTTGTGACATGACTGGCGAGTTTCATAAGATGTAAATTCAAACTGATTTAAATATGCATCTAAATGTAACTCAGCTAGTCGGGTCGCATTGATATGACCTAGTCTACAATACCTCAAGAAGGATTCGTTCATTTCTGAACTCTTCCTCTTGTGTGTGTTTCGTATACTAAGAACTGTAGTTTGATTTAGAACGTCAATGCTTTTAGATAACGTGCCTGAACCGATCAACTTTTGATATAGGAAATGTTCAAAACATTATCCAACAATACAAAATTTTATCATTTCTTTACTAATAAAGAGACTGATATGATTTTGTATATCAGGTTCGGTATCTAATAACATTCATTCAGAATCAATGTATTGGTAATACAGGGTGACAGTGACCAACAGACTTGGCTGCAACACTTGCCCCGTTTTCTGCCTCATGAAACTTATCACCCGTTCTCAGTTTTTCTACCCTTTTGTAGCCCTATGCAACAGATTACATATCTGGGATCGTGATCCGGTATCATATACCCAGGATTCATAGGATACTGAGAAACAGTTCTATGTAACGAACACACCCGAAGATGATGCATCATCATGCACTCTATTCGTTTGGGCGGCACGGGAAATCTGGTATTCCCCAATTTCCTGCTCTGTCTTATAACAATTATAAGTTGGAGCGGGACCAACGTTCCCCAGCTCAGTATAACAAGCGGGTTCGGTCAATAATCCGTATTATTATCTTGATTAAGGCGTGATATGGTCGCTACCAGGAGAGAGAGAGAAGAAAACACTCAGCGTGCGCTCTTGCAAGAATAGATTGGTTATTATTTTATCTAATCAGGATGGCTCCCACTGCTTTTTATCAAATCTTTCTTCAAACCCTAAAAGGAAAGACTAGCCGGGATTAATTATACACTACAAGTTCGCCAATCTTTCAGCCAGGCCAGTGTCGGTACTTTGAGGGAGGTCCCCCGTGCTTTCGCACGAACCTAATTAATGTAAACCTCGTTTTCCCAGAGGCGTAACCTCGTTGACACCTTTCTAGACACCTACTTGATCGGCTGATTGTAATGTGTAAAACTCTCCCAGGAGTAACAATTACTCGCAGCGGGTATCGGGATCCAACTATCTCATAGAAGGTATGCAATCTCATTGCAAATTTCAACACTTGAAATTCCCGATAATATTTTGCCCCGAACGATCTATGACCTTGACAAGGTCAACAAACCATAGACCGCAAGTCAAGTTCAACCCGTCATTTCTTGATTGAATCAAACCCACCCGCACGACCCTTGACAAGGTCAACAAGGCCGCACGACTACCCTAACCCAATCTGCATCATATGCATAAGCAGATAAATACTGGTTAGCTACCGCACACTGCGCCTTGACAAGGTCAACAAACGCAGCACGAATACTAAACAGGACTTATCTGAAATGACGGAGGGCTACGACAGGTTTTTCTGAAAACCTATTGCGTAATGAACTTGATATCGTTGTAGGATCGAATAAATTTTGAAATGGAGTGTTTTTGAGGCTTTTCTAGTTTTGCTAAAGGAGTCACTCCCGGTGAAGGGATCGTCGGTCCTTTCCTCGTCAAATGAGGTGCGGGATATATCATATATATCGCTGTGTAAAGCAAAAACTCTTAAAAGCAATCAAAAGACAAACCGAGGGTTGTAGCATCTGCCAGTTATTGCTAAAGGAGTCACTCCCGGTGAAGGGATCTCGGTCCTTTCCTTATCGAATAAGGTGCAGGATATATCATATATACCGCTGTGCAAAGCAAGAACTGTAGCTACCTGTTTTATTTTGAAATTCGATTCTACAACATCTTAGGTTTCTTTTATTTCATTAATCACATTAATGAAGTCCCATCATTTAAATACCTAAATATCACAGATAAATACGACGTACACTTATGCCATCCGCATTCGCCTCGATGTCCCCTCGTGCACCGTTAGGTTAGGTAACTAACGACAGAGCGGGGCAGGGCTAGCGCGGGTGTAAAACATAAGTAACGGCTATATAATATATCATATATACTATATACAGTATCTATCACAGAACATCACATGATCACATCACAGATATCGCAGCAGAAGAATCATATGAAATATTGGATATACTAGGACGTCCGTGTTTTCAATACGAGCCAGTATAAAACACGGATTCCACGGTCGCGATGAATAGCCAAACCCACACCCCTAGACCCCTATGAGAGCGGCAAGCAACCCTACCAATTCTGGAGTTAGGAGACCCGGACTCGACTCCTCGAGTTGGTCTCCCACTGGACTCCAGAACCCGGTTACTTGTGCCCTCCTCCTTGGGTCTATCCTAGTGCGGAAAAGTAAATAATATACATCAATGGTGACAACTTCCGCAACCTGGAAGTGCCCCAATAAAAGAATATTACATACAAGTTTTTACATGAATGAAAATGAAAAACACTCATCTCACATAAAAACCCCCGGCTATTCAAACACGACGATCCAATATAACATATCCAACAACACATAACATCACATGTCATCAACGTAAGTAAACATGCATATCCCAATTGTCGTTGACATATAGCAACGAAACCGGCGATATCATATATTACACTTACGGTCACAGAAAAGAAAGTGTAAAACTACAACAGTTGGAATCCGCAATCTCTTTAGACATCGCATGCCTAATCAAATGAATTACTTAGACATCACATGCCTAACAATTATAAACCCCGCATTTTAGTCTCAAAATCGAAAACACTTTTCAATATCAAGTCGGGCAATTCAACAAGATTCCCGACATCCTGATCGAATGCTCGTCGCAAACTTCAGTAGACGGCCGCACCCCCGACGCCGTCGATAAAGTGCACCAAGGCGGAACACCGCTACCGGGAGCACCCGAACGGATGCTTTCGGCGACGGGGTTCTCCTACAGTCACTTGGTCGGGACTATGGAGTGTAGCTGTCTATTAAGTTTACCCGGCGAGTATCCGCGTACGCTACGTGATTGCGACGGACTTTTGATCACATCAAAATTCCGTGGCAACCGATCAACTGAGACTAAACTGCTATGTTTATAACATTCATTCAGTTATCACATAACTTTTGTGAATTCCAATTGTTGTATCACATTCCGGATAAACAGAAAATGTTAAACTTTCCGATCGAACAATCGAACACCCAAGTTTTCCCGATACAGATCAACACATGAAACAAGTCTAAAAACGTTCAGTTCGTGCCTCAGTACCAACGGTCCAGCCGTAGAAGGGTCAAGCCAACGTCTCACACGTGGCACGCCGTACTGCCCCAAACCCGAAGGTTCAAAGGGCAGTTCAAGACGGTCACATAATCGAGTTAAGGTTTGTTGTCTTCTAGAGGGTCCATCGCGTTACTTGCACTACTTAGAACGTCTTTAAACCACGGAAAAATCCAACACTTGGAAATTTCCCGACAGGGGAAAAATTGGGTATTTATATCCGGTCGAACTTTTTAACATATTCAAAAATTTATCCGGAAAGCCACACAGACAAAATTTGATACTCCGATCGAAACACCGAATCCCCAAAACAACCCCAGAAAATTCAACTCTTGAATAAAAAATAAAAATTTCCAGAAGACTCAGCACTTTGACACAAGAATTACTGTGCAAGACACGTGGTATAAATCACCAACATGGCCGCGGAACCGCCGCTAAACCCAGGGTGGGGCCGCGGTTCCGCGGCTCTTTGGTCGATTTAGAGCCACGTGCTTCACAGTAACTCATAGGATTCCCTGCTGAATTTTTTGGCAATTTTTAATTCACAAAAAACCCTGTTTTTGAAAAAAGTCCAGAGAGCATTTTTGGGGTTGGGGTTTCGGGTCGTTCGGACTTCAAACTTCGTCTGGACTTCGCCTAAGGCTCTAGCTAGGCTCTGATACCACTGTAGGGTTCCTAGGCACTCTCAAGAGGTCTCACAAGGCATCAACCATGCCAATTTCAAAAATACGGTGCCGAGAAACCCTAGACTAGATCGTTGGCTAGAAGTTTAGGCGATAAAAGCAAGCTAGTTAACACTTAACTACTAGAATACGGAAATACAACCTTTGTAGATCCGGTCCTCCACCTCCACGGCTCTGTGATGAAGTCCTCTCCGCTGTCCATATCAAATCAGTTGCTCTAGCGTCGGCTTCATCGGAGAAAAAGCGGGCTAGGTCATCGACGACGTGCCGAAGATGATCTACGTCGAGGCATCGCAAGATCAAGCTCCCACTTCACCAAGTCATGAAACTAGTGAAGAGAACACACTCTACTACTTGGCAAGAGGTAGAGGATGAAGAAATAGGAAGTGGGTAGACTTTAAAATTGGATTTCTCACTCATTTCATCAATCCACCATTGATGAAGTCAAGCTTCTTCAAGTGAAGAAGAAGAAGAAGATGAAGATAATATTATGATGGGTATTTAAAAAAGGATATAAAAAGAATACTTATCATAATAATAACCATGGTCAAGTGTAGAGACTAAACTAAGGTTAAGTGAATGGTTAGGTTTGGTATGAAGACAAAAATGGTGACTAAGTCAAAGCTTCATGAAGCTTCAACATATATCCAAATAAAGCCACCATTTTTCTTTTCATTTGCCAAAATGAAATAAATAAATAATTAAATGAATAAGTAAATAAAATCATAACCCTAACCATTACATAACCATGGTTTAATCTTAACATACACTTAAACAATCATGTATCATCAAACATGATACAATCAAATGTACAAATGTATATCACATATACAATGTGCACAATCCAAGTGAGAAAATCCATTTAAAGTGAACCAATACTAGTTAATGCAAAGTAATATATCAAATATATAATTATACATTAAATCATTAAATCAACACTTGATTTAACGATCCGGTCATATCGCATATAACCGACTAGTATCCAATGTATCGGCTTATCGAATCAATGCTTGATTCGATAACTAGGTTATATCGCATACAACCATTCGATACATTCATCGCGAGAATAGAATACGGTATCACATACACGCATTATTCTCGGTCCAGCAAATATCTCATATGCGCTCCTATTTCGTTTCGCTTGAGCCAGGAAACCTCTGTGTAGGACTCTAAAGACTCGTCAATACGCAGGCAGCAGATGATGATCATATCAAACACCTACAAGCCGCAAGCGGTCTGCTAAACGTAACGGCCACCCGGGTATTGAGCGATCAGAAGATCGACGAGCAAGCCCGCTCACACTCCAGTGAATCCAACCAGTAACACTACCGTACAGTCCGGTCTCGTCGTCTGATATGTCGCATATCTTGCCTAGGGGTGGTAAACGTCAGACCCTAATAGCTCGATAAGTCGTGTCGATATGAGGTCTATAACAATTCGAGAAACTACTGGTAACACTTACCAGTAAATCTCAGCAACCCTGGCCAGGGATTTCCTGTTATAGCCAATCGAACACAGCGCAACATCAACCCCCTATACCGGGAGAGACGAATCCCCTCCTATCGCTCATTGCCTCCATGTGACTCGGGACTGTACCCAAAAACCACCGTTTTGCACACCCACTTGGACGTGGTAAGATGGAAATCAAAGCACAGTGGGAGCCACACAAGACTCTATGACGATCTCGGGTCAACAGACTACTCTGTACCAGTGTCCCCTGAGAACTGCCATCTGACGTGAGGTATAATACCATCTGGGAGTTCTCGGCGAGTCCGTCCAGTGTACCCAGTCTCTACTGAGCACCCGTATATCATCTCTGATGTCAAACACCGATGGATATGGGATCATCCATCGCCCATCTGTATGGGTCGAGAAGGTACACGCTAGTCTACTCTGGTATATCGATGCCCCGTCTCGATACACCCACGACTAGGGACTTTGAAGGATGTACTTATGGACTACCATGTCCCCACTAGTATGATCCGCATCATAGTCCAGGTAGTCAAGTACACATCCTAAGGGCTTTACCAACATGTAACAGAGAGACAATCAATGTACACGTTAAGGTAAAGAGTAACCAGATAGCATACTATCATGTCGAGCAAGAAAGTCCTCCCTATATATGTCCCAGCATCCACTACAACATACATCCTATGTACAGTAATGGCCTCTAGGGCATACATATAACTAACAGTTTCGATGTTCGTTTGGATTTCAAACGTCATCTAGACTTCGCCTAAGGCTCTAGCTAGGCTCTGATACCACTGTAGGGTTCCTAGGCACACTAATGAAGTCTCTTAAGTGATCAAACATGGCCAATTAATATTTTACAAGTGCCGAGAAACCCTAATACGGATCGTTAACTAGATATATAGGCGATGCGATGGAAGTAAACAACTTTAACTTAAAGGAAAGAAGCTACAACCTTTGTAGATCCGGTCCTCCACTTCCTAGGCTCCACGTAGACGTCCCTCTGCTGAACAAATCGGATCTTGGACTCTAGTGTTGGCTTCATCGGAGAAATGGGCGGGCTAGGTCATCGACTACGATGTCGAAGATGATCTACGTCGAGGCAACACAAGATCAAGCTCCCGCTTCACCAAGTAATGAAACTTGTGAAGAAAACACCCTATACTACTTGGCAAGAGGTAGAGGATGAAGAAATAGGAAGTGGGTTCACTTTAGAATTGGATTTCTCACTCTTTTTCTTAAGTTGCCATTGATGGTGGCATAGTTTCTTCATGTTGAAGAAGGAAGAAGAAGAAGAAGATAATATGATAAGTTATTTTCCAAATGGAAAATAAATGAATACTTATCATAAACCAACCATGGTCAAGTGTAGAGAATAAACTAGGGTTAGGTGAATGGTTAGGGTTAAGGCTAAGAAACAAAATGGTCAATGCTTCAAAGCTTCATGAAGCTTCAAAGAAAAAACAAAAGTAGCCACCCTTTTGTTTCTTGCCAAAATAATAAATAAATAAATAAAAAGAATAACTAAATAAGATCAAAACCCTAACCATTACATATAACCATGGTTTAATCTTTACACAAACTCAAGTTAGCAAGTATCATCAAACATGATACAAACAAGTGCACAAAAATATATCACATATACAATGTGCATATGAAGTGAGAAAATCCATTTAAAGTGAACCAATACTAGTTAATGCAAAGTAATATATCAAATATATTATTATACATTAAATCTTTAAATCAACACTTGATTCAATGATCCGGTCATGTCGCATATAACCGAATAGTATCCAATGTATCGACTTATCGAATCAATCTTCGATTCGATAACTAGGTTATATCGCATACAACCAATCGATACATTCATCGCGAGAATGGAATACGGTATCACATACACGCATTATTCTCGGTCCCGCACATATCTCATACGCGCTCCTATTTCGTTTCGCTTGAGCCAGGAAACCTCTGTGTAGGACTCTAAAGACTCGTCAATACGCTGGCAGCAGGTGATGATCATATCAAACACCCACAAGCTGCAAGCGGTCTGCTAAACGTAACGGCCACCCGGGTATTGAGCGATCAGAAGATCGACGAGCAAGCCCGCTCACACTCCTGTGAATCCAACCAGTAACACTTACCGTACAGTCCGGTCTGTTCGTCTGATATGTCGCATATCTCGCCTAGGGGTGGTAAACGTCAGACCCCAGTAGCTTGATAAGTCATGCCGACGTAAGGTCCATAACATTCGTGAAACTACTGATAACTCTTACCAGTATATCACAACAACCCTGGCCAGGGATTTCCTATTATGGCCAGTCGAGCATAGCACAACATCAATCCCCAATACCGGGAGAGACGAATCCCCTCCTATCGCTCATTGCCTCCATGTGAATCGGGACTGTACCCAAAAACCACCTATTTGCACGACTCAGTAGAGCCGTGGTAGGGTGGAAATCAAAGCACAGTGGGAGACACACAAGACTCTATGACGATCTCGGGTCAACAGACTAAGCTGTACCAGTGTCACCAGAGAACTGCCATCTGACGTGAGGTATAATACCATCTGAGAGTTCTCGGCGAGTCCGTTCAGTGTACCCAGTCTCCACTGAGCACCCGCATACCATCTCCGATGTCAAACACCAATGGATATGGGATCATCCATCGCCCATCACATGGGTTGAGAAGATATATGCTAGTCTACTCTGGAATATCGATGCCCCGTCTCGATATTCCCATGACTAGGAACAACGAAGGATGTACTCATTGACTACCCAGGCCCCACCAGTATGATCTTCATCATAGTCCTGGAAGTCGAGTACACATCCTAAGGGCTTTATCAACATGTAATCAGAGAGATAGAAAGTATACATGTTAAGATAAAGAGCAACCAGATAGCGTACTATCATGTCGAGCAAGAAAGTCCTACCTATATATGTCCCTGCATCCACTACAATATACATCCTATGTACAGTAATGGCCTCAAGGGCATACATATAACTAACAATGCATCTTCTTCGGGTGTGTTCATTACAGAGAACTGTTTCTCAGTATACTTTATGTCCTGGGTATGAGACACCGGATCAGGATCCCACATATGTAATATATTACATGGGCTACAGAAAGGTAGAGAACTGGGAATGGGTGATAAGTTTTAAGAGTTGGAAACGGTGCAATTATTGCAAGCCAAGTCTGTTGACAGTTATCACCCTGTATTATCAGAATACATTGATTCTGAACGAATGTTATTGTTAGTTATATGTATGCCCTAGAGGCCATTACTGTACATACGATGTATATTGTAGTGGATGCTAGGACATATATAGGGAGGACTTTCTTGCTCGACATGATAGTATGCTATCTGGTTGTACTTTATCTTAACATGTACTCTGATTGTCTCTATATTACATGTTGATAAAGCCCTTAGGATATGTACTCGACTACTGGGACTATGATGAGTTCATACTAGTGGGGCCACGGTAGTCGACGAGTACATCCTATAACTGTTCCTAGTCGAGGGTGTGTCGAGACAGGGCATCGATGCACCAGAGTAGACTAGCGTATACGCATCTTGACCCATATGATGGGCGATGGATGATCCCATATCCATCGGTGTTTGACATCAAGGATGGTGTACGGGTGCTCAGTAGAGACTGGGTACACTGGACGGACTCGCCGAGAACTCCCAGATGGTATTATACCATACGTCAGATGGCAGTTCTCCGGTGACACTGGTACAGAGTAGTCTGTTGACCCGAGATCGTCATAGAGTCTTGTGTGGTTCCCACTGTGCTTTGATTTCCATCATACCACGTCCAAGAGGGCGTGCAAAAAGGTGGCTTTTGGGTACAGTCCCGAATCACATGGAGGCAATGAGCGATAGGAGGGGATTCGTCTCTCCCGGTATAGGGAGTTGATGTTGTGCTGTGTTCGATTGGCTATAACCGGAAATCCCTGGCCAGGGTTGCTGAGATTTACTGGTAAGTGTTATCAGTAGTTTCTCGAACTGTTATAGACCTCATATCGACACGACTTATCGAGCTACTGGGGTCTGACGTTTACCACCCCTAGGCGAGATATGCGACATATCAGACGACGAGACCGGACTGTACGGGAGTGTTACTGTTTGGATCCACAGGAGAAAGTACAGGCTTGCTTGTTGATCTTCTGAGCGCTCAATACCTGGGTAGCTGTTACATTTAGCTGACCGCTTGCAGCTTGTGGGTGGTTGATATGATCATCACCTACTGCCGGCGTATTGACGATTCTTTAGAGTCCTACACAGAGGTTTCTTGACTCAGGCAAAACGAAGTAGGAGCACATATGTGATATGTGCGGGACCGAGGATAATGCGATATGTGATACCGTATTATATTCTCGCGATATTTGATATCAGCCGGGTCATCGGATCAAGTGTTGATTCGATGAATCGGTATGGATAAATATTAGTCGGTTATATGCGATATAGCCGGATTGTCGGATCAAGTGTTGATTCGATAATTTAATGTATAATAATATATTTGATATATTAAATTACATTAACTAATATTTGCTCACTAAAAGATTCTTTTTCTCACTCGGGTAATACATTGATATATATGCGATATATGTTAATTGTATTATTTTATTTTGTTACGATAAATATTATATATGTGATATATAATATTGTAACATGATATGATAAATAATGCAACTTGTTTAGTGGAGTTTAAACATGATTAGGGTTTGGATTAGGGTTAAACTTTCTAGAAGTTTCTAGAAGATTTTATTTTGTTTTGTGAAAGATATTTGTTCATGACTCATGCTTTAACCAAACCCAAACCCTAACCCTAGTCTATTCTCTACAATGGTTAAGTGAACCATGGTTGCATAATTCTATCATATGATTATTTTCCTATTCATCACAAAAGGATTATTACATTATTCATCATCTTCTTCCTTCTTCTTCTAAGCTTGAAATGGTTTCTTGCTTTGATTTTGTGATGAATAAATATGAGAAAAAGATAAATAAATAGAGCAAAATTCCTACTTCATCATCCTCATCTTCACTTGCCATTTAGATGAGGGTGTTCACATCATTTCATGAGTGTTAGCTTGTGTTAAAGAAACTTCGAGGTAGATCATCTTAGTATCGAAGATCGGAAGCAAAGGTTGCATCTTTCTCTTCGTGGAACCTCTCGAGAGTCCGGAACCCGATGATCGCAGCGAAGGGACCACAACACGGAGCATATGAAGTGAAGGACCGGATCTACAAAGGTTGTAATCCCTCTCACTTAGTGTTAAAGTGTTTAGCATGTTGTTTTCGCCTAATCTCTAGTTTAAAGTTCCGTATTCGGGTTGTTCGGCACGGCTAAATTTTAAATCGGGCATGGTTGATGCCTCGTAGACCCTTGTGCGCGTGCCTAGCAACCCTACAGTGGTATCAGAGCCAAGCTAGAGCTTTAGGCGAAGTCTAGACGAAGTTTAAAGTCCGATCGAACCCGGAAAACCCGAAACACAAAACTCAAAATTGCTCTCTGGAAATTTTCTAAAAACTGGGATTTTTCCAAATTAAAAATATCCAAAAATTACAGCAGGTAATTATAAGAATTACTGTGAAACATGTGAGCACAATTCGACAAACCTAGCGCGGAACCGCGGCCCCACCCCAGCTTGCGCGGCGGTTCCGCGGCCACGTGATCGATTCATGGCACGTGCGTTTCACAGTAACTCCTATTTTTTAATGTTGTATTTTCTGGGAATGTTTAATATTTATTTTACAGTTGAGTTTTCTGAGGTTATTTTGGGGATTCGATGTTTCGATCGGAGTATTAGATTTTGTCTATGTGGCTTTCCGGATAATTTTTAGAAACTGTTAAAATGTTCGAACGGATATCAATAACTCACTTTTTCCCCTGTCGGAAATTTTTTCAAAAGTTGGATTTTTCCTCGTGTTTAAGAATGTTCTAAGTCGTGCAAGTAACACGATGGACCCTCTAGAAGACAACAAACCTTAACTCGATTATGTCACCGTCTTGAACTGCTCTTTGAACCTTAGGGTTTGGGGCAGTACGGCGTGCCACATGTGAGGCGTTGGCTTGACCCTTCTACGGCTGGACCATTGGTACTGTGGCATGTGATGGACGTTTTTAAACTGATTTCAAGTGTTGAGATATATTGGGGAAATCTTGGGTGCTTGATGATTCGATCGGAAAGTTTAACTTTTTCTATTTATCTGGAATGTGATACAATAATTGGAATCCACAGGTAGTTATGAGATAACTAATTTGAATATTATAAACATAGCACTTTAGTCTCAGATGATCGGTTGCCATGTAATTTTGATGTGATCAAAAGTCCGTCGCAATCACGTAGCGTACGCGGATACTCGCCGGGTAAACTTAATAGACAGCCTCACTCCATAGCCCCGACCAAGTGACTGTATGAGAACCCCGTCGCCGAAAGCATCCGTTCGGGTGCTCCCGGTAGCGGTGTTCCGCCTTGGTGCACTTCGTCGACGGTATCAGGGGTTCGGCCGTCTACTAAAGTTTGCGACGAGCATTCGATCAGGACGTCGGGAATCTTGTTGAATTGGCCGACTTGGTATTGAAAAGAGTTTTCGATAAATGAGACTAAAATGCGGGGTTTATTATTGTTAGGCATGCGATGTCTAAGGAATTCATTTGGTTAGGCATGCGATGTCTAAGGAAGTTGCGGATTCCAACTGTTGTAGTTTTACACTTTCTTTTCTGTGACCGTAAGCGTAGTATATGGTGTATCGCCGGCTTCGTTGCTATACATCAACGACAATCGGGATACGCATACTTGCTTACGTTGATGATATGAGATATTATGTGTTGCTGTGATATGTTATATTGGATCGTCGCGTTTGAATAGCCGGGGTTTTTATGTGAGATGAGAGTTTTTTCTTTTTCATTCATGTAAAATTCATTTGTATGTAATATTCTTTTATTGGGGCACTTCCAGGTAGCGGAAGATGTCACCGTTGTATATTATTTACTTTTCCGCATTAGGTAGACCCAAGGCGGGGAGCACAAGTAACCGGGTTCTAGGGTCCAGTGGGAGACCATCTCGAGGAGTCGAGACCGGGTCTCCTAACCCTAGAATTGGCAGTGTTACTTGCCGCTCTCGTAGGGGTCTAGGGATGTGGGTTTGGCTATTCATAGCGACCGTGGAATCCGTGTTTTATACAGGCTCGTATTGAAAACACGGACGTCCTAGTATATCCAATATTTCATATATGTTCTTCTGCTGCAATGTTCTGTGATGAGATCATATTACTGCCTGAGACGAATGTTTATATTATATATATGAGATATATGTTATATTGCAGATTTCGTTTCAAAAAGAGATGCTTGAGAAGCATAATTAAAATGAGACTTCATTAATGAGATTAATGAAATAAAAGAAACCTAAGATGTTGTAGAAACTTGTTTAAAAACTGGTAGCTACAGTTCTTGCTTTGCATAGCGGTGTTCCTTGTAGAACATCCAGCACCTTATTCGATAAGGAAAGGACCGAGATCCCTTCACCGGGAGTGACTCCTTTAGCAATAACTGGCAGATGCTACAAACTCGGTTTGTCTTTTGATTGCTTCTATAGTTTTTGCTTTGCATAGCGGTATATATGATATATCCTGCACCTTATTCGATGAGGAAAGAGCCGACGATCCCTTCACCGGGAGTGACCCCTTTAGCAAAACTAGAAAAGCCTCAAAAACATTCCATTTAAAATCACTCGATTCTACAACGATATCAAGTTCATTACGCAAAGGGTTTTCATAAAAACCTGTCGTAGCCCTCCGTCATTTCAGATAAGTACTAGTTAGTATTCGTGCTGCGGTAGTTTGGCATGCGTCAAGGCGTAGTGTACGGTAGCTAACTAGTGCTTATCTGCTAGCATACGATGCGATTGGATTAGGGTATTCGTACGGCGTTGTTTGGCATGCGTCAAGGGTCGTGCGGGTAGGTTTAATTCAATCAAGAAATGTACGGGTTGAACTTGACTAGCGGACTATGGGTTGTTTGGCATGCGTCAAGGTCATAGCACGCTAGGGGTAAAATATTATTGGGAATTTCAAGTGTTGAAATTTGCAATGAGATTGCATACCTTCTATGAGATAGTTGGATCCCAATACCCGCTGTGAGTAAGAGTTACTACTGGGAGAGTTTTACACATTACAATTAGCCAATCAAGTAGGTGTCTAGAAAGGTGTTAACGGGGTTACGCCTCTGGGAAAACGAGGTTTACTGTAATTAGGTTCGTGCGAAAGCACGGGGGACCTCCCTCAAAGTACCGACACTGGCCTGGCTGAAAGATTGGCGAACTTGTAGCGTGTAATTAATCCCGGCTAATCTTTCCTTTTAGGGTTTGAAGGAAGATTTGATTAAAACAGTGGGAGACATCCTGATTAGATATATTATATAACCAATCTAATCTTGCAAGAGCATACGCTGAGTGTTTTCTTCTCTCTCTCTCCAGGTAGCGACCATATCACGCCTTAATCAAGATAATAATACGGATATATTGACCGAACCCGCTTGTTATACTGAGCTGGGGAACGTTGGTCCCGCTCCAACTTATAATTGTTATAAGACAGAGCAGGAAAATTGGGGAATACCAGATTTCCCGTGCCGCCCAAATGAAGAAAGTGCATGCTGATGCATCATCTTCGGGTGTGTTCTTTACACAGAACTGTTTCTCAATATCCTTTACGTCCTGGGTATGAGATACCGGATCAGGATCCCGCATATGTAATCTGTTACATGGGCTACAGATAGGTAGAGAACTGAGAACGGGTGATAAGTTTCATGAGGCAGAAAACGGTGCAAGTGTTGCAGCCAAGTCTGTTGGTCACTGTCACCCTGTATTACCAGAATACATTGATTCTGAACGAATGTTATTAGATACCGAACCTGATATACAAAATCATATCAGTCTCTTTATTAGTAAAGATAGGATATAATTATGTATTGTTGGATAATGTTTTGAACATTTCCTATATCAAGAGTTGATCGGTTCAGGCACGTTATCTAAAAACATTGATGTTCTAAATCAAACTACAGTTCTTAGTATACGGAACACACACAAGAAGAAGAGTTCAGAAATGAACGAATCCTTCTTGAGGCATTGTAGACTAGGTCATATCAATGCGACCCGACTGGCTGAAGTTACATTTAGATGCATATTTAAATCTGTTTGAATTTACATCTTGTGAAACTTGCCAATCATGTCACAAAGATAAGATGACCACAGCTCTGTTTATTGGAAACAGAGAAAGAGTTAGTGAACTTTTGGGATTGATACATGCTGATGTATGAAAGTCCCCTGTCTACACATGCCAAGATTGGTTCTTTTTACTTCATTACATTCTCTGATAATCTCTTAAGATTCAGACATGTGTTCCTGTTGAAATATAAGTCCGAAGCTTTTGAGATATTCACAGAATATAAGTTAGAAGTAGAGAACCAAAATACGGGTAAAAGTATTATGTCCTTTGATGTGATCAAGGAGGAGAATACTTGAGCACGGAATTCCTGGACTATTCTAAAGGAGAATGAGATTCTCTCTCAGCATTACTCCTCCGTATACACCACAGCACGTCGGTGTATCGGGGCGGAGCAATAGCACCCTATGTGATATGGTGTGCTCTATGATGAGTACTACTGAGTTGCTTATTTCCTTTTGGGAGTTATGCACTTGAGAAGCTGCATACCTATTGAATAGGGTTCAAATCAAATCAGTTGCCTACCACTTCATATATGATATGGAAAGGGAAGAGCCCATATCTTAAGTTTATTAAGATTTGGGGTTGTCCGGCCTATGTCTAAAAGCAAAATCCGGACAAGCTCGAGGCAAGGTCTGTTATGTAGAACTGGAAATGTTCCAGCTATACAAAATGCAGCTGATGATTTGGTAGAACCAAAGGATTCAATAGTTTCCAACGTACCCCAGCCGCTCCGCCGATCTAGTAGGGTTCCTCACCCACCTGAGAAATACTTCGGTTTCTCTATGACAGTGGGAGCGAGGATTGCATCATGAGATGATGACCCAACTGGTTTCGAGCTGGCCATCAGGAGTGGGACTCTGTAAGAATGGCTGGATGCTTATCGATCTGAGATGGAATCCTTATACACCAACAAAGTATGGACTTTGGTTGCTTTATCTGAACGGTTAAATCCCCATCAGGAGCAAGTATATCTTGAGAAGATTACTTGGTGTACATGGAAAAGTTGAGACTTTCAAAGCTAGACTTGTTAAAGGTTTGCATCATAGACCAGGTATGGATTATGTTGAAACCTTTTCTAAGGATCTATGCTTAAGTCCATCCAGATCCTACTTGCCACGGCTACATACCATGACTACGATATCTGGTGGTTGGGTGTCATGACTGCTTTTCTAAATGATATTTTAGAAAAGAGCGTCTATAAGTACACAGCCAGAGGGCTTCGTAAACAGTGGGAGCAGTGGAAACGTGTGCAAGATGTTTTATTTGATAAAACATGCATCGCGGAGTTGGAACATCTGTTTTGATATGGTAGTCAAAGAGTTTGACTTCATCAAAATGGTAGATGAACCTTATATATACGAAAAGGTGGTAGAGAGTATGGTGGTGATCCTCGTAGAGTACGTGGATGACATACTCTTGATAGGGAAGGAGTTTCCTATGCTACGCTCGGTCAATCTCCGCTTATCACAAGGATTCTCCATATAGGATCAAAGTGATACCTCCTAAATCCTGGGTTTTGGATCTATGAGATAGATCTAATTGGATGTTAGGATACTCACTAGTTGTAGTGAGATGGTATCAATCGATCTTGGGGAGAATCACTGGAAAGGTTCCAGGGTGATAAGGACGACTGAATGTCAGTCGCAGGCTTGTCTATACCCTCAGTGGAGGGACGGTATGTTGGAAGAGTTCCAAGCTAGATACCGTGACATACTAGACGATTAAAGGCAAGATACATCGTTACCAAGGATGCTACTAAAGAGGCAGTCTGGAAATATATAAGTTCATGAGATGAACTTCATTCCTACCATTGTGTGACAATGGAGTTGTGGCTTTAGCCAAGGAACTACCGTCCCATCAGAAATCCAGATATAATTCTTAGGCAGTATCACCTGATCATGGAGATGGTTGATCTCCAGGGAGATCGAGGTTAGGAGAGTAGACACAGAGGACAACAGTGCGGATCCACTCACAAAGGCCTTTTTTCCAGTAGAGACTTTTATGGGATGGTTGAGTATGAGATACTTCAACCGCAGCTAATTGTTGGGTATGCGATACCATGACAGATGGCCCTAGTGCAAGTGGGAGATTGTTAGTTATATGTATGCCCTAGAGGCCATTACTGTACATACGATGTATATTGTAGTGGATGCTAGGACATATATAGGGAGGACTTTCTTGCTCGACATGATAGTTTGCTATCTGGTTGTACTTTATCTTAACATGTACTCTGATTGTCTCTATATTACATGTTGATAAAGCCCTTAGGATATGTACTCGACTACTGGGACTATGATGAGTTCATACTAGTGGGGCCACGGTAGTCGACGAGTACATCCTATAACTGTTCCTAGTCGAGGGTGTGTCGAGACAGGGCATCGATGCACCAGAGTAGACTAGCGTATACGCATCTTGACCCATATGATGGGCGATGGATGATCCCATATCCATCGGTGTTTGACATCAAGGATGGTGTACGGGTGCTCAGTAGAGACTGGGTACACTGGACGGACTCGCCGAGAACTCCCAGATGGTATTATACCATACGTCAGATGGCAGTTCTCCGGTGACACTGGTACAGAGTAGTCTGTTGACCCGAGATCGTCATAGAGTCTTGTGTGGTTCCCACTGTGCTTTGATTTCCATCATACCACATCCAAGAGGGCGTGCAAAAAGGTGGCTTTTGGGTACAGTCCCGAATCACATGGAGGCAATGAGCGATAGGAGGGGATTCGTCTCTCCCGGTATAGGGAGTTGATGTTGTGCTGTGTTCGATTGGCTATAACCGGAAATCCCTGGCCAGGGTTGCTGAGATTTACTGGTAAGTGTTATCAGTAGTTTCTCGAACTGTTATAGATCTCATATCGACACGACTTATCGAGCTACTGGGGTCTGACGTTTACCACCCCTAGGCGAGATATGCGACATATCAGACGACGAGACCGGACTGTACGGGAGTGTTACTGTTTGGATCCACAGGAGAAAGTACATGCTTGCTTGTTGATCTTCTGAGCGCTCAATACCTGGGTAGCTGTTACGTTTAGCTGACCGCTTGCAGCTTGTGGGTGGTTGATATGATCATCACCTACTGCCGGCGTATTGACGATTCTTTAGAGTCCTACACAGAGGTTTCTTGACTCAGGCAAAACGAAGTAGGAGCACATATGTGATATGTGCGGGACCGAGGATAATGCGATATGTGATACCGTATTATATTCTCGCGATATTTGATATCAGCCGGGTCATCGGATCAAGTGTTGATTCGATGAATCGGTACGGATAAATATTAGTCGGTTATATGCGATATAGCCGGATTGTCGGATCAAGTGTTGATTCGATAATTTAATGTATAATAATATATTTGATATATTAAATTACATTAACTAATATTTGCTCACTAAAAGATTCTTTTTCTCACTCGGGTAATACATTGATATATATGCGATATATGTTAATTGTATTATTTTATTTTGTTACGATAAATATTATATATGTGATATATAATATTGTAACATGATATGATAAATAATGCAACTTGTTTAGTGGAGTTTAAACATGATTAGGGTTTGGATTAGGGTTAAACTTTCTAGAAGTTTCTAGAAGATTTTATTTTGTTTTGTGAAAGATATTTGTTCATGACTCATGCTTTAACCAAACCCAAACCCTAACCCTAGTCTATTCTCTACAATGGTTAAGTGAACCATGGTTGCATAATTCTATCATATGATTATTTTCCTATTCATCACAAAAGGATTATTACATTATTCATCATCTTCTTCCTTCTTCTTCTAAGCTTGAAATGGTTTCTTGCTTTGATTTTGTGATGAATAAATATGAGAAAAAGATAAATAAATAGAGCAAAATTCCTACTTCATCATCCTCATCTTCACTTGCCATTTAGATGAGGGTGTTCACATCATTTCATGAGTGTTAGCTTGTGTTAAAGAAACTTCGAGGTAGATCATCTTAGTATCGAAGATCGGAAGCAAAGGTTGCGTCTTTCTCTTCGTGGAACCTCTCGAAAGTCCGGAACCCGATGATCGCAGCGAAGGGACCACAACACGGAGCATATGAAGTGAAGGACCGGATCTACAAAGGTTGTAATCCCTCTCACTTAGTGTTAAAGTGTTTAGCATGTTGTTTTCGCCTAATCTCTAGTTTAAAGTTCTGTATTCGGGTTGTTCGGCACGGCTAAATTTTAAATCGGGCATGGTTGATGCCTCGTAGACCCTTGTGCGCGTGCCTAGCAACCCTACAGTTATTAGATACCGAACATGATATACAACATCATATCAGTCTCTTTATTTATTAAAGAAGGATATAATTTTGTATTGTTGGATAATGTTTTGAATATTTCCTATATTAAGAGTTGATCGGTTCAGGCACGTTATCTAAAAGCATAGACGTTCTAAATCAAACCACAATTCTTAGTGTACAGAACACACACAAGAAGAAGAGTTCAGAAATGAACGAATCCTTCTTGAGGCATTGTAGACTAGGTCATATCAATGCGACTCGACTGGCTAAGTTACATTTATATGCATATTTAAATTAGTTTAAATTTACATATTGTGAAACTTGCCGGTCATGTCACAAAGATAAGATGACCACAACTCTGTTTATTGGAAACAGAGAAAGAGTTAGTGAACTCTTGGGATTGATACATGATGATGTATGTAAGGTCCCCTGTCTACACATGCCAAGACCGGTTCTTTATACTTCATTACATTCACTGATTATCTCTCATGGGTCGGACATATGTTCCTGTTGAAACACAAGTTTGAACCTTTTGAGAAATTCAATGAATATAAGTTGGAAGTAGAGAACCAAAATGGGTATAAGTATTATGTCCTTTGATGTGATCAGGGAGGAGAATACTTGAGCACGTGATTCCTGGACTATTCTAAAGGAGAATGAGATTCTCTCTCAACATTACTCCTCCATATACACCACGGCACGTCGGTGTATCGGGGCGGAGAAATCACACCCTATGTGATATGGTGTGCTTTATGATGAGTACTACTGAGTTGCCTATTTCCTTTTAGATATTATGCACTTGTGAAGCTGCATACCTATTGAATAGGGTTCCAATCAAATCAGAAGCCTACCACTCCATATATGATATGGTATGGGAAGAACCCATCCTTTAAGCATATTAAGATTTGGGGTTGTCCGGCCTATGTCTAAAAGCAAAATCCGGACAAGCTCGAGGCAAGGTCAGTTCTGTAGAACTGGAAGGAGTTCCAGCTATACAAATTGCAGTAGATAATTTGGTAGAACCAAAGGATTCAATAGTTTCCAACGAACCTCAGCCTCTCCGCCGATCTAGTAGGATTCCTCACCCACCTGAGAGATACTTCGGTTTCTCTATGATAGTGGGAGCGAGGATTGCATCATGAGATGATGACCTAACTAGTTTCGAGCAGGCCATCAGGAGTAGGACTCTGTAAGAATGGCTGGATGCTATGTGATCTGAGATGGAATCCTTATACACCAACAAAGTATGTACTTTGGTTGCTTTATCTGAAGGGTTAAATCCCCATCAGGAGCAAGTATATCTTGAGAAGATTACTTGGTGTACATGGAAAAGTTAAGACTTTCAAAGCTATGCTAAAGTCCATCCAGATCCTACCTGCCACTGCTACATACCATAACTACGATATCTGGCGGTTGAGTGTCATGACTGCTTTTCCAAAAGGTGATTTAGAAGAGAGCGTCTATAAGTATACAGCCAGAGGGCTTCGTAGACAGTGAGAGCAGCGGAAACGTGTGCAAGTTGTTTTATGGGATAAATCAGGCATCGCGGAGTTGGAACGTCTGTTTTGATGTGGTAGTCAAAGTGTTTGACTTCATCAAAATGGTAGATGAACCTTGTATATACAAAAAGGTAGTAGAGAGTATGGTGGTGATCCTCGTATTGTACGTGAATGACATACTCTTGATAGGGAAGGAGTTTCCTATGCTACGCTCGGTCAATCTCCGCTTATCACAAGGATTCTCCATATAGGATCAAGATGATACCTCTTAAATCCTGGGTTTTATATCTATGAGATAGATCTAATTGGATGTTAGGATTCTCACTAGTTGTAGAGAGATGGTATCGATCGATCCTGGGGAGAATCACTGGAAAAGGTTCCAGAGTGATAAGGACGACTGAATGTCAGTCGCAGGCATTGTCTTTACCCTCAGTGGAGGGACGGTATGTTGGAAGAGTTCCAAGCTAGATACCGTGACTTACTAGACGATTAAAGGCAAGATACATCGTTACCAAGGATGCTACCAAAGAGGCAGTTTGGATATATATAAGTTGATAAGATGAACTTCGTTCCAACCATTGTGTGACAATGGAGTTATGGATTTGGCCTAGGAACGCCCGTCCCATCAGAAATCCAGATATAATTCTTAGGCAGTATCACCTGATCGTGGAGATGGTTGATCTCCAGGGAGATCGAGGTTAGGAGAGTAGACACAGAGGACAACAGCGCGGATCCACTCACAAAGGCCTATTTCCCAGTAGAGACTTTTATAGGATGATTGAGTATGAAATACTTCAACCACAGCTGATTGTTGGGTATGCGATACCACAACAGATGGCCCTAGTGCAAGTGGGAGATTGTTAGTTATATGTATCCCCTAGAGGCCATTACTGTATATACGATGTATATTGTAGTGGATGCTCGGACATATATAGGGAGGACTTTCTTGCTCGAAATAATAGTACGCTATCTGGTTGCTCTTTATCTTAACATGTATTCTTATTGTCTCTATGTTACATGTTGATAAATCCCTTAGGATGAGTACTTGACTACCAGGACTATGATGCGGATCATACTAGTGGGGACAGTATAGTCGTCAAGTATATCCTTCAAATGTTCCTAGTCGTGGGAGTACCGAGACAGGGCATCGATACTCCAGAGTAGACTAGCGTATGCGCTTCTTGACCCATATGAGATGGATGATCCCATATCCATTGGTGTTTGACATCAGAGAAGGTATACGGGTGTTCAGTGCAGACTGGGTATACTGGACGGACTCGCCGAGAACTCCCAGATGGTATTATACCTCACGTCAGATGGCAGTTCTCCGGTGACACTGGTACAGGTTAGTCTGTAGACCCGAGTGTAAGTCTACGTTAGCGCCCCGGCAGTCTACAGACGCCAAATGCGGAACATAAACTTTTTAACTGGCGCTATCGTATACTTTAACCCGGATCTGCCATTATTGATAAACTAACAAACTGTAAAGAGTGTAGAAAGATTGTACCGAACGATCCGAGTCCTTCGTTCTTCAACCATCATCCCACGCTCCGTTGCGGCTGCTCCGATCTCGTCGATCTCCGATCTCCTCGTCGAGGTGGCACCACATGATCGGTTCTTTAAACGGGCTCCCGCCTCTGACTCGAGGCAACTCGATCGTCAAGTTTGCTAAAAGAGACGACCAAGAATGATGTAGAGAATGAGTAGATGACTTTGTCTCACTTCGTCCAAATCCGTGGACGATCGGTTAATGAAGTTGCCGAAGGAATCGGGTGATGGAATGAAATGGACTGTGAAATTCCATACACCGATAAAACCTATCATATCTTTTCTACAAAATGAAATCAACAACCATGAGAGAGAGAGGAGGGGGCCAGCCTCTTATAAAGAGAGGGGGGTGACCGTAGGAACCAAGTGGTGACCCTAAGACAAGAAGCTTCTTACAAAATATCTTTAGCTAAATAAAAGATCTTAACCAAAACAAGAAAGTGGTTAAAATCAAAGCATGAGTCACAAGACACCTCACTAAATCTAGAACCTTCTAGAACCTTCTAGAAGCATGACACACTCTCATCCAAGAAAAGATAAATCCGTCTTTAACCGAATGTTAAAAGACGGCTGATAGAAAACTGGAAACTGGCAACTTCCAAAAGTGATCCTGAAACAACTTTCAGGATAACCCCGAAACTGTATAAATATACCCGCATTTGTATTACGACCGAATACAAATGCAACTGAGACAAAGATATTATACCTACTCAATATAATACTCGGATCCGGCTTAAACCAAAGCCGACCAGTATTATCTGCCCGAAAAATAACACGTGCGTAAACGCACGTGCATTTTCCGAACCCTGCCATAAAACCATACGGCCTCTACAACGTTTCGCCCGAACTTGGGAAACTGTCTGTGGGGGACTCTAATGACTCGTCAGTACCCTGGCAGTGGGTTTAACCACAAACCGTCAGCGACACTAGCAAGGCGTAACAGCTGCCCACGGACTGACCTCAAGGGATGCCGATGAGCGCACTCATCCGGAAAACCCTACTGAGCCTAACAGTGACAATGTATATACAGTCCGGTCCGTTCGTCAATGAGTATCGCATATCCGCCTAGGGGGCTAGTAACGTCAGACCCCCAATAGCAGTATATGTCGTGTCGGAGTGAAGCCCAATAACACCCTGAGATACTACTGGAGTACCTACCAGTAAATCTCCTGCCATGGCCATGGACTTTGTGTAATGGCTCTCCTAGACACAGCACGATCTCGCCCCCAATACCGGGAGAGACGAATCCCCTGCCGATCCGCTCACGTGCCTCCATATGGCTCGGGACTCTACCCAAAAGCTACCTGTTTGCACGACTCCTTTGAGCCGTGGTAGGGTAGAAATCAAAGCACAGTGGGAGCTCACACGAGACAAATGACGACCTCAGGTCGATGAATTAACCTGTACACATGTCACCAGGGAACTGCTATCTGACGGTAGATATAATACTAACTAGCAGATTCCCGGCGAGTCCTGTCCGGTGTACTCATAACCCAATGAGCACCTGTATACATCTTAGGTGATCCAACTGACACCAGTGGCTTGTGAGACCGGCCACCGCCCCTCGTCGGGGTCTCGACTGTATACACTAGTCTACTCTGGAGTATCGATGCCCTGTCTCGAAACTCCCACGACTAGGGACCACAATTAAGGATATGCGTATAAACCACCCAACTCTCACGTATATGATCGCCATCATACTGTTGGTGGTAAAGCAAGATCCTAAGGGCTCTATCAAAGTGTAACATGCAATCAGTCACCTGAACATGTACACGACTGATAAAGGCAAACCAGATAGCATACTATCATCTCGAGTAAGACTGTGCTACCGGGATAGGTCCTCCGCAATCATTGCAATCACGTACCTGCGATCCAATAATTGACTATGAGGGCACTATCTCCAACAATCTCCCACTTGCACTCAAGGCTAATATTGCGATGTCGACTACTCACAGCCCGTGTGAAACCGAACATCCAACTCCTCTACTAATCAGTTTCACAAAGCCCGTTTGTAAAACTATTGTGTTCGAGAAATAGCCTCAGTGAGTGGATCCGCCTAGAAGTATCTTTCTATATCTCTCTTAATCTCAAGTTCGCGGAGAAAACCATCTCCCGAATTGAGTAATACCTGTCTTAGAACATGTCTGGATATCTGATGGGACCTTAGTTCATAAATGAACTCCATATCCAAACTTCTTAGACTGAATCGATCACTGAACCTAATCAGTATCGGGCACCTTGCTTCCCACAGTATCCTCTTGGACCACCTGTCCATAATACTGTCCCTCTTCATCAGAGGGAAAAACTAAAACTCTGACAATCACTCTGTCAACCATGTCATCTTTGAAGCCTGGAATGATAACCGTCTCCCGAAGGAGGCTGCCGTCATCAAATCCGTAGAACATATACTTATGTTCTAAAACTGCTTCCTTATGTTTCTCCAGGATTGGATTAATACAAACTTATTGCATCTAGTGCAAAGCCAACATTTGGTGTGGTACTTGACATCTCATGATTGACTCAATGGCCTAAGCAAGTGATCTGCCAATCATGCACATCCCTCTCCACTTTAGTCTGTAAGACACCTTTAGAGAGGGTGACTCCATCACCTGCAGGTACACCACCATGCTAGGAGTCAACTATTCCAAAAACCATTAGAATATCTGTCAAAGTACCCACATTGGGAAACTACCCAAATCCAGATCTAAAACCATAGATCTAGAAACCAGAATGTCAAATATTATATCCATATCCTGTCTGGAGAAACAACTGTGTGACGACCACAGTACAACCGATCGTAGTATAGGAATTTTACTTCCTACTCTGTGTATGTCATCCAGATACCATGACATCACACCCTACTACCTTCTTAACTGATCCATCCCCTATTCTGATTGAAGTCAAACCCATGACTGTCACATCAAAATTAGATGATCTATCTCCGCTATATCTGCTCAAGTCTATAAATAGATATAAGCATCTTGCCCACTATGCTTTCGCTGCTCCCACTGACTACGACAACCCTCCTTCCGGGTCTCATAGCCTGGAACAACAGTAGTGTCAAGTCTTGGTAGATAAGAACCTCCCTGTCACCGTCTCTGAGGCTACCGAAGTACCTCTCGGGCGTCTGAGGTTACCTACCATATCTGCGGAGTGGCTATTGGAATGTCAAACTTGATTGAATGTATAGGTCCTATTAAATTTTCCGTAATCGTTCGCGGTTCTGGAATCACTTCCAGTTCTACCATACTCCCACTACTGTTTTCTGAAAAAGATCCATTTTTACTAAAACTGTGGCAAGTCAAGAACAATATCACTATTGATCTTCTTAATGGTAGAATATCAACCCTCGTCATAGCCAGGGTCAACCCACAAACAGCCATTACAGAAACGTGCCCTGAGTTATCCAGTGTCTGGTTTTAATCATAAGCTGGACAACTCCCCGTACCTTAATTTCTTTTAAGGTACGATCCATTCTATATCCAATACAGAAACTTTGGCACTTATTTAATTGGAACCATATTCAATCCATGCATCTGTCTCCAGTGCATATCAACTTAATGGAAAGAGGCTAATCAGCATTACTCAACTTAGGAATCCATCCAATTATGAGTAACCTGAAAGAGAAACACGTTTCTCAAAATCATCACTATCATCTGAATACCAATCACAAGAATCTACATCTTCGATCTCTTTGAAGAATCCCGATACTTGTGATACCTGGTTCTCTACTTTATTCTTATACCCACAACTTCTCAAAACTTAGACCTTGTATTTCTACGAAACACTCGTCTAAATACTAGAGAAGTTATAAGTAAACAGAACATAGTACGAGGACCTACCCCTTTGTCCTGAAGGACACTTGGACAACATACAATACTCTGTATAAGTCCGCTGAGTTAAACAACTCAAAACCTGTGCGTTGTAGGTTGAAAACTGTACCCTGGCGATTTCCTCAAATATCACCAATTACAACGAATTCCGATATAATGAGGATAATCACCTAATTCCCAATATCTTACTCCCACTCATCATCTGTAAAAACATACAGATATGAGAATGAAACCTGGTAAATACATACCCTTGGAGTAAGTGTCTAATCGGGAAAACAGTTTTTCTTTTGACAATGCACTGAAACATGAAAATGTTTCGTAGGGGTATCCTGGTATTCATAGCAATGCCTCTTCCATAATCCAATTCATGACTTCAACCGTATATTTTATTGCCATCCCTCCAAATCCCTTTATTTGTCTTTAGTCGTTACCTTCTGTACACCATCGTTAGGCTAAATGGTTTTCTTCCTTCCCTACCGTTCGGCACCAGCCTATGGTTTGGAAGAAGACTATCCAGTAAGCATAATAGGTGTACCCTCCTAAACCAAGGAGTACTCACAACTCGAGAGAAGGTGACGATAAAAGACAACTGAATAATACCTTATTCTTTTTAAAGGTGAAATAGGAGCGGCG
This sequence comes from Agapanthus africanus, assembly GCA_030015575.1. Lineage (NCBI taxonomy): Eukaryota > Viridiplantae > Streptophyta > Magnoliopsida > Asparagales > Amaryllidaceae > Agapanthus > Agapanthus africanus. The sequence goes on along the minus strand of JASDDO010000012.1, from coordinate 344,289,321 downwards.
ATGAAGTACGCGGTTTTGGTCGTGAATGATATCAGTCGCAATTTACTTTGCCCTCTTTCTAATCCCTTTATTTTGTCTTTACATATTACCTTCTGCACACCCTACTTAGGCTAATTGGTTTTCTTCATTCCCTACCTTTCGGCACCAGCCTATGGTTTGGAATAAGACTATCCAATAAGCGTAATAGGTGTACTCTCCTAAACCAAGGAGCTCTCGCAACCTGAGAGAAGGTGATAATAAAAGACAACTGAATAAACCAATTCAATTTCTCCTGAACCTGGATCCATCCTCGAAGAAGTCCCTTCGAGTTCGTATATAACCATACGATGGCTCTATCCAATGGAAGTGGATATCCGTAGTAATACGGGTGTTCTTAGAAATTCAAAGGGTAAAAGAAGGAGTGGCAATGACTTATGCAACTAAGACAATCCAAAAGCCAGTATTTTAAGAAGGTTCGGTCAACCTGGTCACTGAGTCATAGTCTAGGGTCGGTCAAAGGTCGCTGCCAAAGAGAGAGAGAGAAAAGAAACACTCTGCGTGCACTCTATCCTAGATCAGAATGGTCATCATTTTATCTAATCCGGAAACCTCCCACTGTCCTGTCAAATTCTCCTCCAAACCTAAAGAAGAATCAATCGGGATCACCCGAAGAGTAAACCAACTCATCAGTGGGAATCGGGATCCAACTCTCATCGCATGATAACGTGATGGAATGCATCCACGTTACTCATACTCCAGATGGTATGCGCATACTTGGCAAGTTTCAGTTTCTTTAGAAACTCCCGATATTGTTTTTGCCCCATGCTCTTATAACCTTGGCGTTAGGTCAAAATGTCATAAGTCACATGCCAAGTTCTACCCATCACTATCTTGTTAATTTGAACCCATCCGCACATGCCCTTGGCGTTAGGTCAAAATGGCAGAACGGCTATCCCAAACTAACTCATCTATCTATGCAACAATTGAATACCCAGCAGCTACCAAACACTATGTCTTGGCGTTAGGTCAAAATACATAGCTTGAATACTACTGAATACCCAAAAGAAGTGACGGAGGGCTACGGCTGGTTTTTGGCGAAAAACCTTTAGCGTAGTGAACTTGATATCGCTGAAGGAACCTGATAGCTTTTTAAAATATAGTGGCGAAAACCTTTTGCTAAAGAGGTCACTCCCGGTAAAGGGATCTCGGCTCTTTCCTCGTGGAATGAGGTGCAGGATATTCCACTGAATACCGCTATGCAAAGAAACATGTAATCGACTATAGTGAAGTTATTACGCTGACGCAAACTTCTGCCCAAGGGGTCAGTCCCGGTGAAGGGATATCAGCCCTTGCCCCGTCGAATGAGGTGCAGGATATTCCACTGAATACCGCTATGCATAACAAAAGGAAACGTCTTTGTAACAACACTTTTTAAAATTGTTCCAACAACTCAAACAGGTTTGTTTTACTTTGCATTGATCAGAATCAATGCAGTCCCATCAATCAATCACACCAGAAAAGAACGAAAATAAAATGTACGTATATGCCATCCGCATTCGTCACTGGGTCCCGTCATCACCCGTTAGGTTACTTAACTAACGACAGAGCGGGGACTGGACTAGCGCGGGTGTAAAACATATACAACATCTAATAGTATATAAACCAATATACAATAATCGCTCCAGGCGTGATAGTATGCAACATTACAGAAAAGTAATAAGCATCACAGAACAATACAGATAATCTGGGATCCCCGAGTTTCACAGAGCCGCTGCTGAAACTCGACCTTCCCCTGTCGTGTGGATAGCCTGTGCAATGAAACCTAGACCCCTACGGGTGCGGCAAGTTACCCGCCAAAACCTGAAACGAGGCAGTCCCCCACAGCATAGTGAATGGAACACCCGGCACTTCACGGAATCCGGTAAATTGAGCACCCCTCCTTGGGTCAACCTGTACCCCCTACGAGTGCGGCGAATAGTCTGCCAATTTTAGAGTGGGGCCCCTCTGCCTCCCAAAGCCATGATATGTGGACCCGTTGCCCTCTAGAACCCGGCTATCCGTGCACTCCGTCTCGGGGCAAAACCTAGTACAGTAATAAAAATAGTACAATAGGTACATCGACCGCAACCTGGTCGTGCCCCAAAAGAATATTATACAACAGGCAGTGACGGCAGTCCACAAGTTGGACGCTCGCCCCGCAATATCAAATATACAAATAAACTCAAACTGTACTACCATTGCACACTGCTATCCACCACGACAAATCCGCAACATCACAGCACAACACAGAACATCAACGCGAATGTCACGTTCGCAAACCCGTCTAAAAGAACTATAGCAATCAGACGCGGTTTACCGATCAAATGACATCCCCGGTCGGAGATATAATGTAAGCACTGTAAACTAACGTGTTTAAATTTCGATCGACCAAAGACCAAATATTAAAAAGTGGGCCCCACTGCTTACTGGTGAACAGTAACAAAACCTGGGCCAAAACGATATTGACCAAAAACCCCAAAATCCAAAGAAGAACCCACTGGAAAAATTTGGGAGCATGAACTCCCCAGTTGGCCGCGGATGCGCGGCCAAACCATGGGTTTGGCCGCGTTTCCGCGGCTCCTTGGAGGAATCATGACCCCAAATTTCGTCGTGGTTCTTATAAAAGCCTGCACGGATTTTTAAGATATACAGAATTCAATTTCGACACCGTTTAAAATTAACAGAAACTGTCGGCTTGGATTTTTGCAGTTTTCGATTTTCGGTCGGATCGATGTTTTAAACGCGTTAGCACAAGTTAGCAAAGCAAAATGGTGAGGCTCTGATACCACTGTAAGTCTACGTTAGCGCCCCGGCAGTCTACAGACGCCAAATGCGGAACAAAAACTTTTTAACTGGCGCTATCGTATACTTTAACCCGGATCTGCCATTATTGCTAAACTAACAAACTGTAAAGAGTGTAGAAAGATTGTACCGAACGATCCGAGTCCTTCGTTCTTCAACCATCATCCCATGCTCCGTTGCGGCTGCTCCGATCTCGTCGATCTCCGATCTCCTCGTCGAGGTGGCACCACATGATCGGTTCTTTAAACGGGCTCCCGCCTCTGACTCGAGGCAACTCGATCGTCAAGTTTGCTAAAAGAGACGACCAAGAATGATGTAGAGAATGAGTAGATGACTTTGTCTCACTTCGTCCAAATCCGTGGACGATCGGTTAATGAAGTTGCCGAAGGAATCGGGTGATGGAATGAAATGGACTGTGAAATTCCATACACCGATAAAACCTATCATATCTTTTCTACAAAATGAAATCAACAACCATGAGAGAGAGAGGAGGGGGCCGGCCTCTTATAAAGAGAGGGGGGGTGACCGTAGGAACCAAGTGGTGACCCTAAGACAAGAAGCTTCTTACAAAATATCTTTAGCTAAATAAAAGATCTTAACCAAAACAAGAAAGTGGTTAAAATCAAAGCATGAGTCACAAGACACCTCACCAAATCTAGAACCTTCTAGAACCTTCTAGAAGCATGACACACTCTCATCCAAGAAAAGATAAATCCGTCTTTAACCGAATGTTAAAAGACGGCTGATAGAAAACTGGAAACTGGCAACTTCCAAAAGTGATCCTGAAACAACTTTCAGGATAACCCCGAAACTGTATAAATATACCCGCATTTGTATTACGACCGAATACAAATGCAACTGAGACAAAGATATTATACCTACTCAATATAATACTCGGATCCGGCTTAAACCAAAGCCGACCAGTATTATCTGCCCGAAAAATAACACGTGCGTAAACGCACGTGCATTTTCCGAACCCTGCCATAAAACCATACGGCCTCTACAACGTTTCGCCCGAACTTGGGAAACTGTCTGTGGGGGACTCTAATGACTCGTCAGTACCCTGGCAGTGGGTTTAACCACAAACCGTCAGCGGCACTAGCAATGCGTAACAGCTGCCCACGGACTGACCTCAAGGGATGCCGATGAGCGCACTCATCCGGAAAACCCTACTGAGCCTAACAGTGACAATGTATATACAGTCCGGTCCGTTCGTCAATGAGTATCGCATATCCGCCTAGGGGGCTAGTAACGCCAGACCCCCAATAGCAGTATAAGTCGTGTCGGAGTGAAGCCCAATAACACCCTGAGATACTACTGGAGTACCTACCAGTAAATCTCCTGCCATGGCCATGGACTTTGTGTAATGGCTCTCCTAGACACAGCACGATCTCGCCCCCAATACCGGGAGAGACGAATCCCCTGCCGATCCGCTCACGTGCCTCCATATGGCTCGGGACTGTACCCAAAAGCTACCTGTTTGCACGACTCCTTTGAGCCGTGGTAGGGTAGAAATCAAAGCACAGTGGGAACTCACACGAGACAAATGACGACCTCAGGTCGATGAACTAACCTGTACACATGTCACCAGGGAACTGCTATCTGACGGTAGATATAATACTAACTAGCAGATTCCCGGCGAGTCCTGTCCGGTGTACTCATAACCCAATGAGCACCTGTATACATCTTAGGTGATCCAACTGACACCAGTGGCTTGTGAGACCGGCCACCGCCCCTCGTCGGGGTCTCGACTGTATACACTAGTCTACTCTGGAGTATCGATGCCCTGTCTCGAAACTCCCACGACTAGGGACCACAATTAAGGATATGCGTATAAACCACCCAACTCTCACGTATATGATCGCCATCATACTGTTGGTGGTAAAGCAAGATCCTAAGGGCTCTATCAAAGTGTAACATGCAATCAGTCACCTGAACATGTACACGACTGATAAAGGCAAACCAGATAGCATACTATCATCTCGAGTAAGACTGTGCTACCGGGATAGGTCCTCCGTAATCATTGCAATCACGTACTTGCGATCCAATAATTGACTATGAGGGCACTATCTCCAACACCGAGATCGTCATAGAGTCTTGTGTGATTCCCACTGTGCTTTGATTTCCATCATACCACGTCCAATGGGGCGTGCAAAACGGTGGCTTTTGGGTACGGTCCTGAATCACAAGGAGGCAATGAGCGATAGGAGGGGATTCGTCTCTCCCGGTATAGGAAGTTGATGCTGTGCTGTGTTCGATTGGCTATAACTGGAAGTCCCTGGCCAGGGCTGATATAGAGATTTACTGGTAAGTGTTATCAGTAGTTTCTCGACCTGTTATGTGTTAGGGTTCCTAGGCACTCTTGTGAGGGTTCATAAGGCATCAAACATGCACAAATAAAATTTTAGACGTGCCGAACAATCCAAAGCCGGGATCTTTGCTAGATTATTAGGGTTTAACATGCAAGTAAATAACTTTACTACTAAGTATGAGGGATTACAACCTTTGTAGTCCGCTCCTTCGCTTCACAAGCTCCGAGTAGAAGTCCCTTTGCCGTGATCCACGATCTCCCGGACTCAAGAGAGGCTCCACGACTCGAACGATCCATGATAGCTTGTCGTATTCCTTTTCTCCGATGATCTACGTCGAAGTTGCAATAGCTCAAGCTCTCTCACTCTAATGAGGTGAACACCCTAATCTAATGGGATAGATTAGATGGGGATGATGGAGTAGTATTTATGCTTTCTTTTTATATCATTTTCTCACAAGAAATCATCACAAAAGGAATCACTAGTGAGCTCTTTCCAAAACTCAAGAGAGAAGAAGATGAAGAATAATGAAAGTCATCCTTTTGTGATGAATAGTAGATAAGAATATATGATTGATATGGAGCCATGGTCAAGGATGATAGGCTTAACCTTTGTAGAGAATAAACTAGAGCTAGGGTTTGGTTAGGTTAAGAATGAGTCAAGGATAAGTATCAACCATAATATCTTAACCAAGACAAAAGGAAATCCTTTTAGAACAATCAAGAAGGAGCTAACCCTAATCAAACCCTAATCCCTTTTTATCATCCCTAAACATGTTTCATAATAAATCATATCATGTCACAATAATATATATCACATATATATTATATATTTGCAACAAAAGAAAATAATACAATTAACATATATCGCATATATATCAATGTATTAATCCGGTGAGAAAATAAAATAATAAAGCGAGCCAATATTAGATAATTTAATACAATATATCATATATATCATTATACAATAAATCATCGAATCAACACTTGATCCGACGATCCGGCTATATCGAATATAGCCGACTAATATCTCATGTATCGATTCATCGAATCAACACTTGATCCTGATGACCCGGTTCTTATCTAAATATCGCGAGAATATAATACGGTATCTCATATCGCATTATCCTCGGTCCTGCACATATCACATATGTGCCTCTACTCCGTTTTGCCTGAGCCAAGAAACCTCTGTGTAGGACTCTAAAGAATCGTCAATACGCCGGTAGCAGGTGATGATCATATCAAACACCCACAAGCTGCAAGCGGTTAGCTAAACGTAACAACCACCCAGGTATTGAGCGATCAGAAGATCAACAAGCTAGCCTGTCCGTTCTCCTGTGAATCCAATCAGTAACACTCCCGTACAGTCCGGTCTGTTCGTCTGATATGTCGCATATCTAGTTTAGGGGTGGTATACGTCAGACCCCAGTAACCGATAAGTCGTGTCGATGTGAGGCTCATAACAGGTCGAGAAACTACTGGTAACACTTACCAGCATATCTCTATATCAGCCCTGGCCAGGGACTTCCAGTTATAACCAATCGAACACAGTACAACATCAACTCCCTATACCGGGAGAGACGAATCCCCTCCTATCGCTTATTGCCTCCATGTGATTCGGGACTGTACCCAAAAGCCACCGTTTTGCACGCCCTCTTGGACGTGGTAAGGTGGAAATCAAAGCACAGTGGGAATCACACAAGACTCTATGACGATCTCGGGTCTACAGACTACGCTGTACCAGTGTCACCGGAGAACTTCCATCTGACGTATGTTATATCACCATCTGGGAGTTCTCGGCGAGTCCGTCCAGTGTACCCAGTCTCCACTGAGCACCCGTACACCATCCTTGATTTCAAACACCAATGGATATGGGATCATCCATCGCCCATCATATGGGTCAAGATGCGTATACGCTAGTCTACTCTGGTGTATCGATGCCCTGTCTCGATACACCCTCGACTAGGAACAGTTATAGGATGTACTCATCGACTACCATGGCCCCACTAGTATGATCTCATCATAGTCCCAGTAGTCGAGTACTTATCCTAAGGGCTTTATCAACATGTGAGAGAAAGACAGTAAACCAGTACAAGTCAACATGTTAAGATAAAGTGAAACCAAATAGCATACTATCATGACGAGCAAGAAAGTCTTTTCTGTATATATCCAAGCATCCATCATAATATACATCATATGTACAACAATGGCCTCTAGGGCATATACATAACTAACATTATGAGCCTCACATCGACACGACTTATCGGCTACTGGGGTCTGACGTATACCACCCCTAGACTATATATGAACCATATCAGACGAAGAGACCGGACTGTACGAGAGTGTTACTGATTGGATTCACAGGAGAATGTTCAGGCTTTCTTGTTGATCTTCTGATCGCTCAATACCTGGGTGGCTGTTACGTTTAGCTGACCGCTTGCAGCTTGTGGGTGTTTGATATGATCATCACCTGCTACCGGCGTATTGACGATTTTTTAGAGTCCTACACAGAGGTTTCTTGACTCAGGCAAAACGGAGTAGGAGCACATATGTGATATGTGCAGGACCGAGGATAATACGATATGAGATACCGTATTATATTCTCGCGATATTTGATATCAGCCGGGTCATCGGATCAAGTGTTGATTCGATGTATCGGTACATGATATATTACTCAGTTATATGCGATATAACCGGATTGTCGGATCAAGTTTTGATTCGATAATTTAATGTATAATTATATATGTGATATATTGCATTACATTATCTAATATTGGCTCGCTTTATTGATTCATTTTCTCACCGGGTAATACATTGATATATATGCGATATATGTTAATTGTATTATTTTCTTTTTTTACAAAATATATTATATATGTGATATATAATATTGTAACATGTTATGATTACAAATGCAACATGATTAGTGGAGATTAAACATGGTTAGGGTTTGATTTGGGTTAATCTTTTCTAGAAGCTTCTAGAAGCTTTTTTTTTGTTTCTTGCAAAGATATTTTGTTTAGATATTTTGCTTGATATTCCTAACCCAACCCACACCCTTTAACCCTAGTCAAATCTCTACAATGGTTAAGTCCTTCTTGACTTAACCATGGTTGCAATTGTAATGATAATGATTTTTGATTATTCATCACAAAAGGATTATTCATTCTTCTTCTTCTTCTTCCTTGAGCTCTTAAAAAAGATTTCTAGGTTTTTCTTTTGTGATGATTTAGTGTGAGATTATGAAAACAAATGAGAGCCAAATTCCTACCTCATCATCCTCATCTAATCTAGCCAATTATATTAGGGTGTTCACTTCATTAGTGAGTGAGAGCTTGAGTTAAAGAAACTTCAAGGTAGATCATCTTTGTTATCGAAGATCGGAAGCAAGCATGCATCTTTCTCTTCGTGGAGCCTCTCTAGAGTCCGGGAACTTGATGATCGCAGCGAAGGGACCACAACACGGAGCTTATGAAGTGAAGAACCGGACTACAAAGGTTGTAATCCCAAACTCTTAGAAGTAAAGTTGTTTACTTGCTATATGTTTCGCCTAATCTCTAGTCTAAGATCTTGGTTAGGGTTGTTCGGCACGTCTAAATTTTAAATCGGGCATGGTTGATGCCTTGTAGAACCTTGTGAGAGTGCCTAGTAACCCTACATCTTTATCACTATGAAGATCCATATTGCTTGGGTATGCCATCGTATAGTTACATACGAACTCGAAGAAACTTTTTCAGTTTGAGAATGGTCACGGGTTTTGGAGAAATTGAATAGGATTATTCGGTTGTCTTTCTCTTTATCTTCTTTCAGGTTGCGAGGCTTCTTATATTGGGAGAGTACATCAGTTACGCTTATTGGATAGTCTTCTTCCAAACGTTAGACATGTGCCGGAAAGTAAGGAAGGAGAAAAATCAATTAGGCTTAGTGTGGTGTACAGAAGGTAATATGTAGAGACATATAAAATGGATTGACGTGAGGGACAATAAAATTGCGACTACTGTTATGAATCTGGATAGTGGACGTGGCATTACTAGGAATACCGGGCCACCCTCTCGAAATATTTTCATATTTCAGTTTTACTGTGCGGTGTTAATTGAAAACTGCTTTCCCAATTAGATTCTGACTCTAGAGTATGCATTTAACAGACTTGATTCTCACATCTATATGGCGTTACAGATACTGAATGGGAGTACAGTATTATGAATTGGGTGATTAGATTCTCAATATCAGAATTCTTCGTAATTGGTGATATTTAAGGAAATCATATGGTTTTTGGTTTTGAATATCCGTTATGCACCAATTTCAAACTGATGTATCTGTATGTTTATTTATAAAGTGATATATATTTTGAAATTATGTTTATGATATTTACCTATATCAGTTGATGATTAGGTAAGGTACATTCAATAACGATGTAATTCTTCTTAATCATAACACAATTTTCAACGTACGACGCACAGTGTTTGAGTTATTAAACATATAAGACTTATACAAAATATTGTATGTTGTCCGTTGTCCATTACGACAAGGGGTTGGTACTCGTACTATATTACGTTTACTTATGACTTCTCTGGTTTTAGACACGCATTTCGTTGAAATACAATGTCCAAATTTTAAGAAGTTATAGGTATAAGAATAAAGTAAAGAGCCATGTGTTGGAAGTATCAGGATTTTTCGAGATGATAAAAAATTTAGATACTTATGCTACGATTCCGTCGTCAGTAATATATTTGAGAACTTGCTTCTCTCTCGGGTTATTCATCCGTGGATGTGCTCCTTTATGAGTAACGATACTTGGCCTTCTTCCATTTAGTCTATATGCACTAGAAACACCTGCATGATTTTTGAATGCGGTTCCAATTAAATTAGTGCCATTATTTCTATATTGGATATAGAATGGATTCATATCAAAAATAGATGATATCAGAATATTCTACGATCGGTTAAACTATAGTTGTCAGAGATGTTTCTATACTACGATCGGTTAAACTGTGGTTGTCAGAGATGTTTCTTCACATAGAAACTGTATAAATTATCAGATATTCTGATGACTGGATCTATGGTTTTAGATCTAGATTTGCGAAGTATCTAAAACCATAGATCTATGGTTTTAGATCTATGGTTTTAGAATGGATGACTTCTGGCGTGGTGGTGTACTCACAGGTGATGGAGTCACCATCTCTAAAGAGATGTCTTCTAGACTGATAAGGAGAGAGATTTGCATGATTGATATATCATTTGCTTAGGCAATTGAGTCAATCATGAGATGTCAAGTACTAGTCCAGATATTGCTTTCGCACTAGCTGCATTAAACAGATAATCCAATTCTGGAGAAACATTAAGAAGCAGTTATGAACATAAGACGATGCTCTTGATATATGGTAACAACAGCCTCTTTAAGGAGGCGGTTATCATTTCAGGTTTTCAAGGTGACCTGGATGACAGAGTGGCTGTCAGAGTTAATAATTTTCCCTCTTTTGAGGTGCAGTGTGTTGGATAGGTTTCCAAGCAGAATACCGAGGTGGTCATGGCGCTGGGTGCTGATTATATCAGCAAATTGGATAAAGCCTAAGTAGTTTGTTGGAGATGTTTATTTATGAACATGGTCCCATCAGCTATCCAAACAAATTCTAAGGCAAGTATCGCTTATTTCGGGAAATAGTCGTTTTCCGCGAAATTGAGATATTGAGAGATAAAGATAGAAATATTGGAGGGGATCCACTCACTGAGGTTATTTCTCGAACGCGAATGTTTCGCAAACATGCTTTGCGAAACTGATTAGTAGAGAAGTTGGGTGATCGGTATCACACGGGCTGTGTATATACGACACCGTAATAATTAGCCTTAAGTGCAAGTGGGTGATTGTTGGCTATGGTGCCCTCAAGGCAATTATTGTAATCGCAGACAGACGATTATGATGATTGAGAGATGACCTATATGGGTAGAACAGTCTTACTCGAGATAATAGTATGCTATCTGGTTCATCTCTATCATCATGCAAATGTGGTATTACAGATCACTGTTACATGTTGATAGAGCCCAAAGGATTCTTGCTTGACTACCAGGTTATTATGGCGATCACACCTGTGAGAACTGGATAGTGGAAATATCGAGACTGGGTATCGATATTCCAGAGTAGGCTAGTGTATACGTTTCTTGACATCGACGAGGGGCGATGGCCGGTCTCACAACCCTTTGTATTAGTTAGTCACCAAAGATAGTATACAAGTACTCATTAGGTTATGAGTTACAATGGACGGACTCGAAGGAAACATGCTAGATTGTATTATATCCATTGTCAGATAGAAGTTTTCAGTTGACATGAGTACAGGTTAGTCTATCGACCTGAGATCGTCATTTGTCTCGTGTTAGTTCCCACTGTGTTTTAATTACTGTCCTACCACGGCTCAAAGGAGTTGTGCAAATAGGTTTTAGTTGGGTACAGTCTCGAGCCATATGAAGGAAGTGAGTGGAGCGGATCGTCAAGGATTCGTCTATCCCGGTATTGGGGGTAGATGTCGCGCTCTGTACGGATGGCGATCATCAGAAATTCTTGGCCAAAATGGACGAGATTTACTGATTTGGATAAGTAGTTTCTCAGTGGATGATGGGCTTTATACCGACACGACTTATCGCGTTATTAGGGCTCTGACTTTATCCACCTACTAGATCCGGTATGCGATATTCTTAGACGAACAGACCGGACTGTATGGAGATTGTCATATATAGGCTCAGTAGGGGTACAGATGAGTTTGCTCGTCAGCCTTCTTTTCGTTCAATACCTGAATAACCGTTACGTACAGATAGTACCGCTGACATGCTTGCGGTTAAACCCACTTCTTGCGTATTGACGAGTCTTTAGAGTCCCACACAGAGGGTTTTTCCCAGTTCAGGCAAAATGATATAGTGGTCATATTTTGATACGTGCAGGGTTCCGATTATGTATGTGTGCTAGCTATACAGACTTTAATCGGGCGGATGATAATACTAGCCGACTTTGGATTAAGTCGGATTATTAAATCAAGTTTTTATTTAATAATTTTCATATATATATATTTCGATATGTATATTATAGTATTATGTTCATTGTATTTTTCTATTTCTTGGGTATCGTATTTTGATACGAATATGGGCATGTAATTGTGGAGACGTATTCTTGTATTTATACAAAAATACTTCTAGGAGGACACCTCATTTCTAGGATTTATTTTTTTTTTGTTTAAAAGAAATTATGAAATGAGGTGAAAAAAAGAGAATGGTGGAGGGTATGGACAAATAAATTATTAATTTATTTGCATATAATATTCAAGTATGGTTGTAATTTTAAAATGGTAAAAAATCTTTTAACAAAACAAAAGAATGCATGCTTGATTTGAAAAATGTGATTTTCATTCATCCATTCTTGCTTCTCTCTCTTTCATAGCTCCTTCTTCATTATCTTCTTCCATTTTCATGTGTTGAGAAACAAGAAGATAAAAGAGAAAGAAAAATATTAGAACACTCATACACATATTAGGCATCTTAGATTAGCAACCTTGGATCCTTAGTTATTTCATTGATGAAGTTGAAGGTTGAACTTGGTTTTTTCGGGGGATCATTTTCGGCGAAAGAAGACCGGCTTGAAAGCGCAATCCGGAACTCTTGAGAGTATACTAGAGTCCAACCCAATTGGAGCAAATGAAAACGCTACAAAGGTTGTGATTTCTATCTTTTTGTGCTTACTATTTTAAGTGTTTGGTTAGATTCTTGGGTGTAGATTTCTAATACCATGAAATTTTTTGTTTTTGAATTCCGCATTGGCCGCGGGTTAGCAGCGAGAGCACTAGGAACTTTCACGTACATATCGCACATACCCAACTCGTCACAATTATTGTTCATTTTCGACCTTTCCAATAGCTTGTGAAAAGATTTGCTAATTGCTTAGCAGATTTTACATAGTATGTATTGATTGTCCCATCTTTTATCTTCCCATGAACAGAGTGACAGTCAACCTTTATATGTTTGGTCCTTTCATTAGATATTTCTATCTAACTTTCTTTATATAGATGTGTCCACCTTACATATTCACTCGCGCTAATCATTTAACTAATTACGGTTTGCATATTCTAACACTCCCCCTCAAGTTGGAGTGTATGATATTAACTTGACACAAATAAAGTTCACTCTCAACATTCTCGAGGGCTTGTTGAAAAGATTTGTTAATTGAACAGAAAATTTTACATAGTATGTGTCCATTGTCCCAACTTTTATCTTCTCACGAACAAAGTGACTGACAACATTAATGCGTTTAGTCATTTCACAAAAGATCGGATTCGAAGCAATATAAATAGCAATTTTGTTGTCATAATATAATTGCGTAAAATAAGTGGGTCCAAAGCCAAGTTCTCAAACGAAGAAGCTAATCCATGCAAACCCACAAATGGTATTTGCCATAGCTTTATATTCTAACTCTCCACTTAAGCAAGATACAACACTTTGCTCTTCCAAGATACTATGTTCCCACCAACGAATATATATTATCTTGTAGTAGATCATCGATTAAAATATCTTTCCCCGTCTGCATTGATATATCCTACTATTCGAGTATGTCCACAATCTTAGTATAACAAACATTTGTCTGGAGAAATCTTCAACTACCATAGAATCCGAACTGATGCTTTTCGACGAGTATCCTAGGGTTTTCTATAAACTGGCTAAACACACTAAGTGGATAAGCAATATTGGATCGAGATTAACTGTATGATAATTCAGTTTGTTAATCAGTCGTCGAAATCTATCGAGGTTTTCCAATTGATTATCTTGTTCCAGAAGTAGTTTAATATTTGGATCTATATAGGTCTTTATGGGTGTAAATCCTAACATCCCGACCTTAGATAACATATCAATCACATACTTAGCTGGGAAATATAGATGTCCTTTTTAGACTGAGCAACTTCAATGCCAGCAACTTTCATGTGAGCAACTTCAGTTCTTAAGAAATATCGAAGACTCCCAAGATTCTTAGTTTGAAAATGCTTCTGAGGTAGAGTTCCTGCTCTACAATCTCGATGCTATCATCGCTACTGCTCACAGTATCAACATACACTATCAACGGAATGCATAAACCATGGTGAGAGCAATATAAGACATAATGATCATGAATGCAACATCTAAAGCCTAGAGAAGTACCAAACTTTTGTGAATTTTTCAAAGCAAACTGGGGGAGATTGAAAACAATCTTAGAGGGGGTGAATAAGGCTTTATGGCAAACACAGAGTAATTTTTGCGAAATACAGAAAATTATGCAGCGAAAATAAAGAAAATCTAAAATACCAACTATCACAATCACAGAATCACAGAAAGTAAATGGATACAGAGGATTGTTATCGAGATTCACCAACCCTGTAACTCAGGATTCAACACACTATTAAGTGACTCCTTACAGGTGGAGAAACTCAGATCTTTTCTCAGTCTCAGATTCGAACCATTACAACGTGAAGATCTTAGACTTTTTTCCAGGCTTAAGTCCAGACCTTTACAACGTGAAGATCTTAGACCTTTCTTCATTAGGTCGTACAAGATAAGATTTTACAATTTTAATAAACCAACTCTAACAATCCTAACGATCTCAAAAGATAAATCAAAGTTTTGATTCAAGTAGATGAGAGGTTGTATTTTGGAGATTAACAAAAGTTTAAAAACAAATTTGAAGAAGTTTTCAAAATTAAACAAGTTTAAAAAACAATCGCTTCTTCGAAACTTTTAGAGATCTTTCTTCTAAAAGAATAGAAAAGTCTAATGGTTCTAGAAAGATCTCCTTTCTGAAAAAGAGTAGTAAAAAACTTGAGAACAAGAGAGGCAAAGATTTCACCAAAACTCGAGAATAAAAACGTTTTTAGAAAGAATCGGTGTTGAAAACTTGAGACAATGAGTCCTATATATAGAATTATGAAAATGGATGGTTAAGACAGTTAATACAACTGCCCCTAGAAGATAGGATAGTTAGTGGCAGTTTGTAGTCGTTAGGAATTTAAAAATCCCACCAAAACTTAAATTTGAAAAATTTCAAAATCTGCAATGGATGTCCATCATAGACGTCTATAGGATGTCCATATCTGATATTTTCAGATACAAGACTTTGAATTTTAAAAGAAAATTTAAAATAGATTTTGGTGTTTAGGAATTGAAATAGAAAAATTTGATTCTAACCATTTGAGATCGACTTGATTCTAAACCCAAATAAAGTAGAATAGTCTTGAATGTTTTCGATGTGTGACTTCTCCGTTTTTAGCCTTTGAATGCGTATTGAGTACGCTTGAGTCTTGAATGTCTTGAGATACCAGTTGCGATATTGAGTGTCCTTATACTTGAATAACACCAGCTGTGTAGCACTTTGACTAATCTGACATGATTAGTAATCATATAGTATATTTAAGATACAGTTTTGTAAAATAATCAAAACACAAAGAGACTTATTGTAAGTCGATGTAGTACACCCCAGTACTTGTGGGGAGGCGGAATTTACAAAATCAATCAAGTTTAAGGAACGAACATCGACTAACCGCTTAAATCGAAGCTAAACTATAAATAACCGTACACAAAGATTTTCTTATCACTTGTGATTAGGGATTATACCTATCGAAACTAGTCCTTCGTCTTTGTGTCCTCCTTTGTTCTCCTCGACCTTCTCTAGGTAGTAGACGATCCACCCGAGAGCAAAACACCAAGCTACACCTCTAACTTGAGGTAACTAATCTACTTTGATTGCTAATCAAAGAAGAAAGGATGATATAGAGTGAAGGTAATGGATGCTTAAGTCTAACTAAACCTTTGATCTCAACACATGAGGATTAAGGATTGGTCACTTGAAGATGAGAGCTTGAGGAGAGAGAATGTGAGATGAGATAATGAGATGAGAGAGAGTGTATCATAATATATTATGAAGCATTCTTATTATAGAATAAATCAATAATAGAAATGAATAAGCATGCTTCATAAATGAAAAGAGGTGATTCATTAACATGAGTCATTAAGCATTTATGATGCATTAATGACCATGATGAATCACCCTCATGACTCACTAATCTTATCCAAAGCTTATGTCACCTTAACCTCCTTAGTCACATCTTCAAGAAGCTTCTCGTACAATTACGAGAACGCCCCTCCAATCCGCAAAAATACGGAAAAACTTTAGACTGTAAAAATCCAATAACCGGATACCAGTAACTGGCTTAAACCAAAGCCGACTGGTAAAAACTGTCCGAAAGTCGTACGTGCGTAAACGCACGTATGCGTCCGAACCCTTTGTCGCAAAACCATGCAACCTCTATATCGTTTTGCCTGGAGTAGGAAACTCTCTGTGTGGGACTCTAGAGACTCGACTACTACGCTGGCAGTGGGTTTAACCACAGACCGCAAGCGGCACTAGCTGTACGTAACGGTCCCCAGGTAGTTGTCGATAAGAAGGCCGATGAGAAAACCCATCCGAACTCCTACTGAGTCTGATGTGACAATCTCCATACAGTCCGGTCCGTTCGTCCAAGACTATCGTATATCGGGCCTAGGGGGCGGCAAGCGTCAGTCCCCTAATAGCGGTATAAGTCGTGTCAGAGGGAAGCCCATTACACCCTGAGAAACTACTGGAACCTACCAGCAAATCTCGCTTGCCCTGGCCAGGGACTTTGCGTAATGGCTCTCTGACACAACACGATATCTACTCCTAATACCGGGAGGGACGAATCCTGTCTAACCGCCACTGCCTCCAAGTGCTCGGGACTGCACCCAACTGCTACCTGTTTGCACGACTCCTTTGAGCCGTGGTAGGGTAGCAATCTAAGAACAGTGGGACACACTCGAGGCGAAGTAGCAGTGTCAAGTCTGCGGACTACGCTGTACTCATGTCACCTGGAAACTGTTCACTGACGACTGGTATCAAACCAACAACAGTTCCCTGTGAGTCCTGTCCGGTGTACCCGTAACCTAACGAGCACCTGCATACTATCTCCAGTACGACGTACTGACGGCTGTGGGACAGACCATCTCCCCAACTGGGATGAGAAGCGTACACACTAGTCTACTCCGGAGTATCGATGCTCTGTTTCGATAATCCAACGACCAGGGACCTGAATGAGGATGTGCTTGTAGACTACCCAGCCCCCACTAGTGTGACTGCCATCACAATGCTGGTAGACAAGCAAGATCCTAAGAGCTCTATCAATACGTACACTCACATATTAAGATAGAAAAACCAAGTAGCATACTACAATGTTTAGCAAGACTGTTATATACATGTGAATATCCCAAGCTTCCATTAAGTAATATACAAGCTAGTATGATACAGTAATGGCCTTCTAGGGCATAAACACTAACAATCTCCCACTTGCACTAGGGCCATGTACTGGCGTATCGAAGACCGATGATCTCGAGTAGCCGCTCGAACTGAATCTGAGGAAGGGCCTTTGTGAATGGATCAGCAATGTTCTCTTCTGAAGCAACTCTCCGAACCTCGATCTCCTGACGATCAATGATCTCCCTGATCAGGTGATACCGCCTCAAGATGTGTCTGGACTTCTGATGGGACCTTGGTTCCTTCGCTAAAGCTATAGCTCCGTTGTTGTCGCAATACAGAGGTATTGGATCAACTATGGTAGGAACCACCTGAAGTTCTGTTAGGAACTTCTTCATCCAGACTGCTTCTTTTGCGGCATCGCAAGCAGCTATATACTCCGCTTCCATCGTCGAGTCGGCAACGGTGTCCTGCTTGGAGCTCTTCCAGCACACCGCCCCTCCATTGAGGGTAAAGACATAACCCGACATGGACTTGGAATCGTCCTTATCACTCTGGAAGCCGGAATCAGCAAAGGCCTCCAACCTGAGGTCTTTTCCGCCGTAAACCAAGAACATCTCCTTAGTCCTCCTCAGGTACTTGAGAATGTTCTTTACTGCTATCCAGTGCTTCTCCCCTGGGTCTGACTGATACCGGCTTACCACGCTCAGTGCGTAAGCTACATCTGGTCTGGTACACAACATCGCATACATTATAGAGCCTACCGCAGAAGCGTAGGGTATAATAGACATGCGTTCCCTTTCCAAATCAGTCTTGGGAGACATCTCTTTAGAGAGGGTGATTCCGTGACAAGCCGGTAGATTACCGCGCTTAGAATCTTCCATACTGAATCTTTTCAGTACAGTGTCGATATACCTGGACTGTGAAAGTCCCAACATCCTCTTGGATCTATCACGATAGATCCGGATCCCCAGAATGTAAGAGGCATCACCCAGGTCTTTCATGGAGAACCTGTGTGACAAGAATCCTTTGACAGATTGTAGCATAGGAATGTCATTTCCTATCAATAGAATGTCATCCACGTACAAGATGAGGAATACGACACTTCTGGCCACAACTTTACTATATATGAACGGTTCATCTGGATTTTTAATAAAGTCATATTCTTTGACTGCCTCATCAAAACAGATGTTCCAACTCCGCGATGCTTGCTTTAGTCCATAAATAGACTTAAGCAGCTTGCATACTTTCCCGCTGCTCCCACTCTGATTGAAACCCTCTGGATGATCCATATAGACGCTCTCTTCTAAATTTCCATTCAGAAAAGCCGTCTTTACGTCCATCTGCCAGATTTCATAATCATGGAAGGCAGCAATAGCAAGAAGGACCCGAATGGATTTGAGCATAGCCACTGGAGAAAAAGTTTCGTCATAGTCCAAACCAGGTCTTTGACGAAAACCCTTTGCAACAAGTCTAGCCTTATAGGTTTCCACCTGTCCATCTACACCAATCTTTTTCTTGAAGATCCATTTGCATCCTATGGGTTTTACCCCATCTGGAGCAAAGTTCAAAGTCCATACTTTGTTGGTGTACATGGACTCCATTTCGGTCCGCATTGCATCTAGCCATCGTACCGAGTCACCGCTCTGGATGGCCTGCTGGAAGTCAGTAGGTTCATCATCATCTATGATGCAATCCTCTCTATCCCCTTCTATGAGAAAACCGTAGTATCTCTCAGGCGGATGAGACGGCCTACTACTCCTGCGGAGGGGTGCGGGAATGTTCTGTTCTTCTTGAACTTCTGGTTCTACCAATCTTTCAGTAGCAGCTTGTGGTTCTGGAATTTCTTCCAGTTCTATTTCGCTCCCACTCTTCTGATTTTCTAAAAATTCAGTTTCTAAGAAGGTGGCATGACGAGAAACAAAGACCTTTTGTTCCTCTGCGTAATAGAAATAATATCCCTTGGAGTTCTTTGGATATCCCACAAGCTTACACTGTACTGAACGTGCTTCGAGCTTGTCCACATGCTGCTTTTTTACAAAAGCTGGACACCCCCATGTCTTAAAATATTTGAGACAGGGTTTCTTCCCACTCCACATCTGATATGGTGTGGTAGGCACAGTCTTGGTTGGAACCTGGTTCAAAAGATATGCCGCTGATTCTAGCGCATAACCCCAGAAAGATCGCGGTAACTCAGCATTACTCATCATGGATCGTACCATATCCAATAGGGTTCGATTCCGTCTCTCCGATACACCGTTGTGCTGTGGAGTGTATGGAGGAGTAAGCTGAGAGAGAATTCCTTTCTCTTTTAGGTAACCTAGGAACTCGGCACTTAAGTATGCTCCACCTCGATCAGATCTTAGTGTCTTAATACTTTTGCCTGTTTGGTTTTCCGCTTCACTCTTGAATTCCAGGAATTTCTCAAAGGCCTCTGATTTATGCTTCATTAAGAAAACATATCCATACCTAGAGAAATCATCTATAAAAGTAATGAAGTAGGAATAACCACCTCTCGCATGTGTAGACATTGGACCGCATACATCGCTGTGTATGAGTCCTAAGAGCTCGCTCGCTCTTACTCCTTGTCCAGTGAATGGAGTCTTTGTCATCTTTCCTTTGAGACAAGATTGACAAGTGTCATAAGATTGATATTCGAACGAGTCCAAATATCCTTCTCTATGCAACTTAGTCAACCTTCTCTCATTGATGTGACCCAGTCTACAATGCCATAAGAAAGCTTTATTTAAATCTGGAGACTTTCTTTTTAGTGTGTTCTGGACATTGAAACTTTGGAGTTGGTTTAAAACATATATGCCGTTATTTAATGTACCGGACCCAATCAAACCATGATCAAGGTGGATGTTGACAACATCTCTTACAAACGTGAAATCATAACCTTTATTTGATAACAAGGAAACTGATATGATATTACACGTTAAGCTGGGTACAAAATAACAGTTATGTAAAACCAAAATGTGTCCACTCGTCAATCATAGGTGATAATCCCCGACGGACGCAGCTCCCACGCTAGCTCCGTTAGCAACCCTGAGGATCATATCACCTTCCTTCAGCACTCTACGGTTTCTCAGTGCCTGCAATGAATTGCAAATATGAGATCCTGATCCGGTATCCAATACCCAGGAAGTAGAGTTGATCGACAGACAATTCTCAATTACAAACACACCTGAAGTCGAAGCCACAGCTTGCTTCGGTTCCTGGTTCTTGGCGTTCCACGCCTTGCAATCCTTCTTCCAGTGCCCTTTCCTGTGACAATGGAAGCACTCATCCTGGCCAACTATCAGTACTGCTTTCTTTTTCTTTCCCTTCCCTCCCACCTTACTAACACCTCCTCTAGGTCTGGGTGCGGCCTTCTTCTTCCTTCCTTTGGCCCTAGCCTTGGACCCGGAAGAAGATGAACCGCCAACAAACATAGCGGGTGTTTCCCTTGATGTCTTCAAGGTGCCCTCTGCACTCCTTAACATGTTCAGGAGTTCCGGAAGTTCAACTTCTTTTCTTTGAAGGTTGAAGTTCAGGATAAACTGGGCGTAGGTGTGAGGAAGGGACTGGAGAATAAGGTCTGTATAGAGCTCATTATCCAAAGTCGTCCCAAGGTCTGCGAGCTCTTCAATATAGCTGATCATCTGTAGGACATGTTCACCTACCGATGACCCGGCAGCCAACCTCGCTCGAAACAAGTTCTTAGAGGTCTCGTATCTTGCTATACGAGATTGCTCTCCATAAAGTTCCTTTGTATGGAGAAATATGCCATCTAGGGACATATCCTCGTGCCTCCTCTGATGTTCATTGTTCATCGAGGCAAGCACGATGCACTTGGCTCTCGCGCAATCTAAATCCCAGGTTTTGCGGATTTCCTTATCCGTATTGCTGGATTTGGGACCAGGGACAGCAGGTACCGTAGCGGTGAGGACGTACCCCAGTTTGTCATAGGTCAAAGCCATTTTGACATTCCGGAGCCAATCTTTATAGTTTGGCCCTGTCAGTATATTTTTCTCTAAAAGTAACTTAAGTCCAGTCATTTTCAGGGTCGCTGCAATTAGGAGAGAGAGAAGAAAACTCTTTAGCATGATGCTCTTGCAAGTTTAGAGTGGTTTTTAGTTTATCTAAACTGGATGGCTCCCACTGTTTCTCGAATCCTTCCTCAAACCATAAAAGAAGAATTAGCCAGAACTATTCTCACCGTACAATACTTGCTTAACCGTTCAGCCAGGCTGGTGTCGGTACTTCGAGGGAGGTTTTCCAACGCTTTCGCGAAGTTCCTTAATTAAATAACCTCTTTTCTCTGGGGGCGTAACCCCGCTGACACTTTTCTGGACACCTACTAGGTTTATAGCATTGATCGTTAAGTGACGAATATCCTGATAAGTAGTATATACTCACAGTAGGATCGGGATCCAAATATCATCGTATGATAATGTTGAAGGAATCCTACCAACATTCATCAAACTCCAAATGGTATGCATCTCTTTGCAAATTTCAGTTTCTTTAGAAATCCCCGATATGGATTTTTGCCCCATGCTCTTATGATCTTGACTAAGGGCCAACAAATCATAAGTCACATGTCAAGTTCTGCCCATCATTATCCTGTTGATTTGAACCCATCCGTATACTCTTGACTAAGGGCCAACAAAGTAATACGACTGTCCCAAACCAACTCATCTATCTATGCAACAAATGAATACCCCAGCAGCTACCAATCACTATGTCTTAACTAAGGGCCAAACAAACATAGCTTGAATACTACTGACCATTCATAAGAAATGACGGAGGGCTACGACTGGTTTTGGCGAAACCGTGAACGTAGTGAACTTGTTATAACCGAAGGAACCTGATAGCTTTTAAAAGGAGTGGTTAAATCTCCGCATTTAAAAATATCTGTTTTTAAAATTAACCGAGTGGTTTCTTTTAAATTGTTCCAACGATTAAAACTTGGTTTATTTTTCTTTGCATTATAGATAATGCGTCCCATCATTAACCTATCATTGCAGAAAACAACGAAAATACAACGTCCTCTTATGCCATCCGCATTTGCCACGAGGTCCCGTCATCACCCGTTAGGTTACTTAACTAACGACAGAGCGGGGGTTGGGCTAGCGCGGGTGTAAAACATAAGTGGCGTCTAAATAGCTATTATAAATATAGATATTTTACATTCGTCTGACGCAATGATATTCATTCCAGAACACAGATAAACAATATTGGATTTGCAAGCAATCTGTATTTCTTTTGAGCCTGCAAGAAAAGACAGATTACACAGTTGTGATGAATAGCCATTACCCCACCCTCGACCCCTACGGGTACGGAAAACTACCCACCCGGCAGTCTGTGTACCCCACCTTGGGTCAGTCCTAGGAGCAAAAACAGTAAAATAAAATAATACAACGGTGGCTACGACCGCAACCTGGAAGTGCCCCGCAAAAATAATATTACAACAAATTACATTTACAACAAATGAATTAAACAATAACCCATTGCTAACCCCGGCTATACACCACAACAGTCCAATACAGTTTATATGCACAAACAGATATAACAATTTCAGAAATGTGCAACCCCCTGCCAACCGACATACTAGCAGTTAGGTGAGGTTTACGAACACATTAAACAATCACAGATATAATCCAATATGCAAATACTGTACAATTTCGATCGATTAAACAACATCAATATTGCTCCAAAATCTGCTCTGTTAAACAGTAACCTGAGCAAATATTCAATATTCCAGAAAACCCTAAATATCACAGGGGACCCACACATGAAATATGAGTCCATGACTCGGCAACTCGGCCGCGGAAGCGCGGCGGATCGGTGGGATCCGCCGCCCTTCCGAGGCGCTTTAGCCGAGTCATGGGCTCGAATTTCTTGGGTGTTCTCCTGGACTCCTTTCTAGCTTTCTGAGCACACCTGAAAAATTTTTGGACTTCATTTTAAGTTCGACAGAAACTGAACAGATTTAGGGTTTTCCGGCTTCGTTTTTCCGTTCGAAATTCGTACAAATTTGCAATCAAGTTATTTATTGTTTAGCGAGGCTCTGATACCACTGTAAGTCGATGTAGTACACCCCAGTACTTGTGGGGAGGCGGAATTTACAAAATCAATCAAGTTTAAGGAACGAACATCGACTAACCGCTTAAATCGAAGCTAAACTATAAATAACCGTACACAAAGATTTTCTTATCACTTGTGATTAGGGATTATACCTATCGAAACTAGTCCTTCGTCTTTGTGTCCTCCTTTGTTCTCCTCGACCTTCTCTAGGTAGTAGACGATCCACCCGAGAGCAAAACACCAAGCTACACCTCTAACTTGAGGTAACTAATCTACTTTGATTGCTAATCAAAGAAGAAAGGATGATATAGAGTGAAGGTAATGGATGCTTAAGTCTAACTAAACCTTTGATCTCAACACATGAGGATTAAGGATTAGTCACTTGAAGATGAGAGCTTGAGGAGAGAGAATGTGAGATGAGATAATGAGATGAGAGAGAGTGTATCATAATATATTATGAAGCATTCTTATTATAGAATAAATCAATAATAGAAATGAATAAGCATGCTTCATAAATGAAAAGAGGTGATTCATTAACATGAGTCATTAAGCATTTATGATGCATTAATGACCATGATGAATCACCCTCATGACTCACTAATCTTATCCAAAGCTTATGTCACCTTAACCTCCTTAGTCACATCTTCAGGAAGCTTCTCGTACAATTACGAGAACGCCCCTCCAATCCGCAAAAATACGGAAAAACTTTAGACTGTAAAAATCCAATAACCGGATACCAGTAACTGGCTTAAACCAAAGCCGACTGGTAAAAACTGTCCGAAAGTCGTACGTGCGTAAACGCACGTATGCGTCCGAACCCTTTGTCGCAAAACCATGCAACCTCTATATCGTTTTGCCTGGAGTAGGAAACTCTCTGTGTGGGACTCTAGAGACTCGACTACTACGCTGGCAGTGGGTTTAACCACAGACCGCAAGCGGCACTAGCTGTACGTAACGGTCCCCAGGTAGTTGTCGATAAGAAGGCCGATGAGAAAACCCATCCGAACTCCTACTGAGTCTGATGTGACAATCTCCATACAGTCCAGTCCGTTCGTCCAAGACTATCGCATATCGGGCCTAGGGGGGCGGCAAGCGTCAGTCCCCTAATAGCGGTATAAGTCGTGTCAGAGGGAAGCCCATTACACCCTGAGAAACTACTGGAACCTACCAGCAAATCTCGCTTGCCCTGGCCAAGGACTTTGCGTAATGGCTCTCTGACACAGCACGATATCTACTCCCAATACCGGGAGGGACGAATCCTGTCTAACCGCCACTGCCTCCAAGTGCTCGGGACTGCACCCAACTGCTACCTGTTTGCACGACTCCTTTGAGCCGTGGTAGGGTAGCAATCTAAGAACAGTGGGACACACTCGAGGCGAAGTAGCAGTGTCAAGTCTGCGGACTACGCTGTACTCATGTCACCTGGGAACTGTTCACTGACGACTGGTATCAAACCAACCAACAGTTCCCTGTGAGTCCTGTCCGGTGTACCCGTAACCTAACGAGCACCTGCATACTATCTCCAGTACGACGTACTGACGGCTGTGGGACAGACCATCTCCCCAACTGGGATGAGAAGCGTACACACTAGTCTACTCCGGAGTATCGATGCTCTGTCTCGATAATCCAACGACCAGGGACCTGAATGAGGATGTGCTTGTAGACTACCCAGCCCCCACTAGTGTGACTGCCATCACAACGCTGGTAGACAAGCAAGATCCTAAGAGCTCTATCAATACGTACACTCACATATTAAGATAGAAAAACCAAGTAGCATACTACCATGTTTAGCAAGACTGTTATATACATGTGAATATCCCAAGCTTCCATTAAGTAATATACAAGCTAGTATGATACAGTAATGGCCTTCTAGGGCATAAACACTAACACTTATATGCTAACAATCTCCTTCTTTTTGATATTTTACAAAACACATAAAATAATTTGAAAATATATTCATTTGCTCCCCCATATATATGGTCATTATTTCTTCCCTTTTTTTGGAAATATCAAAAAGTTGTAAGCATGAAAAAGAAATACGAAAAACAAGGAAGCATGGGAACCGGGTTTTAAAAAAAATGTGATAATACTAAAGTTATTAAAGATTCATAATAACAACTTAGACTTAAGCATATAAACGACATAACTTTAAATACTTAATAAGTTTCTAATACAAACCACATAAAACCTAGACAAGTGCAAATACAAGCAAATGCATAATCCTAATGCATAAAATCTAAAAAATAAAAGAACTATGCATCATCGTCTGGCTGTGGAGACTGATCGAGGGTGATACTGAAATGGAGGTGATGGAGGATATGAAATATGAGCGTACTAATAATCGTAGTGATAATGAAGATAAGCTTGTGTTTCATCTAGGCGGGTGTTAATATTGGCGAAACGATTGTTGATATTGAGATTCAAATCATCGAATCGTTGGAAGAAACGGCTTTAAAATTCTTGAAAATTGTAAGGAAGTGATTGTTGTGGTTTGGGTGCTGGAGGAGAATGTGGTGGAGATTGATGTGGCGGAGATGGAGCTTGCATGTCATAATCCGCCGATCTCATGAGGACACTATAGAAACCGAAAAGTTTGTCGACAGACTGAATAGAGGAGTCAATAGTAGGATTGATACCAGCATCTTCAATAATCTTTGTAATCACTTTGTCGTAATAAAGATTGGATTTGGAATTCGGAAAACTCCACATCGAATTGATGATAAAAAAAGGAAGATTAACTTTGATTCGAGCCAACATACAGTAGGTGAGGAGTTTGTGTACTAAACCTTGTTGTTGTTCTACACAACCCTACAGTGGTATCAGAGCCAAGCTAGAGTATTAGGCATTATCTAGACGAAGTTAGAATTCCGATTGAACCCCGAAAACCCGAAACGGACCCCCTCTCTGGAAATTTTTCAAAAAGTTGGATATTTCCATGTTAAAAATATTCAGAAAATCATGCAGTGAATTCTATGGACACACCTGAAGAACGAAACCCTAACTCATCAAAGTGACCGTGTTAGTGAATGTTGCATGCTCCCACAACTCTTGTGAAGCGGCGGAAGCGGTAAACGAAAATTTCTTTGCATACAACACGCACTTTACATAAGATCTTGTCTAAACCATAACTAGTGAACCCTAACTAGAGATGTTATCTACTATGTTAGGGATTATACCTTGATGATCCGGTCCTTCGGGTCTTCCTTGATGAACTCCTTGGCTCCTTGGATGTTGTCGGTATGCTCGATCTCCGGCCACCCCAAGACCTAGATGATCCACGCGAGAGTTTCGTGCAAGCTAAAACCCTTCTCAAGAGCTAAACCTAGAGATCAAGTTTGCTAAAAATGGTCACTAGGATGATGTAGAGATTAGTGTTTTGGATTATCTTTGATCCTTGGCTTTTGATTCACATCTCATGTGAGTGTTAAAGCAAGGAAGAAGAAGGAGGAGAGAAGAAGGAGAGAGAAAGAGGTTTTCATAATGAGAAAAAATTCAAGCATGGAAATTAGATATGGCTCAAATGAAATAATTGAAGCATGCATTATAAAATTAGCACCATGCTTCAATAGTAACTCCAAAACAATATAAAATAAAATAACCCATTCTTTCAACCATGCTTGGACTTTCTAATTTCCACCTCATAATATATTATTTATTTTCATAAAATAAATAATGTATTATGAGGTGGCATCTTCTAGAAGATATTCTTGTAACAATTACAAGAATACCCCTCCTCCGTATACCATATGCCGTATACCGTATATCCGTATCCGAATTCCGAAAAATACGAATACCATTAATCCAATAATATAATACCGGTATTCGGCTTAAACCAAAACCTACCAGTATTATCGTTCCGATTATTATTCCTGTAACAATTACACGAACATAATCGAAACCCTGCCGCAATACCTTACGGCTGCCGTAACAACTTACGGCCTCTACATCTTTCGCCTGAACGAGGGAACCCTCTGTTTGGGACTCTAAAGACTCGGCAGTACGCTGACAGTGGGTTTAACCATAAGCACGTCAGCGGCACTAGCTGTGCGTAACGGCTACCCAGGTACCTGACGAAAAGATGGCCGACGAGCGAACTCATCACAACCCCAACGAGCTTGTAAGCAACACTTACCGTACAGTCCGGTCTTTTCTTCTGATACGTCGCATATGAAGTCTAGGTGTGGTAAATGTCAGACCCCAATAACTTTATAAGTCATGCTGATTTATGGCTCATAACAGTTCGAGGAACTACTGATAACACTTATCAGTAAACCTCGAGAACCCTGGCCAGGGATTTAGGTGTTATAGCCGATCAAACATTGCGCGACATCAACTCCCTATACCGGGAGAGACGAAACCCCTCCTATCGCTCACTGTCTCCATGTGATTCGGGACTGTACCCAAAGTCCACCTGTTTGCACGACTCAATAGAGCCGTGGTAGGGTGGAAATCAAAGTACAGTGGGAACCACACAAGACTCCATGACGATCTCGGGTCTACAGACTAACCTGTACAAGTGTCACCAGAGAACTGCTATCTGACAATAGGTATATATACCATCTAGGAGTTCTCGGCGAGTCCTGTTCAGTGTACCCATTCTTCAATGAGCACCTGTATACAATCTTTGATGTCAAACACCAATGGTTGTGGAATCAACCATCGCCCCACAGGGTCAGGAAATATACACACTAGTCTAATTTGGTAATACTGATGCCCTGTCTCGATATACCCTCGACTAGGAACTATTAAAGGATATACTTATAGACTATCCAGGCCCCACTAGTATGATCTCGTCATAATCCTGGTAGTCAAGCAAAATCCTAAGGGCTTCATCAAAAGATATGAAATATAACACAAGATGAAGATAAACCAGATAACATACTATCATTTCGAGCAAGGATTGTTTCTGTACATATACATGCCTAGCATCCTATACAATACATGCCTCTAGGGCATACATATCTAACAATCTCCCACTTGCACTAAGGCTTGTAGTTGATGCAATAAGTACCCACTGTCTGCACTAGAACCAGTTGCCGGCGTACCGCATGCCCAACAGCTCGAACAGTTTCTCAAACTGGACTTGAGGGATGGCCTTGGTGAATGGATCTACTGTGTTGTCTTTCGTGTCTACTCTCCGTACCTCGATATCCTGGCGATCTACTATCTCCCTGATGAGATGATACCGTCTCAAGATATGTCTTGATTTCTGATGAGACCTCGGTTCCTTTGCCAAAGCCATGGCTCCATTGTTATCGCAAAATAGAGTTATTGGATTAGCAATGGATGGAACCACCTGAAGTTCAGAAATGGACTTCCTCATCCAGACTGCCTCTTTTGTGGCATCATTAGCAGCAATATACTCAGTTTCCATCATGGAGTCAGCGACGATATCTTGCTTGGAACTTTTCCAACATACCGCCCCTCAATTTAGGGTAAATACAAACCCTGAGATGGACTTACTGTCATCCTTGTCGCTCTGGAAGCTGGAGTCGGTAAATCCCTCCATTTGGAAATCTCCATTACCATACACCAAGAACATTTCTTTAGTTCTTCTCAAGTACTTCAGAATGTTCTTCACAGCAGTTCAGTGTTTCTCCCCTGGGTTAGATTGATACCTGCTTACTGCACTCAGTGCATAAGCTACATCTGGGTGAGTACATAACATCGCATACATTATAGATCCTACTGCCGAAGCGTAGGGTATAATGCTCATGCGAGCCCTCTCCTCATCAGTCTTAGGAGACATCTCTTTGGAGAAGGTGATCCCGTGACAAGCGGGTAAATTACCCCTCTTGGAATCTTCCATACTAAACCTTTTTAGTATGGTGTCAATGTATCTCGATTGGGACAATCTCAATAATTTCTTAGATCTATCTCTATAGATCTTAATCCCCAGAATGTACGAGGCATCGCCCAGGTCTTTCATGGAGAACCTCTGCAATAAGAATAGTTTGACCGATTGTAGCATAGGAATATCATTTCCTATCAAGAGAATGTCGTCCACGTACAATACGAGGAATGTAACAGTACTCTCTACAATCCTTTTATAAATACATGGCTCATCCATATTTTTGATAAAACCAAACTCTTTGATTGTATCATCGATGCAGATGTTCCAACTCCGTGATGCCTGCTTTGATCCATAGATGGATTTAAGCAGCCTGCATGCCTTTCCGCTGCTCCCACTATCAATGAAGCCTTCTGGCTGAACCATAAAAACACATTCTTCTAAATCACCATTCAGAAATGCCGTTTTAACATCCATCTGCCAGATCTCATAATCATAGTGAGCAGCTATAGCAAGCAGGATCCGAATGGATTTGAGCATCGCGACTGGTGAAAAGGTTTCATCATAGTCCAAGCCTGGTCTTTGGCGAACTCCTTTTGCTACCAGCCTAGCTTTATAGGTCTCCACCTGACCATCCACACCGATCTTTCTTTTAAAGATCCATTTGCACCCTATGGGTTTTACTCCAGAAGGTGCAACCTCCAAAGTCCATACTTTGTTGGTGTACATGGATTCCATTTCGGATCTCATGGCATCCAGCCACTTCACTGAGTCACCACTCATGATAGCTTGCTGAAAACTAGTAGGGTCATCATCATCCATGACGCAATCTTCTCAATCACCATCAATTAGAAAACCGCAGTATCTATCAGGTGGGCGAGAAGTCCTCCTAGATCTACAGAGTGGCTGAGGTTCGTCAGGTTCTATTGAAACCTCAGGTTCAACCAATCATCGGGAAATATTTGTGTATCTGGAATTTCTTCCAGTTCTACCGCATTGCCAACAGTATCATTTGTAAAAAATTCATTTTCTAAAAATGTGGCATACTGAGAAACAAATACCCTTTGTTCCTCCTTGTGGTAGAAAAAATATCCATACGAGTGTTTTGGATATCCCACAAATCTACACAAAACCGATCATGTCTCAAGTTTGTCCGGATTCTGCTTTTTCACATAAGCCGGACAACCCCATATCTTAACTCTTTTAAGAGATGGTCTCTTCCCATACCATATCTCATATGGAATGGTAGACACGGTTTTGGTCGGAACCCTGTTCAATAGATAAATCGCAGTCTCCAATGCGTGCCCCCAGAATGATATTGGTAACTCAACATCACTCATCATAGATCGTACCATATCTAATAGGGTGCGATTCCTCCTTTCCGATACTCCATTATGCCGTGGTGTGTACGGAGGAGTGAGCTGAGAGAGAATCCCATTCTCTTTTAGGAAATCTAGAAACTCTGAGCTTAGATACTCACCTCCTCGATCTGATCGAACTTTCTTGATACTTAGGCCTGTTTGTTTTTCTACTTCAGATTTATACTCCTTGAACTTTTCGAAGGCTTCAGACTTATGTTTCATCAAGAACACATGTCCAAATCTTGAGAAGTCATCAGTAAAGGTTATGAAGTATGCAAACCACCTCTTGCATGTGTAGACATTGGTCCACATACATCACTATGTATGAGGCCTAAGAGTTCAGTAGCTCTCTCTCTCTCTCCGTGTCCAGTAAACGGAGTTTTGGTCATTTTACCTTTGATGCAAGACTGGCAAGTCGCATAAGATTTATATTCAAACGAGTTTAAATATCCATCTTTATGTAGCTTGGTTAGTCTTGTTTCGTTAATATGAACAAGTCTACAATGCCAAACGAAAGCTTCATTTATGTCTGAAACCTTCCTTTTGTTTGTGTGTTGTACGTTAAAAACTGTATGTTGGTTTAGGACGTATATCCCGTTATTTAATGTACCAGACCCAATCAACTCTTGATTAAGGTTAATGTTCATAACATTAGGTTGCAATACAAAATTATATCCTGTATTGTCCAACACAGATACAGATATAATATTACATAACATAGAGGGTACAAAATAACACGGGTTCAAAACCAATATACAACCCGACGGCAAACCAAGGTGATACTCTCCCACTGCTGTAGCATGTACCGAGGAACCATTCCCAACCCGGAGAGTGTGATCACCTTTCTTCAAAAACTTGCTATTTCTCAACCTCTGCAGACAATTGCAGATGTGAGATCCTGACCCAGTATCTAATACCCAGGAAGCAGAGTTAATTGAAAAACAGTTTTCTATTACAAACACACCTGAAGTAGAAGCTTCACCCTGCTTCTTCTTCTTGAGGTCGGCCAAGTATCCAATGCAGTTTCTCTTTCAGTGCCCAGTCTGGTGGCTGTGGAAACATTCCCCTCGTCCTGTCGCAGCAGCCCTTTTCTTGTCCCTTCCCGGTGCCTTTTTCACTCCGCCTCTCTGTTTGATGGGATTCTTCTTCTTCTTTCCCTTTCCCTTGGATTTGGCTTTTGGGACGGAGGAAGAAGATGGCCCAGCAATAAGAGCAGGAGTTTTCGCTACCTTTAGTGTGCTCTCTGCACTCCTCAACATATTTAGGAGTTCAGGCAAAGACTTCTCCATGTTGTGCACGCTGAAGTTTACAATGAATTGAGCAAAGGTAGGGGAAATGGACTGTAGAACAATATCAACATACTGCTCGTTCTCCAGGGTCCAACCCAGGTTCTCAAGTTCTTCGATAAGTCTAATCATCTTCAATACATGGTCACTTAAAGACGTGCCAGCAGCCATTCGCATCTGAAACAACTTTCGAGATGCCTCGTATCGGAGAGTACGAGATTGCTCTCCATACAACTCCTTTGTATGGAGAAAGATGGATTGAACATCCATCTTCTCGTGCTGCTTCTGATGTTCATTGTTCATAGAAACAAGCGCGAGGCACTTGGCTGTGGCGCAGTCTATATCCCATGTCTTGCGGATTTCTTTATCTGCAACTGAAGAATCAGGGCCTGGGATAGAAGGGGCT
The DNA here is from genome assembly GCA_030015575.1 of Agapanthus africanus. Lineage (NCBI taxonomy): Eukaryota > Viridiplantae > Streptophyta > Magnoliopsida > Asparagales > Amaryllidaceae > Agapanthus > Agapanthus africanus. The sequence continues at coordinate 344,257,015 of JASDDO010000012.1, read as the reverse complement.
GGAGTAGTCAGGACGTATGCAACCTTATCATAGGTCAGGGCAATATTCACGTTCCTTAGCCAATCTTTGTAATTCGGTCCCGTGAGTTTATTTTTGTCTAATAAAAGCTTAAGTCCCGTCATAGGTATCTGCCATTAGGAGAGAGAAAAGAAGACACTCAGCGATTGCTCTTGCATAATTAGATAGGTTATTAATCTTATCTAACTGATGTCTCCCACTGCTTTTTATCAAATTTTCCTTCAAACCTTTTTAAAAGGAAAACTAGCCAGGATTAATTGCAATCCACAAGTTCGCTAACCGGTCGGCCAGGCCAGTGTCGGTACTCTGAGGGAGGTTCCCCGTGCTTTCGCACGGACCTAATTAAAGTAAACCTCGTTTTCCTAGAGACGTAACCTCGTTGACATCTTTCTAGACACCTACTGGATTAGCTAATTATAAAGTGCAAAACTTTCCCGGGAGTAACCTTTACTCACAGTGGGATCGGGATCCAACTATCATATAGAAGGTATGCAATCTCATTGCAAATTTCAACTCTTGAAATTCCCGATATGATTTTTACCCAGTGTCTTATGACCTTAACTATGGTCAACAAATCATAAGCACTAGTCAAGTTCTACCCGCCATTTCGGGATTGATTTAGACCCACCCGCATGACCCTTAACTATGGTCAACAGAGTCATGCGGATGTCCTAATCGATCGCATCAAATGCTATGTTGGAAGACATCACTTAGCTACCGTACACCACGCTTTAACTATGGTCAACAAACATGGCACGAATACTAAGTACTCCGCTTCCTAAAATGGCGGAGGGCAACGGATGGTTTTCGTGAAAACCTTTGACGTTTTGAACTTGATATCGTTGTAGAATCGAGTGAAAAGAGTGGTTTAAGCTCCAGTTTTAAAAAATCGAATGGTTTTCTAGTATCTTTCTAATTTTGCTAAAGAGATCACTCCCGGTGAAGGGATCTCGGCTCTTTCCTTATCGAATAAGGCGCTGGATATGTAAATACCACGATGCAAAGCAAAAGTTAGATCAACTATAAAAACAATCGAGTTCTTTGTAACATTTGCTAGTTTCGCTAAAGGGGTCACTCCCGGTGAAGGGATCTCGGCCCTTTTTTCATCGAATGAGGTGCAAGATATTCAAGAATACCACGATGCAAAGCAAAAACTAGAGTTTCCCATTTTATTGAAAAGTTTGATTCTACAACATCTTTAGGTTTCTTTTTCTTAACATTAATCACATTAATGTTGTCCCATCATTTTACGTTTCCTAAACATCACAGAAAAGAAACGAAAATAGAACGTACGCTTATGCCATCCGCATTCGCCACGGGGCCCCGTCATGCACCGTTAGGTTACTTAACTAACGGCAGAGCGGAGGCTGGACTAGCGCGGGTGCAAAACATAAGCAACGTTTATTATATATCTCATATATAAATATATCCATTACAGATCACAGATGAATACATTGGATATACTAGGAATTCCGCATTTCATTCAAGCCTTAATGAAAGACGGGTTCCACGTTCGTGATGAATAACCAAACCCCACCCTAGACCCCTACTGGTGCGACAAACTACCCGCCAAATTCCCGAAGTGAAGCAACCTCCCTCCACAAAGTGAGTAGGCCACTCGGCACTTCGAGAACCCGGTAGTTTGTGCACCCCTCCTTGGGTCTATCCTAGGAGCAAAAATAGTAAAAAGAAATTATACAATGGTGGCTACAACCTCATCCTGGATGTGCCCCGCAAAATAATATTACATGGCTTTTTACAAATTACATTGAATGAAAGAAAAGGAAAAACGCTCTTCTCACACCCCCCGGCTATTCATCACGACGATCCAACATATTCATATACACAAACCATCAAAGAAGTGTGCAACCCCGACTAATCTATTTCTAGCAATTAGTCGACGTTTCAAAATACACATCGAAAAACAACAAACCCGATTAGCCAATCACTTAGAATTTCGATCGATAATTTTAAACCATGCCAACACTTGATATGTTCCAGTACAAAAAAAAACTTTGTGAAAATTCCAGATATCCTAGAAACACTATTTCCTTAATCTAAGCAAACTGCTGAAAAACGAGTCAACTCGGCCACGACTTGGCCGCGGATCCGCAGCCAAACACTGAGTTTGGCCGCGGATTCGCGGCATTCCTTACGAGATGGGATCTTAAATTTCTACAGTGTGCTTAGAAAACCCTGCATGTATTTTTAAGGCCACTGAAAATATTTTTTGAACAATTTAAAAAATCGACAGAAACAAGGCCAGAAAACGTGTTTTTTGGGGAAAAATGCGTCGATCGAAGTTCTAACTTTTGGCCAACAATCTAATTATGGTTTAGTTAGGCTTTGATACCATGTTAGTGAATATTGCATGCTTTCTCAACTCTTGTGAGGCGGCGGAAGCGGTAAACGAAAATTTTCTTTGTATAGAACACGCACTTTACATAAGATCTTGTCTAAACCATAACTAGTGAACCCTAACTAGAGATGTTATCTACTATGTTAGGGATTATACCTTGATGATCTGGTCCTTCGGGTCTTCTTTGAGGAACTCCTTGGCTCCTTGGATGTTGTTGGTGTGCTCGATCTCCGGCCACCCCAAGACCTAGATGATCCACGCAAGAGTTTCATGCAAGCTAAAACCCTTCTCAAGAGCTAAACCTAGAGATCAAGTTTGCTAAAAATGGTCACTAGGATGATGTAGAGATTAGTGTATTGGATTATTTTTGATCCTTGGCTTTTGATTCACATCTCATGTGAGTGTTAAAGCAAGGAAGAAGAAGGAGGAGAGAAGAAGGAGAGAGAAAGAGGTTTTCATAATGAGAAAAAATTCAAGCATGGAAATTAGATATGGCCCAAATGAAATAATAGAAGCATGCATTATAAAATTAGCACCATGCTTCAATAGTAACTCCAAAACAATATAAAATAAAATAACCCATTCTTTCAACCATGATTGGACTTTCTAATTTCAACCTCATTTATTTATTTTCATAAAATAAATAATGTATTATGAGGTGGCATCTTTTAGAAGGTATTCTTGTAACAATTACAAGAATACCCCTCCTCCGTATACCGTATCCCGTATACCTGTATTCGAATTCCAAAAAATACGAATACCAATATTCTAATAATATAATACCGGTATCCGGCTTAAACCAAAGCCTACCAGTATTATCGTTCCGATTATTATTCTTGTAACAATTACACGAACATAATCGAAACCCTGCCGCAACACCTTACGGCTGCCGTAACAACTTACGGCCTCTACATCTTTCGCCTGAACGAGGGAACCTTCTATGTGGGACACTAAATACTCGACAGTACGCTGGCAGTGGGTTTAACCACAAGCTCATCAGCGACACTAGCTGTGCGTAACGGCTACCCAGGTACCTGACGAAAAGGTGTCCGACGAGCGAACTCATCACAACCCCAACGAGCCTGTAAGCAACACTTACCGTACAGTCCGGTCTCTTCGTCTGATACGTCGCATATGAAGTCTAGGGGTGGTAAATGCCAGACCCCAGTAACTTTATAAGTCATGCTGATTTATGGCTCATAACATTTCGAGGAACTACTGACAACACTTATCAGTAAACCTCGAGAACCCTGGCCAGAGATTTAGGTGTTATAGCCGATCAAACATAGCGCGACATCAACTCCCTATACCGGGAGAGACGAAACCCCTCCTATCGCTCACTGTCTCCATGTGATTCGGGATTGTACCCAAAGTCCACCTGTTTGCACGACTCAATAGAGCCGTGGTAGGGTGGAAATCAAACTACAATGGGAACTACACAAGACTCCATGACGATCTCGGGTCTACAGACTAACCTGTACAAGTGTCACCAGAGAACTGCTATCTGACAATAGGTATATATACCATCTAGGAGTTCTCGGCGAGTCCTGTTCGGTGTACCCATTCTTCAATGAGCACCTATGTACAATCTTTGATGTCAAACACCAATGGTTGTGGAATCAACCATCGCCCCACAGGGTCAGGAAACATACACACCAGTCTAACTTGGTAATACCGATGCCCTGTCTCGATATACCCTCGACTAGGAACTATTAAAGGATATGCTTATAGACTATCCAGGCCCAACTAGTATGATCTCATCATAATCCTGGTAGTCAAGCATAATCCTAAGGGCATCATCAAAAGATATGAAATATAACAAAAGATGAAGATAAACCAGATAGCATATTATCATTTCGAGCAAGGATTGTTTCTGTACATATACAAGCCTAGCATCCTATACAATACAGGCCTCTAGGGAATACATATCTAACAGTCCGTGGATCCACGGCTAAAACATGGTTTTGGCTGCGGATCCGCGTCGCCACTAAAGAAGCTTGGGTAGGGCCTTCAGCTGTAGGTCCGTAGGTGCTGTGGTATGTCTCTGGTTAACTTTAACTGTGCTTAAGTGTTGAGCTCTCTAGGAATTTTGGGATTTTGTTGATTCGATCGAAACGTTTAACATCGTCTAGCTATTTGTGGAATGTGATACAATATGTGGAATTCATATAGTTAGGCATGAAATGCAAAGTATGTGATATTTCGGGTTTACGATGTCTAAGGTGATTGTGGATTCCAAATATTGTAGTTTGACATTTTCTTTTCTCCGACCGTAAGTGTAATATGTGGTGTGTCGCCGGTTTCGTTGCTATACATCAACGACAATTGGGATACGCATATTTACTTACGTTGATGACATGTGATATTATGTGTTGCTGTGATATGTTATATTGGATTATCGTGTTTTGAATAGCCGAGGGTTTGATGTGGGATGGGTTTTTTTTTATTTTCATTCATGTAAAATTCATTGTATGAAATATTCTTTTATTGTGGCACTTCCGGGTTGAGGATGATGTCACCATTATATATTATTTACTTTTCTGCATTAGGATAGACCCAAGGAGGAAAGCACAAGCAACTGAGTTCTAGGGTCCAGTGGGAGGCCATCTTGAGGAGTCGAGATCGGGTCTCCTAACCGTAGAATTGGGAGGGTTACTTGCCGCTCTCGTAGGGGTCTTGTTAGTTATATATATGCCCAAGAGGCCATTGTTGTACATATGATGTATATTATAATGGATGCTTGGATATATATAGCGATGACTTTCTTGCTCGTCATGATAGTATGCTATTTGGTTTCTCTTTATCTTAACATGTTGACTTGTATTTGTTTACTGTCTTACTCTCACATGTTGATAAAGCCTTTAGGATATGTACTCGACTACTGGGACTATGATGAGATCATACTAGTGGGGCCAGGGTAGTCAACGAGTACATCCTATAACTGTTCCTAGTCGAGGGTGTATCGAGACAGGGCATCGATACACCAGGGTAGACTAGCGTATACGCATCTTGACCCATATGATGGGCGATGGATGATTCCATATCCATCGATGTTTGACATCAAGGATGGTGTACGGGTGCTCAGTGGAGACTGGGTACACTGGACGGACTCGCCGAGAACTCCCAGATGGTATTATACCTCAAGTCAGATGGCAGTTCTCCGGTGACACTGGTACAGGTTAGTCTGTAGACCCGAGATCGTCATAGAGTCTTGTGTGATTCCCACCGTGCTTTGATTTCCGCCTTACCACGTCCAAGAGGGCGTGCAAAACGGTGGCTTTTGGGTACAGTCCCGAATCACATAGTGGCAATGAGCGATAGGAGGGGATTCGTCTCTCCCGGTATAGGGAGTTGATGTTGTGCTGTGTTCGATTGGCTATAACTGGAAGTCCCTGGCCAGGAGATATAGAGATTTACTGGTAAGTGTTACCAGTAGTTTCTCGACCTGTTATGAGCCTCACATCGACACGACTTATCGGTTACTGGGGCTGACGTATACCACCCCTAGACTAGATATGCAACATATCAGACGAAGAGACCGGACTGTACGGGAGTGTTACTGATTGGATTCACAGGAGAATGTACAGGCTTGCTTGTTGATCTTCTGATCGCTCAATACCTGGGTGGTTGTTACGTTTAGCCAACCGCTTGCAGCTTGTGGGTGTTTGATATGATCATCACCTGCTACCGGCGTATTGACGATTCTTTAGAGTTCTACACAGAGGTTTCTTGACTCAGGCAAAACGGAGTAGGAGCACATATGTGATATATGCAGGACCGAGGATAATATGATATGAGATACCGTATTCTATTCTCGCGATATTTTTGACATGAGCTGGATCATCGGATCAAGTGTTGATTCGATGAATCGGTACATGATATATTAGTCGGTTATATGCGATATAGCCGGATTGTCGGATCAAGTGTTGATTCGATAATTTAATGTATAATTATATATGTGATATATTATATTACATTATCTAATTTTGGCTCGCTTTATTATTTCATTTTCTCACCGGATAATACATTAATATATATGCGATATATGTTAATTGTATTATTTTCTTTTGTTACAAAAATATATTATATATGTGATATATAATATTGTAACATGTTATGATTACAAATGCAACATGATTAGTGGAGATTAAACATGGTTAGGGTTTGATTTGGGTTAGCTTATTCATGAAGCTTCTAGAAGCTTTTCTTTTGTTTCTTGCAAAGATATTATGGTTGATATTTTTGGAGATATTTTCCTAACCCAACCTACACCCTTTAACCCTAGTCAAATCTCTACTGTAACACCTTAGGATAAGGGTTAGTAAATAATTATAATTAAATAATGATTTTTAATAAAAAGTTTACCAAATTGTGTTTTAAGTATTTTTCCTAATTTAATAAACATTTTTCCAAAATTTTCCTAAGCTTGCACACACATGTGCATGTAAACTAGGGTTTTTAAATCAAGGAAATACCACAATTTTTAACTATGGTGGGTTAATTGGGGGATTAATTCTTTTGGATTCTTAAGTGGGTTTTATTAATTAGTTAAAAGTTACTTTAATTTGAATTTTGATCTAGTGTTGACTTGTGAGAAGGAGAGAGAGAGAGGGCATCATGGCTTAGCCATGCTTGCCATTAATGAAGAGAGAGAGTGAGGGGTTGACCCTTGAGTGTAGGTTGTTTTTCTCTCATTTCTTTTTCACTCCAACACTCACAAACACTCACACACACACACTCTTACCTGAACCAGAAGCAGCAGCAGCAACATGGAGGCAGCAGCAGCAGCATGAGAAGTAGCAGCAGCAGCAGCAAGAAGTAGCAGCATCAGCAGAGGGAAACAGCAACAGCAGCAAGCATCAACTTCGACTGCAGCCTCTTCTCTTCTCTTCTTCACCTTCCTCCTGCTTCCTAGGGTTAAGTATGAGGTATATTTCCTAACTTGATCCCTAGTTAGCTTAGATTGTGTAGTTTTGCTTCGGTTTATGGATATTGGTGTGTTTTAGAGTGATATGGGGTATTTTGTATGAATCTTGTGCAAACGAAGTAAGTTGTGGTTCCAGTAGGTTGATTGAGGTCTGTGGAGGCCATTGTAACCTAGTTCAACCCCGATTACACTAAAATACCACCAGTTTTCCTATGTGATGCAAAATGTCGTTTTTGTGCAAAAGTGAACTTTTCTGGATCTGCTTTTGACCCGGTGAGTGCAGAATGAAATTGAGTGGACTGTGGCATAGTGGAGTGGAGGTGATACACTAGATGAAACCCGACCCCCTAACTCCCCTTCCCGGCCGCCAAAACCACCATTCTGGCCGCAAATTGCGGCCAGACAGGGGGTGTTTTGGTAATTTTTGGTTTCTGTATGTGTGTTTTTGTGTGTAGGGTATTTTGGTATATATATATTTTTAAGATCAATTCTGTAGGAAAATCTGGGACCAAATACCTGTTTTGCCGTTTTTTCTAAACCTTCGCGACACGCGTGATACGTGAGTAGGTTTGGGTTCTGCGTATCGCAGCGCGTCGGGGTAGTTTCGTGGCGCGTGAGTACACGTTTTAGCGTATCGCGCACACGCGCGATTGGGTTGCGACACAGGTTTCTTGTTGGTTTATAATGTCGCGTTTTGTGACTTAAGCTTATGTGTGATATGTGTATGTGATTCTAGGTTCGCAGGCCAGTGAGACGGACGCTGCGAAGAAGGGCAAGCAAGTGGTTGGATACACCTAGCGCGAGACACGGTGAGTAGATTTCACATCTACGGGGATATCGCCCGCATGGCGTTATGCGTCAGGGCTGATAGGACTTTGTTATTATATATTTCATGCACCCCATAGACTGTCATTGCATATTGCATTCCTTGCTATACATATATACATATTGCTTAGAACTGGTAGAACTGCCATGATCATACTATTGTATATTGTTGTAACTCATCTATATCACGGTGGATCATTGCATTGTAGTTCTTTCTCATGTGACATGACTTGATATACACATTGATGCACCTATCACATCGCAGTTACTTGTATTATTGTTGAGATTTCATATGATTTATGGATTTGGGAACCGTGGCCTTTTCAAATAAGTAACCATTTAAAAACCCGGTTCCCTTGATATGATAATTTGGGGCGTCGCCCCGTGTTTTCTCGGTGCTTGAGGCACGGACTGACGGATGCCCGATGGATTGATTGAGGGCTGACCCGGACTGACGGATGCCCGATGGATTGATTGAGGGCTGACCCGGACTGACGGATGCCCGATGGACTGATATAGGGCTGACCCGGACTGACGGATGCCCGATGGATTGATTGAGGGCTGACCCGGACTGACGGATGCCCGATGGATTGATTGAGGGCTGACCCGGACTGACGGATGCCCGATGGATTGATATAGGGCTGACCCGGACTGACGGATGCCCGATATATATATTGAGAGAGGGATGACCCGGACTGACGGATTCCCGGTACATACTTGAGAGAGGGCTGACCCGGATTGACGGAGCCCGATACAGGATGTTTTGCGTGTCGATGCTAGACACGAGTATTTATGATATTTGGGTGCCGATGTTGGGCACTCGGGATTTCAGGGATATACAGGATATGAGGGCCGATGGAGTACCGGCGTTTGAGATGTTGGGATTTGTAGTGTATACATACTTATGTAGTCCACCTCGATACTTCATGTAGATACTATATCCTCATGCTCAGCATTCGTTATCACATCTCACCCTGTAGTATATCACCTGATAGAGGACTGGCATTATTATTATTATGCATACTGCCACATCGCATTGATATTATCTGCTGGCATTAGTAGAGCCACGCTACATATGCATGCTTGCGATTACCTTTATATGTTATCTCTATTCACGAGTTGGCAACTCACCCCCGTTGTGCCACAGTGCTTGCAGGTTGCCCTGGGGAGTAGTCACGGCTGGCTGTTACCGCATCTTTTGGCACAGATACCCCTTTTGAGCTGAGTTAGCCCTTTTGCTGTTTAGGTGGGTTTTGTACGGTATCTGTTATCTTTCTGTTGTACATTGATGTATCTAGTATTCTCCATCTACTTTTCTGTATTGACTTAGAGACAGTTGTGAGGACGATATGTATGATTTTATATTCTGGTGTCGAGCTCGCATGTGAGCCGGCTTTGTTTTATGCAGTCTTATCTTTATGATATTGTCCTTGTTTTACTGTGTATTCTTCGCTACGGCGTCGTATATCATATTGTGATGCTACATTCTTGTCACTTGTTATTTCTGCTACACCTTGTGTTTACCCGACTTTCGGGTCTAATGTTTTAAAGGGGAAATGTTACCAAAATTATAAAACTTGTAACTTTCGAACTTAAAAAGGTTTTCTACTAAATAAATGGAAGTTTTTCGGACATGTACGATTGTTTTACAAAATGTTTTAAAATCACTCTATATTTATTGGTTTTGATTTCTGGGTTCGGCTTACTTAGCCGCGTTACGCCTGTAGACGTTGCGTGGTTAAGTGCCGGTCACGAGCCAAATTCTCGGGTCGTGACAAAGTTGGTATCAGAGCGTAGGTTTTACCTTCGGAGTGTAGGATGACCCTGGTATGATGGAGTAGGTAGCTGCAGCAGGGTAGCGTAGCGTGCGTATGTTCCGCGGCATACTCACGACACGGTACTCCGCTTACGCGACCTTAGGGCTTGTTGATTTGATTCCTCCTTATATTCTTGTGATTCGATTTCCGTGTTCTTATCGGATCCAAATTTTCTTTCAGCCAATATGCCGCCTAAGACTACGAGGGCACAGAGAGCGGCCGCGAGGGCCGAGATTCGAGTTGACTCGTCCGAGACGAGGACTGATCCGGGCAGTGCACCCGTTGTACCCGAGCAGGCTGTTCCTACCGTGACAGAGGAGATCGCCACGTTAGGGGCTGGTATGCAGGAGATGCGCCAGACGGTGGGATCTAGCATGCAGGAGATGCGCCAGATGATAGGATCGCTTGTTGAGACGCTTCGAGCGCAGCGGCCAGAGGTAGCTCCACCAGTTCCAGAGACCGCTATGGTACCTACCGCACAGCCAGTTGCCCCTGCAGCCACGGAGGTGATTACAGTGTCGCTATCAGAGTTTATGAGGCTGAAGCCTCCGGTTTTCACAGGCACCGATACAGCCGAGGACCCACAGTCCTTCATCGACAGGATGGCCAGGATATGCCGTTCCCTCAGATGCGCAGATGCGAGATGGGTCGAGTTCGCGAGCTTTCGCCTGGAAGGTCTTGCGCAGAAGTGGTGTGATTCCGTGGAGAAGGGCAGAGCCGCAGGTCTTCCTCCTATGACCTGGGCGGAGTTCGTGACTATATTTCTAGCCCGTTTCCTTCCCCGGAGTGTTAGAGATGCCCGAGCACGCAGGTTTGAGTCCTTGCGCCAGACGCCAGGGATGACAGTGGCAGAGTATGACGTACTGTTTACAGAGCTAGCAGTCTACGCCCCACATCTAGTGGCTACCGAGGAGTTGCGAGTCCGGAGATTTATTCGAGGCTTGATTTCACCAGTGTTCCTCGCGATCAGCGCGCAGCACTACGAGACCTACGCAGCAGCGGTAGACGCAGCCCTAGTGGTCGAGGAGCACCTTGTTGAGACTTCGGCACTCCCAGAGCCGAAGAGAGCTCGTGCGGATACTTCAGCACAGAGACAGCCTTTTCGGCGCCGTGATAGACGTATTGCAGGCAGCAGAGATTCAGGGCGGGGCCGGTTATTCAGTTCTTATTCCCAGGATGGTCAGCGGCCGTCGTCGGGATGTTTTCGCTGTGGGAGTTCTTACCACCGTGTACGGGATTGTCCTGAGTTACCCCGGACAGAGTCGACAGCACCGCATGTTACATTACCACTTTCACCACCCCAGAGGGCGTTGCCTATCGTACCTACCGTTGCTCCGCGCCAGACTCATACACAGCGAGGTCGTGGGCGTGGAGGAGTTGCTCAGAGAGGGCGAGGTGATCGAGGCAGAGGGCAGCCAGCCGCAGGTGGTGGACAGGCGAGGGTTTTTGCTTTGACACATCAGGACGCGCAGGCGTCCAATGCAGTGGTTTCAGGTATCCTCCCTGTATGTTCAGTTGACGCACATGTACTGTTCGACCCCGGATCCACACACTCGTACGTATCCACGCACTTTGTGCCGAGTTTGGGTAGAGAGTCCGGCTTGCTTGATCAGCCGCTTGTGGTGACTACTCCTGTGGGAGAGTCGTTTGTTGCTAGGCACGTGTTCCGATCCTGTATCGTCTGTATTGGCGAGAGAGAGTTGCCTGTCGACTTGATCCTTCTGGAGATGTTGGACTTCGACGTTCTTTTGGGCATGGATTGGTTAGCCACGTGCTATGCTTCTGTGGACTGCCGCGAGAAGACAGTTAGATTCTGTTTCCCCGGCGAGTCGGTTTTTGTTGTGTTGGGGGACCGTAGTGCCGCCCCTCACAGTGTGATTTCTTCTTTTCGCGCTGGACAGCTTTTGAGGAAGGGATGTCAGGGATTTCTCGCTTATGTTCGCGATGCTCGCGCTACGGAGGTTCCATTGGATCAGGTTCCGGTTGTTAGCGAGTTTCCTGATGTGTTCCCTGACGAGCTTCCTGGGTTGTCGCCCGAGCGCGACATTTCTTTCTGTATTGATTTGGTTCCTGGTTCGGGGCCTATTTCTATACCGCCCTATCGGATGGCCCCGGCGGAACTTCGTGAGCTGAAGGGTCAGTTACAGGATTTGCTGGACAAGGGACTTATTCGGCCCAGTGTTTCTCCTTGGGGTGCTCCAGTCCTGTTCGTCAGGAAGAAGGACGGCAGCTTACGTCTTTGCATCGACTACCGCCAGCTGAACAGGGTGACGGTGCGGAACAGGTATCCTTTGCCGCGTATCGACGATTTGTTCGACCAGCTTCAGGGGGCAGGGTACTTTTCGAGGATCGATTTACGATCGGGCTATCATCAGCTGCGGGTTCGACAGGAGGACATTCCTCGGACAGCCTTCCGTACGCGCTACGGCCATTACGAGTTTTTGGTGATGTCGTTCGGACTCACCAATGCGCCAGCAGCCTTCATGGACTTGATGAACCGCATTTTCCGGCCTTATTTGGACCTGTTCATCATAGTCTTCATTGACGATATCTTGGTGTATTCCCGGAGTAGTGAGGAGCACGAGCAGCACCTGCGGATTACATTGCAGACATTGCGGGAGCACCAGCTCTATGCGAAGTTCTCCAAGTGTGCTTTTTGGTTAGACAGCGTGGACTTCTTGGGTCACGTGATTTCACGAGACGGTATATGTGTTGATCCGAGGAAGATCGAGGCCGTTCAGCGTTGGCCCAGACCCACATCAGTGACGGAGATTCGCAGCTTTTTGGGATTGGCCGGTTACTACAGGCGTTTTGTGCAGGACTTCTCACGTATTGCTACACCGTTGACCGGGTTGACCCGGAAGGGAGTTCCTTTCGTTTGGACGGAGGAGTGCGAGCACAGCTTTCAGCAGTTATGGACTCAGCTGACGACGGCACCGGTGTTATCTTTACCTTCCGGATCGGGCGGATTTGTGGTTTTTTGTGATGCTTCTCGAGTGGGATTGGGATGCGTCCTGATGCAGCATGATAGGGTGATCGCGTATGCCTCGCGACAATTGAAGAAGCACGAGCTGAACTACCCCACTCATGATTTGGAGATGGCAGCAGTGGTCTTCGCACTTAAGATCTGGCGACATTACCTATACGGCGAGTCGTGCCAGATATTTACGGATCACAAGAGCCTGAAATACATATTCCAGCAGCGGGACCTGAACCTTCGACAGCGTCGATGGATGGAGTTAGTGAAGGATTATGACTGCGAGATCTTATATCACCCGGGCAAGGCAAATGTGGTGGCGGATGCTTTGAGCAGGAGGCCCGGGAGTAGTTTATCTTGTTTGAGCGCAGTACAGGAGCAGTCATCCGCAGATTGGCAGATATTATGCGACAGTCGAGTACAGTTCGAGTTCACGCCGATTGGAGGACAGATAGCGCACGTCCGTGCACGCCCACAGTTGATTGATCGTATACGTGAGGCACAGCTCAGTGACGACCGATGTTTAGAGATCATGGCACAGATGGGACAGGACCGATTTTCCGAGTTCGTGACCGATGATCAGGGGATACTACGGTTTGGAGTCAGACTGTGCGTACCTGATGCTGAGGGACTGAGGCGTGAGATTCTTGAAGAGGCACATCGATCGGTGTATAGCGTCCATCCCGGTTCCACCAAGATGTATCATGATATGAGGGATGTTTACTGGTGGGACGGAATGAAGAGGGATATTGCAGATTTTGTATCGAGATGCCTGACTTGTCAGCAAGTTAAGGCTGAGCACCAGAGGCCCGCGGGAGAGCTATAGCCGTTACCCATCCCGGAGTGGAAATGGGAACAGATTTCGATGGATTTCGTGGTAGGTCTACCCAGGACTAGTAGGGGGTATGACTCCATCTGGGTGATCGTGGATCGTTTGACGAAAGCGGCTCATTTCTTACCGGTGAAGACGACTTTCGGATTTACTCAGTACGCCCAGATCTACATTGACGAGATAGTGCGACTACACGGAGTCCCGACATGCATTGTGTCCGACAGAGGCACCCAGTTTACTAGTAGGCTATGGCAGAGGCTTCAGGAGGCTTTGGGCACTCGCTTGAGTTTCAGCACGGCATTTCATCCGCAGACCGACGGATAGTCAGAGCGGACCATTCAGACTCTCGAGGACATGCTCAGAGCTTGTGTACTAGATTTCGGAGGTAGCTGGGATCATCATTTGCCCTTGGTAGAGTTTTCCTACAATAACAGCTACCAGGAGACCATTCAGATGGCACCGTTTGAGGCTCTTTACGGGAGGAGATGCAGGTCACCTACTTGTTGGACAGAGCTCAGTGGGAGCAGTATCTTAGGGCCACAGATCGTTGAGGAGACGACCGCGAAGATCCAGTTGATTCGCGATAGGATGAGAGCAGCGCAGAGTAGGCAGAGGGCTTATGCAGACCATCGACGACGCAGACTTGAGTTTTCTGTTGGTGATCATGTTTTCTTGAGGGTCTCCCCAATGAAAGGTGTGATGAGGTTTGGGAAGAAGGGGAAGCTTAGCCCCCGGTATGTGGGCCCCTTCGAGATCCTCGAGCGTGTTGGTGCAGTAGCTTACCGATTAGCCCTTCCGCCCAGCTTTCCAGACGTGCACCCCGTATTCCATGTCTCGATGCTCCGCAGATATCTTCATGATCCTTCGCATGCAATTCAGCATCCGGCGATCCAGCTTGAGAGCGATCTTTCCTATGCAGAGCACCCGGTGATGATCTTGGATCGACAAGTGAAGAAATTGAGATCGAAGGAGATTCCATCAGTTAAAGTACTTTGGCGTGGTCAGAACCGTGAAGAGGTCACTTGGGAGACCGAAAGTGAGATGATGAAGACGTATCCCCATCTTTTTGAAGGTAACCTTAGTTAGATTTTTGAAATTCGGGGACGAATTTCTTTAAGGGGGAGAGATTGTAACACCTTAGGATAAGGGTTAGTAAATAATTATAATTAAATAATGATTTTTAATAAAAAGTTTACCAAATTGTGTTTTAAGTATTTTTCCTAATTTAATAAACATTTTTCCAAAATTTTCCTAAGCTTGCACACACATGTGCATGTAAACTAGGGTTTTTAAATCAAGGAAATACCACAATTTTTAACTATGGTGGGTTAATTGGGGGATTAATTCTTTTGGATTCTTAAGTGGGTTTTATTAATTAGTTAAAAGTTACTTTAATTTGAATTTTGATCTAGTGTTGACTTGTGAGAAGGAGAGAGAGAGAGGGCATCATGGCTTAGCCATGCTTGCCATTAATGAAGAGAGAGAGTGAGGGGTTGACCCTTGAGTGTAGGTTGTTTTTCTCTCATTTCTTTTTCACTCCAACACTCACAAACACTCACACACACACACTCTTACCTGAACCAGAAGCAGCAGCAGCAACATGGAGGCAGCAGCAGCAGCATGAGAAGCAGCAGCAGCAGCATGAGAAGTAGCAGCAGCAGCAGCAAGAAGTAGCAGCATCAGCAGAGGGAAACAGCAACAGCAGCAAGCATCAACTTCGACTGCAGCCTCTTCTCTTCTCTTCTTCACCTTCCTCCTGCTTCCTAGGGTTAAGTATGAGGTATATTTCCTAACTTGATCCCTAGTTAGCTTAGATTGTGTAGTTTTGCTTCGGTTTATGGATATTGGTGTGTTTTAGAGTGATATGGGGTATTTTGTATGAATCTTGTGCAAACGAAGTAAGTTGTGGTTCCAGTAGGTTGATTGAGGTCTGTGGAGGCCATTGTAACCTAGTTCAACCCCGATTACACTAAAATACCACCAGTTTTCCTATGTGATGCAAAATGTCGTTTTTGTGCAAAAGTGAACTTTTCTGGATCTGCTTTTGACCCGGTGAGTGCAGAATGAAATTGAGTGGACTGTGGCATAGTGGAGTGGAGGTGATACACTAGATGAAACCCGACCCCCTAACTCCCCTTCCCGGCCGCCAAAACCACCATTCTGGCCGCAAATTGCGGCCAGACAGGGGGTGTTTTGGTAATTTTTGGTTTCTGTATGTGTGTTTTTGTGTGTAGGGTATTTTGGTATATATATATTTTTAAGATCAATTCTGTAGGAAAATCTGGGACCAAATACCTGTTTTGCCGTTTTTTCTAAACCTTCGCGACACGCGTGATACGTGAGTAGGTTTGGGTTCTGCGTATCGCAGCGCGTCGGGGTAGTTTCGTGGCGCGTGAGTACACGTTTTAGCGTATCGCGCACACGCGCGATTGGGTTGCGACACAGGTTTCTTGTTGGTTTATAATGTCGCGTTTTGTGACTTAAGCTTATGTGTGATATGTGTATGTGATTCTAGGTTCGCAGGCCAGTGAGACGGACGCTGCGAAGAAGGGCAAGCAAGTGGTTGGATACACCTAGCGCGAGACACGGTGAGTAGATTTCACATCTACGGGGATATCGCCCGCATGGCGTTATGCGTCAGGGCTGATAGGACTTTGTTATTATATATTTCATGCACCCCATAGACTGTCATTGCATATTGCATTCCTTGCTATACATATATACATATTGCTTAGAACTGGTAGAACTGCCATGATCATACTATTGTATATTGTTGTAACTCATCTATATCACGGTGGATCATTGCATTGTAGTTCTTTCTCATGTGACATGACTTGATATACACATTGATGCACCTATCACATCGCAGTTACTTGTATTATTGTTGAGATTTCATATGATTTATGGATTTGGGAACCGTGGCCTTTTCAAATAAGTAACCATTTAAAAACCCGGTTCCCTTGATATGATAATTTGGGGCGTCGCCCCGTGTTTTCTCGGTGCTTGAGGCACGGACTGACGGATGCCCGATGGATTGATTGAGGGCTGACCCGGACTGACGGATGCCCGATGGATTGATTGAGGGCTGACCCGGACTGACGGATGCCCGATGGACTGATATAGGGCTGACCCGGACTGACGGATGCCCGATGGATTGATTGAGGGCTGACCCGGACTGACGGATGCCCGATGGATTGATTGAGGGCTGACCCGGACTGACGGATGCCCGATGGATTGATATAGGGCTGACCCGGACTGACGGATGCCCGATATATATATTGAGAGAGGGATGACCCGGACTGACGGATTCCCGGTACATACTTGAGAGAGGGCTGACCCGGATTGACGGAGCCCGATACAGGATGTTTTGCGTGTCGATGCTAGACACGAGTATTTATGATATTTGGGTGCCGATGTTGGGCACTCGGGATTTCAGGGATATACAGGATATGAGGGCCGATGGAGTACCGGCGTTTGAGATGTTGGGATTTGTAGTGTATACATACTTATGTAGTCCACCTCGATACTTCAAGTAGATACTATATCCTCATGCTCAGCATTCGTTATCACATCTCACCCTGTAGTATATCACCTGATAGAGGACTGGCATTATTATTATTATGCATACTGCCACATCGCATTGATATTATCTGCTGGCATTAGTAGAGCCACGCTACATGTGCATGCTTGCGATTACCTTTATATGTTATCTCTATTCACGAGTTGGCAACTCACCCCCGTTGTGCCGCAGTGCTTGCAGGTTGCCCTGGGGAGTAGTCACGGCTGGCTGTTACCGCATCTTTTGGCACAGATACCCCTTTTGAGCTGAGTTAGCCCTTTTGCTGTTTAGGTGGGTTTTGTACGGTATCTGTTATCTTTCTGTTGTACATTGATGTATCTAGTATTCTCCATCTACTTTTCTGTATTGACTTAGAGACAGTTGTGAGGACGATATGTATGATTTTATATTCTGGTGTCGAGCTCGCATGTGAGCCGGCTTTGTTTTATGCAGTCTTATCTTTATGATATTGTCCTTGTTTTACTGTGTATTCTTCGCTACGGCGTCGTATATCATATTGTGATGCTACATTCTTGTCACTTGTTATTTCTGCTACACCTTGTGTTTACCCGACTTTCGGGTCTAATGTTTTAAAGGGGAAATGTTACCAAAATTATAAAACTTGTAACTTTCGAACTTAAAAAGGTTTTCTACTAAATAAATGGAAGTTTTTCGGACATGTACGATTGTTTTACAAAATGTTTTAAAATCACTCTATATTTATTGGTTTTGATTTCTGGGTTCGGCTTACTTAGCCGCGTTACGCCTGTAGACGTTGCGTGGTTAAGTGCCGGTCACGAGCCAAATTCTCGGGTCGTGACATCTACAATGGTTAAGTCTTTCTTGACTTAACTATGGTTGCAATTGTAATGATATTAACATTTCATTATTCATCACAAAAGGATTTATTCATTCTTCTTCTTCTTCCTTGAGCTCAAAAAAAAAAAAAGCTTTCTAGGTTTTTATTTTGTGATGGATTAGTGTGAGAATTTGATAATAAAAGAGAGCATAAATCCTACTTCATCATCCTCAACTAATCTAGCCAATTAGATTAGGTTTTTCACTTCATTAGTGAGTGAGAGCTTGAGTTAAAGAAACTTCAAACTAGATCATCTTCGAGAAGGAAGACTTCAAGCAAGCATGGATCATTCGGGTTGTGGAGCCTCTCTTGAGTCCGGGAGATCATGGATCGCGGCGAAGGGACTTCTACTCGGAGCTTATGAAGCGAAGGAGCGGACTACAAAGGTTGTAATCCCTCTCTCTTAGTTGTAAAGATGTTTACTTGCATGTTTAACCCTAATTATCTAGCAAAGATCCTCGCTTTGGGTTGTTCGGCACGTCTAAATTTTAAATCGGGCATGGTTGATGCTTTATAGACCCTTGTGACAGTACCTAGTAACCCTACAGTGGTATCAGAGCCTAGCTAGAGTATTAGGCGACGTGTATACGAAGTTAAAACTCTGATCGAACCCCGAAACTTCGAAATAGACCCCCTCTCTGGAAATTTTTTTAAAATGTGATTTTTTCTGCATTAAAAATACTCTAAAAAATCAGCAGGGAATTCTAAGGATTACTGTGAAACACGAGCCCCCAATACCCTCAAGTCGCCCCGGAACCGCGGCAGGAACCTGCTTCGCGCGGCGGTTCCGCGGCCGAACTTTAGTATTAGCGACACGTGTTTTTAGGGTTCATTCGTAGGTATTTGTACATGCTTCTGGGTATTTTTAATCTTACTCAAGTGTTGAGTTTTCTGGGGATATTTTGTAATCGTTGATTCGATCGGAAAGTTTAACTTCGTTCTGTTTTCCGGATAATTTAGAAAGTATTAAAATGTTCGAACGGATATCAATAATTCACTTTTTCCCGACACGAAAAACTTTCAAGTGTTGAATTTTTCTTGAGTTTAAATCTTTCGGAAAAACATGCAAGCATATATGTGGACCCTCTTGAAGAACGTAACTTTAACTCGATTATATGACCGTCAAAACTTCCACTGAATCCTAGGTTTTGTGGTAGTTTGGCGTTGCCACATGTGAGGCGTTGGTTTGACCCTTCTATGGCTGGTTCACTAGGGCTGTGACATGTTCTGGGATTTTGGACTCCGCTCAAGTGTTGAGCTATTTGGGAAATATTGGGTATTTGATTATTCGATCAGAAAGTTTAATATTGTCTCTTTATCTGAAGTGTGATACAATATGTAGAATTCATATAGTTAGGCATGAAATGCCAAGTATGTGATATTTCGGATTTACGATGTCTAAAGAGATTGTGGATTCCAAATGTTGTAGTTTTACACTTTCTTTTCTGTGACCGTAAGCATAGTATATGGGGTATCCCCGGCTTCGTTTCTATACATCAACGACAATCGGGATACACATACTTGCTTACGTTGATGATATGAGATATTATGTGTTGCTGTGATATGTTATATTGGATCGTCGTGTTCTGAATAGCCGGGGTTTTTATGTGAGATGAGAATTTTTATTCTCATTCATGTAAAATTCAATTGTATGTAATATTCTTTTATTGGGGCACTTCCGGGCTGAGGTTGTTGTCACCTTTGTATATTATTTATTTTTCCGCATTAGGTAGACCCAAGGAGGGGAGCACAAGTAACCGGGTTCTAGGGTACAGTGGGAGGCCATCTCGAGGAGTCGAGACCGGGTCTCCTAACCCTAGAATTGGCAGTGTTGCTTGCTGCTCTCGTCGGGGTCTAGGGATGTGGGTTTGGCTATTCATCGCGACCGTGGAATCCGTGTTTTATACAGGCTCGAAATAAAACACGGACGTCCTAGTATATCTAATATTTCATATGTTATCTTCTGCTGCAATGTTCTGTGATTAGATCATATTACCGCATGAGATGAATGCTTATACTATATATATATATATATATATATATATATATATATGCTGATATATAAATATTACAGCTTTCGTTTCTTCTGTGATACTTAGGAAGCATAAGCTGATGGGATTTATTAATGAGATTAATAAAAGAAAAGAAACCTAAAAGATGTTGTAGAATCAAAACTTTATAAAAAGGGTAGCTACAGTTTTGCTTTGCACAGCGGTATATATGATATACCCTGCAGCTTATTCGATGAGGAAAGAGCCGAGATCCCTTCACCAGGAGTGACCTCTTTAGAAAAACTGGCAGATGCTACAAACTCACGGTTTAGTTTTTGACAGCTTCTATAGTTCTTGCTTTGCACAGCGGTATATATGATATACCCTGCACCTTATTCGATGGGGAAAGAGCCGAGATCCCTTCACCGGGAGTGACCTCTTTAGCGAAACTAGAAAAGCCTAAAAAACACTCCTTTTCAAAATCACTTGTTTCTACAACGATATCAAGTTCATTACGCAATAGGTTTTCTGAAAAACCTGTCGTAGCCCTCCGTCATTTCAGATAAATCCTACTTAGTATTCGTGCTGTGTTTGTTGACCTTGTCAAGGCACAGTGTACGGTAGCTAATTAATGTTTATCTGTTAAAACATGAGATGTGATTGGATTAGGGTATTCGTATGGCCTTGTTGACCTTGTCAAGGGTCATGCGGGTAGGTTTAATTCAATCGGGAAATGACGGGTTGAACTTGATTTGCGATTTATGGATCGTTGACCTTGTCAAGGTCATAGATCGTTAGGGGAAAAATATTATCGGGAACTTCAAGTGTTGAAATTTGCAATGAGATTGCATACCTACTATGAGATAGTTGGATCCCGATACCCACTGCGAGTAAGAGTTACTCCTGGGAGAATTTTACACAGGACAATTAGCCGATCAAGTAGGTGTCTAGAAAGGTGTTAACGGGGTTATGCCTCTGGGAAAACGAGGTTTACTTTAATTAGGTCCGTGCGAAAGCACGGGGAACCTCCCTCAAAGTACCAACACTGGCCTGGCTGAAAGATTGGCGAACTTGTAAGGTGTAATTAATCCTGGCTAGTCTTTCCTTTTAGGGTTTGAAGGAAGATTTGATAAAAACAGTAGGAGACATCCTGATTAGATAAGATAATAACCAATCTAATCTTGCAAGAGCATACGCTAAAGTGTTTTCTTCTCTCTCTCTCCAGGTAGCAACCATGTCAGGCCTTAATCAAGATAATAATATGGATGTATTGACTGAACCCGCTTATTATACTGAGCAAGGGAATGTTGGTCCCGTTCTTTCTTATAAGTGTTATAAGACTGATCAGGGAATATGAGAATATCTGGATTCTCACGCCGCCCAAACGAAGAACAAGCATGTTGATGCACCTTCTTTGGGTGTGTTAGTTATTGAGAACTGTTTCTCAGTTCACCCTACATCCTGGGTATTAGATACCGGATCAGGATCCCACATATGTAATTTGTTACATGGGCTACGTAAAGGTAGAGAACTAGGAAAGGGTGATCATTCCGTAATAGTAGGGAATGGTACACATATTGCAGCCAAAGCAGTTGGCGAATATCACCATGTATTACCTAGTAGTAATACATTGATTCTGAATGAGTGCTATTATATACCGAACATGATGTGCAATATTATATCAGTTTCTTTATTAAGTAAAGAAAGATATAATTTTGTAATACAGGATAATGTTATGAAAATCTTCCTAAATCAAAAGTTGATTGGATCAGGCTTGTTACATAATGGCATATTCATTCTCAATCAAAATACAGTCCTTAATATACAAAACACACACAAGAGGAAGAGTTTAGAAATGAACGAATCCTTCTTGTGGCATTGTAGACTTGGTCATATCAATGCGACACGGCTAGCTAAGTTACATAAAGATGGATATTTGAATCCGTTCGAATTATCATCTTATGAAACTTGCCATTCATGTCTCAAAGGCAAAATGACCAAAACTCCATTTAGTGGACATGGAGAAAGAGTTACCGAACTCTTAGGGATGGTACATAGTGATGTATGTGGTCCAATGTCTACACATGCCAGAAACAGTTTTTCCTACTTCATTATATTCACTGACGATCTCTCAAGATTCGGGCATGTGTTCCTGATGAAACACAAGTCTGGAGCTTTTGAGAAATTCAGAGAATATAAGCACGAAGCAGAGAACCAAACGGGCAAAAGTATTAAGAACCTTCGATCTGATCGAGGAGGAGAATACTTAAGCAATGATTTTCTGGATTATCTAAAAGAGAATGGGATTCTCACTCAGCTTACTCCTCCTTATACACCATAGCACAACGGTGTATCGGAGCGGAGGAATCGCACCCTATTAGATATGGTGTGCTCTATGATGAGTAATGCTGAGTTACCTATTTCCTTCTAGGGGTATGCACTAGAGACAGCAGCATACCTATTGAATCAAGTTTCGTCTAAATCTGTACCTACCACACCATATGAGATATGGAGTGGGAAGAGACCGTATCTTAAACGAGTTAAGATATGGGGTTGTCCGGCCTATGTCAAAAGGCAAATTCCGGACAAACTCGAGGCACGATCAGTTCTTTGCAAGTTTGTAGGATATCCGAAGAATTCTTATGGTTATTTTTTCTACCACAGTGAGGAGCAAAAAGTGTTTGTTGCTCAACATGCCACCTTTTTAGAAAAGGAATTTCTTGCAAAAGAGATTAGTGGATCTGAGGTAGAACTGGAAGAAGTTCCAGCAACACAAACTGCAACTGAAGATTTAGTGGAACCAGAGGATTCAGTAGTACCCGACGAACCCCAACCTCTCCACCGATCTAGTAGGGTTTCTCATCCACCTGAGAGATACTATGGTTTTCTCGTTGATGGTGGGAGCGAGGATTGCATCATGGAAGATGATGACCCGGCTAGTTTCGAGCAGGCCATCACGATTGGTGACTCTGTGAAATGGCTGGATGCAATACGATCTGAGATGGAATCCATGTACACCAACAAAGTATGGACTTTGGAAGTTGCTCCTGAAGGAGTAAAACCCATTGGGAGCAAATAGATCTTTAAAAGGAAACTTGGTGTAGATGGAAAAGTTAAGACTTTCAAAGCTAGACTTGTTGCAAAGGGTTTTCGTCAAAGACCAGGTGTGGATTATCGAAACCTTTTTCTAGTGGCTATGCTTAAGTCCATCCGGAACTTACTTGCCATTGCTGCATACCATGACTACGAAATCTGGCAAATGGATGTTAAGACCGTCTTTCTAAACGGTGATTTAGAAGAGTGCGTGTACATGACTCAGCCAGAGGACTTCATAGATAGTGGGAGCAGCGGAAAGGTGTGCAGGCTGCTTAAATCCATTTATGGGTTAAAGCAAGCATCGCGGATTTGGAACATCTGTTTTGATGTTGTAGTCAAAGAGTTTGACTTCATCAAAAACATAGATGAACCTTGTATTTACAAGAAGGTTGCAGAGAGTAAGGTTGTATTCCTCGTATTGTACGTGGATGACATACTCTTGATAGGAAATGATGTTCCTATGCTGCACTATGTCAAGCTCTTCTTATCACAAAGATTCTCAATGAAAGATCTAGGTGATGCCTCCTGCATACTGGGAATCAGGATCTATAGAGATAGATCTAAACGGATACTGGGATTGTCCCAATCCAGGTACATTGACACCATAGTAAAGAGGTTTAGTATGGAAGAATCCAAGCGTGGGAACCAACCCACGATCTCTGGACTCATTTTCTCCAAAGAGATGTCTCCCAAGACAGATTTGGAGAGAGCTCGCATGCAAGGGATACCCTATGCTTCGGCAGTAGGCTCTATCATGTATGCGCTATGTACCAGACCCGATGTAGCATACTCACTAAGTAGTGAGTCGGTATCAAGCAGATCCTGGAGAGAGTCACTGGACAGCTGTGAAGAACATTCTCAAGTACTTGAGAAGGACTAAAGAGATGTTCTTGGTGTATGGTAATGGAGAACTCCAGGTGGAGTCCTTTACTGATTCAAGCTTCCAAAGTGATAAGGACGACTCTAAGTCGCACTCGGGATTTGTCTTTACCCTCAATGGAGGGGCGGTATGTTGGAAGAGTTCCAAACAGGATACCGTTGTAGACTCGACGATGGAGGCTGAATACATCGTTGCCAACGATGCTGCTAAAGAGGCTGTCTGGATAAAGAAGTTCATCACTGAACTTGGTGTGGTTCCATTCATTGAGCATCAAATACCTCTGTATTGCGATAACAATGGAGCTGTGGCTTTGGCCAAGGAACCCAGGTCCCATCCGAAGTCCAGACATATTCTGAGGCGGTATCACCTGATCAGGGAGATAGTTGATCGCCGGGAGATCGAGGTCAGGAGAGTTGATACGAAGGACAACACTGCGGATCCACTCACGAAGGCCATTCCCCAGATACAGTTTGCGAGATTATTCGGGATGCTAGGTATGAGATACTACAACAGCTGGCCTTAGTGCAAGTGGGAGATTGTTAGTTATATATGATGTATATAACTAGAGGCCATTGTTGTACATATGATGTATATTATAATGGATGCTTGGATATATATAGAGATGACTTTCTTGCTCGTCATGATAGTATGCTATTTGGTTTCTCTTTATCTTAACATGTTGACCTGTATTTGTTTACTGTTTTACTCTCACATATTGATAAAGCCTTTAGGATATGTACTCGACTACTGGGACTATGATGAGATCATACTAGTGGGGCCAGGGTAGTCAACGAGTACATCCTATAACTATTCCTAGTCGAGGGTGTATCGAGACAGGGCATCGATACACCAGGGTAGACTAGCGTATACGCATCTTGACCCATATGATGGGCGATGGATGATTCCATATCCATCGATGTTTGACATCAAGGATGGTTTACGGGTGCTCAGTGGAGACTGGGTACACTGGACGGACTCGCCGAGAACTCCCAGATGGTATTATACCTCACGTCAGATGGCAGTTCTCCGGTGACACTGGTACATGTTAGTTTGTAGACCCGAGATCGTCATAGAGTCTTGTGTGATTTCCACTGTGCTTTGATTTCCGCCTTACCACGTCCAAGAAGGCGTGCAAAACGGTGGCTTTTGGGTACAGTCCCGAATCACATGGAGGCAATGAGCGATAAGAGAGGATTCGTCTCTCCCGGTATAGGGAGTTGATGTTGTGCTGTGTTCGATTGGCTATAACTGGAAGTCCCTGGCCAGGGCTGATATAGAGATTTACTGGTAAGTGTTACCAGTAGTTTCTCGATCTGTTATGAGCCTCACATCGACACGACTTATCGGTTACTAGGGTCTGACGTATACCACCTCTAGACTAGATATGCAACATATCAGACGAAGAGACCGGACTGTACGGGAGTGTTACTGATTGGATTCACAGGAGAATGTACAGGCTTGCTTGTTGATCTTCTGATCGCTCAATACCTGGGTGGTTGTTACGTTTAGCCGTTCGCTTGTAGCTTGTGGGTGTTTGATATGATCATCACCTGCTACCGGCGTATTGACGATTCTTTAGAGTCCTACACAGAGGTTTCTTGACTCAGACAAAACGGAGTAGGAGCACATATGTGATATGTGCAGGACCGAGGATAATATGATATGAGATACCGTATTCTATTCTCGCGATATTTTTTATATGAGCCGGGTCATCGGATCAAGTGTTGATTCGATGAATCGGTACATGATATATTAGTCGGTTATATGCGATATAGCCGGATTGTCGGATCAAGTGTTGATTCGATAATTTAATGTATAATTATATATGTGATATATTACATTACATTATCTAATTTTTGCTCGCTTTATTATTTCATTTTCTCACCGGATAATACATTAATATATATGCGATATATGTTAATTGTATTATTTTCTTTTGTTACAAAAATATATTATATATGTGATATATAATATTGTAACATGTTATGATTATAAATGCAACATGATTAGTGGAGATTAAACATGGTTAGGGTTTGATTTGGGTTAGCTTATTCATGAAGCTTCTAGAAACTTTTCTTTTGTTTCTTGCAAAGATATTATGGTTGATATTTTTGGAGATATTTTCCTAACCCAACCCACACCCTTTAACCCTAATCAATTCTCTACAATGGTTAAGTCTTTCTTGACTTAACCATGGTTGCAATTGTAATGATATAAGCATTTCATTATTCATCACAAAAAAAATTATTCATTCTTCTTCTTCCTCGAGCTCAAAAAAAAAAAAACTTTCTAGATTTTTATTTTGTGATGGATTAGTGTGAGAATTTGATAATAAAAGAGAGCATAAATCCTACTTCATCATCCTCATCTAATCTAGCCAATTAGATTAAGGTGTTTACTTCATTAGTGAGTGAGAGCTTGAGTTAAAGAAACTTCAAGGTAGGTCATCTTCGAGAAGGAAGACTTCAAGCAAGCATGGATCAATCGGGTTGTGGAGCCTCTCTTGAGTCCAGGAGATCATGGATCGCGGAGAAGGGACTTCTACTCGGAGCTTATGAAGCGAAGGAGCGGACTACTGTTGGAGATAGTGCCCTCAGAGTCAATTATTGGATCACAGGCACGTGATTGCAATGATTGAGGAAGGACCTATTCCGGTAGGACAGTCTTACTCGAGATGATAGTATGCTATCTGGTTTATCTTTATCATCGTGTACTGCTTTAGGTGACCTTACAGGTCGCTATTACACGTTGATAGAGCCCCTAGGATTCTTGCTTGACTGCCAGCAGTATAAGGGCGATCATATACGTGGGAGCTGGTAGTCTATAAGCACATCCTTAAAAGGTCCCTAGTCATGGGAGTTTCGAGACAGGGCATCGATACTCCAGAGTAGACTAGTGTATACAGTCGAGACCCCGACGAGGGGCGGTGGCCGGTCTCACAAGCCACTGGTGTCAGTTGGTTCACCTAAGATGTATACAGATGCTCATTGGGTTATGAGTACACCAGACAGGACTCGCCGGGAACATGCTAGTTGGTCTTATACCTGACGTCAGATAGCAGTTCCCTGGTGACATGTGTACAGGTTAGTTCATCGACCTGAGATCGTCATTTGTCTCGTGTGAGTTCCCACTGTGCTTTGATTACTACCCTACCACGCTCAAAGGAGACGTGCAAACAGGTTTTAGTTGGGTACAGTCCCGAGCCACATAGAGGTAGTGAGCGGATCTGCAGGGGTTCGTCTCTCCCGGTATTGGGGGTGAGGTCGCGCTGTGTCTAGGAGAGCCCTTACACGAAGTCCTTGGCCAAGGCAGGAGATTTACTGGTAGGTATTCCAGTAGTATCTCAGGGTGTTCTGGGCTACACTCCGACATGACTTGTACCGCTTTTGGGGGTCTGACTTTTACCAACCCCCTAGGCCCGCCATGCGATGCTCATAGACGAACGGACCGGACTGTACGGATATTATCACTGACAGGCTCAGTAGGGTGTCAGGATGAGTTCGCTCATCGACGTCCCTTTTGGTCAATACCTGGTAGCCCGTTACGTATAGGCTAATACCTCTGACGTGCTAGTGGTTAAATCCACAACCAAAGTATTGACGAGTCTTTAGAGTCCCCCACAGACCAGTTTCTCAAGTTTCGGGCGAAACGCTGTAGAGGCCGTATGGAGATATGGCAGGGTTCGATTAGATACGTGCGGTATTGCACGGATCATGATCGGACGGATAATACTAGCGGGCTTTGGTTTAAGCCGGATCCTAGTATTGTACAGTGTAGATTTGTCTCATTGCATTTGTATTCGGTCGGAATATAAATGCAGGTATGTATATACAATAGCGGGGTTTTCCTGTAATTTATTACATGATCAGTTTTCTGAAGTTGCCAGTTTGTTTTTCCGTTTCGGCCAATTTTCTTTGTATCTTTCATTGGCTGAAAATTGGTGGAGGAGGGCTTATTTGCACTTGTGCAAATTAGCATTGGTGGAGGAGGGCTTATGTGCATTTGTGCAAATAAGCATTGTGGAGGGTGGTCTTTGCATATTGTTGTGTCATGATAGTTCCACCATCACATTGACTTCTTAGTTCATGATGGTTCATGATGGCTTGACCTTTTGGAGTTATGATTAGGTTGTTGGAGTGTTGGTTTGGTTGATGATCATTTTCTTCTCATCATTTCTCTCTTGCATGATTGATACACCCCCTTGGTTTTTCTCTCTCTCCCCTCACCATTTTTTTGGCCGGCCATTATGGGGTAGGGGCTGTCCCAATTTTTGGGTGGGGAATTACTCTCATTTGGCTTTGTAAAATCATATAGCTCCTCCTCCAAAAGTTCATATCTCATACCTCCACCAAAAGGCAACTTCCTACAACCCCATAAGACACATAGATCTACACTACATTCTACAGCAACTCTTGGACACGTCGGCTCGCCAACTTCGT
The DNA here is from genome assembly GCA_030015575.1 of Agapanthus africanus. Lineage (NCBI taxonomy): Eukaryota > Viridiplantae > Streptophyta > Magnoliopsida > Asparagales > Amaryllidaceae > Agapanthus > Agapanthus africanus. The sequence goes on along the minus strand of JASDDO010000012.1, from coordinate 344,228,436 downwards.
GCCCGAGTTGCCTCGGTCCAGAGGTGGGAGCCCGTAAAAGAAGCCGGCGAAGTGGTGCCCTTCCGACGAGGAGTTGAAGACCGGAGATTCCGCGGGGAGATCGGGACGACGACGAGAAGACCGAAGGACACGGATCGCTCGGTATATCTCTCTACCCCTTTTCTAGTTAGCTAGGACTAGATTAATGGCCCGATCTGGGTTTTTAGTGCGCGGTGGTGCCGGTTCAAAAGTTAAAGTAAATTATTGTTTCCGCAATTTGGCCTCGGATTGACGGCCGGGGCGCCGCCGTGCACTTACAACTACAAAGGTTATGATCCCTCTCTCTTAGTTGTAAAGATGTTTACTTGCATGTTTAACCCTAATTATCCAGCAAAGATCCTCGCTTTGGGTTGTTCGGCACGTCTAAATTTTAAATCGGGCATGGTTGATGCCTTATAGACCCTTGTGACAGTGCCTAGTAACCCTACAGGTCTAGGGATGTGGGTTTGGCTATTCATCGCGACCGTGGAATCCGTGTTTTATACAGGCTCAAAATAAAACACGGACCTCCTAGAATATCCAATATTTCATATGTTATCTTCTGCTGCTGATATACTGTGATGTGATCATTTTATATGCGTGAGACGAATGCTTTATTATTGTATACATGATATATAATAAACGTTGCTTATGTTTTGCACCCGCGCTAGTCCCGTCCCGGTATGCCGTTAGTTAAGTAACCTAACGGTGCATAACGTGACACTGTGGCGAATGCGGATGGTATAAGCGTACGTTGTATTTTCATTTCTTCTGTGATGCTTCGGAAGCATAAGTGATGGGAATTCATTAATGAGATTAATAAAAGAAAAAGAAACCTAAAAGATGTTGTAGAATCAAATTTTGAAAAAGGGTAGCACCTGTCTTTGCTTTGCATAGCGATATTCCTTGTAGAATATCCAACACCTTATTCGATAAGGAAAGAGCCGAGATCCCTTCACCGGGAGTGACCTCTTTAGCGATACTAGCAGATGCTACAACTCACTCGGTTCTATTTTTTATTGCTTCTATAGTTCTTGCTTTGAATAGCAGTATTTATGAAATATCCTGCACCTTATTCGATAAGGAAAGAGCCGAGATCCCTTCACCGGGAGTGATCTCTTTAGCGAAACTAGTAAAATGCTAAAAAACGTTCCTTTTCAAAATCACTTGTTTCTACAACGATTTCAAGTTCGTTACGACAAAAGGTTTTCTGAAAAACCCGTCGTAGCCCTCCGACATTTTAGATATGTAATATTTAGTATTCGTGCTACGTTTGTTGGCTTTCGTCAAGGCATAATGTGCGGTAGCTACTTACTGTTCATCTGCAGCATATGATGTGATTGGATTAGTGTAGTCGTACGGCTTTGTTGGCTTTCGTCAAGGGTCGTGCGGGTGGGTTTAATTCAATCAAGAAATGTACGGGTTGAACTTGACTAGCGGACTATGGTGTTGGATATACGTATGCCCTAGAGGCCATTATATGATATTGTATGTACCGGCATGTATATATATATATATATATTCATGGGACATTCTTGCTCGATATGATAGTATGCTATCTGGTTGCACCTTTTATCTTGACATGTTCATTTGATCGTGCTTTTATTCATTTGGTACATGTTGATATAGCCCTTAGGATGATGCAGGACTACTGAGATTATGATGCGGATCATACTAGTGGGACAGAGTAGTCTATGAGCATATCCTTGAAATGTTCCTGGTCGTGGGTGTATTGAGACGGGGCATCGATATCACCAGAGTAGACTAGCGTATACGTTGCTTGTCCCATATGATGGGCGATGGATGATCCCATATCCATTGGTGTGGTGACACCAAAGATCGTATACGGGTGCTCAGTGGAGACTGGGTACACCGAACGGGCTCGCCGAGAACTCCTATGTGGTATTATATCTATCGTCGGATAGCAGTTCTCAGGTGACACTGGTACAGGTTAGTCTGTAGACCCGAGATCGTCATAGAGTTTTGTGTGTCTCCCACTGTACTTTGATCTCCACCCTACCACAGCTCAACTGAGTCGTGCAAACAGGTGGATTTTGGGTACAGTCCCGAGGCATATGGAGGCAATGAGCGATAGGAGTGGTTTCGTCTCTCCCGGTATTGGGGGTTGATGTTGCACCATGCACGATTGGCTATAACAGAAAGTACCTGGCCAGGGATGCTGAGATTTACTGATAAGTGTTATCAGTAGTTTCTCGATCTGTTATGAGCCATATACTGGCATAACTTATCTGAGTTATTGGGGTCGACGATACTATCCCTAGACCTGATATGCAGCATATTTAACGAAGAGACCAGACTGTACGGTAAGTGTTGCCAGTTGGATCGGCGGAAGTTTTAGCAGATTTGCTTGTGTTTCTTCTGATCGCTCAATACCTATGAGCCGTTACGTACTGCTTGTGCCATTGACGGTTTGTGGGCATGTGATGTGATCACTGCCTACTGCTAGCGTATTGACGAGTCTTAAAGTCGCACAAAGGAGTCTCCTAGCTCAGGCGAAATGATTTGGGGTGCATATTGTTAGGTTTACCTAGCACCTCATGAAGGGTTTGGAAGCATCACATTTACCAAAGATTAAATTTTTTGGGTGCTAAGTAAGCATACAAAGAATCAATCCTAGAAAATTAGGGTTTCATAACTTTAAACCACACCACAAGTAACAAAGGCTAGGGTTTTGAGAGTACAACCTTTGTAGCTCCCTATGCTAGACTCCTTGGCCACTTGAGAGTTGGAAAACGGTTAGCTTGAGGTCTTCTAACGTCCACGACGATCCACCCGAAGCTCCTTTGTCCAAGCTTGCAACTTCACTTGATCAAGAGAAAGAAATGAAGCTAACACTCTAAACAAGTGGGCAAGACTTGTGTAGAATGATGTTGTGGTGGCTATTCTCACTTCAAAATCCTAACTTGGTGAGTAATTTGCTCACTAGAGAAATCTAGAGAGCAAAAGAAGAAGGAGGAAGAAGATGATGGCCTTTTTAAACAAGAGTAAAAGATAAACTCATATGAAAAATGGAAAATATATATATATTTTTTTACTTCTCATCACAAACCATGGTTATATTACATGGATATTTATTTCACTTGAGTTAAAACAAAAGAGGAAGATTAACTCATGGTTAATAAGTAGGTGAGCATGGTTAGTTGAAGAAGAATGTAGAATCAAGACCATGAATTATCCTTTTCTTTTTCTTTTTGTTTTAACACAAATAGAAATAATAATCCATATAAATAACCAAGGTGTGAGTCTTATATTGCCACCATTTTCTATGTATATACAACCATAAAGGATGATGTATGTATGTATGTGTGCATGCACATCCATATGTGCATGAATCAAGAAAGAATGCATACATGCATGCATACATCCAAAAATACAAGAAATGATTTCTAGTGAGAAACTAATGGTTAAATGATAAATCAACACTTGATTTATCAATCCGGCCATATCACATACGACCCTACCAAAAGCAAGCCGCCCGATCAATATACGGTATCTCATATGCACATTTTAACCGGGTCCATGCGCATATCGCATACGCGCACCACAACGTTTCGCCTGGACTAGGTAACTCCTTTGTGGGACTCTAAGACTCGTCAATACGCCGGCAGTGGGTGATGATCATATCAAGCACCCCCAATCCGCAAGCGGTCAGCTAAACGTAACGGCCACCCGGGTATTGAGCGATCAGAAAAAAACAAGCGAACCTGCTACAACTCCCGTCGAGCCAACCGGCAACACTACCGTACAGTCCGGTCTCTTCGTCAGATATGCTGCATATCGAGCCTAGGGATGGTCACGTCGACCCCAATAACTCAATAAGTCATGCCGGTGAATGGTCTATAACAGATCGAGAAACTACTGATAACACTTATCAGTAAATCTCAGCAGCCCTGGCCAGGGACTTACTGATATAACCAGTCGAGCACAGCACAGCATCAACTCCCAATACCGGGAGAGACGAAACCCCTCCTATCGCTCATCGCCTTCGTGTGTCTCGGGACTGTACCCAACGGCCACATGTTTGCACGACTCAGTAGAGCCGTGGTAGGGTGGTAATTAAAGTACAGTGGGAGAGCACACAAGACTCTATGACGATCTCGGGTCTACAGACTAAACTGCATCAGTGTCACCTGAGAACTGCTATCCGACGATAGATATAATTCCATATAGGAGTTCTCGGTGAGTCCGTCCAGTGTACCCAGTCACCACTGAGCACCCGTATACGATCTCGATGTCAAACATAGATGAATGTGGGAACATCCATCGCCCATCATATGGGTCTAGTATCATATACGCTAGTCTACTCTGGTATATCGATGCCCCGTCTCGATACACCTACGACTAGGGACATTTCAGGATATGCTTATAAACTACAGATGTCCCACTAGTATGATCTCTATCATAATCACTGTAGTCAAGCCAATATCCTCAGGGCTTTATCAACATGTGTGAATGAGTAAAAGCATGATCAAATCAACATGTCAGAAAAAGAAGAACCAGATAGCATACTATCATGTCGAGCAAGAATGTACACTGAATATATATATATATATATATATATTCATATATAAATACATCCACTATCTCATAATGTCCTTTAGGGCATACATATATCCAACAATCTCCCACTTGCACTAAGGCCAGTTATTGGCGTATCTCATACCCAACATCTCAAAAAGTTGCTCATGCTGCGGCTGAGGGAGGGTCTTGGTGAGTGGATCCGCGGCGTTATTCTTTGTGTCTACTCTTTTAATCTCGATCTCGCGGCGATCTACAATCTCCCAGATCAAATGAAAGCGCCTAAGGATGTGTCTGGACCGCTGATGGGACCTGGGCTCCTTGGCTAACGCCATAGCCCCATTATTATCACAATACAATGGTATTGGATCAATAATGGTTGGAACTACTCCTAGCTCAGAGACGAACTTCTTCATCCAGACGGCTTCCTTGGCGGCATCATTTGCAGCAATGTACTCAGCCTCCATCGTAGAGTCTGCAACGGTATCCTGTTTGGAACTCTTCCAACTTACCGTCCCTCCATTGAGGGTAAATACAAACCCAGAGATAGATTTGCTGTCGTCCTTATCTCTCTGGAAGATTGAATCGGTAAAGGCCTCCATTTGGAGATCTCCATTACCATACACCAAGAACAATTCTTTAGTCCTTCGTAAGTACTTAAGAATGTTCTTCACAGCTATCCAGTGATTCTTCCCTGGGTTGGATTGATACCTGCTTACAACACTAAGTGCATAAGCTACATCTGGGCGTGTACATAACATCGCATATATTATAGATCCTACTGCCGAAGCATAGGGTATAATGCTCATGCGAGCTCTCTTCATCGGTCTTTGGACAAGAATCCTTGGAGAGAGTGACCCCATGGCAAGCGGGTAAGGCACCCCGCTTGGAGTCTTCCATACTAAACCTTTTTAGGATGGTGTTGATGTACCTGGTTTGGGACAATCCCAATAACTTTTTGGATCTATCCCTATAGATCCTTATGCACAGGATGTATGTGGCATCACCCAGGTCTTTCATGGAGAACCTTAGTGATAAGAAAGATTTGACCGATTGTAGCATAGGAATATCATTTCCTATCAGAAGAATGTCATCCACGTACAATACGAGGAATGTGACAGCTCTCCCTACAGCCTTCTTATAAACACAAGGTTCATCTGGATTTTTGATGAAATCAAATTCTTTGATAACATCATCGAAACAGATGTTCCAACTCCGTGATGCCTGCTTTAACTCATATATGGATTTAAGCAATCTACATGCTTTCCCGCCGCTCCCACTGTCAATGAAGCCCTCCGGCTGATCCATATAAACGCATTCTTCTAAATCCCCATTTAGAAATGCAGTTTTAACGTCCATCTGCCAGATTTCATAGTCATAGTGAGCAGCAATAGCAAGTAGGATCCGAATGGATTTAAGCATGGCTACGGGCGAAAAAGTCTCGTCATAGTCCAAATCTGGTCTTTGACGAAAACCCTTCGCCACAAGTCTTGCCTTGTAGGTTTCTACCTGCCCATCTACACCAATCTTTCTTTTAAAGATCCATTTGCATCCCACAGGTTTTACCCCAGGGGGTACAACGTCCAAAGTCCAAACTTTGTTGGTGTACATAGACTCCATTTCGGATCTCATGGCATCCAGCCACTTCACAGAGTCACCACTCGTGATAGCTTGCTGAAAACTGGTAGGATCATCATCCTCTATGATGCAGTCTTCTCTGTCACCATCAATGAGGAAACCGTAGTACCTCTCCGGTGGGCGAGAAGTCCTACCAGACCTACGGAGTGGCTGAGGTTCCTCAGTTTCTATTGCAACAGCCGGTTCAACCAAGTCGTCATTTGTAGTTTGTGTCTCTAGAATCTCTTCTAGATCCACCACTTTGCCATCATCTTTATCTGTGAAAAACTCTTTTTCTAAGAATGTGGCATACTGAGAAACAAACACCTTTTGTTCCTCCTTGTGGTAGAATAGATATCCATAAGAGTTCTTTGGATATCCCACAAAGTTACACATGATCGACCGTGTCTCGAGTTTGTCCGGATTCTGCTTTTTAACATAGGCGGGGCAACCCCAAATCTTAATTCTTTTAAGAGATGGTCTCTTCCCATGCCATATCTCATATGGGGTGGTAGATATGGTTTTGGTTGGAACCCTGTTCAAAAGAAACGCTGCAGTCTCCAATGCATGCCCCCAAAATGAGACAGGTAACTCAGCATCACTCATCATGGATCGGACCATATCTAATAGGGTCCTATTCCGTCGTTTAGACACACCGTTGTGTTGTGGTGTGTAAGGAGGAGTGAGCTGAGAGAGAATCCCATTCTCTTTTAGGAAGTTTGCAAATTCTGTACTAAGGTACTTCCCACCTCGATCTGATCGAAGCATCTTGATACTCAAGCCGGTTTGTTTTTCTACTTCTTGTTTATATTCAGTGAATTTCTCGAAAGCTTCGGACTTGTGCTTTAATAAAAATACATGACCGAATCTAGAGAAATCGTCAGTGAAAGTAATGAAGTAAGAAAAAACGCCTCTAGCCTGTGTAGACATTGACCCACATACATCACTATGTATGAGTCCCAGGAGCTCGGTAGCTCTTTCTCCGTGTCCGGTAAACAGAGTTTTGGTCATTTTACCCTTGATACAGGACTGACAAGTCGCATAAGATTTATATTCAAAGAAGTTTAAATATCCATCTTTGTGTAACTTGTTTAGTCTTGTTTCGTTAATATGACCAAGTCTACAGTGCCAAAGAAAAGCTTCATTTATTTCTGAAAGTTTTCTTTTATTAGTATGTTGTATGCTGAAAACTGTGTGTTGATTTAGGACGTATATCCCGTTATTAAGTGTACCATACCCAACCAACATTTGATTCAGGTGAATGTTCATAACATTGTTCTGCAATACAAAATTATATCCTTCATTGTCTAACAAAGAAACAGATATTATATTACAAAGTATACTTGGTACAAAATAACATGGGTTCAAAACCAATATACACCCAGATGGCAACCCCAAGTGATACTCTCCCACTTGTAAGTCGATGTACAACACCCCAATACTTGTGGGGAGGCGGAATTTTCAAAAACGAACTTGTTTAGTGAACAAACATCGACTAACCGCTTGAATCGAAGCTAAACGATAACTAACTTAAAACATAGAGTTTCTATGCTACTATGTTTAGGGATTATACCTAACGGATCCTGTCCTTCGTCTTTGCGAACTCCACCTCCTCCTCGGCCTTCTCGAAGTAGTAGACGATCCACCCGAGAGCTTTACTCCAAGCTTAGCCTCTAAACTTGAGGCAACTAAACTTCTCTAAGTGCTAATCAAAGAAGCTAGGTGTAATATAGAGAGGGTTATGGATTAAGTAGTCTAACTAATCCTTGTACTCAACTCATGAGAGGGGAGGATTAGGGTTTTGAAGAGGGAGAGCTTGAGGAGAGAGAAGGTGAGGATAATAATGAAATGAGAATAGTGAGATATGATAATATATATCAAGCATTTCTTTTATCAAGAAAAGAATAAGAAATGAATTTAGCAACCATGCTTGATAATATCTTGTGATGATTCACTCCATGAATCATTAAGCATTTATCATGCATTAATGACATGGATGAATCATCCATATGACTCACTAATCACATTCATTGCTTATGCCACCTTAACCCCCTTAGTCACCACCTTCTAGAAGCTTCTCGTGCAATTACGAGAACGCCCCTCCTTTCCGCAAAAATACGGAAAAACTTTAGACTGTATAAATCCAATAACCGGATACCAGTAACTGGCTTAAACTAAAGCCGACTGGTAAAAACTGTCCGAAAGTCGTACGCGCGTAAACGCACGTATGCGTCCGAACCCTTGTCGTAAAACCATACGACCTCTATATTGTTTTGCCTGGAGTAGGGAAACTCTCTGTGTGGGACTCTAGAGACTCGACTACTACGCTGGCAGTGGGTTTAACCACAGACCGCAAGCGGCACTAGCTGTACGTAACGGTCCCCAGGTAGATGTCGATAAGAAGGCCGATGAGGGAACCCATCCGAACTCCTACTGAGTCTGATGTGACAATCTCCATACAGTCCGGTCCGTTCGTCCAAGACTATCGCATATCGGGCCTAGGGGGCGGCAAGCGTCAGTCCCCTAATAGCGGTATAAGTCGTGTCGGAGGGAAGCCCAATACACCCTGAGAAACTACTGGAACCTACCAGCAAATCTCGCTTGCCCTGGACAAGGACTTTGCGTAATGGCTCTCTGACACAGCGCGATATCAACTCCCAATACCGGGAGAGACGAATCCTGTCTAACCGCCACTGCCTCCAAGTGCTCGGGACTGCACCCAACTGCTACCTGTTTGCACGACTCCTTTGAGCCGTGGTAGGGTAGCAATCTAAGAACAGTGGGACACACTCGAGGCGAAGTAGCAGTGTCAAGTCTGCGGACTATGCTGTACTCATGTCACATGGGAATTGTTCACTGACGACTGGTATAAAACCAACCAACAGTTCCCTGTGAGTCCTGTCCGGTGTACTGATTGGAATGATTTAGCGTGCTTGCGCTTTCTAAAAGATAGATCAAAAATATTTGTAACCGCAATCAAGAACGGCGTCGCTTTGCAGCTAGCCGGAGAGTACGGGTCGGTCCACAGGGATGTTGTGAATTTCCTAGTCGTTCTTACGAGTTAATTCCGAAGGGTGTTCGGATTAATTATTAAATCTAAAAATTGAAGTTGTATGATACTAGGATTAGAAACTTGCTAGGATTAGGTTTAGGGAAAATTTGGTAAACAAAGATCTACATCTCTTTCCATTGCCTTTAATTAAAGATATCATATTAGTGTTATGGTAAATCTTAACAAAGGGGATTAGGATGATTGGGAAGATTGATTCTCCCTCTAGATCCTTGTCCTTCCTTTCTTAATCTTTACCCTAACCTCCATGGAAAACCTTAAAATCCGGGCCTTTATACTACGGTATCACCGCTACGTCGAGGGTAGAGTGCCGTAGGGAGCGGAATAAGAAGGTATGCATGGAGTTCTAATTTTCATAAAAGTTTGGCAACGAAAAGAGATGAGAGATCTTCATCTCTCAAATCCTTCCCTATTCCTAACCCTAACAAGCGAGAAAACTACTCGCTCATTAAGGGGATGAAAGAAAACAAGAATTTATTAAGGAGAGAAAACATCGATTGCAAGTTAATAAAAGCTAAACTAAATTAAACTAAGGCGAGAAAATAATTTACCTAGAGCAGATATGAAAAACTACAACTACGGCAAGGAAAATAGCCTACTTACTGATGCATCTCTCCAATCATCAACGCAGGTTTGTCAGATCTGAATTCATGAATTGAAAAGAAACACCGATGCTCTCCAAAAGAATTCTAAAATTTATTAATGAAGGGAGGCATCAAGAATTACAATGATTAGAGTTCCTATTTATAGAAGATAGGAAACCCTAGGTTACATCTTTTTCGCATGTCTGAAATTACAAAAATAGCCCTAGAAAAGACCAGTCAACGCCTCCATGGAATTATGGTAAAAACCATTTTGCATTTAGGCCTTATATGGCCGCGGAACCGCGGTCCCAGCCTTGGTTTGGCCGCGGTTCCGCGGCCAAATTATGGAGTTGGGCTCTGGGCTTTTTGGGTCCTGATCTCTGGATCTGTGGTCTTCTTAATTCCTTGGTACTTTTCTCATTGGGCTTCTAGGTTGGTTCCAGATCTCCAGTGAACAATTTGTAGTGAACTTTAAACCTTCGCTTTGAGTCGATATCTTGAATCTTGCTTTGTGAACTGTTTCTTATGTAGGCTTGATCAAGATCTTCTGTTTATTGGTTAAAGTCCACTTTTTCATCGTCTTTATATCGTTTTCACTGTTTTCTGTCCAAGAACCTGCAACCTGTAACATGTAGCAGACATGCGTCAAAAGCACCTGTTTTCATTGTAAAATGCATAAGAATGGGGAATATAAAATACAATATTATGGTGTGAACAAATACCCCCAAACTTATCTTTTGCTCGTCCTCGAGCAAACTTATTGTTTTATTCTCTACAAAAAACCTAACCGCACTTTCGCAGGGAAACGCGATTGCACTGAGCTCGTGCAACAAGCCGTTAAACCTCTAGGTGTCCCTAGTAGGAGGAGTGTTGTCTCCTGAGGGTTTTCAGCGGATACTACCCACAAAATCCTATCAACTCAGCCCATTAACTTTTGTCCTCCAATTAGGTTTTCTAACAAGGAATTCTATTATCTTCGACTCATAAATTATCCACCCATATTCTTCACACTTCCTCATCATCTAACTTAAGATTATATATGTTCTGTAGATTTACTTAGCTTTCGGCATCTCTTAAGCTTTCCTTTTAGGGTTCCATCTCCACTTAGGAATTTTTATCAACTCTACTAAAGATACAAGTTCTATTCTTCACCCCTATCTCTCATCTAAACTCTAATCACATATCCCCTACGTGTGTGTATAGATCACCCCTACACTTGGAAATTCAAATCAAGCAATCGTACTCTCGTCCGTTGTCCAAAGTACTAATTAGTTGGTGAATGAAATTTGCTTACACATCCTTCATGCGACCGTTAATACTTCTTGAGGTACCAACGACCGATTACAAAATGCGTTTGCACTTTAAAGCGTACTTCCTAGTCTTTGCAACACCCAAGGCTTTAGCAGTGACTCCCAAACCAGTTGGTCTAAGGCACTAGGTGATGAAGCACCCTCGCTAAATATTTTTCTATTTTTGCAGCCTTAAATAATCACAAAAACCAGTGTCCATTTTTTTTTTTTATTCACACTTTTTCATACTAAGGACTTTAGACAAGAGCATTTCAATGTCTCTTCTACTATTCCAAGTTTCAAGGTGCGTGAATGTGCAATTTGTAGGGTATACATTTTCAGAATTTAGACTTAAGCTAGGAACTATTTTTCAAACTTATACTCTAATAAGAACATCAATACTCTTCCCTTGTTTAGACTTAGCCCAAGAAGTGAACCCAAAATTTGCCTATTTCTAAGTGAACTACAAGGCATATACTTTCTACCGTTAAACTTTAAGGAATGTTATTTTTTAGGGTTTTTAATTTACTAAGTCTAAGATCTAGTTGTTCCTAGCCAGTTGACCTATCTATCAAACTCAAGTCAATTAGCCAAAATTGAATACATTTATTTTTATAATTTTTGAAATTTTTCAATTTTTATGGGTTTTTCAAATAAATATGCAAATGAAAAAATATGTACAAATGAATGCGAAGGAAGAAGACGTACCGAGCATACCCCCAAACTTAAACTTGACAGTGTCCTCACTGTCATGCTGAACCAAGAGGGTCAAAATGTCGGCACTCCCCTGTTTATTTATTTACATTTTTTTTTTGTATTTTTAATGTTTTGAAAATTTTTTTTTATTTTTTATTTAGAAAAAGAAAACAAAAATATATGTACATATATACAAAGATTCCCCTAAACTTAAGCTTGGCCTTACATAAGCCAAAGGTTAGCACCAACCAGTCAAAAATCTTATCTTGGTAATGGTATAGTTGGTGCAAGAAAATGAGAAGCACGCGAGACCGTGTGGAAAGAAGAATGGTAGAATATGGTCTCGGTGGGGGAGAAGAATGGCGAAAAGAAGAAGGAAGTGGAGTACGATCTTGAGGGTGTAAATTGAGTGAATAAATTAGCGCAATATGTGATGACCGATATGTTATAAGCGATTGCGCTAACCTATCTACTCGTCGAGAAATGGGATCAAATCCCTCAAGATTCGCAAGAAAACATGGGTACGCCGAACTTGGTATAGGAGATGAAAGCGTAACGGTCATTTGTTCGGTCGGAACAATGGGAAAGACGAAAGGGAGTGAATTAGGGATAGTATCTTTCTCACCGTAGTAAACTGGTTCGAACTTGAAAGATTCCATTAATGGTTCAAAACTACTATAATCAACCGAGTCTGATGGCTCATCTGAAAATATAAAGGACTCAAACTCGGGCGGTGAGTCATCAACATCGTCCGAAAAAGTGAAACACTCGTAAGTGTTATCATCTGTGAGAACAGTATCGGATTCAAAGGAAAATCTTTCAAGCTCACAGTCTTCAAGCATGGTCGGAACGATGGGAAGGAGGGAGGGTGATGTAACAGTCAAAGGTTCAGGAGGATGAATTGGAAAATCAGACACATCAAACAAAAATGATTCAACCTCAATATTATCCTCAAGACTCTCCTCAATACTATCCTCAATATTCAACTCATCCATGCCATTATCATCAAAGTCTAGACGCATATGAGATTCGGGAGAAACATTTAATAACTCAGGATGATGATTTGAACATAAAATTTCAAGCAAATCGACAGGTGCATCATCCGAAATATTCCCGGCGTCTATATTCTCAATCAAGTGAAAATCAATTTCTTTAGACACCTCATCAAAAGCATGGATATCTATCGATTTAGGTTCTAGAGTGGAGGTGTAAAGATCGAAAGGATTAGGTGCGGTTTTACTCGAAAGGGGTTCCTCACAATCTGGCAAATCAAACACTACAAATTCGCTCAACTCATCTTTATTTTCAACAGGTGAACTATTTAGGGCAATCGATGGAAAACAGGAGTTGTGGGCTTCAATTGGGTAAGGGTAGGTTTGATTTGAAAATCCTCTCTCATTCTCACTCTGTCCACTTGCCACCTCATACATTGAAAAATTTGGAGCTAGCGGGACACTAGCTACCTGTTCACTAGGTTGCATAAGGGTGGCCACGGACGCTTCCACATTCCTAACCATTTTGTTTTTTGCTGCGATATACGCCTCCAACGCCTCTTCCAAACTAGACTTAGGTGGTGAGGGGGTTTCAGTAAAAGATTCAAAATTGGTTGGATATGTGAAACTCCCTAATGGCTGTGTCGAAACAGTGTCTAGTGAAGGTGGGAAGGTTGGGTGTGACTGGTAGGAAGTGGGTGGTTGGGTAGGGGTAGGGTCAACATATGGATAAAAAGGTGAATAATCGTGCGGATCCCTAGAACTAGATGAGTGGAGAGGGGTGAAAGATCGACTGCGAGATTGAGCAATATGCTCAGCAATGGACATCGGCCTAGGAGTGACAGAAGGACTTAAAGAAGTGGTGTCAACATATGTTGATGGTAAAGGTTGACTTGGTTGACACAAAGTGGGTTGAAAAGTCAAACTATTTCTCCTAGACTCCTCTATGTGATCTTTCAAAGATTTTTTAGGCATGGAAGGATCGTCTTTAAATTGACCGAACACATTGACATATGACGCAAAATTAGGTTCGGGATACCAAAGTTCGGCTAATGATTTTTTATGTGGGGTACCCATGTTGTAAGAAAGGGGAAAGAAAGAATGTTTGTGGTGCGAGGATTTATTTGGGGCTAAAGTTTGCAAGTTCTCTAATAAAAATTTTCCTTTTTTTCTTTTTCTTTGTTTGAAAATTTGTTGCGAAAAGATTTTAGAGAAAAGATATGCAACAACAAAATGTTACTTGCAATTGGTTATTATTTGAAGCATATCACAAGAATCTTTATTTGGAAAGAATTAACAGCAAAATATTTCTTGCAATCAATTTAGTTCAAGCGGGGCCCAAAAAATCCTGCACAAGACTTGTTATATGGAAGGGAGAATATTTTTAAGCGCACAAAATCCTGCAGAAATATTTCAGAAAATATATCTCAAAAATTACAGAGAAGAGAGACAGGAAACTTACAGTGCAAAATTCACGAGATGATGTCACGAAGATGCCGCGTTTCCGCGGTCCGAGGCAACCTCACGCGGCGTTTCCGCGGTCAGTCAACTGGCTCGAGTCCCAAGATTTTTTCTGACGCTCTGATCTTACAAGACCGCGGCGGATCCGCGGTCTAATGTGGGTTATCGCGGCGGAAGGGCGGCGCAATGGAGGGCTCGGGTCTCGGGAAAAATTCTGCTGCTCTGATTTTGAATTCTCCTTCTGTTTTGATATTTGGTTTTCTGTTTCTCTTTCTGTAGATTTCCAGATCCGAGTTTGTTCCTGCAAAAATTTAAACAACAAAGTATCCCTTCCAAAAAAAAATAACAATTGATATATTTTTATAATTTTTTTTGATTTTTATGATTTTTTAAATTTTATGATTAACCCGAAATTGCGAAAAGAAAATTCTACGCCATCCCCGGCAACGGCGCCATTTGATTGGTATGATTTAGCGTGCTTGCGCTTTCTAAAAGATAGATCAAAAATATTTGTAACCGCAATCAAGAACGGCGTCGCTTTGCAGCTAGCCGGAGAGTACGGGTCGGTCCACAGGGATGTTGTGAATTTCCTAGTCGTTCTTACGAGTTAATTCCGAAGGGTGTTCGGATTAATTATTAAATCTAAAAATTGAAGTTGTATGATACTAGGATTAGAAACTTGCTAGGATTAGGTTTAGGGAAAATTTGGTAAACAAAGATCTACATCTCTTTCCATTGCCTTTAATTAAAGATATCATATTAGTGTTATGGTAAATCTTAACAAAGGGGATTAGGATGATTGGGAAGATTGATTCTCCCTCTAGATCCTTGTCCTTCCTTTCTTAATCTTTACCCTAACCTCCATGGAAAACCTTAAAATCCGGGCCTTTATACTACGGTATCACCGCTACGTCGAGGGTAGAGTGCCGTAGGGAGCGGAATAAGAAGGTATGCATGGAGTTCTAATTTTCATAAAAGTTTGGCAACGAAAAGAGATGAGAGATCTTCATCTCTCAAATCCTTCCCTATTCCTAACCCTAACAAGCGAGAAAACTACTCGCTCATTAAGGGGATGAAAGAAAACAAGAATTTATTAAGGAGAGAAAACATCGATTGCAAGTTAATAAAAGCTAAACTAAATTAAACTAAGGCGAGAAAATAATTTACCTAGAGCAGATATGAAAAACTACAACTACGGCAAGGAAAATAGCCTACTTACTGATGCATCTCTCCAATCATCAACGCAGGTTTGTCAGATCTGAATTCATGAATTGAAAAGAAACACCGATGCTCTCCAAAAGAATTCTAAAATTTATTAATGAAGGGAGGCATCAAGAATTACAATGATTAGAGTTCCTATTTATAGAAGATAGGAAACCCTAGGTTACATCTTTTTCGCATGTCTGAAATTACAAAAATAGCCCTAGAAAAGACCAGTCAACGCCTCCATGGAATTATGGTAAAAACCATTTTGCATTTAGGCCTTATATGGCCGCGGAACCGCGGTCCCAGCCTTGGTTTGGCCGCGGTTCCGCGGCCAAATTATGGAGTTGGGCTCTGGGCTTTTTGGGTCCTGATCTCTGGATCTGTGGTCTTCTTAATTCCTTGGTACTTTTCTCATTGGGCTTCTAGGTTGGTTCCAGATCTCCAGTGAACAATTTGTAGTGAACTTTAAACCTTCGCTTTGAGTCGATATCTTGAATCTTGCTTTGTGAACTGTTTCTTATGTAGGCTTGATCAAGATCTTCTGTTTATTGGTTAAAGTCCACTTTTTCATCGTCTTTATATCGTTTTCACTGTTTTCTGTCCAAGAACCTGCAACCTGTAACATGTAGCAGACATGCGTCAAAAGCACCTGTTTTCATTGTAAAATGCATAAGAATGGGGAATATAAAATACAATATTATGGTGTGAACATGTACCCGTAACCTAACGAGCACCTGTATACTATCTCCAGTACGACGTACTGACGGCTGTGGGACAGACCATCTCCCCAACTGGGATGAGAAGCGTACACACTAGTCTACTCCGGAGTATCGATGCTCTGTCTCGATAATCCAACGACAAGGGACCTGAATAAGGATGTGCTTGTAGACTACCCAGCCTCCACTAGTGTGACTGCCATCACAACGCTGGTAGTCAAGCAAGATCCTAAGAGCTCTATCAATACGTATACTCACATATTAAGATAGAAAAAACCAAGTAGCATACTACCATGTTTAGCAAGACTGTTATATACATGTGAATATCCCAAGCTTCCATTAAGTAATATACAAACTAGTATGATACAGTAATGGCCTTCTAGGGCATAAACACTAACAATCTCCCACTTGCACTAGGGCCATGTACTGGCCTATCGAAGACCAATGATCTCGAGTAGCCTCTCGAACTGCGTCTGAGGTAGGGCCTTTGTGAATGGATCAGCAATGTTCTCTTCTGAAGCAACTCTCCGAACCTCGATCTCCTGACGATCAATGATCTCCCTGATCAGGTGATACCGCCTCAAGATGTGTCTGGACTTCTGATGGGACCTTGGTTCCTTCGCTAAAGCTATAGCTCCGTTGTTGTCGCAATACAGAGGTATTGGATCAACTATGGTAGGAACCACCTGAAGTTCTGTTAGGAACTTCTTCATCCAGACTGCTTCTTTTGCGGCATCGCAAGCAGCTATATACTCCGCTTCCATCGTCGAGTCAGCAACGGTGTCCTGCTTGGAGCTCTTCCAGCACACCGCCCCTCCATTGAGGGTAAAGACATAACCTGACATGGACTTGGAATCGTCCCTATCACTCTGGAAGCCGGAATCAGCAAAGGCCTCCAACCTGAGGTCTTTTCCGCCGTAAACCAAGAACATCTCCTTAGTCCTTCTCAGGTACTTGAGAATGTTCTTTACTGCTATCCAGTGCTTCTCCCCTGGGTCTGACTGATACCGGCTTACCACGCTTAGTGCGTAAGCTACATCTGGTCTGGTACACAACATCGCATACATTATAGAGCCTACCGCAGAAGCGTAGGGTATAATAGACATGCGTTCCCTTTCCAAATCAGTCTTGGGAGACATCTCTTTGGAGAGGGTGATTCCGTGACAAGCCGGTAGATTACCGCGCTTAGAATCTTCCATACTGAATCTTTTCAGTACAGTGTCGATATACCTGGACTGCGAAAGTCCCAACATCCTCTTGGATCTATCACGATAGATCCGGATCGTCAGAATGTAAGAGGCATCACCCAGGTCTTTCATGGAGAACCTGTGTGACAAGAATCCTTTGACAGATTGTAGCATAGGAATGTCATTTCCTATCAATAGAATGTCATCCACGTACAAGACGAGGAATACAACACTTCTGGCTACAACTTTACTATATATGCACGGTTCATCTGGATTTTTGATAAAGTCATATTCTTTGACTGTCTCATCAAAATAGATGTTCCAACTCCGCGATGCCTGCTTTAGTCCATAAATGGACTTAAGCAGCTTGCATACTTTCCCGCTGCTCCCACTCTGATTGAAACCCTCTGGCTGATCCATGTAGACGTATTCTTCTAAATTTCCATTCAGAAAAGCCGTCTTTACGTCCATCTGCCAGGTTTCATAATCATGGAAGGCAGCAATAGCAAGAAGGACCCGAATGGATTTGAGCATAGCCACTGGAGAAAAAGTTTCGTCATAGTCCAAACCAGGTCTTTGACGAAAACCCTTTGCAACAAGTCTAGCCTTATAGGTTTCCACCTGTCCATCTACACCAATCTTTTTCTTGAAGATCCATTTGCATCCTATGGGTTTTACCTTATCTGGAGCAAAGTCCAGAGTCCATACTTTGTTGGTGTACATGGACTCCATTTCGGCCCGCATTGCATCTAGCCATCGTACCGAGTCGCCGCTCTGGATGGCCTGCTGGAAGTCAGAAGGTTCATCATCATCTATGATGCAATCCTCTCCATCCCCATCTATGAGAAAACCGTAGTATCTCTCAGGCGGATGAGACGGCCTACTACTCCTGCGGAGGGGTGCGGGAATGTCCTGTTCTTCTTGAACTTCCGGTTTTACCAAACTTTCAGTAGCAGTTTGTGGTTCTGGAATTTCTTCCAGTTCTATTTCGCTCCCACTTATTTCCTTTTCTAAAAACTGATATTCTAGAAAATGGGCATTACGAGAAACAAACACCTTTTGTTCCTCTGCGTAATAGAATAGATACCCCTTGGAGTTCTATGGATATCCCACAAACTTACACTTTACTGATCGTGCCTCGAGCTTGTCCACATGCTTCTTTTTAACAAAAGCTGGACATCCTCATATTTTCAGATACTGAAGATAGGGTTTCTTCCCGCTCCACATCTGATATGGAGTGGTAGGCACAGTCATGGTAGGTACCATGTTCAAAAGATATGCCGCTGATTCTAGC
Organism: Agapanthus africanus; assembly: GCA_030015575.1. Classification (NCBI taxonomy): domain Eukaryota; kingdom Viridiplantae; phylum Streptophyta; class Magnoliopsida; order Asparagales; family Amaryllidaceae; genus Agapanthus; species Agapanthus africanus. The sequence goes on along the minus strand of JASDDO010000012.1, from coordinate 344,209,767 downwards.
GCATGACCCAAGAAAGATCGCGGTAACTCAGCATTACTCATTATGGATCGTACCATATCTAATAGGGTTCGATTCCGTCTCTCCGATACACCATTATGCTGTGGAGTGTATGGAGGAGTAAGCTGAGAGAGAATTCCTTTCTCTTTTAGGTAACCTAGGAACTCGGCACTCAAGTATTCTCCACCTCGATCAGATCTTAGTGTCTTGATACTTTTGCCGGTTTGGTTTTCTACTTCATTCTTATACTCTTGGAATTTCTCAAAAGCCTCAGATTTATGTTTCATCAGATAAATGAATCCGTATCTTGAGTAATCATCCGTGAAAGTAATGAAATAGGAAAAACCACCTCTTGCATGTGTAGACATTGGACCACATACATCGCTGTGTATGAGTCCTAAGAGCTCGCTCGCTCTTACTCCTTGTCCAGTAAATAGAGTCTTTGTCATCTTTCCTTTGAGACAAGATTGACAAGTGTCATAAGATTGATATTCGAACGAGTCCAAATATCCTTCTCTATGCAACTTAGTCAACCTTCTCTCATTGATATGACCCAGTCTACAATGCCATAAGAAAGCTTTATTCAAATCTGGAGACTTTCTTTTTAGTGTGTTCTGGACATTGAAAATTTGGAGTTGGTTTAAAACATATATACCGTTATTTAATGTACCGGACCCAATCAAACCATGATTAAGGTGGATGTTAACAACATCTCTTACAAACGTGAAATCATAACCTTTATTTGATAACAAGGAAACTGATATGATATTACACGTTAAGCTTGGTACAAAATAACAGTTATGTAAAACCAAAATGTGTCCACTCGTCAATCCTAGGTGATAATCCCCGACGGACGCAGCTCCCACGCTAGCTCCGTTAGCAACCTTTAGGGTCATATCACCTTCCTTCAGCACTCTACGGTTTCTCAGTGCCTGCAATGAATTGCAAATATGAGATCCTGATCCGGTATCCAATACCCAGGAAGTAGAGTTGATCGACAGACAATTCTCAATTACAAACACACCTGAAGTCGAAGCCACAGCTTGCTTCGGTTCCTGGTTCTTGGCGTTCCACGCCTTGCAATCCTTCTTCCAGTGCCCTTTCCTGTGACAATGGAAGCACTCATCCTGGCCAACTACCGGTACCGCAAACTTTTTCTTTCCCTTCCCTCCCACCTTACTAACACCTCCTCTAGGTTTGGGTGCGGCCTTCTTCTTCCTTCCTTTGGCTCTTGCCTTGGACCCGGAAGAAGATGCACCGCCAACAAACATAGCGGGTGTTTCCCTTGTGTTCTTCAAGGTGCCCTCTGCACTCCTTAACATGTTCAGGAGTTCCGGAAGTTCAACTTCTTTTCTTTGAATGTTGAAGTTCAGGATAAACTGGGCGTAGGTGTGAGGAAGGGACTGGAGAATAAGGTCTGTATAGAGCTCATTATCCAAAGTCATCCCAAGGTCTGCGAGCTCTTCAATATAGCCGATCATCTTTAGGACATGTTCTCCTACCGATGACCCGACAGCCAACCTCGCTCGAAACAAGTTCTTAGAGGTCTCGTATCTTGCTATACGAGATTGCTCTCCATAAAGTTCCTTTGTATGGAGAAATATGCCATCAAGGTCCATATCCTCGTGCCTCCTCTGATGTTCATTGTTCATCGAGGCAAGCACGATGCACTTGGCTTTCGCGCAATCTAAATCCCAGGTTTTGCGGATTTCCTTATCCGCATTACTGGATTTGGGACCAGGGACAGCAGGTGCCGTAGCGGTGAGGACGTGCCCCAATTTGTCATAGGTCAAAGCCATTTTGACATTCCGCAGCCAATCTTTATAGTTTGGCCCTGTCAGTATATTTTTCTCTAAAAGTAACTTAAGTCCAGTCATTTTCAGGGTCGCTGCAATTAGGAGAGAGAGAAGAAAACTCTTTAGCATGATGCTCTTGCAAGTTTAGAGTGGTTTTTAGTTTATCTAAACTGGATGGCTCCCACTGTTTTTCGAATCCTTCCTCAAACCATAAAAGAAGAATTAGCCAGGACTATTCTCACCGTACAATACTTGCTTAGCCGTTCAGCCAGGCCAGTGTCGATACTTCGAGGGAGGTTTTCCAACGCTTTCGCGAAGTTCCTTAATTAAATAACCTCTTTTCTCTGGGGGCGTAACCCCGCTGACACCTTTCTGGACACCTACTAGGTTTATAGCATTGATCGTTAAGTGACGAATATCCTGATAAGTAGCTTATACTCACAGTAGGATCGGGATCCAAATATCATCGTCTGATAATGTTGTAGGAATGCTACCAACATTCATCAAACTCAAAATGGTATGCATCTCTTAGCAAATTTCAGTTTCTTTAGAAATTCCCGATATACATTTTTGCCCCATGCTCTTATGACCTTGGCGTTGGTCAAAATATCATAAGTCACATGTCAAGTTCTACCCATCATTATCTTGTTAATTTGAACCCATCCGTACATATCCTTGACGTTGGCCAAAATGATCATACGACTGTCCCAAACTAACTCATCTATCTATGCAACAAATGAATATCCAGCAACTACCAAACACTATGCCTTGGCGTTGGTCAAAATACATAGCTTGAATACTACTGAATACCCTGATGAAATGACAGAGGGCTACGAATGGTTTTGGCGAAACCGTGAACGTAGTGAACTTGATATAACCGAAGGAACCTGATAGCTTTTAAAAGGAGTGGTTAAAGCTCCGCATTTAAAAATATCTGTTTTAAAATTAACCGAGTGGTTTCTTTTAAATTGTTCCAACGATTAAAACTTTGGTTTATTTTTCTTTGCATTATAGATAATGCGTCCCATCATTAACCTATCATTGCAGAAAACAACGAAAATACAACGTCCTCTTATGCCATCCGCATTCGCCACGGGGTCCCGTCATTACCCGTTAGGTTACTTACCAACGACAGAGCGGGGGCTGGGCTAGCGCGGGTGTAAAACATAAGTGACGTCTAAATAGCTATCATATATATAGATATTTTACATTCGTCTGACGCAATGATATTCATTCCAGATCACAGATGAACTTAATTGGATTTGCAAGCAATCCGTGTTTGTTTTGAGCCTGCAACAAAATACGGATTACACAGTTGTGATGAATAGCCATTACCCCACCCACGACCCCTACAGGTGCGGAAAACTACCCGCCCGGCAGTTTGTGCACCCCACCTTGGGTCTGTCCTAGGAGCAAAAACAGTAAAATGAAATAATACAACGGTGGCTACAACCGCAACCTGGATGTGCCCCGCAAAATAATATTACAACAAATTACATTTACATCAAATGAATTAAATGATAACCCATCACATAACTCCGGCTATACATCACAATAGTCCAACACAGTTCATATGCACAAACAGATAAAATCCATTTCAGAAATGTGCAACCCCCTGCCAACTGACATACTAGCAGTTAGGGGAGGTTTACGAACACATTATACAATCACAGATATAATCCAACAAGCAAATACTGTATAATTTCGATCCATTAAACTCTTTTAATTTTGCTCCAATACTGCTCTGCAAATCTGAAACCTGAGCAAAAATTAAATATTCCAGAAAATCCCAAATATCACACAGAACCTACACAGGAAAATTGGGTTCATGACTCGGCAACTCGGCGGCGGAACCGCGGCGGGATAGGTGGGATCCGCCGCGTTTCCGCGGCTCTTTAGCCGAATCATGTGCCCAATTTTCTTGGGTGTTCTTCTACTGTCTTTTTAAGCTTTCTGAACATGCCTGAAAAATTTTTGGACTTCATTTAAAAATCGACAGAAACTGATATTTTCGGGCTTTTCCGGTTTCGTTTTTTCCGTTCGAAATTCATACAAATTTGCAAGTAAGTTATTTATTGTTTAGCGAGGCTCTGATACCACTGTAAGTCGATGTACAACACCCCAATACTTGTGGGGAGGCGGAATTTTCAAAAACGAACTTGTTTAGTGAACAAACATCGACTAACCGCTTGAATCGAAGCTAAACGATAACTAACTTAAAACATAGAGTTTCTATGCTACTATGTTTAGGGATTATACCTAACGGATCGTGTCCTTCGTCTTTGCGAACTCCACCTCCTCCTCGGCCTTCTCGAAGTAGTAGACGATCCACCCGAGAGCTTTACTTCAAACTTAGCCTCTAAACTTGAGGCAACTAAACTTCTCTAAGTGCTAATCAAAGAAGCTAGGTGTAATATAGAGAGGGTTATGGATTAAGTAGTCTAACTAATCCTTGTACTCAACTCATGAGAGGGGAGGATTAGGGTTTTGAAGAGGGAGAGCTTGAGGAGAGAGAAGGTGAGGATAATAATGAAATGAGAATAGTGAGATATGATAATATATATCAAGCATTTCTTTTATCAAGAAAAGAATAAGAAATGAATTTAGCAACCATGCTTGATAATATCTTGTGATGATTCACTCCATGAGTCATTAAGCATTTATCATGCATTAATGACATGGATGAATCATCCATATGACTCACTAATCACATTCTTTGCTTATGCCACCTTAACCCCCTTAGTCACCACCTTCTAGAAGCTTCTCGTGCAATTACGAGAACGCCCCTCCTTTCCGCAAAAATACGGAAAAACTTTAGACTGTATAAATCCAATAACCGGATACCAGTAACTGGCTTAAACCAAAGCCGACTGGTAAAAACTGTCCGAAAGTCGTACGCGCGTAAACACACGTATGCGTCCGAACCCTTGTCGTAAAACCATACGACCTCTATATTGTTTCGCCTGGAGTAGGGAAACTCTCTGTGTGGGACTCTAGAGACTCGACTACTACGCTGGCAGTGGGTTTAACCACAGACCGCAAGCGGCACTAGCTGTACGTAACGGTCCCCAGGTAGATGTCGATAAGAAGGCCGATGAGGGAACCCATCCGAACTCCTACTGAGTCTGATGTGACAATCTCCATACAGTCCGGTCCGTTCGTCCAAGACTATCGCATATCGGGTCTAGGGGGCGGCAAGCGTCAGTCCCCTAATAGCGGTATAAGTCGTGTCGGAGGGAAGCCCATTACACCCTGAGAAACTACTGGAACCTACCAGAAAATCTCGCTTGCCCTGGCCAGGGACTTTGCGTAATGGCTCTCTGACACAGCGCGATATCAACTCCCAATACCGGGAGAGACGAATCCTGTCTAACCGCCACTGCCTCCAAGTGCTCGGGACTGCACCCAACTGCTACCTGTTTGCACGACTCCTTTGAGCCGTGGTAGGGTAGCAATCTAAGAACAGTGGGACACACTCGAGGCGAAGTAGCAGTGTCAAGTCTGCGGACTATGCTGTACTCATGTCACCTGGGAACTGTTCACTGACGACTGGTATAAAACCAACCAACAGTTCCCTATGAGTCCTGTCCGGTGTACCCGTAACCTAACGAGCACCTGTATACTATCTCCAGTACGACGTACTGACGGCTGTGGGACAGACCATCTCCCCAACTGGGATGAGAAGCGTACACACTAGTCTACTCCGGAGTATCGATGCTCTGTCTCGATAATCCAATGACTAGGGACCTGAATAAGGATGTTCTTGTAGACTACCCAGCCCCCACTAGTGTGACTGCCATCACAACGCTGGTAGTCAAGCAAGATCCTAAGAGCTCTATCAATACGTATACTCACATATTAAGATAGAAAAAACCAAGTAGCATACTACCATGTTTAGCAAGACTGTTATATACATGTGAATATCCCAAGCTTCCATTAAGTAATATACAAACTAGTATGATACAGTAATGGCCTTCTAGGGCATAAACACTAACACCACTGCGACTGTATGTACATTGGAACCATTTCCAACGCGGAGAGTATGGTCACCTGTCTTCAAAACTTTGCTATTTCTCAGTCCCTGCATAGAATTGCAAATGTGAGAACCAGAACCGGTATCTAATACCCAGGAAGCAGAGTTTATTGAAAAACAGTTTTCTGTCACAAACACACCTGAAGCGGAAGCATCCCCATGCTTCTTCTTGAGGTTTAAGTACTCCGTACAGTTGCGCTTCCAATGTCCTGTTTTGTGGCAATGAAAACATTCACCTTTCCCCGAGTCTCCAGCTTTGGACTTTTCTTTTCCCTTCAACTTTTTAACTCCACCCTTAGGATTGGTGGGCTTCTTCTTTTTCTTTCCCTTGGCCTTAGCCTTTGGGCAAGAAGAGGAAGATTGTCCAACAGTCATAACGGGAGTTTTCACTGATTTCAGTATGCTCTCTGCACTCCTTAACATATTAAGGAGTTCAGGTAGTTCCATCTCCATGTTGTGCATGTTGAAGTTAACTATGAACTGAGCAAAGGTGGAGGGGAGGGACTGCAGAATAATATCGGTATATTGTTCATTGTCCATCGTCCATCCAAGGTCCTCAAGCTCTTCTATGAGAGCTATCATCTTCAGAACATGGTCTCCTACTGATGTGCCAGGGGCCATTCGCATCTGAAACAATTTCTTTGATGCTTCGTATCGTAATACGCGGGATTGTTTCCATACAACTCCTTTGTATGGAGGAATATGTTATGAATGTCCATATTCTCGTGCTGCTTTTGATGTGTATTGTCCATCGATGCAAGCGCGAGGCATTTGGCCGTGGCACAGTCAACATCCCATGTCTTGCGGACTTCAATATCCGCAACTGAGGATTTTGGACCTGGGGTGGGCGGGGCTGAAGCCGTGAGGACATATGATACTTTATCATAAGTCAAGGCAATTTTCAGATTCCTCAGCCAGTCTTTATAATTGGTCCCATTCAGTTTGTTTTTATCTAGTAGAAGCTTGAGTCCAGTCATTGGTATCTGCCATTAAGAGAGAGAAAAGAATACACTCAGCGAAAGCTCTTGCATAGATCAGATTGGTTATTATCTTGTCTAATCGATGTTTTCCATTGCTTTAATCAAGTTTTTCTTTCAAACCTTAAAAAGAAAACTAGCCAGGATTAATTACAGTCTACAACTTCGCTAACCGTTCAGCCAGGCCGGTGTCGGTACTTGAGGGAGGTTCCCCGTGCTTTCGCACGGACCTAATTAAAGTAAACCTCGTTTTCCCAGAGGCGTAGCCCCGTTAACACCTTTCTAGACACCTAAAGAGTTAGCTAATTGTAAACTGCAAAACTCTCCTAGGAGCAACTATTGCCCACAGTGGGATCGGGATCCAACCATCATATGGAAGGTATGAAATCTCATTGCAAATCTCAACACTTGAAATTCCCGATGTGATTTTTACCCCTAGTACTTATGACCTTAACTATGGTCAACAAATCATAAGTACCAGTCAAGTTCTACCCGTCATTTCTTGATCAATTAGACCCACCCATATGACCCTTAACTATGGTCAACAAAGTCGTATGAATGTCCTAATTAATCTGCATCATATGCAGTGTAGGAAGACATCACTTAGCTACCGTACACTACGTCTTAACTAAAGTCAACAAACGTAGCACGAATACTAAGTACTCTACTTCCTAAAATGACGGAGGGTTGCGGATGATTTTTAAGAAAATCTTTAACGCTTTGAACTTGATATCGTTGTAGAATCAAATGGTTTTCAAAAGGAGTGGCTTGTGCTCCGCAGTTTTGAAAAATAGCTTTTTCATAAAGAGCTGAGTGGTTTTCAAATTCGATTCTATAACATATTTTTAGGTTTATTTTCTTTACATTAATCATATTAATGTAGTCCCATCATTTAAGTCCTTAAGCCAATCACAGAAAAGAAACGAAAATAACACGTACACTTATGCCATCCGCATTCGCCGCAATGTTCCGTTATGCACCGTTAGGTTACTTAACTAACGGCATACCGGGACGGGACTAGCGCGGGTGTAAAACATAAGCAACGTCTACTATATATCTCATATATAATATATCATTCGTCTCAGATATCACAGAACACAGGCAGCAGAAACAAATATATAATGTGGGATATATTAGGACATCCGTATTTAGTATTTAGCCAACAATAGAAAATACGGATTCCACAGTCGCGATGAATAGCCAAGCCCACACCCCTAGACCCCTACGAGAACGGCAAGCGACCCTACCAATCCTGGAGTTTAGGAGACCCGGTCTCGACTCCTCAAGATGGCCTCCCACTGAACCCCAGAACCCGGTCACTTGTGCTCTCCTCCTTGGGTCTATCCTAATGCGGAAAAGTAAATAATATACAACACTGGTGGCATCAACCTCAACCCGGAAGTGCCCCAAATAAAAGAATATTACATTACATTTGAATTTACATGAATGAAAATATAAAACTCTCATCTCACATGAAACCCCCCGGCTATTCAATCGCGACAATCCTGCACATCATATCTCAGCAACACATAATATCTCATATCATCAACGTAAGTAAGTATGCATACACCGATCGTCGTCGATGTATAGCAACGACAATCGGCAATACCATTACATACTACACTTACGGTTATAGAAAAGAAAGTGTAAAACTGCAATATCTGGAATCCACATTCTCTTTAGACATCGTATATGCGAAATATCACATACTTCGTATTTCATGTCTAGCTATATGAATTCCACACATTGCATCACATTCCAGATAAATAGACAGTATTAAAGTTTTCGAACGAATAATCAAATACCCAAAGTTCCCTAAAGCTCAACACTTGAGCGGAGTTCAAAAACTTCGGAATGTGTCACAGTAGTAGTGGTCCAGCCGTAGAAGGGTCAAACCAACGCCTCACATGTGGCACGCCGTACTGCCCCAAACCTTAGGGTTCAAAAGGCAGTTCAAGATGGTCACATAATCGAGTTAAGGTTTGTTGTCTTCTAGAGGGTCCACCACAAAACTTGCACGTATTTCCGAAAGATTTAAACCCCGTGAAAAGTGAGCAAACGACACTCGTTCGAATAATTCAATACTTTCTAATTATCCGGAAAAAACATGAAGTTAAATTTCGATCGAATCAATGAACTCAAAACAATCTCCAGAACAAATAACACTTAAACCAGATTAAAAATACCCAAAAATATCAACAAGCAGTTATAAGTATTACTGTTTAAAAACCATGCATTGACTCACCTGTACGGCCGCGGAACCGCGGCCCAAGCAAGCTTTGGCCGCGTTTCCGCGGCGGAAATTACTGTTCACTGCATCGTTTTCTACAGTGTTCCTTAGATTTACCTGCTGATTTTTTTTACATATTTTTAATTCTGGAAGATAACAGTTTTGAAAAATTGTCCAGAGAGTCCCAAAAAATCGCATTTCGGTTCGATCGGAGTTTTTACTTCGCTAAAGTGCCGCCTAATGTTCTAGGTCGGCTCTCATACCAATGTTAGGTTTACCTAGCACCTCATGAAGGGTTTGGAAGCATCACATGTACCAAAGATTAAATTTTTTGGGTGCTAAGTAAGCATACAAAGAATCAATCCTAGAAAATTAGGGTTTCATAACTTTAAACCACACCACAAGTAACAAAGGCTAGGGTTTTGAGAGTACAACCTTTGTAGCTCCCTATGCTAGACTCCTTGGCCACTTGAGAGTTGGAAAACGGTTAGCTTGAGGTCTTCTAACGTCCACGACGATCCACCCGAAGCTCCTTTGTCCAAGCTTGCAACTTCACTTGATCAAGAGAAAGAAATGAAGCTAACACTCTAAACAAGTGGGCAAGACTTGTGTAGAATGATGTTGTGGTGGCTATTCTCACATCAAAATCCTAACTTGGTGAGTAATTTGCTCACTAGAGAAATCTAGAGAGCAAAAGAAGAAGGAGGAAGAAGATGATGGACTTTTTTAAACAAGAGTAAAAGATAAACTCATATGAAAAATGGAAAATATATGAATATATATTTTTTTACTTCTCATCTCAAACCATGGTTATATTATATGGATATTTATTTCACTTGAGTTAAAACAAAAGAGGAAGATTAACTTATGGTTAATAAGTAGGTGAGCATGGTTAGTTGAAGAAGAGTGTAGAATCAAGACCATGAATTATCCTTTTCTTTTTCTTTTTGTTTTAACACAAATAGAAATAATAATCCATATAAATAACCAAGGTGTGAGTCTTATATTGCCACCATTTTCTATGTATATACAACCATGAAGGATGATGTATGTATGTATGTGTGCATGCACATCCATATGTACATGAATCAAGAAAGAATGCATACATGCATGCATACATCCAAAAATACAAGAAATGATTTCTAGTGAGAAACTAATGGTTAAATGATAAATCAACACTTGATTTATCAATCCGGCCATATCACATACGACCCTACCAAGAGCAAGCCGTCCGATCAATATACGGTATCTCATACGCACATTTTAACCGGGTCCATGCGCATATCGCATACGCGCACCACAACGATTCGCCTGGACTAGGTAACTCCTTTGTGGAACTCTAAGACTCGTCAATACGCCGGCAGTGGGTGATGATCATATCAAGCACCCCCAAGCCGCAAGCGGTCAGCTAAACGTAACGGCCACCCGGGTATTGAGCGATCAGAAGAAAACAAGCGAACCTGCTACAACTCCCGTCGATCCAACCGGCAACACTACTGTACAGTCCGGTCTCTTTGTCAGATATGCTGCATATCGAGCCTAGGGATGGTCACGTTGACCCCAATAACTCAATAAGTTGTGCCGGTGAATAGTCTATAACAGATCGAGAAACTACTGATAACACTTATCAGTAAATCTCAGCAGCCCTGGCCGGGGACTTACTGATATAACCAGTCGAGCACAGCACAACATCAACTCCCAATACCGGGAGAGACGAAACCCCTCCTATCGCTCATCGCCTTCGTGTGTCTCGGGACTGTACCCAACGGCCACCTGTTTGCACGACTCAGTAGAGCCGTGGTTGTTGGAGATAGTGCCCTCATAGTCAATTATTGGATCGCAGGTACGTGATTGCAATGATTGCGGAGGACCTATCCCGGTAGGACAATCTTACTCGAGATGATAGTATGCTATCTGGTTTGCCTTTATCATTTGTGGTGACTGATTGCATGTTACACTTTGATAGAGCCCTTAGGATCTTGCTTTACTACCAACTGTATGAGGGCGATCATATATGTGAGAGTTGGGTAGTTTAGATGCATATCCTTAATTGTGGTCCCTAGTCGTGGGAGTTTCGAGACAGGGCATCGATACTCCGGAGTAGACTAGTGTGTACAGTCGAGACCCCGACGAGGGGCGGTGGCCGGTCTCACAAGCCACTGGTGTAGTTGGATCACCTAAGATGTATACAGGTGCTCATTGGGTTATGAGTACACCGGACAGGACTCGCCGGGAATCTGCTAGTTAGTATTATATCTATCGTCAGATAGCAGTTCCCTGGTGACATGTGTACAGGTTAGTTCATCGACCTGAGGTCGTCATTTGTCTCGTGTGAGTTCCCACTGTGCTTTGATTTCTACCCTACCACGGCTCAAAGGAGTCGTGCAAACAGGTAGCTTTTGGGTACAGTCCCGAGCCATATGGAGGCACGTGAGCGGATCGGCAGGGGATTCGTCTCTCCCGGTATTGGGGGCGAGATCGTGCTGTGTCTAGGAGAGCCATTACACAAAGCCCACGGCCGTGGCAGGAGATTTACTGGTAGGTACTCCAGTAGTATCTCAGGGTGTAATTGGGCTTCACTCCGACACGACTTATACTGCTTCTGGGGGTCTGACATTACTAGCCCCCTAGGCGGATATGCGATACTCATTGACGAACGGACCGGACTGTATATACATTGTCACTGTTAGGCTCAGTAGGGTTTTCGGAGGAGTTCGCTCATCGGTCTCCCTTGAGTTCGCTCCTCGGCCACCCTTGAGGTCAGTCCATTGGCAGCCGTTACGCATAGCTAGTGCCGCTGACGGTTTGTGGTTAAACCCACTGCCAGGGTGCTGACGAGTCATTAGAGTCCCCCACAGGCAGTTTCCCAAGTTCGGGCGAAACGTTGTAGAGGCCGTATGGTTTTATGGCAGGGTTCGGAAAATGCACGTGCGTTTACGCACGTGTCGATTTTCGGACAGATGATACTGGTCGGCTTTGGTTTAAGCCGGATCCGAGTATTATATTGAGTAGGTATAATATCTTTGTCTCAGTTGCATTTATATTCGGTCGTAATATAAATGCGGGTATATTTATACAGTTTCGGGGTTATCCTGAAAGTCGTTTCGGGATCACTTTTGGAAGTTGCCAGTTTCCAGTTTTCTATCAGCCGTCTTTTAACATTCGGTTAAAGACGGATTTATCTTTTCTTCAGATATGAGTGAGTCATCATTCTAGAAGCTTCTAGAAGTGATGATGAGGCTTATGACTCATTAGTGCATTAATGGTTTCATTAAAGGCATGATGAGGTGTTTAAGTGACTCATGGTTTTCATTAATGAGTTTTGTTTAGCTAAGGATATTTCTTCTTGATCTTTTGAGTGAGAAGCTTTCTTATACTCACCCTTTGCTCCTACACTCACTCTCCTCCTTTATATATGATAAGCCTCCTCTCTCTCTTAGATGGACACACTCTCTCACTTGAGGTTTCATTTCGGTTAGAAAAGATATGATAGTTTTGGGGTGTATGGAATTCACAGTTCATTTCATTTCATCACCCGATTTCCACAGCAACTTCATTAACCGATCGTCCACGGATTTGGACGAAGTGAGACAAAGTCATCTACTCATTCTCTACATCAATCTTGGTCGTCTCTTTTAGCAAACTTGACGATCGAGTTGCCTCGAGTCAGAGGCGGGAGCCCGTTTAAAGAACCGATCATGTGGTGCCACCTCGACGAGGAGATCGGCGATCGACGAGATCGGAGCAGCCGCAACGGAGCGTGGGATGATGGTTGAAGAACGAAGGACTCGGATCGTTCGGTATAACCATTCTACACTCTTTACAGTATGTTAGTTTAGCAATAATGGAAGATCCGGGTTAAAGTATACGATAGCGCCAAGTTAAAAGTTTTTGTTCCGCATTTGGCGTCTGTAGACTGCCGGGGCGCTAGCGTAGACTTACATTGGTATCAGAGCCTAACCATTTTGCTATACTAACTTGTGCTAACGCGTTTAAAACATCGATCCGACCGAAAATCGAAAACTGCCAAAAATATCATTTTCCTTACTTGACAGTTTCTGTTGAATTTAAACAGTCTCAAAAATGATTTCTGGATGTCTTAAAAATCCGAGCAGAGAATTATAAGACCCACGACGAAATTTGGAGTCGTGACTCCTCCAAGTTGCCGCGGAAGGGCGGCCAAACCCATGGTTTGGCCGCGCTTCCGCGGCCATGTGAGGAGCACGTGCTCCAATTTTTTTCCAGTGGGTTCTGTTTGGAATTTTGGGGTTTTTGGTATATAAATTTTTGGCCCAGATTTTGTTACTGTTCACCAGTAAGCTTTGGGGCCCACTTTTTGAAATTTGGTCTTTGGTCGATCGAAATTTAAACACGTTAGTTTACAGTGCTTACATTATATCTCCGACCGGGAATGTCATTTGATCGGTAAACGGCGTTTAACTGCTATAGTTCTTTTAGACGGGTTTGCGAACGTGACATTCGCGTTGATGTTCTGTGTTGTGCTGTAATGTTGCGGATTTGTCGTGGTGGATAGCAGTGTGCAATGATAGTACAGTTTGAGTTTATTTGTACATTTGATATTGCGGGGCGAGCGTCCAACTTGTGGACAGCCGTCACTGCCTGTTGTATAATATTCTTTTGGGGCACGACCAGGATGCGGTCGATGTACCTATTGTACTATTTTTCATTACTGTACTAGGTTTTGCCCCGAGACGGAGTGCACGGATAGCCGGGTTCGGGAAAGCAACGGGTCCGCATCTCATGGCTTTGAGAGGCAGAGGGGCCCCACTTCAGAATTGGCAGACTATTCGCCGCACTCGTAGGGGGTACAGGTTGACCCAAGGAGGGGTGCTCAATTTACCGGATTCCGTGAAGTGCCGGGTGTTCCATTCACTATGCAGTGGGGACTACCTCGCTTCAGGTTTTGGCGGGTAACTTGCCGCACCCGTAGGGGTCTAGGTTTCATTGCACAGGCTATCCACACGACAGGGGAACGTCGAGTTTCAGCAGCGGCTCTGTGAAACTCGGGGATCCCAGATATCTGTATTGTTCTGTAATGCTTATTACTTTTCTGTAATGTTGCATATTATCACGCCTGGAGCGATTATGTATATTGGTTTATATACTATTAGATGTTGTATATGTTTTACACCCGCGCTAGTCCAGTCCCCGCTCTGTCGTTAGTTAAGTAACCTAACGGGTGATGACGGGACCCAGTGACGAATGCGGATGGCATATACGTACATTTTATTTTCGTTCTTTTCTGGTGTGATTGATTGATGGGACTGCATTGATTCTGATCAATGCAAAGTAAAAACAAACCTGTATACAGTTGTTGGAACAATTTAAAAAGTGTTATTGCAAAGACGTTTCCTTTTGTTATGCATAGCGATATTCGGTGTGAATATCCTGCACCTCATTCGACGAGGCAAGGGCCGATATCCCTTCACCGGGACTGACCCCTTGGACAGAAGTTTGCGTCAGAGTAATAACTTTACTATAGTCGATTACAAGTTGCTTTGCATAGCGGTATTCAGTGGAATATCCTGCACCTCATTCCACGAGGAAAGAGCCGAGATCCCTTTACCGGGAGTGACCTCTTTAGCAAAAGGTTTTCGCCACTATATTTTAAAAAAAAAAAAGCTATCAGGTTCCTTCAGCGATATCAAGTTCACTACGCTAAAGGTTTTTCGCCAAAAACCAGTCGTAGCCCTCCGTCACTTCTTTTGGGTATTCAGTAGTATTCAAGCTATGTATTTTGACCTAACGCCAAGGCATAGTGTTTGGTAGCTGCTGGGTATTCAATTGTTGCATAGATAGATGAGTTGGTTTGGGACAGCCGTTCTGCCATTTTGACCTAACGCCAAGGGCATGTGCGGGTGGGTTCAAATTAACAAGATAGTGATGGGTAGAACTTGGCATGTGACTTATGACATTTTGACCTAACGCCAAGGTTATAAGAGCATGGGGCAAAAACTATATCAGGAGTTTCTAAAGAAACTGAAACTTGCCGAGAATGCGCATACCTTCTGGAGTATGAGTAACGTGGATACATTCCATCACGTTATCATGCGATGAGAGTTGGATCCTGATTCCCACTGATAAGTTGGTTTACTCTTCGGGTGATCCCGATTGATTCTTCTTTAGGTTTGGAGGAGAATTGGACAGGACAGTGGGAGGTTTCCGGATTAGATAAAATGATGACCATTCTGATCTAGGTTAGAGTGCACGCAGAGTGTTTCTTTTCTCTCTCTCTCTTTGGCAGCGACCTTTGACCGACCCTAGACTATGACTCAGTGACCAGGTTGACCGAACCTTCTTAAAATACTGGCTTTTGGATTGTCTGAGTTGCATAAGTCATTGCCACTCCTTCTTTTACCCTTTGTATTTCTCAGAACACCCGTATTACTACGGATATCCACTTCCATTGGATAGAGCCATCGTATGGTTATATACGAACTCGAAGGGACTTCTTCGAGGATGGATCCAGGTTCGGGAGAAATAGAATTGGTTTATTCAGTTGTCTTTTATTATCACCTTCTCTCAGGTTGCGAGAGCTCCTTGGTTTAGGAGAGTACACCTATTACGCCTATTGGATAGTCTTATTCCAAACCATAGGCTGGTGCCGAAAGGTAGGGAATGAAGAAAACCAATTAGCCTAAGTAGGGTGTGCAGAAGGTAATATGTAAAGACAAAATAAAGGGATTAGAAAGGGGGCAAAGTAAATTGCGACTGATATCATTCACGACCAAGACCGCGTACTTCATCGCCGCTCCTATTTCACCTTTAAGAAGAATAAGGTATTATTCAGTTGTCTTTTATCGTCACCTTCTCTCAGTTGCGAGTACTCCTTGGTTTAGGAGGGTACACCTATTATGCTTACTGGATAGTCTTCTTCCAAACCATAGGCTGGTGCCGAACGGTAGGGAAGGAAGAAAACCATTTAGCGTAACGATGGTGTACAGAAGGTAACGACTAAAGACAAATAAAGGGATTTGGAGAGACGGCAATAAAATATACGGTTGAAGTCATGAATTGGATTATGGAAGAGGCATTGCTATGAATACCAGGATACCCCTACGAAACATTTTCATGTTTCAGTGCATTGTTAAAGAAAAACTGTTTTCCCGATTAGACACTTACTCCAAGGGTATGTATTTACCAGGTTTCATTCTCATATCTGTATGGTTTTACAGATAATGAGTGGGAGTAAGATATTGGGAATTAGGTGATCATCCTCATTATATCGGAATTCGTTGTAATTGGTGATATTTGAGGAAATCGCCAGGGTACAGTTTTCTACCTACGACGCACAGGTTTTGAGTTGTTTAACTCAGCGGACTTATACAGAGTATTGTATGTTGTCCAAGTGTCCATCAGGACAAAGGGGTAGGTCCTCGTACTATGTTCTATTTACTTATAACTTCTCTAGTATTTAGACAAGTGTTTCGTAGAAATACAAGATCTAAGTTTTGAGAAGTTGTGGGTATAAGAATAAAGTAGAGAACCAGGTATCACAAGTATCGGGATTCTTCAAAGAGATCGAAGATGTAGATTCTTGTGATTGGTATTCAGATGATAGTGATGGTTTTGAGAAACGAGTTTCTCTTTCAGGTTACTCATAATTGGATGGATTCCTAAGTTGAGTAATGCTGATTAGCCTTTTTCCATTAAGGTGATATGCACTGGAGACAGCTGCATGGATTGAATCTGGTTCCAATTAAATAAGTGCCAAAGTTTCTGTATTGGATATAGAATAGCTCGTACCTTAAAAGATATTAAGGTACGGGGAGTTGTCCAGCTTATGCTTAAAACCAGACACTGGATAACTCAGGGCACGTTTCTGTAATGGCTGTTTGTGGGTTGACCCTGGCTATGACGAGGGTTGATATTCTACCATTTAGAAGATCAATAGTGATATTGTTCTTGACTCGCCACAGTTTTAGTAAAATGGATCTTTTTCAGAAAAACAGTAGTGGGAGTATGGTAGAACTGGAAGTGATTCCAGAACCGCGAACGATTACGGAAAATTTAATAGGACCTATACATTCAATCAGGCTTGACATTCCAATAGCCACTCCGCAGGTATGGTAGGTAACCTCAGACACCCGAGAGGTACTTCGGTAGGCTCAAGGACGGTGACAGGGAGGTTCTTATCTACCCAGACTTGACACTACTATTGTTCCAGGATATGAGACCCGGTAGGAGGGTTGTCGTAGTCAGTGGGAGCAACGGAAGCATAGTGGGCAAGTAGCTTATGTCTATTTATAGACTTGAGCAGTTATAGCGGAGATAGATCATCTAATTTTGATGTGACAGTCATAGGTTTGACTTCAATCAGAATAGGGGATGGATCAGTTAAGAAGGTAGTAGGGTGTGATGTCATGGTATCTGGATGACTTAAACAGAGTAGGAAGTAAAATTCCTATACTACGATCGGTTGTACTGTGGTCGTCACACAGTTGTTTCTCCAGACAGGATATGGATATAATATATGACATTCTGGTTTCTAGATCTATGGTTTTAGATCTGAATTTGGGTAGTTTCCCAATGTGGGTACTTTGACAGATATTCTGATGGTTTTTGGAATAGTTGACTCCTGGCATGGTGGTGTACCTGCAAGTGATGGAGTCACCCTCTCTAAAGGTGTCGTATAGACTAAAGAGGAGAGGGATATGCATGATTGGCAGATCACTTGCTTAGGCAATTGAGTCAATCATGAGATGTCAAGTACCACACCAAATGTTGGTTTTGCACTAGATGCAATAAGTTTGTATTAATCCAATCCTGGAGAAACATAAGGAAGCAGTTTTAGAACATAAGTACATGTTCTACGGATTTGATGACGGCAGCCTCCTTCGGAAGACGATTATCATTCCAGGCTTCAAAGGTGACGTGGATGACAGAATGACTGTCAGAGTTTTAGTTTTTCCCTCTGACGAAGAGGGACCGTATTATGGACTGGTGGTCCAAGAGGATACTGTGGGAAGCAAGGTGCCCGATACTGATTAGGTTCAGTGATCGATTCAGTCTAAGAAGTTTGGATATGGAGTTCATTTATGAACTAAGGTCCCATCAGATATCCAGACATATTCTAAGACAGGTATTACTCAATTCGGGAGATAGTTTTCTCCGCGAACTTGAGATTAAGAGAGATATAGAAAGATACTTCTAGGCGGATCCACTCACTGAGGCTATTTCTCGAACACAATAGTTTTACAAACGGGCTTTGTGAAACTGATTAGTAGAGGAGTTGGGTGTTGTTTTCACACGGGCTGTGAGTAGTCGACATCGCAATATTAGCCTTGAGTGCAAGTGGGAGATTGTTGGAGATAGTGCCCTCATAGTTAATTATTGGATCGCAGGTACGTGATTGCAATGATTGCGGAGGACCTATCCCGGTAGGACAATCTTACTCGAGATGATAGTATGCTATCTGGTTTGCCTTTATCATTTGTGGTGACTGATTGCATGTTACACTTTGATAGAGCCCTTAGGATCTTGCTTTACTACCAACTGTATGAGGGCGATCATATATGTGAGAGTTGGGTAGTTTAGATGCATATCCTTAATTGTGGTCCCTAGTCGTGGGAGTTTCGAGACAGGGCATCGATACTCCGGAGTAGACTAGTGTGTACAGTCGAGACCCCGACGAGGGGCGGTGGCCGGTCTCACAAGCCACTGGTGTAGTTGGATCACCTAAGATGTATACAGGTGCTCATTGGGTTATGAGTACACCGGACAGGACTCGCCGGGAATCTGCTAGTTAGTATTATATCTATCGTCAGATAGCAGTTCCCTGGTGACATGTGTACAGGTTAGTTCATCGACCTGAGGTCGTCATTTGTCTCGTGTGAGTTCCCACTGTGCTTTGATTTCTACCCTACCACGGCTCAAAGGAGTCGTGCAAACAGGTAGCTTTTGGGTACAGTCCCGAGCCATATGGAGGCACGTGAGCGGATCGGCAGGGGATTCGTCTCTCCCGGTATTGGGGGCGAGATCGTGCTGTGTCTAGGAGAGCCATTACACAAAGCCCACGGCCGTGGCAGGAGATTTACTGGTAGGTACTCCAGTAGTATCTCAGGGTGTAATTGGGCTTCACTCCGACACGACTTATACTGCTTCTGGGGGTCTGACATTACTAGCCCCCTAGGCGGATATGCGATACTCATTGACGAACGGACCGGACTGTATATACATTGTCACTGTTAGGCTCAGTAGGGTTTTCGGAGGAGTTCGCTCATCGGTCTCCCTTGAGTTCGCTCCTCGGCCACCCTTGAGGTCAGTCCATTGGCAGCCGTTACGCATAGCTAGTGCCGCTGACGGTTTGTGGTTAAACCCACTGCCAGGGTGCTGACGAGTCATTAGAGTCCCCCACAGGCAGTTTCCCAAGTTCGGGCGAAACGTTGTAGAGGCCGTATGGTTTTATGGCAGGGTTCGGAAAATGCACGTGCGTTTACGCACGTGTCGATTTTCGGACAGATGATACTGGTCGGCTTTGGTTTAAGCCGGATCCGAGTATTATATTGAGTAGGTATAATATCTTTGTCTCAGTTGCATTTATATTCGGTCGTAATATAAATGCGGGTATATTTATACAGTTTCGGGGTTATCCTGAAAGTCGTTTCGGGATCACTTTTGGAAGTTGCCAGTTTCCAGTTTTCTATCAGCCGTCTTTTAACATTCGGTTAAAGACGGATTTATCTTTTCTTCAGATATGAGTGAGTCATCATTCTAGAAGCTTCTAGAAGTGATGATGAGGCTTATGACTCATTAGTGCATTAATGGTTTCATTAAAGGCATGATGAGGTGTTTAAGTGACTCATGGTTTTCATTAATGAGTTTTGTTTAGCTAAGGATATTTCTTCTTGATCTTTTGAGTGAGAAGCTTTCTTATACTCACCCTTTGCTCCTACACTCACTCTCCTCCTTTATATATGATAAGCCTCCTCTCTCTCTTAGATGGACACACTCTCTCACTTGAGGTTTCATTTCGGTTAGAAAAGATATGATAGTTTTGGGGTGTATGGAATTCACAGTTCATTTCATTTCATCACCCGATTTCCACAGCAACTTCATTAACCGATCGTCCACGGATTTGGACGAAGTGAGACAAAGTCATCTACTCATTCTCTACATCAATCTTGGTCGTCTCTTTTAGCAAACTTGACGATCGAGTTGCCTCGAGTCAGAGGCGGGAGCCCGTTTAAAGAACCGATCATGTGGTGCCACCTCGACGAGGAGATCGGCGATCGACGAGATCGGAGCAGCCGCAACGGAGCGTGGGATGATGGTTGAAGAACGAAGGACTCGGATCGTTCGGTATAACCATTCTACACTCTTTACAGTATGTTAGTTTAGCAATAATGGAAGATCCGGGTTAAAGTATACGATAGCGCCAAGTTAAAAGTTTTTGTTCCGCATTTGGCGTCTGTAGACTGCCGGGGCGCTAGCGTAGACTTACAGTGGTAGGGCGGTAATCAAAGTACAGTGGGAGAGCACACAAGACTCTATGACGATCTCGGGTCTACAGACTAAACTGCACCAGTGTCACCTGAGAACTGCTATCCGACGATAGATATAATTCCATATAGGAGTTCTCGGTGAGTCCGTCCAGTGTACCCAGTCACCACTGAGCACCCGTATACGATCTCGATGTCAAACATCGATGAATGTGGGAACATCCATCGCCCATCATATGGGTCTAGTATCATATACGCTAGTCTACTCTGGTATATCGATGCCCCGTCTCGATACACCTACGACTAGGGATATTTCAGGATATGCTTATAAACTACAGATGTCCCACTAGTATGATCTCTATCATAATCACTGTAGTCAAGCCAATATCCTCGGGGCTTTATCAACATGTGTGAATGAGTAAAAGCATGATCAAATCAACATGTCAGATAAAGAAGAACCAGATAGCATACTATCATGTCGAGCAAGAATGTACACTGAATATATATATATATATATATACACACACACACACACACATGTATAAATACATCCACTATCACATAATGGCCTCTAGGGCATACATATATCCAACACATATGTGATATGCGCGGGAGCTCGATTAAATGGTGTATTGGATACCGTATTTTATTTGGGCGTTTTCTATTGGACGGGTCGTATGTGATATGACCGGGTTATTAAATTAAGTGTTGATTTAATATTACGTCCATTAGCTCATTTATTTAAACCTATTTCTTTTGTTGCATGCATGAGTGTATGTATATGTTGATGTGCATGCACACACGCAAGCATACATGTGTCATGGTTGATGATACATTGGTGGTGGCAATGCAAGACTCACATGGTTACATTTGTATATATATATATTGTTAATTTGAAATTAAGAAAAATGACAAATGAAATCATGGTTGACTATTCAACTCTCATTTTCTTGTGTTGACAAGTCAAAACCATGGTTTCATTTGCCCATGGTTTTGGCCCACGGTTTTGCTTAAACTCTAGTTACAAAATATCTAATCAATTGTAACCATAGTTTGGCATGATAAGCTCTCTCTTACTCTCTTAAGTTAAGTGAGGGTTAATCATATTATTATTTTCATATTATTCTCTCATGAGTTAAGCTTGAGCCATCTCCTTCTTCCTCTCTCTCTTCAAAGCTCACTAGGGTTTCAAAAGAAAGAGAAAGGATTAAAAAGAAAAGGTTTTTAATAGAGATTCAAACCCACATCACCATTCCACTTTAGTTTAGCCCACTAGATTGGAGTGATTGCTTCTTCTTCATCCTTGATCAAGAGAAGCTTGGAGCTTGGTGCAAAGAGACTTCGTGGTGGATCATCGTGGATGCGGAAGGACACAAGCTAACCGGTTCAAAGCTCAATCGATCCAAGGAGTCTAGGAGGAGGTCTACAAAGGTTGTATTATCTCCTCACTTAGTGTTAGACACTTGTAGTGTAAGTCGATGTACAACACCCCACGACTTGCGGGGAAGCGGAATAATGAAAAACGATCTTGTTCTTTGCATAAACATCGACTAACCGAGAATCTTTGCTAAACTATAACTAACAAGAAACATAGAAGTTGTGAACTACTATGATAAGTGATCATACCTAATGAACCGTGTCCTTCTCCTTTTCGTTATCCACGTCCTTCTCGGCCTCCTCCATGTAATAGATGATCCACCCGAGAGCTATACTCCAAGCTTCACCTCTAACTTGAGGTAACTAGGTTTCTTAAAGTGCTAATCTAAGCAACCTAGGTGATATAGAGAAGGGTTATGGATTAAATAGTCTTTTCTAATCCTTGGTCTCAACACATGAGAGGGGAGGATTAGGGTTTGAAGAGAGAGAGAGCTTGAGGAGAGAGAAAGGTGAGCAAGAGAATGAGAAGAGATAATGAACTCATTTGAATATATATGAAGCATAATGTTTTATGAAATAAAGCAATTAAATCATTTAATAACCATGCTTCATTCATTCATATGAGTGATTCATCTCATGAGTCATTAGATCAATAAATGATGCATTAACTCCATGGATGAATCGCACAAATGAGTCATTAACACAATAAATGCAAATGTCACCTTAACCCTCAAGTCACCATCCTTCTAGAAGCTTCTCACGAAATTACGACAACGCCCCTCCTTTCCGTGAAAACACGGAAAAACTTTAGACTGTATAAATCCAATAACCTGATACTAGAAACTGGCTTAAACCAAAGCCGGCTAGTAAAAACTGTCCGAATGTCGTACGTGCGTAAACACACGTATGCGTCCGAACCCTTGTCGTTAAATTATACGACCTCTATATCGTTTCGCCTGGAGTAGGGAAACTCTCTGTGTGGGACTCTAAAGACTCGACTACTACGCTGGCAGTGGGTTTAACCACAGACCGCAAGCGGCACTAGCTGTACGTAACGGTCCCCAGGTAGATATCGATAAGAAGGCCGATGAGGAAACCCTTCTGAACTCCTACTGAGCCTGATGTGACAATCTCCGTACAGTCCGGTCTGTTCGTCTAAGACTATCGCATATCGGGCCTAGGGGGCAGCAAGCGTCAAGTCCTTTGAGCCGTGGTAGGGTAGCAATCTAAGAACAGTGGGACACACTCGAGGAGAAGTAGCAGTGTCAAGTCTGCGGACTATGCTATACTCATGTCACCTCGGAACTGTTAACTGACGACGGGTATAATACCAACCAACAGTTCCCCGCGAGTCCTGTCCGGTGTACTCGTAACCCAACGAGCACCTGTATACTATCTCCAGTACGACGTACTGATGGCTGTGGGACAGACCATCTCCCTAACTGGGATGAGAAGCGTACACACTAGTTTACTCTGGAGTATCGATGCCCTGTCTCGATAATCCTACGACTAGGGACCTGAAAAGGATGTGTTTGTAGACTACCCATCCCCTACTAGTGTGACTGCCATCACAATGCTGGTAGTCAAGCAAGATCCTAAGAGCTCTATCAATACGTATACTCACATATTAAGATAGATAAAACCAAGTAGCATACTACCATGTTTAGCAAGACTGTTATATATAACTGTGAATATCCCAAGCTTCCATTAAGTAATATACAAGCTAGTATGATACAATAATGGCCCATAGGGCATATACACTAATAATCTCCCACTTGCACTAGGGCCATGTACTGGCATATCGAAGACCGATGATCTCGAGTAGCCTTTCGAACTGAATCTGAGGTAGGGCCTTCGTGAATGGATCAGCAATGTTCTCTTCAGTAGCAACTCTCCGGATCTCGATCTCCCGACGATCAATGATCTCCCTGATCAGGTGATACCGCCTTAAGATGTGTCTGGACTTCTGATGGGACCTTGGTTTCTTCGCTAAAGTTATAGCTCTGTTGTTGTCACAATACAGAGGTATTGGATCAACAATGGTAGGAACCACCTGAAGTTCTGTTAGGAACTTCTTCATCCAGACCGCTTCTTTTGCGGTATCGCAAGCAGCAATATACTCCGCTTCCATCGTCGAGTCAGCAACGGTGTCCTGCTTGGAACTCTTCCGGCACACCGCCCCTCCATTGAGGGCAAAGACATAACCTGATATGGACTTGGAATCATCCTTATCACTCTGGAAGCCGGAATCAGCAAAGGCCTCCATCTTGAGGTCTTTTCCGCCGTAAACCAAGAACATCTCCTTAGTCCTCCTCAGGTACTTGAGAATGTTCTTTACTGCTATCCAGTGCTTCTCCCCTGGGTCTGACTGATACCGGCTTACCACGCTCAGTGCGTAAGCTACATCTGGTCTGGTGCACAACATCGCATACATTATAGAGCCTATCGCAGAAGCGTAGGGTATAATAGACATGCGTTCCCTTTCCAAATCAGTCTTGGGAGACATCTCTTTGGATAGGGTGATTCCGTGACAAGCCGGTAGATTACCGCGCTTAGAATCTTCCATACTGAATCTTTTCAGTATAGTGTTGATATACCTGGACTGCGAAAGTCCCAACATCCTCTTGGATCTATCACGATAGATCCGGATCCCCAGAATGTAAGAGGCATCACCCAGGTCTTTCATGGAGAACTTGTGTGACAAGAATCCTTTGATAGATTATAGCATAGGAATGTCATTTCCTATCAATAGAATGTCATCCACGTACAAGACGGGGAATACGACAGTTCTTGCTACAACTTTACTATATATACATGGTTCATCTGGATTTTTGATAAAGTCATATTCTTTGACTGTTTCATCAAAACAGATGTTCCAACTCCGTGATGCCTGCTTTAGTCCATAAATGGACTTAAGCAGCTTACATACTTTCCCGCTGCTCCCACTCTGATTGAAACCCTCTGGCTGATCCATATAGACGCACTCTTCTAAATTTCCATTCAGAAAAGATGTCTTTACGTCCATCTGCCAGATTTCATAATCAAGGAAGGCAGCAATAGTAAGAAGGACCCGAATGGATTTGAGCATAGCCACTGGAGAAAAAGTTTCGTCATAGTCCAAACCAGGTCTTTGACGAAAACCCTTTGCAACAAGTCTAGCCTTATAGGTTTCCACCTGTCCATCTACACCAATCTTTTTCTTGAAGATCCATTTGCATCCTATGGGTTTTACCCCATCTGGAGCAAAGTCTAAAGTCCATAGTTTGTTGGTGCATATGGACTCCATTTCGGTCCGCATTGCATCTAGCCATCGTACCGAGTCGCCGCTCTGGATGGCCTGCTGGAAGCTAGTAGGTTCATCATCATCTATGACACAATCCTCTTTTTCCCCATCTATGAGAAAACCGTAGTATCTCTCAGGCGGATGAGACGGCCTACTACTCCTGCGGAGGGGTGCGGGAATGTCCTGTTCTTCTTGAACTACTGGTTCTACCAAACTTTCAGTAGTAGTTTGTGGTTCTGGAATTTCTTCCAGTTCTATTTCGCTCCCACTTATTTCCTTTTCTAAAAACTGATATTCTAGAAAATGGGCATTACGAGAAACAAAAACCTTTTGTTCTTCTGCGTAATAGAATAGATACCTCTTGGAGTTCTTTGGATATCCCACAAACTTACACTGTACTGATCGTGCCTCGAGCTTGTCCACATGCTGCTTTTTAACAAAAGCTGGACATCCCCATATCTTCAGATACTGAAGATAGGGTTTCTTCCCACTCCACATCTGATATGGCGTGGTAGGCACAGTCTTGGTAGGAACCATGTTCAAAAGATATGCCGCTGATTCTAGCGCATAACCCCAGAAAGATTGCGGTAACTCAGCATTACTCATCATGGAATGTACCATATCCAATAGGGTTCGATTCTGTCTCTCCGATACACCGTTATGCTGTGGAGTGTATAGAGGAGTAAGCTGAGAGAGAATTCCTTTCTCTTTTAGGTAACCTAGGAACTCGGCACTTAAGTATTCATCACCTCGATCAGATCTTAGTGTCTTGATACTTTTGCCGGTTTGGTTTTCTACTTCATTCTTATACTCTTGGAATTTCTCAAAAGCCTCGGATTTATGTTTCATCAGATAAATGAATCCGTACCTTGAGTAATCATCCGTAAAAGTAATGAAATAGGAAAAACCACCTCTTGCATGTGTAGACATTGGACCACATACATCGCTGTGTATGAGTCCTAAGAGCTCGCTCTTACTCCATGTCCAGTGAATGGAGTCTTTGTCATCTTTCCTTTGAGACATGATTGACAAGTGGCATAAGTTTGATATTCGAACGAGTCCAAATATCCTTCTCTATGTAACTTAGTCAACCTTGTCTCATTGATGTGACCTAGTCTACAATGCCATAAGAAAGCTTTATTTAAATCTGGAGACTTTCTTTTTAGTGTGTTCTGGACATTGAAAATTTGGAGTTGGTTTAAGACATATATACCGTTATCCAGTGTACCGGACCCAATCAAACTATGATTAAGGTGGATGTTAACAACATCACTTACAAACGTGAAATCATAACCTTTATTTGATAACAAGGAAATAGATATGATATTACACGTTAAGCTAGGTACACAAAAACTGTTATGTAAAACCAAAATGTGTCACTCGTCAATCCCAGGTGATAATCCCCTACGGACACAGCTCCCACGCTAGCTTCGTTAGCAACCATCAGGGTCATATCACCATCCTTCAGCACTCAACGGTTTTTCAGTGCCTGCAATGAATTGCATATATGAGATCCTGATCCGGTATCCAATACCCAGGAAGTAGAGTTGATTGACAAACAATTCTCAATTACAAACACACCTGAAGTCGAAGCCACAGCTTGCTTCGGTTCCTGGTTCTTGGCGTTCCACGCCTTGCAATCTTTCTTCCAGTGCCCTTTCCTATGACAATGGAAGCACTCATCCTGGGCCACTACTGGTACCGCAAACTTTTTCTTTCCCTTCGCTTCCACCTTACTTACACCTCCTCTAGGTTTGGTGGCAGCCTTCTTCTTCCTTCCTTTGGCCCTAGCCTTGGACCCGGAAGAAGAAGCACCGCTAACAAACATAGCGGGTGTTTCCCTTGCCTTCTACAAGGTGCCCTCTGCACTCCTCAACATGTTAAGGAGTTCCGGAAGTTCAACTTCTTTTCTTTGAATGTTGAAATTCAGAATAAACTAGGCGTAGGTGGAAGGAAAGGACTGGAGAATAAGGTCTGTATAGAGCTCATTATCCAAAGTCGTCCCAAGGTCTGCGAGCTCTTCTATATAGCCAATCATCTTTAGGACATGTTCTACTACCGATGATCCGACGGCCAACCTCGCTCGAAACAAGTTCTTAGAGGTCTCGTATCTTGCTATACGAGATTGCTCTCCATAAAGTTCCTTTGTATGGAGAAATATGGCATCAAGATCCATATCCTCGTGCCTCCTCTGATGTTCATTGTTCATCGAGGCAAGCACGATGCACTTGGCCTTCGCGTAATCATACTCCCAGGTTTTGCGGATTTCCTTATCCGCATTACTGGATTTAGGACTTGGGACTGCAGGTGCCTTAGCAGTGAGGACGTACCCCAATTTGTCATAGGTCAAAGCCATTTTGACATTCCGCAGCCAATCTTTATAGTTTGGCCCTGTCAGTATATTTTTCTCTAAAAGAAACTTAAGTCCAGTCATTTTCAGGGTCGCTGCAAGTAGGAGAGAGAGAAGAAACACTTTAGCATGATGCTCTTGCAAGTTTAGAGTGGTTTTTAATTTATCTAAACTGGATGGCTCCCACTGTTTCTCGAATCCTTCCTCAAACCATAAAAGAAGAATTAGCCAGGACTATTCTCACTGTACAATACTTGCTTAACCGTTCAGCCAGGCTAGTGTCGGTACTTCGAGGGAGGATTTCCAACGCTTTCGCGAAGTTCCTTAATTAAATAACCTCTTTTCTTTGGGGGCGTAACCCCGCTGACACCTTTCTTGACACCTACTTAGTTTATAGCATTGATCGTTTAAGTGACGAATCTCCTGATGAGTAGCATATACTCACAGTAGGATCGGGATCCAAATATCATCGTATGATAATGTTGAAGGAATCCTACCAACATTCATCAAACTCCAAATGGTATGCATCTCTTTGCAAATTTCAGTTTCTTTAGAAATTCCCGATATAAATTTTTGCCCCATGCTCTTATGACCTTGGCGTTGGTCAAAATGTCATAAGTCACATGTCAAGTTCTACTCATCATTATCTTGTTAATTTGAATCCATCCGTATATATCCTTGACGTTGGCCAAAATGATAATACGACCGTCCCAAACTAACTCATCTATCTATGCAACAAATGAATACCCAGCAGCTACCAAACACTATGCCTTGGCGTTGGTCAAAATACATAGCTTGAATACTACTGAATACCCAAATGAAATGACGGAGGGCTACGAATGGTTTTGGCGAAACCGTGAACGTAGTGAACTTGATATGACCGAAGGAACCTGATAGCTTTTAAAAGGAGTGGTTAAAGCTCCGCAATTTAAAAATATCATCTGTTTTAAAATAACCGAGTGGTTTCTTTTAAATTGTTCCAACGATTCAACTTTTGGTTTATTTTCTTTGCATTAATAATAATGCGACCCATCATTAACCTATTATTGCAGAAAACAATGAAAATACAACGTCCTCTTATGCCATCGGCATTCGCCACTGGGTCCCGTCATCACCTGTTAGGTTACTTAACTAACGGCAGAGAGGGGGCTGGGCTAGCGCGGGTGTAAAACATAAGTGACGTCTAAATAGCTATTATATATAGATATTGTACATTCGTCAGACGCAATAATAGGCATTCCAGATCACATATGAACATTATTGGATATGCAAGCAATCCGCGTTTGTTTATAGCCTGCAACAAAAGACGGATTACACAGTTGTGATGAATAGCCATTACCCCACCCTAGACCCCTACGGGTACGGCAAACTACCCGCCAAGTACCCGAAATGAAGCGGTCTCTCTCAACAACGCGAGTAGGCCACTAAACACTTCAAAGTATCCGGTAGTTTGTGCACCCCACCTTGGGTCTATCCTAGGAGCAAAAACAGTAAAATGAAATAATACAACGGTGGCTACAACCGCAACCTGGATTTGCCCGCAAAATAATATTACAACATATTACAATTACTTTGAATGAATGTAACAACCCATCACAAACCCCGGCTAATCATCACAACAGTCCAATACAGTTCATAACCACAAACAGTAAAAACCATTACAGAAATGTGCAACCCCCTACCAACCGACATACTAGCAGTTAGGGGAGGTTTACGAACACATTATACAAACACAGATATAATCAAATTAGAAAACATCATAAGATTTCGATCGTGCAAACACTTTAGATTCTACTCCAAAACTTCTCTGTGCACCTAAGACTTGAGCAGAAAAATAAACATTCCAGAAAACACAAAAATATCACAGAAGAGTTACTGGAGCAAACTGGGTTGAATCGGCTTCAACTCGGCCGCGGATCCGCGGCGGATCGGTGGGTTCGGCCGCGGTTCCGCGGCTGTTTGGCCGATTCAGGAACCCATTTTTCTCCAGTAACCTTATGATTCCTTTCTTGTTAATTTAGAGGTCCCTGAAAAATTTTTAGGGCCTGTTTTAAAATCGACAGAAACTTAGTGATATCGATGTTTTTTCCGGTTCGTTTTGCGTTCGAAATTCATACGACTTTGCTAATAAGTTAATTATTGTTTAGCGAGGCTCTGATACCACTGTGAGTCGATGTACAACATCCCACGACTTGCGGGGTGGCAGAATAATGAAAAACGATCTTGTTCTTTGCATAAACATCGACTAACCGAGAATCTTTGCTAAACTATAACTAACAAGAAACATAGAAGTTGTGAACTACTATGATAAGTGATTATACCTAATGAACCATGTCCTTCTCCTTTTCGTTATCCACGTCCTTCTCGGCCTCATCCACGTAATAGATGATCCACCCGAGAGCTATACTCCAAGCTTCACCTCTAACTTGAGGTAACTAGGTTTCTTAAAGTGCTAATCTAAGCAACCTAGGTGATATAGAGAAGGGTTATGGATTAAATAGTCTTTTCTAATCCTTGGTCTCAACACATGAGAGGGGAGGATTAGGGTTTGAAGAGAGAGAGAGCTTGAGGAGAGAGAAGGTGAGCAAGAGAATGAGAAGAGATAATGAACTCATTAGAATATATATGAAGCATAATGTTTTATGAAATAAATCAATTAAATCATTTAACAACCATGCTTCATTCATTCATATGAGTGATTCATCTCATGAGTCATTAGATCAATAAATGACGCATTAACTCCATGGATGAATCACACAAATGAGTCATTAACACAATAAATGCAAATGCCACCTTAACCCTCAAGTCACCATCCTTCTAGAAGCTTCTTGCAAAATTACGAGAACACCCCTCCTTTTCGTGAAAATACGGAAAAACTTTAGACTGTATAAATCCAATAACCTGATACTAGAAACTGGCTTAAACCAAAGCCGGCTAGTAAAAACTGTCCGAATGTCGTACGTGCGTAAACACACGTATGCGTCCGAACCATTGTCGTAAAACCATACGTGTCACGACCCGAGAATTCGACTCGTGACTGGCACTTAACCCCGCAACGTCTACAGGCGTAACGCGGCTAAGTAAGCCGAACCCAGAAATCAAAACCAATAAATATAGAGTGATTTTAAAACATTTTGTAAAAAACATCGTACATGTCCGAAAAACTTCCATTTATTTAGTAGAAATCCTTTTTAAGTTCAATAGTTATAAGTTTTATAATTTTGGTAACATTTCCTTTTTAAAACATTAGCTCCGAAAGTCGGGTAAAAGCAAGGTGTAGCAGAAATAACTGGTGACATGAATAAAGCATCACCATATGATATACGACGCCGTAGCGAAGAATACACAGTAAAACAAGGACAATATCATAAAAGATGAGACTGCATAAAGTAACGTCGGCTCACATGCGAGCTCGACACCAGAATATAAAACCATACATATCGTCCTCACAACTGTCTCTAAGTCAATACAGAAAAGGTAGATGGAGAGTACTAGATACATCAATATACAACTGAAAGATAACAGATACCGTACAAAACCCACCTATCAGCAAAGACTATCTCTGTTCAAAAGGGGTATCTGTGCCAAAAGATAAGGTAACAGCCAGCCGTGACTACTCCCAAGGGCAACCTGCAAACACTGTGGCACAACGGGGGTGAGTTGCCAACTCGTGAATAGAGATAACATATAAAGGTGATCGCAAGCATGCACATATAGCGTGGCCCTACTAATGCCAGCAGATGATATCAATGCATGTCCGCAGTGGATACAATAGTAATGCATATACTCTAACAGGTAAATGCCACAGGATGAGATGTATAGTAATCAATACTGAGTATGGGATAAATAATATCTACATGGACCATGTAAACATGGAAAACAATGATCGGTGCCTCAAACTGCACCCAAATCCCACATATACTCAGGCGCCGGCACACCCATCGGCCCTCAAATCCTGTATATCTTGGAGGAATCACGAGTGCCCAACATCGGCACCCAAAATATCATAAAATACCCGTGTCCAGCATCGACACGTAAATCCTCGAATATCGGGCGCCGTCAGTCCGGACCGGCCCCACGGGGTCCGCCTGCGGTATCGGCCCTCGGCCCCGGCAGTACGGATCATCCCGCATCCATCACTCGACTCTGGTCAGTATCCTCCGGACAACTACCAGGTCCAACCAATCACCGGTAGGTACTCGCCCGCCTCCAGGCTCAATCGGCAAATCCCATCAATCATCTCGCCGAGGGGAACCATACCGGGCCCACCACGAACCCGCAAATGGAACATCCACTCCTCGAATCGGGTTTCAAGCACACGTCTCAGCACCGAGAAAACGCGTGGTGGACACAACAAAATATCATTTCACGAGGTACCGGGTTTTTCAAAATAGTGCGACTTTTCATAAATAACTCCACGGTCCTCAAAACCAGAAATCTCATGTAAATCCATCACCAATAATAAATCCAATGCGAGGTACAATATACATCAATCCATGGTATGGGTATAAGGGGAGAACCGCTTTTTAAAGTAGTTTCATTTCCGGTTTTAAAAGATGTCATGCGGCTCCCAATATACATGAAAGTCATATCAAATCACATATGAAGCGAACTCTAGCAATATAATCATGGCAGCTCTACAGTGAGTGTGGCATGGCAATTACTAACGGTGTGTGTGTAGCATGTAAATAGTGCCCGTGCAACATAAACCGTTAGTAATAGTGCGGTGTTCTATCAGTTCTAAGCAATATATATATATATCAACACAGCAGAGAATGCAATATGCGATGGCAGTCTATGGGGTGCATGCACATATAATAATAAAGTCCTATCAGCCCTGACGCCTAACGCCATGCGGGCGATATCCCCGTAGATGTGAAATCTACTCACCGTGTCTCGCGCTAAGCGTATCCAACCACTTGCTTGCCCTTCTTTGCAGCGTCCGTCTCACTGGCCTGCGAACCTAAAATCACATAACATATGCCACACATAAGCTTAATTCACAATAACGCGACATTATAATCCAACAAGAAACCCGTGTCGCAAACCAATCGCGTGTGTGCGCGATACGCTAAAACGTGTGATCACGCGCCACGAAACTACCCCGACGCGCCGCGATACGCAGAAACCCAAACCTACTCACGTATCACGCGTGTCGCGAAGGTTTAGAAAACGGCAAAACAGGTATTTGGTCCCAGATTTTCCTACAGAATTAAACTTACAAAAATATATATACCAAAACACTACACACAATGGCAGACACCCACTGGACCAAACCCTAACCCAAACCCTACCCATCTGGCCGCAAATTGCGGCCAGAATGAGGAAATCGGCGGCCTACTGTAGCAGTATGGGGGTCGGGTTTCACCTGTGGTATCAGTACTACTCCACTATACTACAGTCTTCCCAAAATCATTCTGCACTCACCGAGTCAATAGCAGTTCCAGAAAAGTTCACTTTTGCACAAATATGACATTTTGCAACAATTGTGAAACTGGTGGTATTTTAGCGTGATTCGGGTTGAACTAGGCTACAATGGTCTCACTAACTCACTAGCAAGCTACTGAAACCCTAACACATCACCTTAACACAAAGTTCCTACTAAACATCCCAAATCACACTAAAACGCACCAATATCCATTAACCGATGCAAAACTACACTAACTAAGCTAACTAGGGAATAAGATAGGAAGTATACCTCACACTCGACCCTAGGGAGTTGCAGGAAGGTGGAGGAATGAAGGGAAGAGGCTGCACTAGGAACTGGGGCTGCTGCTGCTCACTGCCTCTGCTGTTGCTGCTGTTTGTGCTTGCTGCTGCTGTTGGAAGCTTGCTGCTGCTGTTGCTGTGCCTGCTGCTGCTTCTGGAGCTGGGGGGTGTGAAGAGGTAAGTGTTGTGTGTGTGAGTGTGTTTGTGAGTGTTTGAGAGAATACAAAGAAAAGAAATGAGAGGAAATAATTAGCTTCCAATTGTCAACCCTCTCTCTCTCTCATCATTAATGGCAAGCATGGGCTAAGCCATGATGCCCACTCCCTCTCTCTCTCAAGTCAACACCCACCTCAAATTCAAATTAAAGTAATTTTAACTATCTAAATAAACCCACTTAAAACCCCCAAAGACTTTTAACCCTCAAGATTAACCCACCATGGTTAATAATTATGGTATTTGCTTCATTTAAAAACCCTAGTTTACATGCACATGTGTGTGCAAGCCTAGGAAAATTTTGGAAAAATAATTATTAAATTAGGAAAAATATTTAAAACACAATTTGGTAAACTTTTTATTAAAAATCATTATTTAATTATAATTATTCACTAACCCTTATCCTAAGGTGTTACAATACGACCTCTATATCGTTCCGCCTGGAGTAGGGAAACTCTCTGTGTGGGACTCTAAAGATTCGACTACTACGCTGGCAGTGGGTTTAACCACAGACCGCAAGCGGCACTAGCTGTACGTAACGGTCCCCAGGTAGATGTCGATAAGAAGGCCGATGAGGAACCCATCCGAACTCCTACTGAGCCTGATGTGACAATCTCCGTACAGTCCAGTCTGTTCGTCTAAGACTACCGCATATCGGGCCTAGGGGGCGGCAAGCGTCAGTCCCCTAATAGCGGTATAAGTCGTGTCGGAGTGTAGCCCATTACACCCTGAGAAACAACTGGAACCTACCAGTAAATCTCGCTTGCCCTGGCCAGGGACTTTGCATAATGGCTCTCTGACACAGTGCGATATCAACTCCCAATACCGGGAGAGACGAATCCTGTCTAACCGCTACTGCCTCCAAGTGCTCGGGACTACACTCAACTGCTACCTGTTTGCATGACTCCTTTGAGCCGTGGTAGGGTAGCAATCTAAGAACAGTGGGACACACTCGAGGCGAAGTAGCAGTGTCAAGTCTGCGGACTATGCTGTACTCATGTCACCTGGGAACTGTTAACTGACGACGGATATAATACCAACCAACAGTTCCCCGCGAGTCCTGTCTGGTGTACCCGTAACCCAACGAGCACCTGTATACTATATCCAGTACGACGTACTGACGGTTGTGGGACAGACCATCTCCCTAACTGGGTTGAGAAGCGTACACACTAGTCTACTCCGGAGTATCGATGCCCTGTCTCGATAATCCTACGACTAGGGACCTAAAAAGGATGTGTTTGTAGACTACCCAGCCCCCACTAGTGTGACTGCCATCACAACGCTGGTAATCAAGCAAGATCCTAAGAGCTCTATCAATACGTATACTCACATATTAAGATAGATAAAACCAAGTAGCATACTACCATGTTTAGCAAGACTGTTATATATAACTATGAATATCCCAAGCTTCCATTAAGTAATATACAAGCTAGTATGATACAATAATGGCCCCAGGGCATATACACTAACATGTAGTATATAATACTAGCTAGTTGTTACTCTATTTTTCTAGTTCGATTCATGTTTGGAATTGTTTAGCACCCTCTAAATTTTTGTTATAGCATGTTTGATGCAACACTAAACCTAGTGTGGTGCTATAGAATCCCTACATATGGTTTGTTGGCTTTTGTCAAGGTCATAGCACGTTAGGGGCAAAAGTATTATCGGGAATTTTAAGTGTTGAAATTTGCAATGAGATTGCATACCTTCTATGAAATAGTTGGATCCTGATACCCACTGCGAGTAAGAGTTACTCCTGGGAGAGTTTTACACATCACAATTAGCCGATCAAGTAGGTGTCTAGAAAGGTGTTAACGGGGTTATGCCTCTGGGAAAACGAGGTTTATTTTAATTAGGTCCGTACGAAATCACGGGGAACCTCCCTCAAAGTACCAACACTGGCCTGGATGAAAGATTGGCGAACTTGTAGGGTGTAATTAATCCCGTATAGTCTTACCTTTTAGGGTTTGGAGGAAGATTTGATAAAAACAGTAAGAGCCATCCTGATTAGATAAGATAATAACCAATCTAATCTTGCAAGAGCATACGCTAAAGTGTTTTCTTCTCTCTCTTTCCAGGTAGTGACTATGTCAGGCCTTAATCAAGATAATAATATGGATGTATTGACTGAACCCGCTTGTTATACTGAGCAGGGGAACGTTGGTTCCGTTCTTTCTTATAATTGTTATAAGACTGAACAGGAAATAGGGTTATATCCGGATTCTCACACCGCCCAAACGAAGAATAAGCATGATGATGCATCTTTTTCGGGTGTGTTAGTTACCGAGAACTGTTTCTCAGTTTACTCTACGTCCTGGGTATTAGATACCTTATCGGGATCCCACATATATAATATGTTACATGGGCTAAGAAATGGTAGTGAACTGGGAGAGGGTGAACATTCTGTAAGAGTAGGGAATGGTGCAAATGTTGCAGCCGAGTTGGCGAATATCATCTAGTATTACCAAGTGGTAATACGTTGATTCTGAACGAATGCTATTACATACCGAACCTGATATGCAACATTATATCAATTTCTTTATTAAGTAAAGAAGGATATAATTTTGTAGTACATGATATGTTATGAACATCTTCCTGATCAATAGTTGATTGGACCAGGCTCGTTAAATAATGGCATATACGTTCTTAATCCAACTACAGTTCTTAATGTACAAAACACACACAAGAGGAAGAGTTCAGAAATGAACGAATCCTTCTTGTGGCATTGTAGACTAGGTCATATCAATGCGACACGACTAGCTAAGTTACATAAGGATAGATATTTGAATCCGTTTGAATTTTCATCTTATGAAACTTGCCATTCATGTCTCAAAGGAAAAATGACCAAAACTCCGTTTAGTGGACACGGAGAAAGAGTTACGGAACTCTTGGGACTGATACATAGTAATGTATGCAGTCCCATGTCTACACATGCCAGGAATGGTTCTTCGTACTTCATTACATTCACTGACGATCTCTCAAGATACGGACATGTGTTCCTGTTGAAACACATGTCTGAAACTTTTGAGAAGTTCAAAGAATATAAATACAAAGTAGAGAACCAAACGGGAAAAAGTATTAAGATCCTTCGATCTGGTCGAGGAGGAGAATACTTGAGCAATGAGTTCCTGGACTATTTAAAAGAGAGTGGGATTCTCTCTCAGCTTACTCCTCCTTATACACCACAGCACAACGGTGTATCGGAACGGAGGAACCGCACCCTATTAGATATGGTGTGCTCTATGATGAACACTACTGAGTTGCCTATTTCCTTCTGGGGGTATGCGCTTGAGACAGCCATACACCTATTGAATATGGTTCCTACCAAATCAGTGCCTACCACTCTATATGAGATATGGAATAGAAAGAGACCATCTCTTAATTATGTTATGATATGGGGTTATCTGTCCTATGTCAAAAGGAACAATCCGGACAAACTCGAGGCAAGGTCTGTCCTGTGCAAGTTTGTAGGATATCCCAAAAACTCACAAGGATATATCTTCTACCACACTGAGGAACCAAAGGTGTTTGTTTCTCGACATGCCACCTTTTTGGAAAAGGAATTTATTGCAAAGGAAATTAGTGGCGAGGAGGTAGAACAGGAAGAAGTTCCAGCAATACAAACTACGACAGAAGATTTGGTAGAACCAGAGGATTCAGTAGTTCCCGACGAACCTCAGCCGCTCCGCCGATCTAGTAGGGTTTCTCATCCACCTGAGAGATACTACGGGTTTCTCATTGATGGTGGTAGCGAAGACTGCATCATGGAAGATGATGACCCGGCTAGCTTCGAGCAGGCCATCACAAGTGGGGACTCTGTGAAATGGCTGGATGCTGTTAGTGTATATGCCCTAGAGGCCATTACTGTATCATACTAGTTTGTATATTACTTAATGGAAGCTTGGGATATTCACCTTGTATATACAATCTTGCTCAAAATAGTAGTATGCTACTTGGTTTGTTTCTACTTCAATGTGTACATGTGTTTATTTTAGTATATCACCTATACACATTAGTGGAGCCCTTAGGATCTTTGCTTGATTACCGGCGATGTGATGGCAGTCACACTAGTGGGGCTGGGTAATCTATAAGCACATCCTTATGCAGGTCCCTAGTCGCAGGACTATCGAGACAGGGCATCGATACTCCGGAGTAGACTAGCGCATGCGCTTCTCATCCCAGTGTGGGAGACGGTCTGTCCCACAGCCGTCAGTACGTCGTACTTGAGATAGTATGCGGGTGCTCGTTAGGTTACGGGGACACTGGACAGGACTCGTCGGGAACTGACTAGTTGGTATTATGCCTATCGTCAGTTATCAGTTCCCAGGTGACATGAGTACAGCTTAGTCCGCTGACTTGACACTGTCACTTCGCCTCGAGTGGGTTCCCACTGCACTTTGATTACTACCCTACCACGGCTCAAAGGAGTCGTGCAAACAGGTAGTATTTGGGTGCAGTCCCGAGGCACTTGGAGGCAGTGACAGTTAGACAGGATTCGTCTCTCCCGGTATTGGGGGTTGACATCGCGCTGTGTCTAGAAGAGCCATTACACGAGTAGTCCCTGGCCAGGGCAAACGAGATATACTGTTAGGCTTCCAGTGTTATCTCAGGGTGTTTTGGGCTTCACTCCGACACGACTTGTACCGCTATTGGGGGACTGACGTTTACCGCCCCTAGGCCCGCCATGCGATGTATCAGAAGAACAGACTGGACTGTACCGAGAATGTCACATTCAGGCTCAGTAGGAGTTCAGATGGGTTTCACCTCGTCAGTCTTCTTGTCGGCATCTACCTGGGGACCGTTACGCACAGCTAGTGCCGCTTGCGGTCTGTGGTTAAACCCACTGCCAGCGTAGTGTCGAGTCTTTAGAGTCCCACACAGAAAGCTATTCGCCTTCAGGCAAGAGAGTAGAGGTCGCATGGTTTTGCGGCAAGTCGCATGGTTTTGCGACAGGGTTCGGTCACATCCGTGCACTTGTGCACGTACAGTGTCCGGACAGTAGACACTAGCGGGCTTTGGTTTAAGCCAGATCCTAGTGTACGTATTGGGATTGGATTTATCCAGTTTGTATTCGTGTTCCTCGGAACGCGGATGCGAGTGTGTATGCACAGTTGACGGAGAGACAGAGGCGGAGGATTCTCATTAGGGTTGTTGACCGTTGACAGTTGACTATTCACTTTTTGCTCAACTGTAATGAGAATATGATATGTGATTAACAATTATATTAATTAGGTATTATGGTGACATGGTTGTTGGGTTGTTGACTTTTGTTGACTTGTTGACCGGTTGACTAGGCTTGACTAGTTGACCAGCATGATAACTATAGCTATCATTTCATGGCAAAGACTTTTGCTTGCTTGCTCTTTTGTGCAAAATGAGTGCATGAAATGATATGGCTATAGTTGCTTAAACAATCACATAATACTTGATTGATATGAGGTGTTATGATTGTTTTGGATTATGAGAGCCAAATGAGAAAAGTCTTCTCTCATTCTTTCATGCTCACTCTCTCTCTTGTTCTTGAGCTCTCATCTCCTCCACTTGCTCTCCCTCTCTTGACTCTATGGTTCACTTGTCTCATGAGTTGAGAACCAAGAACCATAGATAAAATCCCATACAAACTCTTCTCTACTCACTCTAGTTCACAAGGTTTAGCAAACCGAGTGAACTAGTTTCTTCAAAGTTCGAAGAAGGAGCCAAAGGTTGAAGCTTTCAGGTGGATCTATCTTCGGCGCAAGGAGACGACGGGGAGAAGCCGATTCGGACGACCATCGAAGCTTGAAGACGAAGGTGTTCGAGAAAAAGAAAGGTATAACCCCCTAACCGAGTAGTTAGCAACTCGTAGTTAGGTTGTTGTTAGATGTTTAACAAAGATCCGGGTTTTAAGTCCATGTTACCACCTCTTAGAAAATCGTTTTTCATCAAATTCCGCATGCCCGAAAGTACCGGGAGAGGTTTCATGGACTTACAGTGGTATCAGAGCCTAGTTAAACTCTATCTAACATGTTAGCAAAGTAGCTAGAAGATCGATCAAAGAAAAGTCGCAAAACGAACCCAAAACTGTCAAGTTTCTGCCGAAATTATTTCTGTTCAAAAGTTGATAATTTTCATCTTAAAAATCGGCTCAGGCTTTTGTTTGAATAACCACCAAATTTGGTCCCACGAACGATTCAAAGCGCCGCGGAAACGCGGCGGGAGCACGCTCCCGCCGCGGTTCCGCGGTCGAGTTGACTCGGTCGGGGTCCAAATTTGGTGCAGTGTATTTCTGGGGTTGTTTTGGGATTTTTGGTATATGTATTTTCTGCCCAGATTTTCCAGAATGAAAATTTTGTATTTGGGGCCTATAAATCCGTATTTTTGATCGAACTTCTAAAAGACTTAAGCTGACGGGTTTTTCTGTGATGTGATATTTGTATTGAACGTCTACTAATCGCTATATGTCGATTAGTGGGGGTTATACAAATCTGTGATCTGTAATGTTATTGGAATGTGTATATGAATTCATTGGATTGTCGCGGGTGAATAGCCGGGGGTTGTGAGACGAGAGTTTTCTTTTCTTTCAATTCATGTAAATTTGTAAATTGATATAATAATTATTTGTATGGCCGCACAACCGGGTCAGGGTTGTAGCCGTCATTGTATAATTTCTTTTTACTGTTTTTGCTCCTAGGATAGACCCATGGAAGGGGTGCACAAACTACCGGGTATGCCGAAGTGCCGAGTGGCCTACTCACGGGGATGAGGGAGGTTGCTTCGCTTCGGGTACTTGGCGGGTAGTTTGCCGCACCCGTAGGGGTCTTGGGTGGGGTTTTGGCTATTCACCGCGACCGTGTAATCTGCTTTTCGTTACAGGCTCGTACGAATTGCAGGTTCCTAGTATATCCAATGTGTTCATCTGTGATCTGAAATGTCTATCATTGCAATATATCTATATATGATATTATTTAGGCGTTGCTTATGTTTTACAGCCGCGCTAGCCCAGCCCCCGCTCTGTCGTTAGTTAAGTAACCTAACGGGTAATGACGGGGCCCCGTGGCGAATGCGAATGGCATAAGCGTACGTCATATTTTGGTTGTTTTCTGCAATGGTAGGATTAAATGATGGGACGCATTAAAAGAACAAATGCAAGAATATCACGCATTAAAAGAACTAATGCAAGAAAATAAACCAAGTAAAAGTCGTTGGAACACTTTCGAAAAACCACTCGGTTCTTTTCAAAACTAACTTTTAAATGCGGAGTTTGAGCCACTCCTTTTAAAAGCTATCTCGTTCCATCGACTATATCAAGTTCTCTACGTTCACGGTTTCGCCAAAACCATTCGTAGCCCTCCGTCGTTTCACATGAATAGTCAATAGTATTCAAGCTGTGTTTGTTGGCCAGAGTCAAGGCATAGTGATTGGTAGCTATTGGGTATTCATGTGCAGCATAGATAGATGCGTTGGTTTGGAACAGTCGTACTGCCTTGTTGGCCAAAGTCAAGGGTAGGTACGGGTGGATTCAAATTAACCTGGAGAACGACGGGTAGAACTTGACATGTGACTTATGATTTGTTGGCCAAAGTCAAGGTCATAAGAGCATGGGGCAAAAATCCACATCGGGAGTTTCAAAAGAACTGAAACTTGCTAGTGTTGCATACCATTTGGAGTGTGATGATTCTGGTAGGATTCCTTCAGTTTCGTCACGCGATGATATTTAGATCCCGATCCTACTGTGAGTATATGCTACTCCTCGGGAAATTTCTCACTTAACGATCAATGCTATAAACCTAGTAGGTGTCTAGAAAAGTGTTAGCGGGGCTACGCCCCCAGGGAAACGAGGTTATTTAATTAAGGAACTTCGCGAAAGCGTTGGAAAACCTCCCTCGAAGTACCGACACCAGCCTGGCCGAACGGTTAAGCAAGTATTGTACGGTGAGATTGATCCTGACTAATTCTTCCTTTTTGGTTTGAGGAGGGATTCGAGAAACAGTGGGACCCATCCTGTTTAGACAAACTAAAAACCACTCTAAACTTGCAAGAGCATCATGCTGAGTGTTTCTTCTTCTCTCTCCTAATTGCAGCGACCAATCGACATGACTGGACTTAAGTTACTTCTAGATAAAAACATACTGACAGGGCCAAACTACAAAGATTGGCTCAGGAATGTCAAAATGGCAATCACTTACGACAAGCTGGGGTATCTTCTTACCACCAAAGCTCCCCCTGTCCCTGGTCCCACTTCCAGCGTCGCGGATAAGGAAAACCGTAAGACTTGGGAGATTGATAGCGCGAAGGCCAAATGCCTCGTGCTTGCCTCTATGGACAATGAACATCAGAGGAGGCACGAGAATATGGACCTGGAATCTATATTTCTTCATACAAAAGAACTGTATGGAGAGCAGTCTCGTATCGCAAGATACGAAGCATCGAAAAAGTTATTTTCGGCAAGGATGGCCGTCGGATCATCAATAGCAGAACACGTGCTTAAGATGATCGGCTACATTGAGGAGCTCGCGGACCTAGGGACCACATTGGAGAGTGAGCTCTATACGGACTTAGTTCTCCAGTCCCTTCCTTCCACTTACGCCCAGTTTATACTGAACTTCAACTTGCAAGAAAAAGAAGTTGAACTTTCAGAGCTCCTCAACATGCTGAGGAGCGCAGAGGGCACCCTACAGAAAGGTAGGGAAACATCCACTTTGTTTGTAGGAGGATCATCTTCTTCTAGGTCCAAGGCGAAAGCCAAGGGAAAGAAAAAGAAAGCCCCCGCCAAACCAAGGGGCGGTGTTAGTAAAGTGGATACGAAGGGAAAAGCCAAAGCAACAAAGAAAGCGGGGAAGCTTGTGGATAAGGAAGAATGCTTCTATTGTCATAAGAAAGGACACTGGAAGAATGATTGCAGGGCCTGGAAGGCCAGAACACAGGAATTGAAGCAGGTTGCAGCTTCAGCTTCAGGTGTGTATGTTATTGAAAACTGTCTTTCAATAAACTCTACTTCCTGGGTATTGGATACCGGATCAGGATCTCATATCTGTAATTCTTTGCAGGCGTTGAGAAACCGTAGGGTTTGAAGGCAGGTGACATGACCCTCAGAGTTGCGAACGGAGCTAGCATGGATGCTAAGGCCGTGGGGGACTATCACCTGGGAATGTCAGATGGACATGTTTTGGTTTTGCGTAATTGTTTTTTGTACCCAACGCAACTTGTAATATCATTTCTGTATCTTTAGTTTCTAAAGAAGGTTATGAATTTGCGTTTGTAAGTAATGTTGTAAACATTCACCTTAATAAAGTTTTGATTGGGTCAGGTACATTGAGTAATGGGATATACGTATTAAACCAACCACAGATTTTCAATGTCCAGAATACACACAAAGGAAAGTCTCCGGAAATAAATCAGACTTTCTTATGGCATTGTAGACTAGGTCACATCAATGAGAGAAGGTTGACGAAGTTACATACAGAAGGATATTTGAATCCGTTCGAATATCAATCGTATGCCACTTGTCAATCTTGTCTCAAAGGAAAGATGACAAAGACTCCGTTCACTGGACACGGAGTAAGAGCGAGCGAGCTCTTGGGACTCGTACACAGCGACGTGTGCGGTCCAATGTCTACACATGCGCGAAGCGGTTATTCTTACTTCATTACTTTTACGGATGACTTCTCGAGGTACGGTTATGTCTTCTTAATGAAACATAAGTCCGAAGCCTTTGGAAAATTCCAGGAATATAAGAATGAAGTAGAAAAACAAACCGGCAAAAGTCTTAAGATTCTAAGATCGGATCAAGGTGGAGAATACTTGAGTGCCGAGTTCCTGGACTATTTAAAAGAGAACGGAATTCTCTCTTAGCTTACTCCTCCATACACTCCGCAACATAACGGTGTATCGGAGAGACGGAACCGAACCTTATTGGATATGGTACGGTCCATGATGAGTAACGCTGAGTTACCGCGATCATTCTGGGGGTATGCGCTAGAGTCAGCTGCATACCTTTTGAACGGAGTTCCTACTAAGACTGTGCCTACTACACCATATGAGATGTGGTGTAGGAAGAGACCCTATCTTAAGCACATTAAGACATGGGGATGTCCAGCTTTTGTTAAAAAGCAGCATGCGGACAAGCTCAAGGCACGCTCAGTACAGTGTAAGTTCGTGGGATATCCAAAGAACTCCAAGGGATATTTCTTCTACTGCGAAGAGGAACAAAAAGTTCTTGTTTCTCGTCATGCCTACTTCTTGGAAACTGAGTTTTTGGAAACCCAGATAAGTGGGAGCACAGTAGAACTGGAAGAAATTCCAGAACCACGAGCTATTACTGAAAGCTTAGTGGAACCAGAGGGTTCAAAAGAACAGGACATTCCTACGCCGCTCCGCAGGAGTAGTAGGCAGTCTCATCCGCCCGAGAGATACTACGGTTTTCTCATAGACGGGGATAGAGAGGATTGCATCATAGATTATGATGAGCCTACTAGCTTCCAGCAGGCCGTTCAGAGCGTTGACTCAGTAAAATGGCTGGATGCAATGCGAACCGAAATGGAGTCCATGTACACCAACAAAGTATGGACGTTGGACATTGCTCCAGACGGGGTAAAACCCGTAGGATGCAAGTGGATCTTCAAAAGGAAGATTGGTGTAGATGGACAGGTTGAGACCTATAAAGCTAGACTGGTTGCAAAGGGTTTTCGTCAAAGACCTGGTTTGGACTATGACGAAACCTTTTCTCTAGTAGCTATGCTGAAATCCATTCGGATCCTTCTTGCCATTGCTGCCTTCCACGATTATGAGATCTGGCAGATGGACGTAAAGACCGCTTTTCTAAATGGAAATTTAGAGGAGTGTGTCTATATGGACCAACCAGAGGGTTTCATTCAGAGTGGGAGCAGCGAAAAGGTGTGCAAGTTGCTTAAGTCCATCTATGGACTAAAGCAGGCATCGCGGAGTTGGAACATCTGTTTTGATGAGACGGTCAAGGAATTTGGCTTTATCAAAAATCCAGATGAACCATGCATCTATAGTAGATTTGTAGCGAGAACTGTAGTATTCCTCGTTTTATACGTGGATGACATTCTCTTAATAGGAAATGGCATTCCTATGCTACAATTTGTCAAAGGGTTCTTGTCACACAGGTTCTCCATGAAAGACCTGGGTGATGCCTCATACATCCTGGGGAT
Source organism: Agapanthus africanus (assembly GCA_030015575.1). Lineage (NCBI taxonomy): Eukaryota > Viridiplantae > Streptophyta > Magnoliopsida > Asparagales > Amaryllidaceae > Agapanthus > Agapanthus africanus. The sequence goes on along the minus strand of JASDDO010000012.1, from coordinate 344,165,187 downwards.
CCGGATCCATCGTGATAGATCCAAGAGGATATTAGGACTTTCACAGTCCAGGTACATCGACACCATACTGAAAAGGTTCAGTATGGAAGATTCCAAGCACGGTAACCTACCGGCTTGTCACGGGATCACCCTCTCTAAAGAGATGTCTCCCAAGACTGATTTGGAGAGGGATCGCATGTCTATTATACCCTACGCTTCTGCGGTAGGCTCTATAATGTATGCGATGTTGTGTACCAGACCGGATGTAGCTTATGCACTGAGTGTGGTAAGCCGGTATCAGTCAAACCCTGGGGAGAAACACTGGATAGCGGTAAAGAACATTTTCAAGTACCTGAGAAGGACTAAGAAGATGTACTTGGTGTATGGCGGAAAAGACCTCCAGATCAAGGCCTTTGCTGACTCCAGCTTCCAGAGTGACAAGGATGATTCCAAGTCCATGTCGGGTTTTGTCTTTACCCTCAATAGAGGGGCGGTGTGTTGGAAGAGTTCCAAACAGGAAACCGTTGCAGACTCGACGATGGAAGCGGAATACATCGCTGCATCTGATGCCGCAAAAGAAGCTGTCTGGATGAGGAAGTTCTTGAAAGAACTTCAGGTGGTTCCGTCCATTGTTGATCCAATACCTCTGTATTGCGACAACAACGGGGCTATAGCTTTAGCGAAGGAACCCAGGTCCCATCAGAGATCCAGACACATCTTGAGGCGGTATCACCTGATCAGGGAGATTGTAGATCGCCAGGAGATCGAGGTTCGGAGAGTCGCTTCAGAAGATAACACTGCAGATCCATTCACCAAGGCCCTGCCCCAGACTCAGTTCGAGCGGCTGATCGAGATGATAGGTCTTCGATACGCCAGTACATGGCCTTAGTGCAAGTGGGAGATTGTTAGTGTATATGCCCTAGAGGCCATTACTGTATCATACTAGTTTGTATATTACTTAATGGAAGCTTGAGATATTCACCTTGTATATACAATCTTGCTCAAAATAGTAGTATGCTACTTGGTTTGTTTCTACTTCAATGTGTACATGTGTTTATTTTAGTATATCACCTATACACATTAGTGGAGCCCTTAGGATCTTTGCTTGATTACCGGCGATGTGATGGCAGTCACACTAGTGGGGCTGGGTAATCTATAAGTACATCCTTATGCAGGTCCCTAGTCGCAGGACTATCGAGACAGGGCATCGATACTCCGGAGTAGACTAGCGCATGCGCTTCTCATCCCAGTGTGGGAGACGGTCTGTCCCACAGCCGTCAGTACGTCGTACTTGAGATAGTATGCGGGTGCTCGTTAGGTTACGGGTACACTGGACAGGACTCGTCGGGAACTGACTAGTTGGTATTATGCCTATCGTCAGTTATCAGTTCCCAGGTGACATGAGTACAGCTTAGTCCGCTGACTTGACACTGTCACTTCGCCTCGAGTGGGTTCCCACTGCACTTTGATTACTACCCTACCACGGCTCAAAGGAGTCGTGCAAACAGGTAGTATTTGGGTGCAGTCCCGAGGCACTTGGAGGCAGTGACGGTTAGACATGATTCGTCTTTCCCGGTATTGGGGGTTGACATCGCGCTGTGTCTAGGAGAGCCATTACACGAGTAGTCCCTGGCCAGGGAAAACGAGATATACTGGTAGGCTTCCAGTGTTATCTCAGGGTGTTTTGGGCTTCACTCCGACACGACTTGTACCGCTATTGGGGGATGACGTTTACCGCCCCCTAGGCCCGCCATGCGATGTATCAGACGAACAGACCGGACTGTACCGAGAATGTCACATTCAGGCTCAGTAGGAGTTCAGATGGGTTTCACCTCGTCAGTCTTCTTGTCGGCATCTACCTGGGGACCGTTACGCACAGCTAGTGCCGCTTGCGGTCTGTGGTTAAACCCACTGCCAGCGTAGTGTCGAGTCTTTAGAGTCCCACACAGAAAGCTATTCGCCTTCAGGCAAAAGAGTAGAGGTCGCATGGTTTTGCGGCAGGTCGCATGGTTTTGCGGCAAGTCGCATGGTTTTGCGACAGGGTTCGGTCACATCCGTGCACTTGTGAACGTACAGTGTCCGGACAGTAGACACTAGCGGGCTTTGGTTTAAGCCAGATCCTAGTGTACGTATTGGGATTGGATTTATCCTGTTTGTATTCGTGTTCCTCGAAACGCGGATGCGAGTGTGTATGCACAGATGACGGAGAGACAGAGGCGGAGGATTATCATTAGGGTTGTTGACCGTTGACTGTTGACTATTCACTTGTTGCTCAACCCTAATGAGAATATGATATGTGATTAACAATTATATTAATTAGGTATTATGGTGACATGGTTGTTGGGTTGTTGACTTTGTTGACTTTTGTTGACTTGTTGACTTTGTTGACCGGTTGACTAGGCTTGACTAGTTGACCATCATGATAACTATAGCTATCATTTCATGTCAAAGACTTTTGCTTGCTTGCTCTTTTGTGCAAAATGAGTGCATGAAATGATATGGCTATAGTTGCTTAAACCATCACATAATACTTGATTGATATGAGGTGTTATGATTGTTTTGGATTATGAGAGCCAAATGAGAAAAGTCTTCTCTCATTCTTTCATGCTCACTCTCTCTCTTGCTCTTGAGCTCTCATCTCCTCCTCTTGCTCTCCCTCTCTTGACTCTATGGTTCACTTGTCTCATGAGTTGAGAACCAAGAACCATAGATAAAATCCCATACAAACTCTTCTCTACTCACTCTAGTTCACAAGGTTTAGCAAACCGAGTGAACTAGTTTCTTCAAAGTTCGAAGAAGGAGCCAAAGGTTGAAGCTTTCTGGTGGATCTATCTTCGGCGCAAGGAGACGACGGGGAGAAGCCGATTCGGACGACCATCGAAGCTTGAAGACGAAGGAGTTCGAGAAAAAGAAAGGTATAACCCCCTAACCGAGTAGTTAGCAACTCGTACTTAGGTTGTTAGTTAGATGTTTAACAAAGATCCGGGTTTTAAGTCCATGTTACCACCTCTTAGAAAATCGTTTTTCATCAAATTCCGCATGCCCGAAAGTACCGGGAGAGGTAGCATGGACTTACAGATGCAATGCGATCTGAGATGGAATCCATATACACCAACAAAGTATGGACTTTGGAAGTTGCTCCTGAAGGGGTAAAACCCATTGGGAGCAAATGGATCTTTAAGAAGAAACTTGGTGTCGATGGAAAAGTTGAGACTTTCAAAGCTAGACTTGTTGCAAAAGGTTTTCGTCAACGACCACGTGTGAATTATGACGAAACTTTTTATCCAATGGCTATGCTTAAGTCCATCCAGATCCTACTTGCCATTGCTGCATACCATGACTACGAAATCTGGCAAATGGATATTAAGACCGCCTTTCTAAATGGTGATTAAGAGGAGTGCGTGTACATGACTCAGCCAGAGGGCTTCTTAGACAGTGGGAGCAGCGGAAAGGTGTGTAAGATGCTTAAATCCATCTACAGGTTAAAGAAAGTATCGCGGAGTTGGAACATCTGTTTTGATGTGGTAGTCAAAGAGTTTGACTGTTGGATATAGTGCCCTCAAAGTCAAATGTTGGATCACAAGCACGTGATTGCAATGATTGAGGGAGGACCTATACTGGTAGGACAGTCTCACTCGAGATGATAGTATGCTATCTGGTTTGTCCTTATCATTGTGTACATGCTTTAGGTGATATTACAGATCGCTATTACACATTGATAGAGCCCTTAGGATTCTTTCTTGGCTTCCATCAGTATGATGGCGATCATATATGTGGGAGCTGGGGTCTATAAGCACATCCTTAAAGTGTCCCTAGTCGTGGGAGTTTCGAGGCTGGGCATCGATACTCTATGAGTAGACTGGTGTATACGATCGAGACACCAACGAGGGGCGGTGGCTGGTCTCATAAGCCATAGGTGTTAGTTGGTTCACCTAAGACGTATACAGGTGCTCATTGGGTTATGAGTACACCGGACAGGACTCGCCGGGAACATGCTAGTTGGTTTTATACCTAGCGTCAGATAGCAGTTCCCTGGTGACATGTATACAGGTTAGTCTATCGACCTGAGATCATTATTTGTCTCGTGTGAGTTCCCACTGTGCTTTGATTACTACCCTACCATGGCTCAAAGGAGTCGTGCAAACAGGTTTTAGTTGGATACAGTCCCGAGCCACATGGAGGCAGTGAGCGGATCGGCAATGGTTTCGTCTCTCCCGGTATTGGGGGCGAGATCGCGCTGTGTCTAGGAGAGCCATTACACGAAGTTCTTAGCCAAGGCAGGAGATTTACTGGTAGGTATTCCAGTAGTATATAAGGGTGTTCTGGGCTACACCCCGACACGACTTATACCGCTTTTGGGGGTCTGACGTTAACCAGCTCCCTAGGAACGATATGCGATATTCATAGACGAACGGGCCGGACTGTGTAGGGTTACTAGGCACGCTCACAAGGTTCTACGTGGCATCAACCATGCCCGATTAAAAATTTAGCTGTGCCGAACAACCCAAAGACGGATCTTTAAACTAGAGTTTAGGTGAAAACAAGCATGTTAAACTCTTTAACACTAAGTGAGAGGGATTACAACCTTTGTAGATCCGGTCCTTCACTTCTTAAGCTCCGTGTTGAGGTCCCTTCGCTGCGATCATCGTGTTCCGGACTCTCGAGAGGCTTCACGAAGAGAAAGATGCAGTCTTGCTTCCGATCTTCAATAACAAAGATGATCTACCTTGAAGTTTCATTAATACAAGCTAACACTCACTAAATGAAGTGAACACTCTCATCTAAAGGGCAAGGATAGATGAGAATGATGAAGTAGGATTTTTGCTCTCTTTTATTTTCTTATTCTCACTCATTTTCATCACTTGGAAAAAAGCTAGAAAGCTTTTTCCATGAAAGAAAGAAGAAGGAAGAAGAAGAAGAATATCATAATCCTTTTGTGATGAATAATGCAACCATGGTCAACTAAACCCTTGTAGAGATTTAACTAGGGCTAGGGTTTGGGTTGGGTTAAAGGTGAGTCACTTGAAAATATCAAGCATAATATCTTTTCCATGACAAAAGAAAAGCTTCTAGAAGCTACTAGAAGTCTTAACCCTAATCCAAACCCTAACCATGTTTAAACTCAACTAAACATGTTGTATTAGTAATCATATCATGTTACAATATTATATATCACATATACAATATTTATTGTAATAAAATAAAATAATACATTTAACATATATCGCATATATATCAATGTATTACCCGAGTGAGAAAAAGAAATATTTTAGTGAGCTAATATTAGTTAATGTAATTTAATATATCATATATATTATTATATATTAAATTATAGAATCAACACTTGATCCGACAATCCGGCTATATCGCATATAACCGACTAATACGATGCCCCGGCTATATCACATATACCCGGCCGATATCTCATATCGCGAGAATCCAATACGGTATCACATACCGCATTATCCTCGGTCCCGCACATATCACATATGTGCTCCTACTCCGTTTTGCCTGAGCCAAGAAACCTCTGTGTAGGACTCTAAAGAATCGTCAATACGCCGGCAGTAGGTGATGATCATATCAAACACCCACAAGCTGCAAGCGATCAGCTAAACGTAACAGCCACCCAAGTATTGAGCGCTCAGAAGATCAACAAGCAAGACTGTACATTCTCCTGTGAATCCAATCAGTAACACTCCCGTACAGTCCGGTCTCGTCGTCTGATATGTCGCATATCTCGCCTAGGGGTGGTAAACGTCAGACCCCAGTAGCTCGATAAGTCGTGTCGATTTGAGGTCTATAATAGTTCGAGAAACTACTGATAACACTTACCAGTAAATCTCAGCAACCCTGGCTAGGGATTTCCAGTTATAGCCAATCGAACACAGCACAACATCAACTCCCTATACCGGGAGAGACGAATCCCCTCCTATCACTCATTGCCTCCATGTGATTCGGGACTGTACCCAAAAACCACCTTTTTGCACGCCCTCTTGGACGTGGTATGATGGAAATCAAAGCACAGTGGGAATCACACAAGACTCTATGACGATCTCGGGTCAACAGACTACTCTGTACCAGTGTCACCGGAGAACTGCCATCTGACGTGAGGTATAATACCATCTGGGAGTTCTCGGCGAGTCCGTCCAGTGTACCCAGTTTCTACTGAGCACCCGTACACCATCCTTGATGTAAAACACCGATGGATATGGGATCATCCATCGCCCATCATATGGGTTAAGATGCGTATACGCTAGTCTACTTTGGTGTATGAATGCCCTGTTTCGATACACCCTCGACTAGGAACAGTTATAGGATGTACTCGTCGACTACAGTGGCCCCACTAGTATGATCTCATCATAGTCCCAGTAGTCGAGTACATATCCTAAGGGCTTTATCAACATATAACATAGAGACAATTAGAGTACATGTTAAGATAAAGTACAACCAGATAGCATACTATCATGTCGAGCAAGAAAGTCCTCCCTATATATGTCCAAGCATCCAATACAATATACATCGTATGTACAGTAATGGCCTCTAGGGCATACATATAACTAAGAATTTCCCACTTGCACTAGGGCCATCTTTTGTGGTATCACATACCCAACAATTAGCTGTGGTTGAAGCATCTCATACTCAACCATCCCATAAAAGTCTCTACTGGGAAAAAGGCCTTTGTGAGTGGATCCGCGCTGTTGTCCTCTGTGTCTACTCTCCTAACCTCGATCTCCCTGGAGATCAACCATCTCCATGATCAGGCGATACTGCCTAAGAATTATATCTGGATTTCAGATGGGACGGTAGTTCCTTGGCTAAAGCCACAACTCCATTGTCGCACAATGGTAGGAACGAAGTTCATCTCATGAACTTATATATATCTAGACTGCCTCTTTGGTAGCATCCTTGGCAACGATGTATCTTTTCTTTAATCGTCTAGTATGTCACGGTATCTAGCTTGGAACTCTTCCAACATACCGTCCCTCCACTGAGGGTAAAGACAATGCCGGTGACTGACATTCAGTCGTCCTTATCACCCTGGAACCTTTCCAGTGATTCTCCCCAGGATCGATTGATACCATCTCACTACAACTAGTGAGTATCCTAACATCTAATTAGATCTATCTCATATATCCATAACTCAGGATTTAGGACGTATCACTTTGATCCTATATGGAGAATCCTTGTGATAAGCGGAGATTGACCGAGCGTAGCATAGGAAACTCCTTCCCTATCAAGAGTATGTCATCCACGTACTCTACGAGGATCACCACCATACTCCCTACTACCTTTTTGTATATACAAGGTTCATCTACCATTTTGATGAAGTCAAACTCTTTGACTACTACATCAAAACAGATGTTCCAACTCCGCGATGCCTGATTTATCACATAAAACATCTTGCTCACGTTTCCGCTGCTCCTACTGACTGCGAAGCCCTCTGACTGTGTACTTATAGACGCTCTCTTCCAAATCATTATTTAGAAAAGCAGTCAAGACACCCAACCGCCAGATATCGTAGTCATGGTATGAAGCTGTGGCAAGTAGGATCTGGATGGACTTAAGCATAGCTTTGAAAGTCTCAACTTTTCCATGTACACCTAGTAATCTTCTCAAGATTTACTTGCTCCTGATGGGGATTTAACCCTTCAGATAAAGCAACCAAAGTCCATACTTTGTTGGTGTATAAGGATTCCATCTCAGATCGCTAAGCATCCAGCCATTCTTACAGAGTCCCACTCCTGATGGCCAGCTCGAAACTAGTTGGGTCATCATCTCATGATGCAATCCTCGCTCCCACTGTCATAGAGAAACCGAAGTATCTCTCAGGTGGGTGAGGAACCCTGCTAGATCGATGGAGAGGCTGAGGTTCGTTGGAAACTATTGAATCCACATTCAATAGGTATGCAGCTTCTCAAGTGCATAACTCCCAAAAGAAATTAGGAAACTCAGTAGTACTCATCATAGATCGCACCATATCACATAGGGTGCTATTGCTCCACCCCGATATACCATCGTGCTATGGTGTATATGGAGGAGTAATGCCGAGAAAGAATCTGATTCTCCTTTAGAATAGTCCAGGAATTCCGTGCTTAAGTATTCTCCTCCCTGATTTCATCAAAGGATATAATACTTATACCCGTATTTTGGTTCTCTACTTCTAACTTCTATTCTGTGAATATCTCAAAAGGTTCGGACTTGTGTTTCAACATGAACATATGTCTTAATCTTGAGAGATAATCAGAGAATGTAATGAAGTACAAAGAACCGGTCTTGGCATGTGTAGATAGGGGACTTTCATACATCAGCATGTATCAATCCCAAGAGTTCACTAACTCTTTCTCTGTTTCCAATAAACAGAGCTGTGGTCATCTTATCTTTGTGACATGACCAGCAAGTTTCACAAGATGTAAATTCAAACTAATTTAAATATGCATCTATATGTAACTTAGCTAGTCGGGTCACATTGATATGACCTAGTCTACAATACCTTGTTCCCCTCCGAAAGATGGCGACGGACAGCGTGAGGACGTCTTGCCTGAGATTCGGGGCAGATGCTATTTGGTTTTATCCGTCCACCTCTCCGAAAATGCCAAGTTGATTTATGGCACCGTGTATCGGAGATTTAGACGGATGCGGCCGATGTAGCAGACTTCGTCAGATTCCCCCTCGCTTGAGGGGTTTTTGATTGTGGGGACGCTCTTCCCTGTAGGCGCAAGCCCCTGTAGTTAATTACGCTACCGCATCGCGGTAACAACTTTCTCCTTCTCCAGAATTTCACTTCGTGTCGTGGGTGTTTGTTTTGTTTGTGGTTGCCCGTGGATTGTATACGGAGACTGAGTAATGCCATCGCCCGTAGGACGTGGATTAGTCCAAATCCGTATTTACTTAGATTTGGGTTTGGTGTTTTTAGTTTAAGAATGCATTAGCCGCGTTGCGACTAAGATCAACTTAAACGTTCGTTAAGGATACGTTAGTCCTGTTTGAGACTAAGATCAACTTAACGTAGTGATTCATTTAATATATGGCCGTCAGGACTCGTCACCTCTCTGACGTCGTTGAAGGATTACAACGACAGGTGTCAGAGGAGCTCGGAGATGTACCCTCGAACCAGAGTTGATTTGGAATTTTGTAGTCCACTTGAATGTTTAAGGATACGTTCGCCGTGTTTTGGGGCTAAGATCGACTTAAACGGGATCGTTTAGATCCGGCAGAAGAGCATTTGGAGGCTCTATTGTTCTAGTTTAGGGACGTAGTGGTCCATGTTCCAGTTTAAGGACCTGGAGGTCTATATTCCAGTTTAGGGACGTGGTGGTCCATATTCCAGTTTAGGGACGTTTCGGTCCGATATTAGTTTAAGGACGTTTCGGTCCGAATATTAGTTTAAGGACGTTTCGGTCCGACATTAGTTTTAGGACGTTTCGGTCCGACATTAGTTTAAGGACGTTTCGGTTCGACATTAGTTTAAGGACGTTTCGGTTCGACATTAGTTTAAGGACGTTTCGGTCCAATATTAGTTTAAGGACCGAAACGTATGTGGTCGTCGGGACCCGTCACCTCTCTGACGTCGTTGAAGGATTACAACGATAACTGTTAGAGGAGCTCGGAGATGTACCCTCGAACCGGATATAAATTGATTTAAGAGAGAGTTGTGCTCAGTCAATTTTATTTAAGGACTTACGGCTAAAATTGGGCCAAGTCTAGTTGAAAATGTTCACATTTTGTTTGCATTTGGCCTGTTAGGCCACTGTTTAGGCTTTCCCCTTTTTAGAATGATGCATAGCATTACTTCAGGCTATTTATGCCTATTTTGACTTGGCTCTGCCCTTTTTATTATAATGCAGAGCATTTGTTTTGGTCCTTTGGACCTCTCAATTGGGCTCTGCCCCTTTAAATAATGCATAGCATTATTTTTGGTCTGTTTAGACTTTCTAATTGGGCTCTGCCTTTTTAAAATAATGTGCAGCACTTTTATTTGTTCCCTTGGATCTTTGATTGGGCTCTGCCCTTTAATAATGCATTGCATTAGATACCCTGACAGTGTCCCACATGGCTTGTCAGGTACTTTGCGCAATTAATGAGCGCAAGCGCTCGTGGAGGTGACACGTGTCACGTTCTGGTGAGCGCAACCGCAACAGCGCAGTGCGCTGCGTTAGTGCGCTGCTGCACTGCTGACACGTGGCGCTTCCTGGCGGCTGTTAGTTATGTATATGCCCTAGAGGCCATTGTTGTACATTTGATGTATATTATAATGGATGCTTGGTTATATATAGAGAAGACTTTCTTGCTCGTCATGATAGTATGCTATTTGGTTTCACTTTATCTTAACATGTTGACTTGTATTGGTTTACTGTTTTACTCTCACATGTTGATAAAGCCCTTAGGACATGTACTCGACTACTGGGACTGTGATGAGATCATACTAGTGGGGCCGCGGTAGTCGATGAGTACATCCTATAACTGTTCCTAGTCGAGGGTATATCGAGACAGGGCATCGATACACCAGAGTAGACTAGCGTATACGCATCTTGACCCATATGATGGGCGATGGATGATCCCATATCCATCGGTGTTAGACATCATAGATGGTGTACGGGTGCTCAGTGGAGACTGGGTACACTGGACGGACTCGCCGAGAACTCCCAGATGGTGATATACCACACGTCAGATGGCAATTCTCTGGTGACACTGGTACAGGGTAGTCTGTAGACCCGAGATCGTCATGGAGTCTTGTGTGATTCCCACTGTGCTTTGATTTCCACCTTACCACGTCCAAGAGGGCGTGCAAAACGGTGGCTTTTGGGTACAGTCCCGAATCACATGGAGGCAATGAGCGATATGAGGGGATTCGTCTCTCCCGGTATAGGGAGTTGATGTTGTGCTGTGTTCGATTGGCTATAACTGGAAGTCCCTGGCCAGGGCTGATATAGAGATTTACTGGTAAGTGTTGCTAGTAGTTTCTCGACCCGTTATGAGCCACACATCGACACGACTTATCGGTAACTGGGGTCTGACGTATACCACCCCTAGACTTGATATGCGACATATCAGACGAACAGACCGGACTGTACGGGAGTGTTACTGATCGGATTCACTGGAGAACGGACAGGCTAGCTTATTGATCTTCTGATCGCTCAATACCTTGGTGGCTGTTACGTTTAGCTGACCGCTTGCAGCTTGTGGGTGTTTGATATGATCATCACCTGCTACCGGCGTATTGACGATTCTTTAGAGTCCTACACAGAGGTTTCTTGGCTCAGGCGAAACGGAGTAGAGGCACATATGTGATATGTGCAGGACCGAGAATAATGCGATATGGGATACCGTATTATATTCTCGCGATAATTTAGATATGAACCGGGTCATCGGATCAAGTGTTGATTCGATGAATCAGTACATGATATATTAGTCGGTAATATTCGATATAGCCGGATCGTCGGATCAAGTGTTGATTCGATGATATAATATATAATAATATATATGATATATTATTATATTAACTAATATTGGCTTGCTTTATTATTTCATTTTCTCAGTGGATGATACATTGATATATATGCGATATATGTTAATTGTATTATTTTCTTTTGTTGCAAATATATAATATATATGTGATATATATTATTGTGACATGATATGATTAATTGTTAAACATGTTTAAGGATGATTAATTGAGATTAGGGTTTAATTTGGGTTAGATGTTTCATGCATCTTCTAGAACGTTTCTTCTTTTGTCATTCTTAAGATATTTTCTTTAACTCAACTAAATCCTAACTCTAGTTATTTCTCTACAAAATCCTAGCCACTCATCCTTGACCTTGGTTAACAATTCAATCATATGATTATATTCTATTCATCACAAAAGAAAAAAAGGATTATTCTTTTTCCATTATCTTCTTCTTCTCTCTTGAAAGAAAAGCTTGCTAGATTTTCTTAAGTGATGAAATAATATGAGAAAATGATATAAAAAGAAAGCAAAATTACTACTCTCTCATCCTCATCTCATCTAGCCCATGGGATTGTTAGTTATATGTATGCCCTAGAGGCCATTACTGTACATTGGATGTATATTGTAGTGGATGCTGGGACATATATAGGGAGGACTTTCTTGCTCGACATGATAGTATGCTATCTGGTTGCTCTTTACCTTAACGTGTATACTGATTGTCTCTCTGTTACATGTTGGTAAAGCCCTTAGGATGTGTACTTGACTACCTGGACTATGATGCGGATCATACTAGTGGGGACATGGTAATCCATAAGTACATCCTTCAAAGTCCCTAGTCGTGGGTGTATCGAGATGGGGCATCGATATACCAGAGTAGACTAGCGTGTACCTTCTCGACCCATACAGATGGGCGATGGATGATCCCATATCCATTGGTGTTTGACATCGGAGATGATATACGAGTGCTCAGTAGAGACTGGGTACACTGGACGGACTCGCCGAGAACTCCCAGATGGTATTATACCTCACGTCAGATGGCAGTTCTCTGGTGACACTGGTACAGAGTAGTCTGTAGACCCGAGATCGTCATAGAGTCTTGTATGGTTCCCACTGTGCTTTGATTTCCATCTTACCACGTCCAAGAGGGCGTGCAAAACGGTGGTTTTTGGGTACAGTCCCGAGTCACATGGAGGCAATGAGCGATAGGAGGGGATTCGTCTCTCCCGGTATAGGGAGTTGATGTTGCGCTGTGTTCGATTAGCTATAACAGGAAATCCCTGGCCAGGGTTGCTGAGATTTACTGGTAAGTGTTACCAGTAGTTTCTCGAATTGTTATAGACCTCGTATCGACACGACTTATCGAGCTATTGGGGTCTGACGTTTACCACCCCTAGGCGAGATATGCGACATATCAGACGATCAGACCGGACTGTACGGTAGTGTTACTGGTCGGATTCACTGGAGTGTGAGCGGGCTTGCTCGTCGATCTTCAGATCGCTCAATACCCGGGTGGCCGTTACGTTTAGCAGACCGCTTGCAGCTTGTGGGTGTTTGATATGATCATCACCTGCTGCCGGCGTATTGACGAGTCTTTAGAGTCCTACACAGAGGTTTCCTGGCTCAAGCGAAACGAAATAGGAGCGCATATGAGATATGTGCGGGACCGAGAATAATGTGTAAGTCTACGCTAGCGCCCCGGCAGTCTACAGACGCCAAAATGCGGAACAAAACTTTTAAACTGGCGCTATCGTATACTTTAACCCGGATCTGCCATTATTGCTAAACTAACAAACTGTAAAGAGTGTAGAAAGGTTATACCGAACGATCCGAGTCCTTCGTTCTTTAACCATCATCCCACGCTCCGTTGCGGCTGCTCCGATCTCGTCGATCTCCGATCTCCTCGTCGAGGTGGCACCACATGATCGGTTCTTTAAACGGGCTCCCGCCTCTGACTCGAGGCAACTCGATCGTCAAGTTTTCTAAAAGAGACGACCAAGATTGATGTAGAGAATGAGTAGATGACTTTGTCTCGTTCCGTCCAAAGCTATGGACGGACGGTTAATGAAGTTGCCGAAGGAATCGGGTGATGGAATGAAATGGACTGTGAAATTCCATACACCGATAAAACCTATCATAATCTTTTCTCTCTAAAATGAAACCAACAAGTGAGAGTGAATGAGAGAGAGAGGAGGCTTTTCATATATATAGAATGAGGAGGGTGAGTGTAGGAGCAAAGGTGGTGACTATAAGAGAAAAGCTTCTCACAAAAGATCTTAACCAAAACAAGAATCATTAAAGAAAACAATGACTCACTAATAACACCTCATCAAGTAATAAATGCAACCAATTAGAACACAACACCAATTAGCCTCATCATCACTTCTAGAAGCTTCTAGAATGATGACTCACTCATATCTGAATAAAAGATAAATCCGTCTTTAACCGAATGTTAAAAGACGGCTGATAGAAAACTGGAAACTGGCAACTTCCAAAAGTGATCCTGAAACGAATTTCAGGACAACCCCGAAACTGTATAAATATACCCGCATTTGTATTACGACCGAATACAAATGCAACTGAGACAAAGATATTATACCTACTCAATAAAATACTCGGATCCGGCTTAAACCAAAGCCGACCAGTATTATCTGCCCGAAAAATAACACGTGCGAAAACGCACGTGCATTTTCTGAACCCTGCCATAAAACCATACGGCCTCTACAACGTTTCGCCCGAACTTGGGAAACTGCCTGTGGGGGACTCTAATGACTCGTCAGCACCCTGGCAGTGGGTTTAACCACAAACCGTCAGCGGCACTAGCAATGCGTAACAGCTGCCCATGGACTGACCTCAAGGGATGCCGAGGAGCGTACTCATCCGGAAAAACCCTACTGAGCCTAACAGTGACAATGTATATACAGTCCTGTCCGTTCGTCAATGAGTATCGCATATCTGCCTAGGGGGCTAGTAACGTCAGACCCCCAATAGCAGTATAAGTCGTGTCGGAGTGAAGCCCAATTACACCCTGAGATACTACTGGAGTACCTACCAGTAAATCTCCTGCCATGGCCATGGACTTTGTGTAATGGCTCTCCTAGACATTGCACGACCTCGCCCCCAATACCGGGAGAGACGAATCCCCTGCCGATCCGCTCACGTGCCTCCATATGGCTCGGGACTGTACCCAAAAACTACCTGTTTGCACGACTCCTTTGAGCCGTGGTAGGGTAGAAATCAAAGCACAGTGGGAACTCACACGAGACAAATGACGACATCAGGTCGATGAACTAACCTGTACACATGTCACCAGGGAACTGCTATCTGACGATAGGTATAGTACTAACTAGCAGATTCCCGGCGAGTCCTGTCCGGTGTACTCATAACCCAATGAGCACCTGTATACATCTTAGGTGATCCAACTGACACCAGTGGCTTGTGAGACCGGCCACCGCCCCTCGTCGGGGTCTCGACTGTACACACTAGTCTACTCCGGAGTATCGATGCCCTGTCTCGAAACTCCCACGACTAGGGACAACAATTAAAGATATGCATATAAACTACCCAACTCTCACGTATATGATCGCCATCATACTGTTGGTAGTAAAGCAAGATCCTAAGGGCTCTATCAAAGTGTAACATGCAATCAGTCACCTGAACATGTACACAACTGATAAAGGCAAACCAGATAGCATACTATCATTTCGAGTAAGACTGTCCTACCGGGATAGGTCCTCCGCAATCATTGCAATCACGTACCTGCGATCCAATAATTGACTATGAGGACACTATCTCCAACAATCTCCCACTTGCACTCAAGGCTAATATTGCGATGTCGACTACTCACAGCCCGTGTGAAACCGAACATCCAACTCCTCTACTAATCAGTTTCACAAAGCCCGTTTGTAAAACTATTGTGTTCGAGAAATAGCCTCGGTGAGTGGATCCGCCTAGAAGTTTCTTTCTGTATCTCTCTTAATCTCAAGTTCGCGGAGAAAGCCATCTCCCGAATTGAGTAGTACCTGTCTTAGAATATGTCTGGATATCTGATGGGACCTTAGTTCATAAATGAACTCCATATCCAAACTTCTTAGACTGAATCGATCACTGAACCTAATTAGTATCGGGCACCATGCCACCCACAGTATCCTCTGGAACCACCTGTCCATAATACTGTCCCTCGTCAGAGGGAAAACTAAAAACTCTGACAATCACTCTGTCATCCATGTCACCTTCGAAGCCTGGAATGATACCCGTCTCCCAAAAGAGACTGCCGTTATCAAATAGGTAAAACATGTACTAATGTTCTAAAACCGCTTCCTTATGTTTCTCCAGGATTGGATTAATACAAACTTATTGCATCTAGTGCAAAACCAACATCTGGTGTGGTACTTGACATCTCATGATTGACTCAATTGCCTAAGCAAGTGATCTGTCAATCATGCACATCCCTCTCCCCTTTAGTCTATACGACACCTTTAGAGAGGGTGACTCCATCACCTGCAGGTACACTACCATGCTAGGAGTCAACTATTCCAAAAACCATTAGAATATTTGTCAAAGTACCCACATTGGGAAACTACCCAAATCCAGATCTAAAACCATAGATCCAGAAACCAAAATGTCAAATATAATATCCATATCCTGTCTGGAGAAACAACTGTGTGACGACCACAGTACAACCGGTCGTAGTATAGGAATTTTACTTCCTACTCTGTGTATGTCATCCAGATACCATGACATCACACCCTACTACCTTCTTAACTGATCCATCCCTTATTCTGATTGAAGTCAAACCCATGACTGTCACATCAAAATTAGATGATCTATCTCCGCTATAACTGCTCAAGTCTATAAATAGATATAAGCATCTTGCACACTATGTTTCCGTTGCTCCCACTGACTACGACAACCCTCCTACCGGGTCTCATATCCTGGAACAACAGTAGTGTCAAGTCTGGGTAGATAAGAACCTCCCTGTCACCGTCCTTGAGCCTACCGAAGTACCTCTCGGGTGTCTGAGGTTACCCACCATACCTGCGGAGTGGCTATTGGAATGTCAAACCTGATTGAATGTATAGGTCCTATTAAATTTTCCGTAATCGTTCGCGGTTCTGGAATCACTTCCAGTTCTACCATACTCCCACTACTGTTTTCTGAAAAAGATCCATTTTACTAAAACTGTGGCGAGTCAAGAACAATATCACTATTGATCTTCCAAATGGTAGAATATCGACCCTCGTCATAGCCAGGGTCAACCCACAAACAGCCACTACAGAAACGTGCCCTGAGTTATCCAGTGTCTGGTTTTAATCATAAGCTGGACAACTCCCCATACCTTAATTTCTTTTAAGGTACGATCCATTCTATATCCAATACAGAAACTTTGGCACTTATTTAAATGGAACCAAGATTCAATCATGCAGCTGTCTCCAGTGCATATCAACTTAATGGAAAGAGGCTAATCAGCATTACTCTACTTAGGAATCCATCCAATTATGAGTAACCTGAAAGAGAAACACGTTTCTCAAAACCATCACTATCATCTGAATACCAATCACAAGAATCTATATCTTCGATCTCTTTGAAGAATCCCGATACTTGTGATACCTGGTTCTCTACTTTATTCTTATACCCACAACTTCTCAAAACTTAGACCTTGTATTTCTACGAAACACTCGTCTAAATACTAGAGAAGTTATAAGTAAACAGAACATAGTACGAGGACCTACCCCTTTGTCCTGATGGACACTGGACAACATACAATACTCTGTTTAAGTCCGCTGAGTTAAACAACTCATAACCTGTGCGTTGTAGGTGGAAAACTGTACCCTGGCGATTTCCTCAAATATCACCAATTACAACGAATTCCGATATAATGAGGATGATCACCTAATTCCCAATATCTTACTCCCACTCATCATCTGTAAAACCATACAGATATGAGAATGAAACCTGGTAAATACATACCCTTGGAGTAAGTGTTTAATCGGGAAAACAGTTTTTCCTTTAACAATGCACTGAAACATGAAAATGTTTCGTAGGGGTATCTTGGTATTCATAGCAATGCCTCTTCCATAATCCAATTCATGACTTCAACCGTATATTTTATTGCCGTCTCTCCAAATCCCTTTATTTGTCTTTAGTCGTTACCTTCTGTACACCATCGTTAGGCTAAATGGTTTTCTTCCTTCCCTACCGTTCGGCACCAGCCTATGGTTTGGAAGAAGACTATCCAGTAAGCATAATAGGTGTACCCTCCTAAACCAAGGAGTACTCGCATCTCGAGAGAAGGTGACGATAAAAAACAACTGAATAATACCTTATTCCTTTTAAAGGTGAAATAGGAGCGGCGATGAAGTACGCGGTTTTGGTCGTGAATGATATCAGTCGCAATTTACTTTGCCCTCTTTCTAATCCCTTTATTTTGTCTTTACATATTACCTTCTGCACACCCTACTTAGGCTAATTGGTTTTCTTCATTCCCTACCTTTCGGCACCAGCCTATGGTTTGGAATAAGACTATCCAATAGGCGTAATAGGTGTACTCTCCTAAACCAAGGAGCTCTCGCAACCTGAGAGAAGGTGATAATAAAAGACAACTGAATAAACTAATTCTATTTCTCCTGAACCTGGATCCATCCCCGAAGAAGTCCCTTCGAGTTCGTATATAACCATACGATGGATCTATCCAATGGAAGTGGATATCCGTAGTAATACGGGTGTTCTGAGAAATGCAAAGGGTAAAAGAAGGAGTGGCAATGACTTATGCAACATTGACAATCCAAAAGCCAGTATTTTAAGAAGGTTCGGTCAACCTGGTCACTGAGTCAAAGTCTAGGGTCGGTCAAAGGTCGCTGCCAAAGAGAGAGAGAGAAAAGAAACACTCTGCGTGCACTCTATCCTAGATCAGAATGGTCATCACTTTATCTAATCCGGAAACCTCCCACTGTCCTGTCAAATTCTCCTCCAAACCTAAAGAAGAATCAATCGGGATCACCCGAAGAGTAAACCAACTCATCAGTGGGAATCGGGATCCAACTTTCATCGCATGTTAACGTGATGGAATGCATCCACGTTATTCATACTCCAGAAGGTATGCGCATACTTGGCAAGTTTCAATTTCTTTAGAAACTCCCGATATCATTTTCTTGCCCCATGCTCTTATGACCTTGGCGTATGTCAACAAATCATAAGTCACATGTCAAGTTCTGCCCGTCATTATCTTGTTAATTTGAACCCACCCGTACATACCCTTGACGTATGCCAACAAGGTAATACGACTGTCCCAAACCAACTCATCTATCTTTGCAACAAATGAATACCCAGCAGCTACCAAACACTATGCCTTGACGTATGCCAACAAACATAGCTTGAATACTACTGACCATCCATAAGAAACGACGGAGGGCTACGGCTGGTTTTTGGCGAAAAACCTTTAACGTAGTGAACTTGATATCGCTGAAGGAACCTGTTAGCTTTTTAAAATATAGTGGCGAAAAACTTTTTGCTAAAGAGGTCATTCCCGGTAAAGGGATCTCGGCTCTTTCCTCGTGGAATGAGGTGCAGGATATTCCACTGAATACCGCTATGCAAAGCAACTTGTAATCGACTATAGTGAAGTTATTACTCTGACGCAAACTTCTGCCCAAGGGGTCAGTCCCGGTGAAGGGATATCGGCCCTTGCCTCGTCGAATGAGGTGCTGGATATTCACACCGAATACCGCTATGCATAACAAAAAGAAAACGTCTTTGTAATAACACCTTTTTAAAAATTGTTCCAACAACTCAAACAGGTTTGTTTTACTTTGCATTGATCAGAATCAACGCAGTCCCATCATTCAATCACACCAGAAAAGAACGAAAATAAAATGTACGTATATGCCATCCGCATTCGTCACTAGGTCCCGTCATCACTCGTTAGGTTACTTAACTAACGACAGAGCGGGGACTGGACTAGCGCGGGTGTAAAACATATACAACATCTAATAGTATATAAACCAATATACAATAATCGCTCCAGGCGTGATAGTATGCAACATTACAGAAAAGTAATAAGCATCACAGAACAATACAGATAATCTGGGATCCCCGAGTTTCACAGGGCCGCTGCTGAAACTCGACGTTCCCCTGTCGTGTGGATAGCCTGTGCAATGAAACCTAGACCCCTACGGGTGCGTCAAGTTACCCGCCAAAACCTGAAGCGAGGCAGTCCCCCACAGCATAGTGAATGGAACACCCGGCACTTCACGGAATCCGGTAAATTGAGCACCCCTCCTTGGGTCAACCTGTACCCCCTACGAGTGCGGCGAATAGTCTGCCAATTCTGAAGTGGGGACCCTCTGCCTCTCAAAGCCATGAGATGCGGACCCATTGCTTTCCCGAACCCGGCTATCCGTGCACTCCGTCGCGGGGTAAAACCTAGTACAGTAATGAAAAATAGTACAATAGGTACATCGACCGCAACCTGGTCGTGCCCCAAAAGAATATTATACAACAGGCAGTGACGGCTGTCCACAAGTTGGACGCTCGCCCCGCAATATCAAATGTACAAATAAACACAAACTGTACTACCATTGCACACTGCTATCCACCACGACAAATCCGCAACATCACAGCACAACACAGAACATCAACGCGAATGTCACGTTCGCAAACCCGTCTAAAAGAACTATAGCAATCAGACGCGGTTTACCGATCAAATGACATTCCCGGTTGGAGATATAATGTAAGCACTGTAAACTAACGTGTTTAAATTTCGATCGACCAAAGTCCAAATATTAAAAAGTGGGCCCCACTGCTTACTGGTGAACAGTAACAAAACCTGGGCCAAAATTATATATATCAAAAACCCCAAAATCCATCACAGAACCCACTGGAAAAATTTGGGAGCACGTGCTCCTCACATGGCCGCGGAAGCGCGGCCAAACCATGGGTTTGGCCGCCCTTCCGCGGCCGCTTGGAGGAGTCACGACCCCAAATTTCTTCGTGGTTCTTAGAATTCCCTGCACAGATTTTTAAGACATCCAGAAATGAAATTTGAAGCCATTTAAAATTAACAGAAACTGTCGGGCTTGAATTTTGGATTTTTCGATTTCCGGTCGGATCGATATTTTAAACGCGTTAGCACAAGTTAGTATAGCAAAATGGTGAGGCTCTGATACCACTGTAAGTCTACGCTAGCGCCCCGGCAGTCTACAGACGCCAAAATGCGGAACAAAACTTTTAAACTGGCGCTATCGTATACTTTAACCCGGATCTGCCATTATTGCTAAACTAACAAACTGTAAAGAGTGTAGAAAGGTTATACCGAACGATCCGAGTCCTTCATTCTTTAACCATCATCCCACGCTCCGTTGCGGCTGCTCCGATCTCGTCGATCTCCGATCTCCTCGTCGAGGTGGCACCACATGATCGGTTCTTTAAACGGGCTCCCGCCTCTGACTCGAGGTAACTCGATCGTCAAGTTTGCTAAAAGAGACGACCAAGATTGATGTAGAGAATGAGTAGATGACTTTGTCTCGTTCCGTCCAAAGCTATGGACGGACGGTTAATGAAGTTGCCGAAGGAATCGGGTGATGGAATGAAATGGACTGTGAAATTCCATACACCGATAAAACCTATCATAATCTTTTCTCTTTAAAATGAAACCAACAAGTGAGAGTGAATGAGAGAGAGAGAGGAGGCTTTTCATATATATAGAATGAGGAGGGTGAGTGTAGGAGCAAAGGTGGTGACTATAAGAGAAAAGCTTCTCACAAAAGATCTTAACCAAAACAAGAATCATTAAAGAAAACAATGACTCACTAATAACACCTCATCAAGTAATAAATGCAACCAATTAGAACACAACACCAATTAGCCTCATCATCACTTCTAGAAGCTTCTAGAATGATGACTCACTCATATCTGAATAAAAGATAAATCCGTCTTTAACCGAATGTTAAAAGACGGCTGATAGAAAACTGGAAACTGGCAACTTCCAAAAGTGATCCTGAAACGAATTTCAGGACAACCCCGAAACTGTATAAATATACCCGCATTTGTATTACGACCGAATAAAAATGCAACTGAGACAAAGATATTATACCTACTCAATATAATATTCGGATCCGGCTTAAACCAAAGCCGACCAGTATCAACTGTCCGAAAATCGACACGTGCGTAAACGCACGTGTATTTTCCGAACCCTGCCATAAAACCATACGGCCTCTACAACGTTTCGCCCGAACTTGGGAAACTGCCTGTGGGGGACTCTAATGACTCGTCAGCACCCTGGCAGTGGGTTTAACCACAAACCGTCAGCGGCACTAGCAATGCGTAACGGCAGCCCATGGACTGACCTCAAGGGATGCCGATGAGCGTACTCATCCGGAAAAACCCTACTGAGCCTAACAGTGACAATGTATATACAGTCCGGTCCGTTCGTCAATGAGTATCGCATATCTGCCTAGGGGGCTAGTAACGTCAGACCCCCAATAGCAGTATAAGTCGTGTCGGAGTGAAGCCCAATTACACCCTGAGATACTACTGGAGTACCTACCAGTAAATCTCCTGCCATGGACATGGACTTTGTGTAATGGCTCTCCTAGACACTGCACGACCTCGCCCCCAATACCGGGAGAGACGAATCCCCTGTCGATCCGCTCACGTGCCTCTATATGGCTCGGGACTGTACCAAAAAACTACCTGTTTGCACGACTCCTTTGAGCCGTGGTAGGGTAGAAATCAAAGCACAGTGGGAACTCACACGAGACAAATGACGACCTCAGGTCGATGAACTAACCTGTACACATGTCACCAGGGAACTGCTATCTGACGATAGGTATAGTACTAACTAGCAGATTCCCGGCGAGTCCTGTCCGGTGTACTCATAACCCAATGAGCACCTGTATACATCTTAGGTGATCCAACTGACACCAGTGGCTTGTGAGACCGGCCACCGCCCCTCATCGGGGTCTCGACTGTACACACTAGTCTACTCCGGAGTATCGATGCCCTGTCTCGAAACTCCCACGACTAGGGACAACAATTAAGGATATGCATATAAACCACCCAACTCTCACGTATATGATCGCCATCATACTGTTGGTAGTAAAGCAAGATCCTAAGGGCTCTATCAAAGTGTAACATGCAATCAGTCACCTGAACATGTACACAACTGATAAAGGCAAACCAGATAGCATACTATCATTTCGAGTAAGACTGTCCTACCGGGATAGGTCCTCCGCAATCATTGCAATCACGTACCTGCGATCCAATAATTGACTATGAGGGCACTATCTCCAACATAATGCGTGTATGTGATACCGTATTTCATTCTCGCGATCAATGTATCGATTAGGTTATATGCGATATACCCTAGTTATCGAATCAAGGGTTGATTCGATAAACCGATGCATTGCATATTAGTCGGTTATATACGATATGACCGGATCGTTAAATCAAGTGTTGATTTAATGATTTGATGCATAATTATATATTTGATATATTACTTTGCATTTGTAAGTCTACGTTAGCGCCCCGGCCGTCTACAGACGCCAAATGCGGAACAAAAACTTTTAAACTGGCGCTATCGTATACTTTAACCCGGATCTGCCATTATTGCTAAACTAACAAATTGCAAAGAGTGTAGGAATGTTATACCGAACGATCCGAGTCCTTCGTTCTTCAACCATCATCCCACGCTCCGTTGCGGCTGCTCCGATCTCGTCGATCTCCGATGTCCTCGTCGAAGTGGCACCACATGATCGGTTCTTTAAACGGGCTCCCGCCTCTGACTCGAGGCAACTCGATCGTCAAGTTTGCTAAAAGAGACGACCAAGATTGATGTAGAGAATGAGTAGATGACTTTGTCTCACTTCGTCCAAATCCGTGGACGATCGGTTAATGAAGTTGCCGTGGAAATCGGGTGATGGAATGAAATGAACTGTAAAATTCCATACACCCCGAATGCTATCATAATCTTTTCTAACCGAAATGAAACATCAAGTGAGAGTGAGAATGAGGAGAGAGAGAGGGCAAGCCATATATAGCAAGAGGGAGGTGACCGTAGGAGAGGGGGGTGACCACAAGAGAATGCTTCTCACTTCAAAAATATCTTAAGCAATCCAAAACCATTAATAACAAAGCATGAATCACTAATAACACCTCATCAAGCATTAATGAAGCATTAAATGCAACCAATGAAAACTTAACACCATTTAATCCTAGTCACCTCATCTAGAACCTTCTAGAAGAATCCACACTCATCTCAAGAAAAGACAAATCCGTCTTTAACCGAATGTTAAAAGACGGCTGATAGAAAACTGGAAACTGGCAACTTCCAAAAGTGATCCTGAAACGAATTTCAGGACAACCCCGAAACTGTATAAATATACCCGCATTTGTATTACGACCGAATACAAATGCAACTGAGACAAAGATATTATACCTACTCAATATAATACTCGGATCCGGCTTAAACCAAAGCCGACCAGTATCAACTGTTCGAAAATCGACACGTGCGTAAACGCACGTGTATTTTCCGAACCCTGCCATAAAACCATACGGCCTCTACAACGTTTCGCCCGAACTTGGGAAACTGTCTGTGGGGGACTCTAATGACTTGTCAGCACCCTGGCAGTGGGTTTAACCACAAACCGTCAGCGGCACTAGCTATGCGTAACGGCTGCCCATGGACTGACCTCAAGGGTGGCCGAGGAGCGAACTCAAGGGAGACCGATGAGCGAACTCCTTCGAAAAACCCTACTGAGCCTAACAGTGACAATGTATATACAGTCCGGTCCGTTCGTCAATGAGTATCGCATATCCGCCTAGGGGCTAGCAACGTCAGACCCCCAATAGCAGTATAAGTCGTGTCGGAGTGTAGCCCAGAACGCCCTGAGATACTACTGGAATACCTACCAGTAAATCTCCTGCCTCGGCCGAGGGCTTTGCGTAATGGCTCTCCTAGACACAGCACGATCTCGCCCCCAATACCGGGAGAGACGAAACCCCTGCCGATCCGCTCACGTGCCTCCATATGGCTCGGGACTGTACCCAAAAGCTACCTGTTTGCATGACTCCTTTGAGCCGTGGTAGGGTAGAAATCAAAGCACAGTGGGAACTCACACGAGACAAATGACGACCTCAGGTCGATGAACTAACCTGTACACATGTCACCAGGGAACTGCTATCTGACGATAGGTATAGTACTAACTAGCAGATTCCCGGCGAGTCCTGTCCGGTGTACTCATAACTCAATGAGCACCTGTATACATCTTAGGTGATCCAACTGACACCAGTGGCTTGTGAGACCGGCCACCGCCCCTCGTCGGGGTCTCGACTGTACACACTAGTCTACTCCGGAGTATCGATGCCCTGTCTCGAAACTCCCACGACTAGGGACCACAATTAAGGATATGCATATAAACTACCCAACTCTCACGTATATGATCGCCATCATACAGTTGGTAGTAAAGCAAGAACCTAAGGGCTCTATCAAAGTGTAACATGCAATCAGTCACCTGAACATGTACACGACTGATAAAGGCAAGCCAGATAGCATACTATCATTTCGAGTAAGACTGTCCTACCGGGATAGGTCCTCCGCAATCATTGCAATCACATACCTGCGATCCAATAATTGACTATGAGGGCACTATCTCCAACAATCTCCCACTTGCACTCAAGGCTAATATTGCGATGTCGACTACTCACAGCCCGTGTGAAACCGAACATCCAACTCCTCTACTAATCAGTTTCACAAAGCCCGTTTGTAAAACTATTGTGTTCGAGAAATAGCCTCAGTGAGTGGATCCGCCTAGAAGTTTCTTTCTGTATCTCTCTTAATCTCAAGTTCGCGGAGAAAGCCATCTCCCGAATTGAGTAGTACCTGTCTTAGAATATGTCTGGATATCTGATGGGACCTTAGTTCATAAATGAACTCCATATCCAAACTTCTTAGACTGTATGGATCACTGAACCTAATCAGTATCCGGCACCATGCCACCCACAGTATCCTCTGGAACCACCTGTCCATAATACTGTCCCTCGTCAGATGGAAAACTAAAACTCTGACAAACACTCTGTCATCCATGTCACCTTTGAAGCCTGGAATGATAATCGTCTCCCGAAAGAGGCTGCCGTTATCAAATCCGCAGAACATGTACCAATGTTCTAAAACTGCTTCCTTATGTTTCTCCAGGATTGGATTAATACAAACTTATTGCATCTAGTGCAAAACCAACATTTGGTGTGGTACTTGACATCACATGATTGACTCAATTGCCTAAGCAAGTGATCTGCCAATCATGCACATCCCTCTCCCCTTTAGTCTATACGACACCTTTAGAGAGGGTGACTCCATCACCTGCAGGTACACTACCATGCTAGGAGTCAACTATTCTAAAAACCATTAGAATATCTGTCAAAGTACCCATATTGGGAAACTACCCAAATCCAGATCTAAAACCATAGATCTAGAAACCAGAATGTCAAATATTATATCCATATCCTGTTTGGAGAAACAACTGTGCGACGACCACAGTCCAACCGATCGTAGTATAGGAATTTTACTTCCTACTCTGTGTATGTCATCCAGATACCATGACATCACACCCTACTACCTTCTTAACTGATCCATCCCCTATTCTGATTGAAGTCAAACCCATGACTGTCACATCAAAATTAGATGATCTATCTCCGCTATAACTGCTCAAGTCTATAAATAGACATAAGCTACTTGCTCACCATGCTTCCGTTGCTCCCACTGACTACGACAACCCTCCTACCGGGTCTCATATCCTGGAACAACAGTAGTGTCAAGTCTGGGTAGATAAGAACCTCCCTGTCACCGTCCTTGAGGCTACCGAAGTACCTCTCGGGTGTCTGAGGTTACCTACCATACCTGCGGAGTGGCTATTGGAATGTCAAACCTGATTGAATGTATAGGTCCTATTAAATTTTTCCGTAATCGTTCGCGGTTCTGGAATCACTTCCAGTTCTACCATACTCCCACTACTGTTTTCTGAAAAAGATCCATTTTTACTAAAACTGTGGCGAGTCAAGAACAATATCACTATTGATCTTCTAAATGGTAGAATATCAACCCTCGTCATAGCCAGGGTCAACCCACAAACAGCCATTACAGAATCGTGCCCTGAGTTATCCAGAATCTGGTTTTAATCGTAAGCTGGACAACTCCCCGTACCTTAATATCTTTTAAGGTACGATCCATTCTATATCCAATACAGAAACTTTGGCACTAATTTAATTGGAACCATATTCAAAACATGCAGCTGTCTCCAGTGCATATCAACTTAATGGAAAAAGGCTAATCAGCATTATTCAACTTAGGAATCCATCCAATTATGAGTAACCTGAAAGAGAAACACGTTTCTCAAAACCATCACTATCATCTGAATACCAATCACAAGAATCTACATCTTCGATCTCTTTGAAGAATCCCGATACTTGTGATACCTGGTTCTCTACTTTATTCTTATACCCACAACTTCTCAAAACTTAGACCATGTATTTCTACGAAACACTTGTCTAAATACTAGAGAAGTTATAAGTAAACAGAACCTAGTACGAGGACCTACCCCTTTGTCCTGATGGACACTGGACAACATACAATACTCTGTATAAGTCCGCTGAGTTGAACAACTCATAACCTGTGCGTTGTAGGTGGAAAACTGTACCCTAGCGATTTCCTCAAATATCACCAATTACAACGAATTCCGATATAATGAGGATGATCACCTAATTCCCAATATCTTACTCCCACTCATCATCTGTAAAACCATACAGATATGAGAATGAAACCTGGTAAATACATACCCTTGGAGTAAGTGTCTAATCGGGAAAACAGTTTTTCCTTTAACAATGCACTGAAACATGAAAATGTTTCGTAGGGGTATCCTGGTATTCATAGTAATGCCTCTTCCATAATCCAATTCATGACTTCAACCGTATATTTTATTGCCATCTCTCCAAATCCCTTTATTTGTCTTTAGTCGTTACCTTCTGTACACCATCGTTAGGCTAACTGGTTTTCTTCCTTCCCTACCGTTCGGCACCAACCTATGGTTTGGAAGAAGACTATCCAGTAAGCATAATAGGTGTACCCTCCTAAACCAAGGAGTACTCGCATCTCGAGAGAAGGTGATGATAAAAGACAACTGAATAATACCTTATTCTTTTAAAGGTGAAATAGGAGCGGCGATGAAGTACGCGGTTTTGGTCGTGAATGATATCAGTCGCAATTTACTTTGCCCTCTTTCTAATCCCTTTATTTTGTCTTTACATATTACCTTCTGCACACCCTACTTAGGCTAATTGGTTTTCTTCATTCCCTACCTTTCGGCACCAGCCTATGGTTTGGAATAAGACTATCCAATAGGCGTAATAGGTGTACTCTCCTAAACCAAGGAGCTCTCGCAACCTGAGAGAAGGTGATAATAAAAGACAACTGAATAAACCAATTCTATTTCTCCTGAACCTGGATCCATCCCCGAAGAAGTCCCTTCAAGTTCGTATATAACCATACGATGGATCTATCCAATGGAAGTGGATATCCGTAGTAATACGGGTGTTCTGAGAAATGCAAAGGGTAAAAGAAGGAGTGGCAATGACTTATGCAACTCAGACAATCCAAAAGCCAGTATTTTAAGAAGGTTCGGTCAACCTGGTCACTGAGTCATAGTCTAGGGTCGGTCAAAGGTCGCTGCCAAAGAGAGAGAGAGAAAAGAAACACTCTGCGTGCACTCTAACCTAGATCAGAATGGTCATCATTTTATCTAATCCGGAAACCTCCCACTGTCCTGTCAAATTCTCCTCCAAACCTAAAGAAGAATCAATCGGGATCCCCCGAAGAGTAAACCAACTCATCAGTGGGAATCAGGATCCAACTCTCATCGCATGATAACGTGATGGAATGCATCCACGTTACTCATACTCCAGAAGGTATGCGCATACTCGGCAAGTTTCAGTTTCTTTAGAAACTCCTGATATAGTTTTTGCCCCATGCTCTTATAACCTTGGCTTTGGTCAAAATGTCATAAGTCACATGCCAAGTTCTACCCGTCACTATCTTGTCAATTTGAACCCACCCGCACATGCCCCTGACTTTGGCCAATCGGCAGAACGACTGTCCCAAACTAACTCATCTATCTATGCAACAATTGAATACCCAGCAGCTACCAAACACTATGCCTTAACTTTGGCTAAAATGCATAGCTTGAATACTACTAAATACCCAAAAGAAGTGACGGAGGGCTACGGCTGGTTTTTGGCGAAAAACCTTTAGCGTAGTGAACTTGATATCGCTGAAGGAACCTGATAGCTTTTTAAAATATAGTGGCGAAAACCTTTTGCTAAAGAGGTCACTCCCGGTAAAGGGATCTCGGCTCTTTCCTCGTGGAATGAGGTGCAGGATATTCCACTGAATACCGCTATGCAAAGCAACTTGTAATCGACTATAGTGCAGTTATTACGCTGACGCAAACTTCTGCCCAAGGGGTCAGTCCCGGTGAAGGGATATCAGCCCTTGCCCCGTCGAATGAGGTGCAGGATATTCCACTGAATACCGCTATGCATAACAAAAGGAAACGTCTTTGTAACAACACTTTTTAAATTGTTCCAACAACTGTATACGGGTTTGTTTTAACTTTGCGTTGATCAGAATCAACGCAGTCCCATCAATCAATCACACCAGAAAAGAACGAAAATAAAATGTACGTATATGCCATCCGCATTCGTCACTAGGTCCCGTCATCACCCGTTAGGTTACTTAACTAACGACAGAGTGGGGACTGGACTAGCGCGGGTGTAAAACATATACAACATCTAATAGTATATAAGCCAATATACATAATCGCTCCAGGCGTGATAATATGCAACATTACAGAAAAATAATAAGCATCACAGAACAATACAGATATCTGGGATCCCCGAGTTTCACAGAGCCGCTGCTGAAACCCGACGTTCCCCTGTCGTGTGGATAGCCTGTGCAATGAAACCTAGACCCCTACGGGTGCGGCAAGTTACCCGCCAAAACCTGAAGCGAGGTAGTCCCCACAGCATAGTGAATGGAATACCCGGCACTTCACGGAATCCGGTAAATTGAGCACCCCTCCTTGGGTCAACCTGTACCCCCTACGAGTGCGGCGAATAGTCTGCCAATTCTGAAGTGGGGCCCCTCTGCCTCTCAAAGCCATGAGATGCGGACCCGTTGCTTTCCCGAACCCGGCTATCCGTGCACTCCGTCTCGGGGCAAAACCTAGTACAGTAATGAAAAATAGTACAATAGGTACATCGACCGCAACCTGGTCGTGCCCCAAAAGAATATTATACAACAGGCAGTGACGGCAGTCCACAAGTTGGACGCTCGTCCCGCAATATCAAATGTACAAATAAACACAAACTGTACTATCATTGCACACTGCTATCCACCACGACAAATCCGCAACATCACAGCACAACACAGAACATCAACGCGAATGTCACGTTCGCAAACCCGTCTAAAAGAACTATAGCAATTAAACGCGGTTTACCGATCAAATGACATTCCCGGTCGGAGATATAATGTAAGCACTGTAAACTAACGTGTTTAAATTTCGATCGACCAAAGACCAAATTTCAAAAAGTGGGCCCCACTGCTTACTGGTGAACAGTAACAAAACCTGGGCCAAAAATATATATACCAAAAATCACAAAACCCAACACAGAACCCACTGAGAAAATTTGGGAGCACGTGCTCCCCACGTGGCCGCGGTTGCGCGGCCAAACCAAGGGTTTGGCCGCCCTTCCGCGGCAGTTTGGAGGGATCACAGTTCCAAATTTTGTCGTGGTTCTTAGAATTCCCTGCACGGATTTTTAAGATATCCAGAAATGAATTTTGAGACCGTTTAAAATTAACAGAACTGTCGGGCATGGATTTTGTGTTTTTCGATTTTCGGTCGGATCGATGTTTTAAACGTGTTAGCACAAGTTAGTATAGCAAAATGGTGAGGCTCTGATACCACTGTAAGTCTACGTTAGCGCCCCGGCCGTCTACAGACGCCAAATGCGGAACAAAAACTTTTAAACTAGCGCTATCGTATACTTTAACCCGGATCTGCCATTATTGCTAAACTAACAAACTGCAAAGAGTGTAGGAATGTTATACCGAACGATCCGAGTCCTTCGTTCTTCAACCATCATCCCACGCTCCGTTGCGGCTGCTCCGATCTCGTCGATCTCCGATGTCCTCGTCGAAGTGGCACCACATGATCGGTTCTTTAAACGGGCTCCCGCCTCTGACTCGAGGCAACTCTATCGTCAAGTTTGCTAAAAGAGACGACCAAGATTGATGTAGAGAATGAGTAGATGACTTTGTCTCACTTCGTCCAAATCCGTGGACGATCGGTTAATGAAGTTGCCGTGGAAATCGGGTGATGGAATGAAATGAACTGTAAAATTCCATACACCCTGAATGCTATCATAATCTTTTCTAACCGAAATGAAACATCAAGTGAGAGTGAGAATGAGGAGAGAGAGAGGGCAAGCCATATATAGCAAGAGGGAGGTGACCGTAGGAGAGGGGGGTGACCACAAGAGAATGCTTCTCACTTCAAAAATATCTTAAGCAATCCAAAACCATTAATAACAAAGCATGAATCACTAATAACACCTCATCAAGCATTAATGAAGCATTAAATGCAACCAATGAAAACTTAACACCATTTAATCCTAGTCACCTCATCTAGAACCTTCTAGAAGAATCCACACTCATCTCAAGAAAAGACAAATCCGTCTTTAACCGAATGTTAAAAGACGGCTGATAGAAAACTGGAAATTGGCAACTTCCAAAAGTGATCCTGAAACGAATTTCAGGACAACCCCGAAACTGTATAAATATACCCGCATTTGTATTACGACCGAATACAAATGCAACTGAGACAAAGATATTATACCTACTCAATATAATACTCTGATCCGGCTTAAACCAAAGCCGACCAGTATCAACTGTCCGAAAATCGACACGTGCGTAAACGCACGTGCATTTTCCGAACCCTGCCATAAAACCATACGGCCTCTACAACGTTTCGCCCGAACTTGGGAAACTGTCTGTGGGGGACTCTAATGACTCGTCAGCACCCTGGCAGTGGGTTTAACCACAAACCGTCAGTGGCACTAGCTATGCGTAACGGCTGCCCATGGACTGACCTCAAGGGTGGCCGAGGAGCGAACTCAAGGGAGACCGATGAGCGAACTCCTCCGAAAAACCCTACTGAGCCTAACAGTGACAATGTATATACAGTCCGGTCCGTTCGTCAATGAGTATCGCATATCCGCCTAGGGGGCTAGCAACGTCAGACCCCCAATAGCAGTATAAGTCGTGTCGGAGTGTAGCCCAGAACGCCCTGAGATACTACTGGAATACCTACCAGTAAATCTCCTGCCTCGGCCGAGGGCTTTGCGTAATGGCTCTCCTAGACACAGCACGATCTCGCCCCCAATACCGGGAGAGACGAAACCCCTGCCGATCCGCTCACGTGCCTCCATATGGCTCGGGACTGTACCCAAAAGCTACCTGTTTGCACGACTCCTTTGAGCCGTGGTAGGGTAGAAATCAAAGCACAGTGGGAACTCACACGAGACAAATGACGACCTCAGGTCGATGAACTAACCTGTATACATGTCACCAGGGAACTGCTATCTGACGATAGGTATAGTACTAACTAGCAGATTCCCGGCGAGTCCTGTCCGGTGTACTCATAACCCAATGAGCACCTGTATACATCTTAGGTGATCCAACTGACACCAGTGGCTTGTGAGACCGGCCACCGCCCCTCGTCGGGGTCTCGACTGTACACACTAGTCTACTCCCGAGTATCGATGCCCTGTCTCGAAACTCCCACGACTAGGGAGCACAATTAAGGATATGCATATAAACTACCCAACTCTCACGTATATGATCGCCATCATATAGTTGGTAGTAAAGCAAGATCCTAAGGGCTCTATCAAAGTGTAACATGCAATCAGTCACCTGAACATGTACACGACTGATAAAGGCAAGCCAGATAGCATACTATCATTTCGAGTAAGACTGTCCTACCGGGATAGGTCCTCCGCAATCATTGCAATCACGTACCTGCGATCCAATAATTGACTATGAGGGCACTATCTCCAACAACATTAACTAGTATCGGTTCACTTTAAATGGATTTTCTCACTCGAGTGTGCGCATTGCATATGCGATATGATTTTGTGCACTTGCTTGTATCATGTTTGATGATACATGCCTTTTTAGTTAAGTATATAAAATTAAACCTTGGTTAATGGAATGGTTAGGGTTTACTATTTGATTATTCATTTATTTATTTATTTGGTTATTCTTTTTGGAAAAGAAAATGAGCATGAGAAAATGGTGGCTTTCTTTAAATGCTTCATGAAGCTTCATGAAGTCTTTAACCTTGTAACCATTTTTGTCTCATGCTTAACCTAACCATTCCACTAAACCATGATTGATTCTCTACACCTAACTATGGTTCAATTATGATAAGAATGAATTTCTTTTCTCATTTTATCATTATTCTTATCATAATAACATTCTTCTTCTTCTGCTTCATTTTTTTCCTTCAAGTGAAGAAAACCAAACTTCATCAATGGTGGATTGATGAAGAGTGTGAGAAATCCAAAACTAAAGTTTACCCACTTCCTATTTCTTCATCCTCTACCTCTTGCCAAGTAGTAGAGTGTGTTTACTTCACAAGTTTCTTGACTTGGTGAAGTCGGAGCTTGATTTAGCGATGCCTCGACGTAGATCATCTTCGGCATGGACATCGACGACCTAGCTCGCTTATTCTCCGACGAAGCCGACTCTAGAGCCCGGATTCCTTTTTGACAGCGGAGACGACTTCGTTGCGGAGCTATGGAGGTGGAGCACCGGATCTACAAAGGTTGTATTTCCGATATCCCATTAGTTAAGTTGTTAACTAGTTCTTTTTCGCCTAGTTTTCTAGCAAACGATCCGTAGTCGGGTCTCTCGGCACCTAGAATTTTTGAAAATGGCATGTTCGATGCCTTGTATAACCTCATTAAGGTGCCTAGGAACCCTACAGTGGTATCAGAGCCTAGCTAGAGTCTTAGGCGAAGTCCAGACGGAATCTGAAACCCGAACGAACCCGAAACCCGTCTCAAAACATGCTCTCTGTCCTTTTTCCAAAAATTGGGATTTTTCCAAATTAAAAGTTGCTAAAAAATTCAGCAGGCGAATTTAGGAGTTTCTGTAAAATTCGTAGCCCTAACTCCATCATACTGCCGCGGTTCCGCGGCACGAGCAAGCCTTGTGCGGCGGTTCCGCGGCCGTACGGCCACCTTATTTAATATATTTTACACAGTAACTCCTGATAAATTCTGCTGAGTTTTCTGGGAATTTTTAAAATATTTTCAAGAGTTGAATTTTCTGGAGTAGTTTTGGGGATTCGGTGTTTCGATCGGGGTATCAAATTTTGTCTATTTGGCTTTCCGGATAAATTTTAGAATATGTTAAAATGTTCGACCGGATATAAATACCCAACTTTTCCCCTGTCGGGAAATTTCCAAGTGTTGGATTTTTCCGTAGTTTAACTGTTGGAGATAGTGCCATCAGAGTCAATTATTGGATCACAGGCACGTGATTGCAATGATTGAGGGAGGACCTATCCCGGTAGGACAGTCTTACTCGAGATGATAGTACGCTATTTGGTTTACCTTTATCATCGTGTACTGCTTTAGGCGACCTCACATGTCGCTATTGCACGTTGATAGAGCCCCTAGGATTCTTGCTTGACTGCCAGCAGTATGAGGGCGATCATATAAGTGAGAGCTGGAGTCTATAAGCACATCCTTAAAGGGTCCCTAGTCGTGGGAGTTTCGAGACAGGGCATCGATACTCCAGAGTAGACTAGTGTATACAGTCGAGACCCCGACGAGGGGCGGTGGCCGGTCTCACAAGCCACTGGTGTCAGTTGGTTCACCTAAGATGTATACAGGTGCTCATTGGGTTATGAGTACACCGGACAGGACTCGCCGGGAACATGCTAGTTGGTCTTATACCTGACGTCAGATAGCAGTTCCCAGGTGACATGTGTACAGGTTAGTTCATCGACCTGGGGATCGTCATTTGTCTCGTGTGAGTTCCCACTGTGCTTTGATTACTACCCTACCACGGCTCAAAGGAGTCGTGCAAACAGGTTTTAGTTGGGTACAGTCCCGAGCCACATGGAGGCAGTGAGCGGATCTTCAGGGGTTCGTCTCTCCCGGTATTGGGGGTGAGGTCGCGCTGTGTCTAGGAGAGCCATTACACGAAGACCTTGGCCAAGGCAGGAGATTTACTGGTAGGTATTCCAGTAGTATCTCAGGGTGTTCTGGGCTACACTCCGACACGACTTGTACCGCTTTTGGGGGTCTGACTTTTACCTACCCCCTAGGCCCGACATGCGATGCTCATAGACGAACGGACCGGACTGTACGGATATTGTCACTGACAGGCTCAGTAGGGTGTCAGGATGAGTTCGCTCATCGACGTCCCTTTTAGTCAATAGCTGGTGGCCCGTCACGTATTGGCTTATACCTCTGACGTGCTGGTGGTTAAATCCACAGCCATAGTATTGACGAGTCTTTAGAGTCCACCACACTTTCAGTTACTCAGGCTTTCGGGTGAAACGCTGTAGAGGCCGTATGGAGATATGGCAGGGTTCGATCAGATACGTGCGGTATTGCACGGATCGTGATCGGACGGTTTACTAGCCGGCTTTGGCTTAAGCCGGATCCTAGTATTTGACAGTGTAGTTTTGTCTCTTTGCATTTGTATTTCGGTCGGAATACAAATGCGGGTGTGTATGCACAGTATCGGGGTTTTCCTGTAATTTATTATGGGACCAGTTTTCTGGGGTTGCCAGTTTGCATTCCGTTCCGGCCGGTTTCCCTTTGTTCTTTCCCGGCCGGACTTTTCCGATGGAGGGGATTATTTGCAATTGTGCAAATAACATTTGTGGAGGGGTTTATTGCATAAATGATTGATATGTTTAGCATCTTTGTTTTTTCCCCCATGATGCATTTATTGTGATTAGATGGTGGTATGGGTTTTGTGATGGAAAATGGCATAGGGCCGGCCACTGTTGGGGATGGTGTGAGGTTTAATTTGTGTGGCAAATTCCTTGCTTATTAATTTCGTGGGCCCCCTCTTTGTGTGTGTGTGTGTGTGCTGTGAAGGTTTTAATTCCTTTGCATGGTTTTAATTTGTGGCATATACACACATTAAAATTTAGAGATGAGTGGGTTGCTTCTTTTTCTCATTGACAGTGAGCACTAGATTGATTCATATGTGTGCAGGCTTCATTTCCTTTTCCCAGAGAGCCTCTTCTCTTGATTTGGCCGAGCTCTTTTTCTTGCATGCTCATTTTTCTCCATCTTGCATCAATGAAAGTCTAGTGCAAAATTCCTCCAAAAGAAATGGCAACCTCATAACCCCAAAAGAGACTAGCTTCTACACTATATCTATAGCAAACCTTGGACGCGTCGGCTAGCCAACTTCGCGCCCGAGTTGCCTCGGTCAAGAGGCGGGAGCCCGTAAAAGATACAGGCGAAGTGGTGCCCTTCCGGCGAGGAGGCGACGACCGGAGGTCCCGCGAGGAGATCGGAGTGGAGATAAAGACCGGAGGACTCGGATCAGTCGGTATATCTCTAACTCATTCTCCTGTTAGCTTAGACTAGTTTAATGGCATGATCCGGGGTTTAGTGCGCGGTGGTGCCGGTTTGCTAAGTCCGCAAAAAAAAAAAAAAATTAAAGTTTATCACCGTTTCCGCGTCCGGCCGTCGGATTGACGGCCGGGGCGCCGCCGTGCACTTACAGTGGTATCAGAGCCTCGCCATTAACTTCGTCTAGCTTCGTTTGATGTGTTTTTCAGTTCCGATCGACCAAAATTCCGAAAACCCAATTTGAGTTCACATCAGTTTTCTGTTAAGATTTTTTGGTGTCTAAAAATTTTTCAGGTGGTCTCAGATTGATGTGCAGGGAGTTCTAAGAACTCTGAGAAAATTCGAGACAGTGACCCCTCAACCAGAGCGCGGAAGGGCGGCAGAAACCACCTTGTTGCCGCGCTTCCGCCGCATGTTGGTGGGCTCACTGCTTCGAAGTTTTCCAGTGGGCTTCTGGGCTTATATTGGGTGTTTTGGAATATTAAAATTGGGCCAATTATTTCTGTGAGTGCTACAGTATTGCTTGGGGGCCCACTTGTTAATTTTTGATTGATCGGATATTTTAAACACATTTTTCACAGTATTTACATTATATCTGCGACCGTGAATGTCACTCGATCGGTAAATCCGGTCTAACTGCTATAGCCCGGTTAGACGGATTTGCGAACGTGACTTTCACGTTGATGTTCTATGTCTATGCTGTGATGTTGCGGATCGGTCGTGGGGGATAGCCTGGATGCAATGCTAGTACAGTTGTGGTTGTATTATGTACATTTGATTTTGCGGGGCGAGCGTCCGACATGTGGACTGCCGTCACTGCCTGATTGTATTATTCTTTTGGGGCACGACCTGGTTGCGGTCGATGTACCCGGTGTATGTATATTTTACTTTCTGTACTAGGTTTACCCCGCGGAGGGGTGCACGGATGGCCGGGTTCTAGAGGGCAACAAGCCCGCATCTCATGGCATTGGGACGGAGGGGGCTTCACTCTAGGATTGGCGGGCTATTCGCCGCACTCGTAGGGGGTACAGGTTGACCCAGGAGGGGTGCCCAAGTTACCGGATTCCGTGAAGTGCTGGGTGGTCCATTCACGGCGCTGAAGGGGGCTGCCTCGCTTCAGGTTTTGGCGGGTGACTTGCCGCGCCCGTAGGGGTCTAGGTTTTCATTGCATAGGCTATCCACACGACCAGGGGAACGTCGGGTTTCAGTAGTGGCTCTGTGAAACCCGGGGATCCCAGATATCTGTATTGTTCTGTGATGCTGTACATTTCTGTGATGTTGCATTTTATTCACGCCTTGAGCGAAATACTATATATTGGTATATATATTAGTAGATGTTGTATATGCTTTTCATCCGCGCTAGTCCAGTCCCCGCTCTGCCGTTAGTTAGCTAACCTAACGGGTGATGACGGGACCCAGTGGCAAATGCGGATGGCATATACGTACGTCAGTATATTTTCGTTCTTTGTGGTGTGATCAATTGATGGGACTGCGTTGATTCGGATCAATGCAAGTTAAACAAACCTATTCTGATGTTGTTGGAACACTTTTCAAAAAGCTGTTATTGCAAGGACGTTCACTTTTGTTTTGCATCGTGGTATTCATTTGGAATATCCTGCTCCTCAGTCGACGAGGCAAGGGCCGAGATCCCTTCACCGGGAGTGACCCCTTGGACAGAAGTTTGCGTCAGGGCATTAACTTCACTATAGCCGATTACTTTTGCTTTGCACCGTGATATTCATTTAGAATATCCTGCACCCCATTCTACGGGGAAAGAGCCGAGATCCCTTCACCGGGAGTGACCTCTTTAGTAAAGGTTTTCGTCACTATATTTTCTAAAAAGCTATCCGTTCCTTCAACGAGATCAAGTTCATTACGTTAAAGGTTTTCGCCAGAAACCATTCGTAGCCCTCCGTCGTTTCATATGGGTAGTCAATAGTATTCAAGCTGTGTATGTTGGCCAAAGTCAAGGCACAGTGATTCGTAGATATTGGGGTATTCATATGCAGCATAGATAGATGCGTTGGTTTGGGACAGTCGTACTGCCATTTTGGCCAAAGTCAAGGGTATGTACGGGTGGGTTCAAATTAACCTGGAGAATGACGGGTTGAACTTGACATGTGACTTATGATATGTTGGCCAAAGTCAAGGTCATAAGAGCATGGGGCAGAAATCACATCGGGAGTTTCAAAAGTACTGAAACTTGCCAGATATGCGCATACCTTCTGGAGTGTGACACCGTGAGCGGATTCCGTCACGTTATCATGCAATGATAGTTGGATCCCGATTCCCACTGATGAGTTAGTTTACTCCTCGGGTGACCCCGACTAATTCTTCTTTCAGGTTTGGAGGAGAATTTGAGGTACAGTGGGAGGTTTCCAGATTAGATTAAGTGATAACCATTCTGATCTAGGCTAGAGTGCACGCTGAGTGTTTCTTCTCTCTCTCTCTGGCAGCGACCATTGACCCGACCCTAGACAATGACTCAGTGACCAAGTTGACCGAACCTTCTTTAACACTGGCTTTTGGATTGTCAGAGTTGCAGACCTCATTGCCACTCCTACTTTTACCCTTTTCTCCAGGACACCCCGTATTACTGCGAACGTCCACTTCCATTGGACAAAACCATCGTATGGTTAGATACGAACTCGAAGGAATTCGAGGATGGTTTCCGGTTCTGGAGAAAACGAATAGGATTATTCAGTTGTCTTTTCTTTTCACCCTCTCTTATGTTGCGAGTACTCCTTGGTTTAGGAGTAGTACACCTATTACGCAAATTGGATAGTCTTCTTCCAAACCATAGGCTGGTGCCGACCGGTAGGGAATGAAGAAAACCAGTTAGCCTAAACGGTGTACAGAAGGTATTAAGATCAAGACAAAGCAAGGGATTAGTAAGAGGGCAAAGTAAATTGCGACTGATATTCACGACCAAACCAAGTATTTCTTCGCCAATCCTAAATCACCTTTGTATTTCTCCAGGACACTCCGTATCACTACGAAGATCCCATTTTATTGGATAATCCATCGTATGGTTATATACGAACTCGAAAGGAACTTGTTCCAGTTCGGGGATGGATCCTGGTTCAGGAGAAATAGGAATAAAGTACATTCAGGTGTCTTTTATCTTCACCTTCTCTCGCGTTACGAGTGCTCCTAGGATTAGGACAGTACACCCATTATGCTTATTGGATAGTCTTCTTCCAAACCATAGGCTGGTGCCGAACGGTAGGGAAGGAAGAAAACCAATTGGCCTAAAGGGGTGTGCAGAAGGAAATGACTAAAGACATATGAAGGGATTTGGAGAGGTGGCAAAGAATTATACGGTTATAGTTGTGAATCTGGATAATGGAAGAGGCATTACTAAGAATACCGGGATACCCCACCGAAACATTTCAATGTTTCAGTTTCACTGTGTACTGTTAAAAGAAAACTGATTTCCTGATTAGACACTTGCTCCAGGGCATGTATTTACCAGGTTTGATTCTCACATCTGTATGGTTTTACAGATGGTGAGTGGGAGTAAGTTATTGGGAATTGGGTGATCATCCTCATTATATCGGGATTCGTTGTAATCGGTGATATTTGAGGAGATCATCTGGGCTGTTTGCCGGTCGGCAAATATTTGGTTTTGAATATCCGCTGTTGTGCACCAATTTCAAATTGTTATATCTGTACGTCTATTTTCATAGAGTGAGATATACCTTTTGATATTATGTCGATGACATTTACCTATATCAGTGGATGGTTAGGTAAGGAGCATTAAACAGCGGTGTAATTCTTCTTAACATAAGTACAGTTTTCAACCTACGACACACAGTGAAAGAGTTATTAGACTCAGTGGACTTATACAGAGTATTGTATGTTGTCCAGTGTCCATTAGGACAGAGGGGTTGGTCCTCATACTATATTCTGTTTACTTTTAACTTCTCTAGTTCTTAGACATGTGTTTCGTAGAAACACAGGGTCTAGGTTTTGAGGAGTTATAGGTATTTGAATAGAGTAGAGAACCAGGTGTAGCAAGTATCGGGATTCTTCAAAGTGATCGAAGATGTAGATACTTGTGTATGGTATTCAGTTGATAGTAATGATTAAGAGAACTTGCTTCTCTTTCAGGTTACTCATAATTGGAAGTATTCCTAAGTTGAGTAACGCTGATCGGCCTCCTTCCATTTAGTTGACATGCACTGGAGATAGTTGCATGATTTGAATCTGGTTCAATTAAATCAGTGCCTCTGGTTTTATATTGGATATAGTACAGTTCATATCTTAACATTGTTAAGGTACGGGGAGTTGTCCGGCTTATGATTAAAACCAGACTCTGGATAACTCAAGGCACGTTTCTGTAATGACTGTTTGTGGGTTGACCCAGGCTATGACGAGGGTTGACTTTCTACCATCTGGCAGATCAATAGAAATATTGTTCCAGACTCGCCACAGTTTTATTAAAAATGGATTTTTTCAAAAACAGTAGTGGGAGTATGGTAGAACTGGAAGTGATTCCAGAACCGCAAACGATTACTGAAGATTTGATAAGGAACCTAAAGATTCAATCTGGTTTGACATTCCATTGGCCACTCCGCAGGGATGGTGGGTAACTTCAGGCACCCGAGAGGTACTCCGGTAGCCTCAAGGACGGTGACAGGGAAGTTCTTGTTTACCCACACTTGCCATTGTTGTTGTTTCAGGCTGCGAGACCCGGCAGGAGGATGAGTATAGCGTCGTTCTAAACTTGCTTTAGAAGTGCACGTCTATATGACTCTGCCAGAGGGTTGTCGTAGTCAGTGGGAGCAGCGGAAGCATTGGTGGACATCAGGCTTATGTCTATTTATAGACTAAAGCAGATGTAGCGGAGATAGATCATCTATTTCTGATGTGACAGTCATAGGTTTGACGTCATCAGAATAGGGGATGGATCTGTTGAGAAGGTAGTAGGAAGTGATATTCCTATACTACGATCGGTTATACTTTGGTCGTCACACAGTGGTTTCTCCACAAAGGACTTGGACATTATATCAGACATACTGGTTACTAGATCTATGGTTTTAGATCTAGATTTGGGTGGTTTCCCAATCAGGGTATTTTGACAGCATTCTAAGAGTATTTAGAATGGACGACTCCTGGCACGGTAGTGTACCTGCAGGTGATGGAGTCACCCTCTCCAAAGGTGTCTTACAGACTAAAGAGGAGAGGGATGTGCATGATTGGCAGATCACTTGCTTAGGCAATTGAGTCAATCATGAGATGTCAAGTACCACACCAGATGTTGTTCTTGCACTAGATGTAATAAGTTGATATTGATCCAATCCTGAAGGAACAGTCGGGAGGCAGTTATCATTCCAGGCTTCCAAGGTGACATGGACGACAAGGAGGTTGTCAGAGTTATAGTTTTTCCCTCTGACGAGGGGCAGTATTTTGGACAGGTGGTCCAAGGCAATACTGAGGGTGGCATGGCGCAGGATACTGATTAAGTTCAGTTGACGATACAGTCTAAGAAGTTTGGATTTGGAGTTCATTTATGAGCTCGGTCCCATCAGACATCCAGACATTCTAAGACAGGTATTGCTCATTTCGGGAGATGTCTTTCTCCGCGAACTTGAGATATAGAGAGACATAGAAAGAAACTTCTAGGCGGATCCACTCACTGAGGCTATTCCTCGAACGCAATAGTTTCGCAAACGAGTTTTGGGAGACTGACTAGTAGAGGAGTTGGATGTTCGGTATCACACGGGCTGTGAGTATGCGACATCGCAATAATTAGCCTTGAGTGAAAGTGGGAGATTGTTGGAGATAGTGCCCTCAGAGTCAATTATTGGATCACAGGCACGTGATTGCAATGATTGAGGGAGGACCTATCCCGGTACGACAGTCTTACTCGAGATGATAGTACGCTATCTGGTTTACCTTTATCATCGTGTACTGCTTTAGGCGACCTCACATGTCGCTATTGCACGTTGATAGAGCCCCTAGGATTCTTGCTTGACTGCCAGCAGTATGAGGGCGATCATATAAGTGAGAGCTGGAGTCTATAAGTACATCCTTAAAGGGTCCCTAGTCGTGGGAGTTTCGAGACAGGGCATCGATACTCCAGAGTAGACTAGTGTATACAGTCGAGACCCCGACGAGGGGCGGTGGCCGGTCTCACAAGCCACTGGTGTCAGTTGGTTCACCTAAGATGTATACAGGTGCTCATTGGGTTATGAGTACACCGGACAGGACTCGCCGGGAACATGCTAGTTGGTCTTATACCTGACGTCAGATAGCAGTTCCCAGGTGACATGTGTACAGGTTAGTTCATCGACCTGGGGATCGTCATTTGTCTCGTGTGAGTTCCCACTGTGCTTTGATTACTACCCTACCACGGCTCAAAGGAGTCGTGCAAACAGGTTTTAGTTGGGTACAGTCCCGAGCCACATGGAGGCAGTGAGCGGATCTTCAGGGGTTCGTCTCTCCCGGTATTGGGGGTGAGGTCGCGCTGTGTCTAGGAGAGCCATTACACGAAGACCTTGGCCAAGGCAGGAGATTTACTGGTAGGTATTCCAGTAGTATCTCAGGGTGTTCTGGGCTACACTCCGACACGACTTGTACCGCTTTTTGGGGTCTGACTTTTACCCACCCCCTAGGCCCGACATGCGATGCTCATAGACGAACGGACCGGACTGTACGGATATTGTCACTGACAGGCTCAGTAGGGTGTCAGGATGAGTTCGCTCATCGACGTCCCTTTTAGTCAATAGCTGGTGGCCCGTCACGTATTGGCTTATACCTCTGACGTGCTGGTGGTTAAATCCACAGCCATAGTATTGACGAGTCTTTAGAGTCCACCACACTTTCAGTTACTCAGGCTTTCGGGCGAAACGCTGTAGAGGCCGTATGGAGATATGGCAGGGTTCGATCAGATACGTGCGGTATTGCACGGATCGTGATCGGACGGTTTTTACTAGCCGGCTTTGGCTTAAACCGGATCCTAGTATTTGACAGTGTAGTTTTGTCTCTTTGCATTTGTATTTCGGTCGGAATACAAATGCGGGTGTGTATGCACAGTATCGGGGTTTTCCTGTAATTTATTATGGGACCAGTTTTCTGGGGTTGCCAGTTTGCATTCCGTTCCGGCCGGTTTCCCTTTGTTCTTTCCCGGCCGGACTTTTCCGATGGAGGGGGTTATTTGCAATTGTGCAAATAACATTTGTGGAGGGGTTTAGTGCATAAATGATCGATATGTTTAGCATCTTTGTTTTTTCCCCCCATGATGCATTTATTGTGATTAAATGGTGGTATGGGTTTTGTGATGGAAAATGGCATAGGGCCGGCCACTGTTGGGGATGGTGTGAGGTTTAATTTGTGTGGCAAATTCCTTGCTTGATTAATTTCGTGGGCCCCCTCTTTGTGTGTGTGTGTGTGTGCTGTGAAGGTTTTAATTCCTTTGCATGGTTTTAATTTGTGGCATATACACACATTAAAATTTAGAGATGAGTGGGTTGCTTCTTTTTCTCATTGACAGTGAGCACTAGATTGATTCATATGTGTGCAGGCTTCATTTCCTTTTCCCAGA
Source organism: Agapanthus africanus (assembly GCA_030015575.1). Classification (NCBI taxonomy): domain Eukaryota; kingdom Viridiplantae; phylum Streptophyta; class Magnoliopsida; order Asparagales; family Amaryllidaceae; genus Agapanthus; species Agapanthus africanus. The sequence continues at coordinate 344,121,502 of JASDDO010000012.1, read as the reverse complement.
GAGCCTCTTCTCTTGATTTGGCCGAGCTCTTTTTCTTGCATGCTCATTTTTCTCCATCTTGCATCAATGAAAGTCTAGTGCAAAATTCCTCCAAAAGAAATGGCAACCTCATAACCCCAAAAGAGACTAGCTTCTATACTATATCTATAGCAAACCTTGGACGCGTCGGCTAGCCAACTTCGCGCCCGAGTTGCCTCGGTCAAGAGGCGGGAGCCCGTAAAAGATACAGGCGAAGTGGTGCCCTTCCGGCGAGGAGGCGACGACCGGAGGTCCCGCGAGGAGATCGGAGTGGAGATGAAGACCGGAGGACTCGGATCAGTCGGTATATCTCTATCTCTAACTCATTCTCCTGTTAGCTTAGACTAGTTTAATGGCATGATCCGGGGTTTAGTGCGCGGTGGTGCCGGTTTGCTAAGTCCGCAAAAAAAAAAAAAAATTAAAGTTTATCACCGTTTCCGCGTCCGGCCGTCGGATTGACGGCCGGGGCGCCGCCGTGCACTTACATTAACGACGTTCTAAGTAGTGCAAGTAACGCGATGGACCCTCTTGAAGACAACAAACCTTAACTTGATTATGTGACCGTCTTGAACTGCCCTTTGAACCTTCGGGTTTGGGACAGTACGGCGTGCCACATGTGAGGCGTTGGCTTGACCCTTCTACGGCTGGACCGTTGGTACTGAGGCACGAACTGAATGTTGCTAGACTTATTTCATGTGTTGATCTGTATCGGGAAAACTTGGGTGTTCGATTGTTCGATCGAAAAGTTTAACATTTTCTGTTTATCTGGAATGAGATACAATAATTGGAATTCACAAGAAGTTATGTGATAACGGAATGAATATTATAAACATAGCAGTTTAGTCTCACTTGATCGGTTGCCACGGAATTTTGATGTGATCAAAAGTCCGTCGCAATCACGTAGCGTACGCGGATACTCGCCGGGTAAACTTAATAGACAGCTACACCCCATAGCCTCGACCAAGTGACTGTAGGAGAACCCCGTCGCCGAAAGCATCCGTTCGGGTGCTCGCGGCAGCGGTGTTCCGCCTTGGTGCACTTCGTCGACGGCGTCGGGGGTGCGGCCGTCTACTGAAGTTTGCGACGAGTATTCGATCAGACTGTCGGGAATCTTGTTGAATTGCCCGACTCGATATTGAAAAGTGTTTTCGATAATGAGACTAAAATGCGGGGTTTATAATTGTTAGGCATGCGATGTCTAAGTAATTCATTTGGTCAGGCATGTGATGTCTGAGGTGGTTGCGGATTCCAACTGTTTTAGTTTTACACTTTCTTTTCTGTGACCGTAAGTGTAATATGTGATATCGCAGGTTTCGTTGCTATATGTCAACGACAATTGGGATGCGCATATTTACTTACGTTGATGACATGTGATGTTATGTGTTGCTGGATATGTTATATTGGATCGTCGTGTTTGAATAGCCGGGGTTTTTTATGTGAGATGAGTGTTTTCATTTTCATTCATGTAAAAACTTGTATGTAATATTCTTTTATTGGGGCGCTTCCAGGTTGCGGAAGTAGTCACCTTTTGTATATTATTTACTTTTCGGCACTAGGATAGACCCAAGGAGGAGGGCACAAGTAACCGGGTTCTGGGGTCCAGTGGGAGACCAACTCGAGGTGTCGAGTCCGGGTTTCCTAACTCCAGAATTGGTAGGGTTGCTTGCTGCTCTCGTAGGGGTCTAGGGGTGTGGGTTTGGCTATTCATCGTGACCGTGGAATCCGTGTTTTGTACTAGCTCGTATTGAAAACACGGACGTCCTAGTATATCCAATATTTCATATGATTCTTCTGCTGCGATATCTGTGATGTGATCATGTGATGTTCTGTGATAGATACAGTATATAGTATATATGATATATTATATAGACGTTACTTATGTTTTACACCCGTGCTAGCCCTGCCCTGCTCTGCCGTTAGTTACCTAACCTAACGGTGCACGAGGGGACATCGAGGCGAATGCGGATGGCATAAGTGTACGTCGTATTTATCTGTGATGATTAGGTAATTAAATGATGGGACTTCATTAATGAGATTAATGAAATAAAAGAAACCTAAGATGTTGTAGAATCGAATTTCAAAATAAAACAGGTAGCTACAGTTCTTGCTTTGCACAGCGGTATATATGATATATCCTGCACCTTATTCGATAAGGAAAGGACCGAGATCCCTTCACCGGGAGTGACTCCTTTAGCAATAACTGACAGATGCTACACACTTGGTTTGTCTTTTGATAGCTTTTAAGTGTTTTTGCTTTGCACAGTGATATATATGATATATCCCGCACCTCATTCGACGAGGAAAGGACCGACGATCCCTTTACCGGGAGTGACTCCTTTAGCAAAACTAGAAAAGCCTCAAAAGCACTCCATTTTAAAATCATTTGATTCTACAAAGATATCAAGTTCATTACGCAATAGGTTTTCAGAAAAACCTGTCGTAGCCCTCCGTCATTTCAGATAAGTAGTAGTTAGTATTCGTGCTACGTTTGTTGGCCTGCGTCAAGGCGTAGTGTGCGGTAGCTAACTGGTGCTTATCTGCATAAGCATATGATGTGATTGGATTAGGGTAGTCGTGCGACTTTGTTGGCCTGCGTCAAGGGTCGTGCGGGTGGGTTTAATTCAATCAAGAAATGACGGGTTGAACTTGACTAGCGGACTATGGTTTGTTGGCCTGCGTCAAGGTCATAGCACGCTAGGGGCAAAATATTATCGGGAATTCAAGTGTTGAAATTTGCAATGAGATTGCATACCTTCTATGAGATAGTTGGATCCCGATACCCGCTGCGAGTAAGAGTTACTCCTGGGAGAGTTTTATACATTACAATTAGTCGATCAAGTAGGTATCTAGAAAGGTGTCAACGAGGTTACGCCTCTGGGAAAACAAGGTTTACATTAATTAGGTTCGTGCGAAAGCACGAGGGACCTCCCTCAAAGTACCGACACTGGCCTGGCTGAAAGATTGGCGAACTTGTAGTGTGTAATTAATCCCGGCTAGTCTTTCCTTTTAGGGTTTGAAGGAAGATTTGATAAAAAGCAGTGGGAGCCATCCTGATTAGATAAAATAATAACCAATCTATTCTTGCAAGAGCGCACGCTGAGTGTTTTCTTCTCTCTCTCTCTCCTGGTAGCGACCATATCACGCCTTAATCAAGATAATAATACGGATTATTGACCGAACCCGCTTGTTATACTGAGCTGGGGAACGTTGATCCCGCTCCCACTTATAAATGTTATAAGACAGAGCAGGAAATTGGGGAATACCAGATTTCCCGTGCCGCCCAAACGAAGAGAGTGCATGCTGATGCATCATCTTCGGGTATGTTCATTATACAGAACTGTTTCTCAGTATCCTCCGCATCCTTGGTGTATGATACCGGATCAGGATCCCAGATATGTAATCTGTTACATAGGGCTACAAAAAGGTAGAAAAACTGAGAACGGGTGATAAGTTTCATGAGACAGAAAACGGGGCAAGAGTTGCAGCCAAGTCTGTTGGTCACTGTCACCCTGTATTACCAGAATACATTGATTCTGAACGTATGTTATTAGATACCGAACCTGATATACAAAATCATATCACTCTCTTTATTAGTAAAGAAATGATGAAATTTTGTATTGTTGGATAATGTTTTGAACATTTCCTATATCAAAAGTTGATCGGTTCAGGCACGTTATCTAAAAGCATTAATGTTCTAAATCAAACTACAGTTCTTAGTATACGGAACACACACAAGAGGAAGAGTTCAGAAATGAACGAATTCTTCTTGAGGTATTGTAGACTAGGTCAGATCAATGTGACCCGACTAGCTAGAGTTACATAAAGATGCATATTTAAATCAGTTTGAATTTACATCTTGTGAAACTCGCCAGTCATGTCACAAAGATAAGATGACCACAGCTCTGTTTATTGGAAACAGAGAAAGAGTTAATGAACTCTTGGGATTGATACATGTTGATGTATGTAGGTCCCCTGTCTACACATGCCAGGATTGGTTCTTTATACTTCATTACGTTCTCTGATGATCTCTTTTAGATTCAGACATATGTTCCTGTTGAAACACAAGTCCAAACCTTTTGAGATATTCACAGAATATAAGTTAGAAGTAGAGAATCAATATACGGGTATAAGTATTATGTCCTATGATGAGATCAGGGAGGAGAATACTTGTGCATGGAATTCCTAGACTATTCTAAAGGAGAATGAGATTCTCTCTCAGCATTACTCCTCCGTATACACCATTGCATGATGGTATGTCGGGGCGGAGCAGATACACCCTATTTGATATGGTGTGCTCTATGATGAGTACTACTAAGTTACCTATTTCCTTTTGGGAGTTATGCACTTATGAAGTTGCATACCTATTGAATTAGGGTTCGAATCAAATCAGTTGTCTACCATTTCATATGTGATATGGTATGGGAAGAGCCCATGTCTTAAGCTAGTTAAGATTTGGGGTTGTCCGGCCTATGTTTAAAAGCAAAATCCGGACAAGCTCGAGGCAAGGTCTGTAATGTACAACTGGAAAGGTTCCAGCTATACAATTTGCAGCCGATGATTTGGTAGAACCAAAGGATTCAATAGTAACCAACGAACCTCAGCCTCTCCGCCGATCTAGTAGGGTTCCTCACCCACCTGAGAGATACTTCGGTTTCTCTATGACAGTGGGAGCGAGGATTGCATCATGAGATGATGACCCAACTAGTTTCGAGCTGGCTATCAGGAGTGAGACTCTGTAAGAATGGCTGGATGTTTAGTGATCTGAGATGGAATCCTTATACACCAACAAAGTATGGATTTTAGTTGCTATATCTGAAGGGTTAAATCCCCATCAGGAGCAAGTATATCTTGAGAAGATTACTTGGTGTACATGGAAAAGTTGAGACTTTCAAAGTTAGACTTGTTAAAGGTTTTCGTCATCAACCAGGTGTGGATAATGATGAAACCTTTTCCAGTATCTATGCTTAAGTCCATCCAGATACTACTTGCCACAGCTACATACCATGACTACGATATCTGGTGGTTGGGTGTCATGACAGCTCTTCTAAAATGATGATTTAGAAAATGGTGGCTTTCTTTAAATGCTTCATGAAGCTTCATGAAGTCTTTAACCTTGTAACCATTTTTGTCTCATGCTTAACCTAACCATTCCACTAAACCATGATTGATTCTCTACACCTAACTATGGTTCAATTATGATAAGAATGAATTTCTTTTCTCATTTTATCATTATTCTTATCATAATAACATTCTTCTTCTTCTTCTTCATTTTTTTCCTTCAAGTGAAGAAAACCAAACTTCATCAATGGTGGATTGATGAAGAGTGTGAGAAATCCAAAACTAAAGTTTACCCACTTCCTATTTCTTCATCCTCTACCTCTTGCCAAGTAGTAGAGTGTGTTTACTTCACAAGTTTCTTGACTTGGTGAAGTCGGAGCTTGATTTAGCGATGCCTCGACGTAGATCATCTTCGGCATGGACATCGACGACCTAGCTCGCTTATTCTCCGACGAAGCCGACTCTAGAGCCCGGATTCCTTTTTGACAGCGGAGACGACTTCGTTGCGGAGCTATGGAGGTGGAGCACCGGATCTACAAAGGTTGTATTTCCGATATCCCATTAGTTAAGTTGTTAACTAGTTCTTTTTCGCCTAGTTTTCTAGCAAACGATCCGTAGTCGGGTCTCTCGGCACCTAGAATTTTTGAAAATGGCATGTTCGATGCTTTGTATAACCTCATTAGGGTGCCTAGGAACCCTACAGGGATTAGTGTGTTCTCTTCTTTAAGAGTGAGAAAGCTTGAGTCGTAGCAACTTCAAGGTAGATCATCGGAGATTTGGAATACGACGAGCTAGAATGGATCGTTCGAGTCGTGGAGCCTCTCATGAGTCCGGGAGATCGTGGATCGCGGCAAAGGGACTTCTACTCGGAGCTTGTGAAGTGAAGGAGCGGACTACAAAGGTTGTAATTGTTAGTTTTATGTATGCCCTAGAGGCCAGTATTGTACAGATGATGTATATTATATTGGATGCTTGGACATATATAGAGATGACTTTCTTGCTCGATATGATAGTATGCTAGCTGGTTACTCTTTATCTTAACATGTACACTAGTCTCTTTATACTGTCTTATAGTTACATGTTGGTAAAGCCCTTAGGATATGTACTTGACTACCTGGACTATGATGCAGATCATACTAGTGGGGACATGGTAGTCCATAAGTACATCCTTCAAGGTCCCTAGTCGTGGGTGTATCGAGACAGGGCATCGATATACCAGAGTAGACTAGCGTATTCGCTTCTCGACCCATGTGATGGGCGATGGATGATCCCATATCCATTGATGTTTGACATCAGAGATGGTATACGGGTGCTCAGTGGAGACTGGGTACACTGGACGGACTCGCCGAGAACTCCCAGATGGTATTATACCTCACGTCAGATGGCAGTTCTCAGGTGACACTTGTACAGGTTAGTCTGTAGACCCGAGATCGTCATAGAGTCTTGTGTGATTCCCACTGTGCTTTGATCTCCACCTTACCACGTCCATAAGGGCGTGCAAAACGGTGGTCTTTGGGCACAGTCCCGAGTCACATGGAGGCAATGAGCGATAGGAGGGGTTTCGTCTCTCCCGGTATTGGGGGTTGATGTTGCGCAGTGCTCGATTGGCCGTAGCAGGGAAGTCCCTGGCCAGGGCTGATCAGAGATTTGCTGGTAAGTGTTACCAGTAGTTTCTCGACCCGTTATTAGCCTCACATCGGCACGACTTATCGGGTTATTGGGGTCTGACGTTTACCACCCCTAGACTTGATATGCGACATATCAGACGAAGAGACCGGACTGTACGGTAAGTGTTACTGGTCGGATTCGCAGGAGTGTGAGCGGGCTAGCTCGTCGATCTTCTGATCGCTCAATACCCGGGTGGCCGTTACGTTTAGCAGACCGCTTGCGGCTTGTGGATGCTTGATATGATCATCATCTGCTACCGGCGTATTGACGAGTTTTTAGAGTCCTACACAGAGGTTTCCTGGTTCAAGCGAAACGAAATAGGAGCGCATATGAGATATGTGCAGGTCCGAGAATAATGCGTGTATGTGATACCGCATTTCATTCTCGCGATATATGTTTCGATTGGTTATATTCGATATGACCTAGTTATCGAATCATTGATTCGATAAATCGATGCATATAATACTAGTCGGTTATGTGCGACATGACCGGATCATTGAATCAAGTGTTGATTTAATGATTTAATGTATAATTATATATATTTGATATATTACTTTGCATTAACTAGTATTGGTTCACTTTAAACGGATTTTTCTCACTTGATGAACATTGTATATGTGATATACTTTTGTATACATTTTTGTATCATGTTTGATGATACATGATCTTGTTGTTAAATATAAAGAATTAAACCATGGTTAAAAGTTGATTAGGGTTTTGCATTTTCATTTATTTATTTATTTATTTGTTTGAAAAGAATTATGATGAGAATGGTGGCTCTTTTTGTCTTAAGTTGAAGCTTCATGAAGCTTTGACTTTTGTAACCATCCTTATCTTCATGCTTAACCCTAACCCTCTCTAGTGACCATGGTTTATTCTCTACACTCAACCTAGGTTAGAACATGATAAGTATTTTTGTTTTTATTATTCTTTTTAACAATACTTATCATATTCTTTCTTCTTGCTCTCCTTCTTCTTCAAGAGAGAAAACTAGTTGCCATCAATGGCAACATGAGCAAAAGTGAGTGAAATCCAAATCTAAAGTGTACCCACCTCCTATTTCTTCACCCTCTACCTCTTGCCAAGTTGTTTTGGGTGTTTACTTCACAAGTTTCACAAGTTTGTGAAGTCGGAGCTTGAACTAGTGCAACCTCGACGTAGATCGTCTTTGACACAAAGCCGACGACCTATTCCGCACATTATTCCGATGAAGCCGACGAATGAGTCGAGGGTTCATGATGGACAGCGAGGGCATGATCACGTGGAGCTAAGGAGGTGGAAATCCGGATCTACAAAGGTTGTAGCATCTAACCCATAGTTAAATAGTTAACTAGTTTTCCGTTTCGCCTAAACATCTAGTCTAAAGATCCGTAGTCTAGGGTTTCTCGGCACAAAAATTTTAAATTGGCATGTCCGATGCCTTGTGAGACCTTACTAGAGTGCCTAGGAACCTTTCACTGGTATCAGAGCCTAGCTAGAGCCTTAGGCGAAGTCCCGACGGAATTTGAAGTCCGAACGAACCCGAAACCCCGAATCAAACTTGCTCTCTGTCCAGATTTTAAAATTGTGGATTTTTCAAGATTAAAAATATCCAGAAAATCAAGCAGGGTTTTCTAAGAATTACTGTAAATTTCGTGGACCTGATTCCACTTTCCCACCGCGTTTCCGCGGCACGAGCATGGCTCGTGCGGCGGAAGCGCGGCCGTTTTGTCTTTTCTGGCATCCAATTTTGTACAGTAATTCTTTAATTCCAGTGCTTCTTTTTTCTGGGAATTTTTAATATTTTTTCAAGAGTTGAATTTTCAGCAGTTGTTTTGGGGATTCGGAGTTTCGATCGGAATATCAAATTTTGTCTGTGTGGCTTTCCGGATAAATTTTAGACTATGTTAAAAAGTTCGACCGGATATAAATACCCATTTTTTCCTCTGTCGGGAAATTTCCAAGTGTTGGATTTTTCCGAAGTTTAACGATGTTCTAAGTAGTGCAAGTAACGCGATGGACCCTCTAGAAGACAACAAACCTTAACTCGATTATGTGACCGTCTTGAACTGCCCTTTGAACCTTCGGGTTTGGGGCAGTACGGCGTGCCACATGTGAGGCGTTGGCTTGACCCTTCTACGGCTGGACCGTTGGTACTGAGGCACGAACGGAATGTTGTTATACTTGTTTCATGTGTTGATCTGTATCGGGAAAACTTGGGTGTTCGATTGTTCGATCGAAAAGTTTAACATTTTCTGTTTATCCGGAATGGGTTACAATAATTGGAATTCACAAAAAGTTATGAGATAACTGGATGGATGTTATAAATTTAGCAGTTTAGTCCCATATGATATTGAAAAGAGTTTTCGATAATGAGACTAAAATGCGGGATTTATATCTGTTAGGCATGCGATGTCTAAAGGAGTTGCGGATTCCAATTGTTGTAGTTTTACACTTTCTTTTCTGTGACCGTAAGTGTAGTATGTTCATATCGCCGGTTTCGTTGCTATACGTCAACGACAATTGGGGTATGCATTCTTACTTACGTTGATGACATGTGATGTTATGTGTTGCTGGATATGTTATATTGGATCGTCGTGTTTGAATAGCCGGGGGTTTTTTATGTGAGATGAGTGTTTTTCATTTTTATTCATGTAAAAACTTGTATGTAATATTCTTTTATTTGGGGCACTTCCAGGTAGCGGAAGATGTCACCCTTTGTATATTATTTACTTTTCCGCATTAGGATAGACCCAAGGAGGGGAGCACAAGTAACCGGGTTCTGGGGTCCAGTGGGAGACCAACTCGAGGAGTCGAGTCCGGGTCTCCTAACCCTAGAATTGGCAGGGTTGCTTGCCGCTCTCGTAGGGGTCTAGGGGTGTGGGATTGGCTATTCGTTACGACCGTGGAATCCGTGTTTTATACTGGCTCGTATTGAAAACACGGACGTCCTAGTATATCCAATATTTCATATGATTCTTCTGCTGCGATTTCTGTGATGCGATTCTGTGATGGATTTAGTATATGATATATATGATATATTATATAGACGTTACTTATGTTTTACACCCGCGCTAGCCCTGCCCTGCTCTGTCGTTAGTTACCTAACCTAACGGTGCACGAGGGGACATCGAGGCGAATGCGGATGGCATAAGTGTACGTCATATCTATCTGTGATGTTTAGGTATTTAAATGATGGGACTTCATTAATGTGATTAATGAAAGAAAAGAAACCTAGATGTTGTAGAATCGAATTTTAAAATAAAACAGGTAGCTACAGTTCTTGCTTTGCATAGCGGTATATATGATATACCCTGCACCTTATTCGATGAGGAAAGGACCGAGATCCCTTCACCGGGAGTGACTCCTTTAGCAATAACTGGCAGATGCTACACACTCGGCTTGCTTTTGACTGCTTTTGGGTTTTTGCTTTGCACAGCGGTATATATGATATACCCTGCACCTCATTCGACGAGGAAAGGACCGAGATCCCTTCGCCGGGAGTGACTCCTTTAGCAAAACTAGAAAAGCCTCAAAATCACTCCATTTCAAAACTTCATTTGATTCTACAACGATATCAAGTTCATTACGCTTATGGTTTTAAGAAAAACCTGGCGTAGCCCTCCGACATTTCAGATAAGTACTATTTAGTATTCGTGCTGCGGTTGTTTGGCATGCGTCAAGGCGTAGTGTACGGTAGCTAACTAGTATTTATCTGCTTATGCATATGATGCAGATTGGATTAGGGTATTCGCACGGCGTTGTTTGGCATGCGTCAAGGGTCGTGCGGGTGGGTTTAATTCAATCAGGAAATGACGGGTTGAACTTGACTAGCGGACTATGGGTTGTTTGGCATGCGTCAAGGTCATAGCACGCTAGGGGCAAAAGATTATCGGGAATTTCAAGTGTTGAAATTTGCAATGAGATTGCATACCTTCTATAAGATAGTTGGATCCCGATACCCACTGCGAGTAAGAGTTACTCCTGGGAGAGTTTTACACAGTGCAATTAGCCGATCAAGTAGGTGTCTAGAAAGGTGTTAACGAGGTTACGCCTCTGGGAAAACGAGGTTTACATTAATTAGGTTCGTGCGAAAGCACGGGGGACCTCCCTCAAAGTACCGACACTGGCCTGGCTGAAAGATTGGCGAACTTGTAGTGTGTAATTAATCCCGGCTAGTCTTTCCTTTTAGGGTTTGGAGGAAGATTTGATAAAAAGCAGTGGGAGCCATCCTGATTAGATAAGATAAAAACCAATCTGATCTTGCACGAGCATACGCTAAAGTGTTTTCTTCTCTCTCTCTCCAGGTAGCGACCAGTTCATGCCTTAATCAAGATAATAATATGGATGTATTGACCGAACCCGCATGTTATACTGTGCTGGGGAACGTTGGTTCCGTTCTTTCTTATAAGAGTTATAGGAATGAACAGGATATAGGGGAATACCAGGATTCCCATGCCACCCGAATGAAGAAAGTACATGTTAATGCATTTTCTTCGGGTGTGTTCGTTACTGAGAACTGTTTCTCCATTTGCTCTACGTCCTGGGTATTGGATACCGGGTCGGGATCCCATATATGTAATCAGTTACATGGGCTAAGGAAAGGTAGAGAACTTGGAGAAGGTGATAAAGACATTAGAGTTGGAAATGGTGCAATTGTTGCAGCTAAGACTGTCGGGGAATATCACCTTGTATTACCAACTGGTAGTACATTGGTTCTGAACGAATGCTATTACATGCCGAACCTGATATGCAACATTATATCGGTTTCTTTATTGAGTAAAGAGGGATATAATTTTGTATTACAGGACAATGTTATGAACATTTTCCGTAACCAAAAGTTGGTTGGATCAGGCACGTTATGCAATGGCATTTATGTTCTAAATGAATCAACAGTTCTGAGCATAACAAACACACACAAGAGGAAGAGTTCTGAACTCAACGAATCCTTCTTGTGGCATTGTAGACTGGGTCACATCAATGCGACACGACTAGCTAAGTTGCATAAAGATGGATATTTAAATCCGTTTGAATTTTCATCTTATGACACTTGCCAGTCATGTCTCAAAGGCAAAATAACCAAGACTCCGTTTACGGGACACGGAGAAAGAGTTACCGAACTCTTGGGACTTATACATAGTGATGTATGTGGTCCCATGTCTACACATGCCAGGGATGGTTCCTCATACTTCATTACATTCACTGACGATCTCTCTAGGTTCGGGTATGTGTTCCTGATGAAACACAAATCAGAAGCTTTTGAGAAATTTAGGGAATATAAACAAGAAGTTGAGAACCAAACCGAAAAAGTATTAAAATCCTACGATCTGATCGAGGAGGGGAATACTTGAGCAATGAATTCCTGGACTTCCTAAAAGAGAATGGGATTCTCTCTCAGCTGACTCCTCCATATACACCACAGCACAACGGTGTATCTGTTGGAGATAGTGCCCTCATAGTCAATTATTGGATCGCAGGTACGTGATTGCAATGATTGCAGAGGACCTATACCGGTAGAACAGTCTTACTCGAGATGATAGTATGCTATCTGGTTTGCCTTTATCAGTCATGTACATGTTCAGGTGACTGATTGCATGTTACACTTTGATAGAGCCCTTAGGATCTTGCTTTACTACCAACTGTATGATGGCGATCATATACGTGAGAGTTGGGTAGTTTATATGCATATCCTTAATTGTGGTCCCTAGTCGTGGGAGTTTCGAGACAGGGCATCGATACTCCGGAGTAGACTAGTGTGTACAGTCGAGACCCCGACGAGGGGCGGTGGCCGGTCCCACAAGCCACTGGTGTCAGTTGGATCACCTAAGATGTATACAGGTGCTCATTGGGTTATGAGTACACCGGACAGGACTCGCCGGGAATCTGCTAGTTAGTATTATATCTACCGTCAGATAGCAGTTCCCTGGTGACATGTGTACAGGTTAGTTCATCGACCTGAGGTCGTCATTTGTCTCGTGTGAGTTCCCACTGTGCTTTGATTTCTACCCTACCACGGCTCAAAGGAGTCGTGCAAACAGATAGCTTTTGGGTACAGTCCTGAGCCATATGGAGGCACGTGAGCGGATCGGTAGGGGATTCGTCTCTCCCGGTATTGGGGGCGAGATCGTGCTGTGTCTAAGAGAGCCATTACGCAAAGCCCTCGGCCGAGGCAGGAGATTTACTGGTAGGTATTCCAGTAGTATCTCAGGGCATTCTGGGCTACACTCCGACATGACTTATACTGCTAATGGGGGTCTGACGTTACTAGCCCCCTAGGCGGATATGCGATACTCATTGACGAACGGACCGTACTGTATATACATTGTCACTGTTAGGCTCAGTAGGGTTTTCCGGATGAGTGCGCTCATCGGCATCCCTTGAGGTCAGTCCATGGGCAGCCGTTACGCATTGCTAGTGCCGCTGACGGTTTGTGGTTAAACCCACTGCCAGGGTACTGACGAGTCATTAGAGTCCCCCACAGACAGTTTCCCAAGTTCGGGCGAAACGTTGTAGAGGCCGTATGGTTTTATGGCAGGGTTCGGAAAATGCACGTGCGTTTACGTACGTGTCGATTTTCGGACAGTTGATACTGGTCGGCTTTGGTTTAAGCCGGATCCGAGTATTATATTGAGTAGGTATAATATCTTTGTCTCAGTTGCATTTGTATTCGGTCGTAATACAAATGCGGGTATATTTATACAGTTTCGGGGTTGTCCTGAAATTCGTTTCAGGATCACTTTTGGAAGTTGCCAGTTTCCAGTTTTCTATCAGCCGTCTTTTAACATTTGGTTAAAGACGGGTTTATCTTTTCTTAAGATGGGTGTGGATTCTTCTAGAATATTCTAGATGAGGTGACTAGGCTAATTGGTGTTGTGTTCTAATTGGTTGCATTTATTAGATGATGACTAGCCTAATGACTCATGCTTTGTGATTAATTCCTTTTGGATTGCTTAAGATATTTTGAAGTGAGAAGCTTTTAGCTTAAGGTTACCCCCTTCTCCTACGGTCACCTCCCTCTTGCTATATATGGCTTGCCCTCTCTCTCTCCTCATTCTAACTCTCACTTGATGTTTCATTTCGGTTAGAAAAGATTATGATAGCATTCGGGGTGTATGGAATTTTACAGTTCATTTCATTCCATCACCCGATTTCCACGGCAACTTCATTAACCGATCGTCCACGGATTTGGACGAAGTGTGACAAAGTCATCTACTCATTCTCTACATCATTCTTGGTCGTCTCTTTTAGCGAACTTGACGATCGAGTTGCCTCGAGTCAGAGGCGGGAGCCCGTTTAAAGAACCGATCATGTGGTGCCACTTCGACGAGGACATCGGAGATCGACGAGATCGGAGCAGCCGCAACGGAGCGTGGGATGATGGTTGAAGAACGAAGGACTCGGATCGTTCGGTATAACCATTCTACACTCTTTACAGTTTGTTAGTTTAGCAATAATGGCAGATCCGGGTTAAAGTATACGATAGCGCCAGTTAAAAAGTTTTTGTTCCGCATTTGGCGTCTGTAGACTGCCGGGGCGCTAGCGTAGACTTACAGTGGTATCAGAGCCTAACCATTTTGCTATACTAACTTGTGCTAACGTGTTCAAAACTTCGATCGAACCGAAAAACCAAAACTGCAAAAATCCTACCTGACAGTTTCTGTTAATTTTAAACGGTCTCAAAATTTATTTCTGGATGTCCTAAAAATCTGTGCAGTGAATTCTAAGAGCCACGACGAAATTTGGGGTTGTGATCCCTCCAAGCTGCCGCGGAAGGGCGGCCAAACCCATGGTTTGGCCGCGCAACCGCGGCCACGTGGGGAGCACGTGCTCCCAAATTTTGTTAGGATGTTCTGTGTTGGATTTTGGGGTTTTTGGTATATTTCATTTTGGCCCAGGTTTTATTACTGTTCACCAGTAAGCAGTGGGGCCCACTTTTTGATATTTGGTCTTTGGTCGATCGAAATTTAAACACGTTAGTTTACAGTGCTTACATTATATCTCCGACCGGGAATGTCATTTGATCGGTAAACAGCGTCTGATTGCTATAGTTCTTTTAGACGGGTTTGCGAACGTGACATTCGCGTTGATGTTCTGTGTTGTGCTGTGATGTTGCGGATTTGTCGTGGTGGATAGCAGTGTGCAATGGTAGTACAGTTTGAGTTTATTTGTACATTTGATATTGCGGGGCGAGCGTCCAACTTGTGGACTGACGTCACTGCCTGTTGTATAATATTCTTTTGGGGCACGACCAGGTTGCGGTCGATGTACCTATTGTACTATTTTTCATTACTGTACTAGGTTTTACCCCGCGACGGAGTGCACGGATAGCCGGGTTCGGGAAAGCAACGGGTTCGCATCTCATGGCTTTGAGATGCAGAGGGGTCCTACTTCAGAATTGGCAGACTATTCGCCGCACTCGTAGGGGGTACAGGTTGACCCAAGGAGGGGTGCTCAATTTACCGGATTCCGTGAAGTGCCGGGTGTTCCATTCACTATGCTGTGGGGACTACCTCGTTTCAGGTTTTGGCGGGTAACTTGCCGCACCCGTAGGGGTCTAGGTTTCATTGCACAGGCTATCCACACGACAGGGGAACGTCGGGTTTCAGCAGCGGCTCTGTGAAACCCGGGGATCCCAGATTATCTGTATTGTTCTGTGATACTTATTACTTTTCTGTAATGTTGCATACTATCATGCCTGGAGCGATTATGTATATTAGTTTATATACTATTAGATGTTGTATATGTTTTACACCCGCGCTAGTCCAGTCCCCGCTCTGTCGTTAGTTAAGTAACCTAACGAGTAATGACGGGACCCAGTGACGAATGCGGATGGCATATACGTACATTTTATTTTCGTTCTTTTCTGGTGTGATTAAATGATGGGACTGCGTTGATTCTGATCAACGCAAAGTAAAAACAAACCTGTATACAGTTGTTGGAACAATTTAAAAAATGTTATTGCAAAGACGTTTTCTTTTGTTATGCATAGCGGTATTCAGTGGAATATCCTGCACCTCATTCGACGGGGCAAGGGCTGATATCCCTTCACCGGGACTGACCCCTTGGGCAGAAGTTTGCGTCAGAGTAATAACTTCACTATAGTCGATTACATATTGCTTTGCATAGCGGTATTCAGTGGAATATCCTGCACCTCATTCCACGAGGAAAGAGCCGAGATCCCTTTACCGGGAGTGACCTCTTTAGCAAAAGGTTTTCGCCACTATATTTTAAAAAGCTATCAGGTTCCTTCAGCGATATCAAGTTCACTACGCTAAAGGTTTTTCGCCAAAAACCAGCCGTAGCCCTCCGTCGCTTCTTTTGGGTATTTAGTAGTATTCAAGCTATGCATTTTAGCCAAAGTTAAGGCATAGTGTTTGGTAGCTGCTGGGTATTCAATTGTTGCATAGATAGATGAGTTAGTTTGGGACAGTCGTTCTGCCGATTGGCCAAAGTCAGGGGCATGTGCGGGTGGGTTCAAATTGACAAGATAGTGACGGGTAGAACTTGGCATGTGACTTATGACATTTTGACCAAAGCCAAGGTTATAAGAGCATGGGGCAAAAATCATATCAGGAGTTTCTAAAGAAACTGAAACTTGCCGAGTATGCGCATACCTTCTGGAGTATGAGTAACGTGGATGCATTCCATCACGTTATCATGCGATGAGAGTTGGATCCTGATTCCCACTGATGAGTTGGTTTACTCTTCGGGTGATCCCGATTGATTCTTCTTTAGGTTTGGAGGAGAATTTGACAGGACAGTGGGAGGTTTCCGGATTAGATAAAATGATGACCATTCTGATCTAGGTTAGAGTGCACGCAGAGTGTTTCTTTTCTCTCTCTCTCTTTGGCAGCGACCTTTGACCGACCCTAGACTATGACTCAATGACCAGGCTGACCGAACCTTCTTAAAATACTGGCTTTTGGATTGTCTGAGTTGCATAAGTCATTGCCACTCCCTCTTTTTCCCTTTGAATTTCTCAGAACACCCGTATTACTACGGATATCCACTTCCATTGGATAGATCCATCGTATGGTTATAAACGAACTCGAAGGGACTTCTTCGGGGATGGATCCAGGTTCAGGAGAAATAGATTTGGTTTATTCAGTTGTCTTTTATTATCACCTTCTCTCAGGTTGCGAGAGCTCCTTGGTTTAGGAGAGTACGCCTATTAGGCCTATTGGATAGTCTTATTCCAAACCATAGGCTGGTGCCGAAAGGTAGGGAACGAAGAAAACCAATTAGCCTAAGTAGGGTGTGCAGAAGGTAATATGTAAAGACAAAATAAAGGGATTAGAAAGAGGGCAAAGTAAATTGCGACTGATATCATTCACGACCAAAACCGCGTACTTCATCGCCGCTCCTATTTCACCTTTAAAAAGAATAAGGTATTATTCAGTTGTCTTTTATCGTCACCTTCTCTCGAGATGCGAGTACTCCTTGGTTTAGGAAGGTACACCTATTATGCTTACTGGATAGTCTTCTTCCAAACCATAGGCTGGTGCCGAACGGTAGGGAAGGAAGAAAACCAGTTAGCCTAACGATGGTGTACAGAAGGTAACGACTAAAGATAAATAAAGGGGATTTGAAGAGATGGCAATAAAATATACGGTTGAAGTCATGAATTGGATTATGGAAGAGGCATTGCTATGAATACCAGGATACCCCTACGAAACATTTTCATGTTTCAGTGCATTGTTAAAGGAAAAACTGTTTTCCCGATTAGACACTTACTCCAAGGGTATGTATTTACCAGGTTTCATTCTCATATCTGTATGGTTTTACAGATGATGAGCGGGAGTAAGATATTGGGAATTAGGTGATCATCCTCATTATATCGGAATTCGTTGAAATTGGTGATATTTGAGGAAATCGCCAGGGTACAGTTTTCTACCTACGACGCACAGGTTTTGAGTTGTTTAACTCAGCGGACTTATACAGAGTATTGTATGTTGTCCAAGTATCCATCAGGACAAAGGGGTAGGTCCTCGTACTATGTTCTGTTTACTTATAACTTCTCTAGTATTTAGACAAGTGTTTCGTAGAAATACAAGGTCTAAGTTTTGAGAAGTTGTGGGTATAAGAATAAAGTGGAGAACCAGGTGTCACAAGTATCGGGATTCTTCAAAGAGATCGAAGATGTAGATTCTTGTGATTGGTATTCAGATGATAGTGATGGTTTTGAGAAACGTGTTTCTCTTTTCAGGTTACTCATAATTGGATGGATTCCTAAGTTGAGTAATGCTGATTAGCCTCTCTCCATTAAGTTGATATGCACTGGAGACAGCTGCATGTTTTGAATATGGTTCCAATTAAATTAGTGCCAAAGTTTCTGTATTGGATATAGAATGGATCGTACCTTAAAAGATATTAAGGTACGGGGAGTTGTCCAGCTTATGATTAAAACCAGATTCTGGATAACTCAGGGCACGATTCTGTAATGGCTGTTTGTGGGTTGACCCTGGCTATGACGAGGGTTGATATTCTACCATTTAGAAGATCAATAGTGATATTGTTCTTGACTCGCCACAGTTTTAGTAAAAATGGATCTTTTTCAGAAAACAGTAGTGGGAGTATGGTAGAACTGGAAGTGATTCCAGAACCGCGAACGATTACGGAAAAATTTAATAGGACCTATACATTCAATCAGGTTTGACATTCCAATAGCCACTCCCCAGGTATGGTAGGTAACCTCAGACACCCGAGAGGTACTTCGGTAGCCTCAAGGACGGTGACAGGGAGGTTCTTATCTACCCAGACTTGACACTACTGTTGTTCCAGGATATAAGACCCGGTAGGAGGGTTGTCGTAGTCAGTGGGAGCAACGGAAGCATGGTGGGCAAGTAGCTTATGTCTATTTAAAGACTTGAGCAGTTATAGCGGAGATAGATCATCTAATTTTGATGTGACAGTCATGGGTTTGACTTCAATCAGAATAGGGGATGGATCAGTTAAGAAGGTAGTAGGGTGTGATGTCATGGTATCTGGATGACATACACAGAGTGGGAAGTAAAATTCCTATACTACGATCGGTTGTACTGTGGTCATCACACAGTTGTTTCTCCAGACAGGATATGGATATAATATTTGACATTCTGGTTTCTAGATCTATGGTTTTAGATCTGGATTTGGGTAGTTTCCTAATGCGGGTACTTTGACAGATATTCTAATGGTTTTTAGAATAGTTGACTCCTAGCATGGTGGTGTACCTGCAGGTGATGGAGTCACCCTCTCTAAAGATGTCGTATAGACTAAAGGGGAGAGGGATGTGCATGATTGGCAGATCTCTTGCTTAGGCAATTGAGTCAATCATGAGATGTCAAGTACCACACCAAATGTTGGTTTTGCACTAGATGCAATAAGTTTGTATTAATCCAATCCTGGAGAAACATAAGGAAGCAGTTTTAGAACATTGGTACATGTTCTGTGGATTTGATAACGGCAGCCTCTTTCGGGAGACGGTTATCATTCCAGGCTTCAAAGGTGACATGGATGACAGAGTGTTTGTCAGAGTTTTAGTTTTCCCTCTGACGAGGGACAGTATTATGGACAGGTGGTTCAAGAGGATACTGTGGGTGGCATGGTGCCGGATACTGACTAGGTTCAGTGATCCATACAGTCTAAGAAGTTTGGATATGGAGTTCATTTATGAACAAAGGTCCCATCAGATATCCAGACATATTCTAAGACAGGTACTACTCAATTCGGGAGATTGCTTTCTCCGCGAACTTGAGATTAAGAGAGATACAGAAAGAAACTTCTAGGCGGATCCACTCACCGAGGCTATTTCTCGAACACAATAGTTTTACAAACGGGCTTTGTGAAACTGATTAGTAGAGGAGTTGGATGTTCGGTTTCACACGGGCTGTGAGTAGTCGACATCGCAATAATTAGCCTTGAGTGCAAGTGGGAGATTGTTGGAGATAGTGCCCTCATAGTCAATTATTGGATCGCAGGTACATGATTGCAATGATTGCGGAGGACCTATACCGGTAGAACAGTCTTACTCGAGATGATAGTATGCTATCTGGTTTGCCTTTATCAGTCATGTACATGTTCAGGTGACTGATTGCATGTTACACTTTGATAGAGCCCTTAGGATCTTGCTTTACTACCAACTGTATGATGGCGATCATATACGTGAGGGTTGGGTAGTTTATATGCATATCCTTAATTGTGGTCCCTAGTCGTGGGAGTTTCGAGACAGGGCATCGATACTCCGGAGTAGACTAGTGTGTACAGTCGAGACCCCGACGAGGGGCGGTGGCCGGTCCCACAAGCCACTGGTGTCAGTTGGATCACCTAAGATGTATACAGGTGCTCATTGGGTTATTAGTACACCGGACAGGACTCGCCGGGAATCTGCTAGTTAGTATTATATCTACCGTCAGATAGCAGTTCCCTGGTGACATGTGTACAGGTTAGTTCATCGACCTGAGGTCGTCATTTGTCTCGTGTGAGTTCCCACTGTGCTTTGATTTCTACCCTACCACGGCTCAAAGGAGTCGTGCAAACAGGTAGCTTTTGGGTACAGTCCCGAGCCATATGGAGGCACGTGAGCGGATCGGCAGGGGATTCGTCTCTCCCGGTATTGGGGGCGAGATCGTGCTGTGTCTAAGAGAGCCATTACGCAAAGCCCTCGGCCGAGCCAGGAGATTTACTGGTAGGTATTCCAGTAGTATCTCAGGGCGTTCTGGGCTACACTCCGACATGACTTATACTGCTAATGGGGGTCTGACGTTACTAGCCCCCTAGGCGGATATGCGATACTCATTGACGAACGGACCGGACTGTATATACATTGTCACTGTTAGGCTCAGTAGGGTTTTCCGGATGAGTGCGCTCATCGGCATCCCTTGAGGTCAGTCCATGGGCAGCCGTTACGCATTGCTAGTGCCGCTGACGGTTTGTGGTTAAACCCACTGCCAGGGTACTGACGAGTCATTAGAGTCCCCCACAGACAGTTTCCCAAGTTCGGGCGAAACGTTGTAGAGGCCGTATGGTTTTATGGCAGGGTTCGGAAAATGCACGTGCGTTTACGTACGTGTCGATTTTCGGACAGTTGATACTGGTCGGCTTTGGTTTAAGCCGGATCCGAGTATTATATTGAGTAGGTATAATATCTTTGTCTCAGTTGCATTTGTATTCGGTCGTAATACAAATGCGGGTATATTTATACAGTTTCGGGGTTGTCCTGAAATTCGTTTCAGGATCACTTTTGGAAGTTGCCAGTTTCCAGTTTTCTATCAGCCGTCTTTTAACATTTGGTTAAAGACGGGTTTATCTTTTCTTGAGATGGGTGTGGATTCTTCTAGAAGATTCTAGATGAGGTGACTAGGCTAATTGGTGTTGTGTTCTAATTGGTTGCATTTATTAGATGATGACTAGCCTAATGACTCATGCTTTGTGATTAATTCCTTTTGGATTGCTTAAGATATTTTGAAGTGAGAAGCTTTTAGCTTAAGGTTACCCCCTTCTCCTACGGTCACCTCCCTCTTGCTATATATGGCTTGCCCTCTCTCTCTCCTCATTCTAACTCTCACTTGATGTTTCATTTCGGTTAGAAAAGATTATGATAGCATTCGGGGTGTATGGAATTTTACAGTTCATTTTATTCCATCACCCGATTTCCACGGCAACTTCATTAACCGATCGTCCACGGATTTGGACGAAGTGAGACAAAGTCATCTACTCATTCTCTACATCATTCTTGGTCGTCTCTTTTAGCGAACTTGACGATCGAGTTGCCTCGAGTCAGAGGCGGGAGCCCGTTTAAAGAACCGATCATGTGGTGCCACTTCGACGAGGACATCGGAGATCGACGAGATCGGAGCAGCCGCAACGGAGCGTGGGATGATGGTTGAAGAACGAAGGACTCGGATCGTTCGGTATAACCATTCTACACTCTTTACAGTTTGTTAGTTTAGCAATAATGGCAGATCCGGGTTAAAGTATACGATAGCGCCAGTTAAAAAGTTTTTGTTCCGCATTTGGCGTCTGTAGACTGCCGGGGCGCTAGCGTAGACTTACAGTATCTGAACGGAGAAACCGCACCCTATTAGATATGGTGCGCTCAATGATGAGTACAGCTGAGTTACCTATTTCCTTCTGGGGACATGCGCTTGAGACAGCCATAGACCTATTGAATAGAGTTCCTACCAAATCAGTGCCTACCACTCCATATGAGATATGGAAAGGGAAGAGACCACATCTTAATTATATTAAGATATGGGGTTGTCCAGCCTATGTCAAAAGACAAAATCCGGACAAACTCGAGGCAAGATCTGTCTTATGTAAGTTTGTAGGATATCCCAAAAATTCACAAGGGTATATCTTCTACCACCCCGAGGAACAAAAGGTGTTTGTTTCTCGACATGCCACTTTCTTAGAAAAAAGTTTTCTTATGAAACAAATAAGTGGCATTGAGGTAGAACTGGAAGAGGTTCCAGCGACACAGGCTACAACAGAAGATTTGGTTGAACCAGAGGATTCCGTAGTTCCCGATGAACCCCAGCCACTCCGCCGATCTAGTAGGGTTCCTCGCCAACCTGAGAGATACTACGGTTTTCTCATGGACGGTGGGAGCGAGGATTGCATCATGGAGGATGATGACCCAACTAGCTTCGAGCAGGCCATCACGATTGGGGACTCAGTGAAATGGCTGGATGCTATGCGGTCTGAGATGGATTCTATGTACACCAACAAAGTATGGACTTTGGAAGTTGCTCCTGAAGGGGTAAAACCCATTGGGAGCAAGTGGATCTTCAAAAAGAAACTTGGTGTAGATGGGAAAGTGGAGACTTTCAAAGCTAGACTTGTAGCAAAGGGTTTTCGTCAAAGACCAGGTGTGGACTATGACGAGACCTTTTCTCCAGTGGCTATGCTTAAATCCATCCGGATCATGCTTGCCATCGCTGCATATCATGATTACAAAATCTGTCAAATGGATGTTAAGACCGCCTTTCTAAACGGTGATTTAGAAGAGTGCGTGTACATGACTCAGCCAGAGGGCTTCGTAGACAGTGGGAGCAGCGGGAAGGTGTGCAAGCTGCTTAAATCCATTTATGGATTAAAGCAAGCATCGCGGAGTTGGAACATCTGCTTTGACGTCGTTATCAAAGAGTTTGATTTCGTCAAAAATCCAGATGAACCTTGTATCTACAAGAAG
The DNA here is from genome assembly GCA_030015575.1 of Agapanthus africanus. Taxonomy (NCBI): domain Eukaryota; kingdom Viridiplantae; phylum Streptophyta; class Magnoliopsida; order Asparagales; family Amaryllidaceae; genus Agapanthus; species Agapanthus africanus. The sequence continues at coordinate 344,098,611 of JASDDO010000012.1, read as the reverse complement.
GTGGCAGTGAGTAAGGTTGTCTTCCTCGTATTGTACGTGGACGACATACTCTTGATAGGAAATGATATTCCTATGCTGCAATCGGTCAAGCTCTTCTTATCACAAAGATTCTCAATGAAAGATCTTGGTGATGCCTCCTGCATATTGGGAATAAGGATCTATAGAGATAGATCCAAACGGATTTTGGGATTGTCCCAATCCTGGTACATTGACACCATACTAAAGAGGTTTAGTATGGAAGAGTCCAAGCGTGGGAACTTGCCCACGATCTCTGGAGTCACTCTCTCCAAAGAAATGTCTCCCAAGACTGATTTGGAGAGAGCTCGCATGCAAGGTATACCCTATGCTTCGGCAGTAGGCTCTATCATGTATGTGATGCTATGTACCAGACCCGATGTAGCATACTCACTAAGTATAGTGAGCAGGTATCAAGCTGATCCTGGAGAGAGTCACTGGACAGCTGTGAAGAGCATTCTCAAGTACTTGCGAAGGACTAGAGATATGTTCTTGGTGTATGGTAACGGAGAACTCCAAGTGGAGTCCTTTACCGATTCGAGCTTCCAGAGTGATAAGGACGACTCTAAGTCGCAATCGGGTTTTGTCTTTACCCTTTACGGAGGGGCGGTTAGCTGGAAGAGTTCCAAGCAGGAAACCGTGGCAGACTCGACGATGGAGGCTGAATACATCGCTGCCAACGATGCTACCAAAGAGGCTGTCTGGATCAAGAAGTTCATTTCTGAACTTGGAGTGGTTCCATCCATTGAGCATCCATTACCTTTGTATTGCGATAACAATGGAGCGGTGGTTTTGGCCAAGGAACCCAGGTCCCATCAGCGATCCAGGCATATTCTGAGGCGGTATCACCTGATCCGGGAGATAGTTGATCGCCGGGAAATCGAGGTCAGGAGAGTTGACACGAAGAACAACACGGCGGATCCACTCACGAAGGCCATTCCCCAGATACAGTTTGAGAGACTCTTCGGGATGCTCGGTATGCGATACTACAGCAGCTGGCCCTAGTGCAAGTGGGAGATTGTTAGTTGTATGTATGCCCTAGAGGCCAGTATTGTACAGATGATGTATATTATATTGGATGCTTGGACATATATAGAGATGACTTTCTTGCTCGATATGATAGTATGCTATCTGGTTACTCTTTATCTTAACATGTACACTAGTCTCTTTATACTGTTTTATAGTTACATGTTGGTAAAGCCCTTAGGATATGTACTTGACTACCTGGACTATGATGCAGATCATACTAGTGGGGACATGGTAGTCCATAAGTACATCCTTCAAGGTCCCTAGTCGTGGGTGTATCGAGACAGGGCATCGATATACCAGAGTAGACTAGCGTATTCGCTTCTCGACCCATGTGATGGGCGATGGATGATCCCATATCCATTGATGTTTGACATCAGAGATGGTATACGGGTGCTCAGTGGAGACTGGGTACACTGGACGGACTCGCCGAGAACTCCCAGATGGTATTATACCTCACGTCAGATGGCAGTTCTCAGGTGACACTTGTACAGGTTAGTCTGTAGACCCGAGATCGTCATAGAGTCTTGTGTGATTCCCACTGTGCTTTGATCTCCACCTTACCACGTCCATAAGGGCGTGCAAAACGGTGGTCTTTAGGCACAGTCCCGAGTCACATGGAGGCAATGAGCGATAGGAGGGGTTTCGTCTCTCCCGGTATTGGGGGTTGATGTTGCGCAGTGCTCGATTGGCCATAGCAGGGAAGTCCCTGGCCAGGGCTGATCAGAGATTTGCTGGTAAGTGTTACCAGTAGTTTCTCGACCCGTTATGAGCCTCACATCGGCACGACTTATCGGGTTATTGGGGTCTGACGTTTACCACCCCTAGACTTGATATGCGACATATCAGACGAAGAGACCGGACTGTACGGTAAGTGTTACTGGTCGGATTCGCAGGAGTGTGAGCGGGCTAGCTCGTCGATCTTCTGATCGCTCAATACCCGGGTGGCCGTTACGTTTAGCAGACCGCTTGCGGCTTGTGGATGCTTGATATGATCATCATCTGCTACCGGCGTATTGACGAGTCTTTAGAGTCCTACACAGAGGTTTCCTGGTTCAAGCGAAACGAAATAGGAGCGCATATGAGATATGTGCAGGACCGAGAATAATGCGTGTATGTAATACCGCATTTCATTCTCGCGATATATGTTTCGATTGGTTATATTCGATATGACCTAGTTATCGAATCATTGATTCGATAAATCGATGCATAGAATACTAGTCGGTTATGTGCGACATGACCGGATCATTGAATCAAGTGTTGATTTAATGATTTAATGTATAATTATATATATTTGATATATTACTTTGCATTAACTAGTATTGGTTCACTTTAAACGGATTTTTCTCACTTGATGCACATTGTATATGTGATATACTTTTGTATACATTTTTGTATCATGTTTGATGATACATGATCTTGTTGTTAAGTATAAAGAATTAAACCATGGTTAAAAGTTGATTAGGGTTTTGCATTTTCATTTATTTATTTATTTATTTGTTTGAAAAGAATTATGATGAGAATGGTGGCTCTTTTTGTTTTAAGTTGAAGCTTCATGAAGCTTTGACTTTTGTAACCATCCTTATCTTCATGCTTAACCCTAACCCTCTCTAGTGACCATGGTTTATTCTCTACACTTAACCTAGGTTAGAACATGATAATTATTTTTGTTTTTATTATTCTTTTTAACAATACTTATCATATTCTTTCTTCTTGCTCTCCTTCTTCTTCAAGAGAGAAAACTAGTTGCCATCAATGGCAACATGAGCAAAAGTGAGTGAAATCCAAATCTAAAGTGTACCCACCTCCTATTTCTTCACCCTCTACCTCTTGCCAAGTTGTTTTGGGTGTTTACTTCACAAGTTTCACAAGTTTGTGAAGTCGGAGCTTGAACTAGTGCAACCTCGACGTAGATCGTCTTTGACACAAAGCCGACGACCTATTCCGCACATTATTCTGATGAAGCCGACGAATGAGTCGAGGGTTCATGATGGACAGCGAGGGCATGATCACGTGGAGCTAAGGAGGTGGAAATCCGGATCTACAAAGGTTGTAGCATCTAACCCATAGTTAAATAGTTAACTAGTTTTCCGTTTCGCCTAAACATCTAGTCTAAAGATCCGTAGTCTAGGGTTTCTCGGCACAAAAATTTTAAATTGGCATGTCCGATGCCTTGTGAGACCTTACTAGAGTGCCTAGGAACCTTTCAGTAATCCCTCACACTTAGATAAAAGTTATCTTATTGCATGTTTAACCCTAATAATCTAGCAAAGATCCCGGCTTTGGGTTGTTCGGCACGTCTAAAATTTAATCCGGGCATGTTTGATGCCTTATGAACCTTCACAAGAGTGCCTAGGAACCCTACAGTGGTATCAGAGCCTAGCTAGAGCATTAGGCGATGGATTTACGAAGTTAAAACTCCGATCGAACCCGAAACGACGCAAAAAGACCCCTCTCTGGAAATTTTTTAAATTTTAGGATTTTTCTGAATTAAAAATATGTAAAAAAATCAGCAGGGAATTCTAAGAATTACCATAAAATACGAGCCCCTAATTCGATTAAACGGCGGCGGAACCGCGGCGCAAGCATGGCTTGCGCGGCGGTTCCGCGGCGGAACAGTAAGATCTTGACACGTGGGCTTTATGGTAATTCCCGTAGGTACTTGTTGATGCTTCTGGATATTTTTAACAGTGATTCCAGTATTGTTTAAATCTGGGGTTTATTTGGTAATAGTAGATTCGATCGGAATTTTTAAGTTCGTATTTCTTTCCGGATATTTAGAAATTGTTAAACTAGTTGAACGGATATCATTAACCGACTTTTTCCTGGCACGTAAAACTTTCAAGCGTTGAATTTTTATCGGGTTTAAATCTTTCGGAAAAATTGTACAAGTTAAGCGGTGGACCCTCTAGAAGACAACAAACCTTAACTCGATTATGTGACCGTCTTGAACTGCCTTTTGAACCTTCGGGTTTGGGGCAGTACGGCGTGCCACATGTGAGGCGTTGGCTTGACCCTTCTACGGCTGGATCACTGGTACTGTGACATATTCTGGGATTATTTGAACCCCGCTCAAGTGTTGAGCAGTTTAGGAAATTTTGGGTATTTGATTATCTGTTCGGAAAATTTAATACTGTCTATTTATCTGGAATGTGATACAATATGTGGAATTCATAGAGTTAGGCATGAAATGCGGAATATGTGATATTTCGGATTTACGATGTCTAAAGTGATTGTGGATTCCAAATATTGTAGTTTTACACTTTATTTTCTGTGACCGTAAGTGTAATATGTGATATCGCCGGTTTCGTTGCTATATGTCAACGACAATTCGGATGCGCATATTTACTTACGTTGATGATATGAGATATTATGTGTTGCTGTGATATGTTATATTGGATCGTCGCGATCAGAATAGCCGGGGGTTTTATGTGAGATGAGGGTTTTTATTTTCATTTATGTAAAATTCATTTGTAATGTAATATTCTTTTATTTGGGGCACTTCCAGGTTGCGGTTGATGTCACCAGTGTATATTATTTACTTTTCCGCATTAGGTAGACCCAAGGAGGGGAGCACAAGTAACCGGGTTCTAGGGTCCAGTGGGAGGCCATCTCGAGGAGTCGAGACCGGGTCTCCTAACCCTAGAATTGGCAGTGTTACTTGCCGCTCTCGTAGGGGTCTTGGGATGTGGGTTTGGCTATTCGTCGCGACCGTGGAATCCGTGTTTTATACAGGCTCGTATTGAAAACACGGACGTCCTAGTATATCCAATATTTCATATATGTTCTTCTGCTGCAATGTTCTGTGATGAGATCATATTACTGCCTGAGACGAATGCTTATACTATATATATATATGCTGATATATAAATATTACTGCTTTCGTTTCTTCTATGATGCTTAGGAAGCATAAGCTGATGGGATTTTTATTAATGAGATTAATAAAAGAAAAGAAACCTAAAGATGTTGTAGAATCAAAACTTTATAAAAAGGGTAGCTACAGTTTTGCTTTGCAAAGTGATATATATGATATATCCTGCACCTTATTCGATGAGGAAAGGACCGAGATCCCTTCACCGGGAGTGACTCCTTTAGCGAAACTGGCAGATGCTACAAAATGCGGTTTGTCTTTTGTTTGCTTTTAGTGTTTTGCTTTGCACAGCGGTATATATGATATATCCTGCACCTTATTCGATGAGGAAAGGGCCGACGATCCCTTCACCGGGAGTGACCCCTTTAGCGAAACTAAGAAAAGCCTCAAAAACACTCCTTTTCAAAAACACTCGATTCTACAACGATATCAAGTTCATTACGCTCAGGGTTTTCTGAAAAACCTGCGTAGCCCTCCGTCATTTCAGATAAATCCTACTTAGTATTCGTGCTGTGTTTGTTGACCTTATCAAGGCACAGTGTACGGTAGCTAATTAGTGTTTATCTGCTAAAACATGAGATGTGATTGGATTAGGGTAGTCGTGAGGCCTTGTTGACCTTGTCAAGGGTCGTGCGGGTGGGTTTGATTCAATCAAGAAATGACGGGTTGAACTTGACTTGCGGTCTATGGTTTGTTGACCTTGTCAAGGTCGTAGATCGTTTGGGGCAAAATATTATCGGGAATTTCAAATGTTGAAATTTGCAATGAGATTGCATACCTCCTATGAGATAGTTGGATCCTGATACCCACTGCGAGTAAGAGTTACTCCTGGGAGAGTTTTACACAAGACAACTAGCCGATCAAGTAGGTGTCTAGAAAAGTGTTAACGAGGTTACGCCTCTGGGAAAACAAGGTTTACTTTAATTAGGTCCGTGCGAAAGCACGGGGAACCTCCCTCAAAGTACCGACACTGATCTGGCTGAAAGATTGACGAAATTGTAGGGTGTAATTAATCCCGGCTAATCTTACCTTTTAGTGTTTTAAGGTAGATTTGATAAAAACAGTGGGAGATATCCTGATTAGATAAGATAATAACCAATCTAATCTTGCAAGAGCATACGCTAAAGTGTTTTCTTCTCTCTCTCCAGGTAGCGACCATTTCAGGCCATAATCAAGATAATAATATGGATGTATTGACTGAACCCGATTATTGTACTGAGTAAGGGAACGTTAGACCCGTTCTTTCTTATAAGAGTTATAAGACTGAACAGGAAATAGGAGAATATCTGGATTCTCACGCCGCCCAAAAGAACATGCATGTTGATGCATCTTCTTCGGGTGTGTTTGTTATTGAGAACTGTTTCTCAGTTCACCCTACGTCCTGGGTATTAGATACCGGATCAGGATCCCACATATGCAAACAGTTGCATGGGCTACGTAAAGGTAGAGAACTGGGAAAAGATGATCATTCCGTTCTAGTAGGAAACGGTGCAAATGTTGCAGCCAAAGCAGTTGGCGAATATCACCTTGTATTGCCGAGTCGTAATACACTGATTCTAAATGAGTGCTATTATATACCGAACATGATGTGCAACATTATATCAGTTTCTTTATTGAGTAAAGAGGGATATAATTTTGTAGTAAAGGATAATGTTATGAACATATTCCTAGATCAAAAGTTGATCGCATCAGGCTCGTTACATAATGGCATATTCATTCTAAATCAGAATACAGTCCTAAATATACAAAACACACACAAGAGGAAAAGGTCAGATATGAACGAATCCTACTTGTGGCATTGTAGACTTGGTCATATCAATGCGACACGACTGGCTAAGTTACATAGATATGGTTATTTGAATCCGTTCGAATTATCATCTTATGATACTTGCCATTCATGTCTCAAAGGAAAAATGACCAAAGCTCCGTTTAGTGGACACGGAGAAAGAGTTACCGAACTCTTAGGACTGGTACATCGTGATGTATGCGGTCCCATGTTTACGCATGCCAGGAACGGTTCTTCCTACTTCATTACATTCACTGAAGATCTCTCTAGATTCGGACATGTGTTCCTGATGAAACACAAGTCTGAAGCTTTTGAGAAATTCAGAGAATATAAGCACGAAGTAGAGAACCAAACGGTCAAAAGTATTAAGATTCTTCGATCTGATCGAGGAGGTGAATAATTAAGCGGTGAGTTTTTATATTATCTAAAAGAGAATGGGATACTCTCTCAGCTTACTCCTCCTTATACACCACAGCACAACGGTGTATCGGAGCGGAGGAATCGCACCCTATTAGATATGGTGCGCTCTATGATGAGCGAGGCTGAGTTGCCTATTTCCTTCTGGGGGTATGCGCTTGAGACATCAGCATACCTATTGAATCAAGTTCAAACTAAACCTGTACCTACCACACCATATGAGATATGGAGTGGGAAGAGACCGTATCTTAAACGAGTTAAGATATGGGGTTGTCCGGCCTATGTAAAAAGGCAAAATCCGGACAAACTCGAGGCACGGTCAGTTCTTTGCAAGTTTGTAGGATATCCGAAGAATTCTTATGGATATTTCTTCTATCACGGTGAGGAGCAAAAAGTGTTTGTTGCTCAACATGCCACCTTTTTAGAAAAGGAATTTCTTGAAAAAGAAATTAGTGGCTCTGAGGTAGAACTGGAAGAAGTTCCAGCAGAACAAACTACAACAGATGATTTAGTGGAACCAGATGATTCAGTAGTACCCGACGAACCCCAGCCTCTCCGCCGATCTAGTAGGGTTTCTCGTCCACCTGAGAGATACTACGGTTTTCTCATTGATGGTGGAAGCGAGGATTGCATCATGGATGATGATGAACCGACTAGTTTCGAGCAGGCCATCACGAGTGGTGACTCTGTGAAATGGCTGGATGCTATGAGATCTGAGATGGAATCCATGTACACCAACAAAGTATGGACTTTGGAAAATGCTCCTGAAGGGGTAAAACCAATAGGGAGCAAGTGGATCTTTAAAAAGAAATTTGGTGTAGATGGAAAAGTTGAGACTTTCAAAGCTAGACTTGTAGCAAAAGGTTTTCGTCAAAGACCAGGTGTGGACTATGACGAAACCTTTTCTCCAGTGGCTATGCTTAAGTCCATCCGGATCTTACTTGCCATTGCTGCATACCATGACTACGAAATCTGGCAAATGGATGTTAAGACCGCCTTTCTAAACGGTGATTTAGAAGAGTGCGTGTACATGACTCAGCCAGAGGGCTTCGTAGATAGTGGGAGCAGTGGAAAGGTGTGCAAGCTGCTTAAATCCATTTATGGGTTAAAGCAAGCATCGCGGAGTTGGAACATCTGTTTTGATGTTGTAGTCAAAGAGTTTGACTTCATCAAAAATATAGATGAACCTTGTATCTATAAGAAGGTAGCAGAGGGTAAGGTTGTCTTCCTCGTATTGTACGTGGATGACATACTCTTGATAGGAAATGATATTCCTATGCTGCAATCAGTCAAGCTCTTCTTATCACAGAGATTCTCAATGAAAGATCTAGGTGATGCCTCATGCATATTGGGAATAATGATCTATAGAGATAGATCAAAACGGATATTGGGATTGTCCCAATCCAGGTACATTGACACCATACTAAAGAGGTTTAGTATGGAAGAATCCAAGCGTAGGAACCAACCCACGATCTCTGGACTCACTCTCTCCAAAGAGATGTCTCCCAAGACTGATTTGGAGAGAGCTCGCATGCAAGGGATACCCTATGCTTCGGCAGTAGGCTCTATCATGTATGTGATGCTATGTACCAGACCCGATGTTGCATACTCACTAAGTGTAGTGAGTCGGTATCAAGCAGATCCTGGAGAGAGTCACTGGACAGCTGTGAAGAACATTCTCAAGTACTTGCGAAGGACTAAGGAGATGTTCTTGGTGTATGGTAACGGAGAACTCCAGGTGGAGTCCTTTACCGATTCCAGCTTCCAAAGTGATAAGGACAACTCTAAGTCGCATTCGGGTTTTGTCTTTACCCTCAATGGAGGGGCGGTATGTTGGAAGAGTTCCAAACAGGATACCGTTGCAGACTCGACGATGGAGGCTGAATACATCGCTGCCAACGATGCTGCCAAAGAGGCTGTCTGGATCAAGAAGTTCATTAGTGAACTTGGTGTGGTTCCATCCATTGAGCATCCAATACCTCTGTATTGCGATAACAATGGAGCTGTGGCTTTGGCCAAGGAACCCAGGTCCCATCAGAAGTCCAGACATATTCTGAGGCGGTATCACCTGATCAGGGAGATAGTTGATCGCCGGGAGATCAAGGTCAGGAGAGTAGATACGAAGGACAACACTGCGGATCCATTCACGAAGGCTATTCCCTAGATACAGTTTGAGAGATTATTCGGGATGCTAGGTATGTTAGTGTTTATGCCCTAGAAGGCCATTACTGTATCATACTAGCTTGTATATTACTTAATGGAAGCTTGGGATATTCACATGTATATAACAGTCTTGCTAAACATGGTAGTATGCTACTTGGTTTTTCTATCTTAATATGTGAGTGTACGTATTGATAGAGCTCTTAGGATCTTGCTTGTCTACCAGCGTTGTGATGGCAGTCACACTAGTGGGGGCTGGGTAGTCTACAAGCACATCCTTATTCAGGTCCCCGGTCGTTGGATTATCGAGACAGAGCATCGATACTCCGGAGTAGACTGGTGTGTACGCTTCTCATCCCAGTTGGGGAGATGGTCTGTCCCACAGCCGTCAGTACGTCGTACTGGAGATAGTATACAGGTGCTCGTTAGGTTACGGGTACACCGGACAGGACTCACAGGGAACTGTTGGTTGGTTTGATACCAGTCGTCAGTAAACAGTTCCCAGGTGACATGAGTACAGCGTAGTCCGCAGACTTGACACTGCTACTTCGCCTCGAGTGTGTCCCACTGTTCTTAGATTGCTACCCTACCACGGCTCAAAGGAGTCGTGCAAACAGGTGGCAGTTGGGTGCAGTCCCGAGCACTTGGAGGCAGTGGCGGTTAGACAGGATTCGTCCCTCCCGGTATTGGGAGTAGATATCGTGCTGTGTCAGAGAGCCATTACGCAAAGTCCCTGGCCAGGGCAAGCGAGATTTGCTGGTAGGTTCCAGTAGTTTCTCAGGGTGTAATGGGCTTACCTCCGACACGACTTATACCGCTATTAGGGGACTGACGCTTGCCGCCCCCCTAGGCCCGATATGCGATAGTCTTGGACGAACGGACCGGACTGTATGGAGATTGTCACATCTGACTCAGTAGGAGTTCGGATGGGTTTACTCATCGGCCTTCTTATCGACAACTACCTGGGGACCGCTACGTACAGCTAGTGCCGCTTGCGGTCTGTGGTTAAACCCACTGCCAGCGTAGTAGTCGAGTCTCTAGAGTCCCACACAGAGAGTTTCCTACTCCAGGCGAAACGATATAGAGGTTGCATGGTTTTGCGACAAAGGGTTCGGACGCATACGTGCGTTTACGCGCGTACGACTTTCGGACAGTTTTTACCAGTCGGCTTTGGTTTAAGCCAGTTACTGGTATCCGGTTATTGGATTTTTACAGTCTAAAGTTTTTCCGTATTTTTGCGGATTGGAGGGGCGTTCTCGTAATTGTACGAGAAGCTTCTAGAAGATGTGACTAAGGAGGTTTCTTTTTGGAAAGAAAGTGAGTCATGGTGGTGATTCATTCATTTCATTAATGCACATTTATTGCTTAATGACTCATGCTAATGAATCACCACTAGATATTTTATGAAGCATGCTTATTCATTTCCTTTATTCATTATTCTTAAAAAGAAATGCTTCATAATATATTATGATACACTCTCTCTCTTCTCATTATCTAATCTCACATTCTCTCTCCTCAAGCTCTCATCTTCAAACCCTAATCCTTAATCCTCATGTGTTGAGATCAAAGGATTAGTTAGACTAAACAATCCATAACCTTCACTCTACATCATCCTTTCATCTTTGATTAGCAATCAAAGTTGATTAGTTACCTCAAGTTAGAGGTTTAGCTTGGAGTTTCGCTCTCGGGTGGATCGTCTACTACCTAGAGAAGGTCGAGGAGAACAAAGGAGGACACAAAGACGAAGGACTAGTTTCGATCGGTATAATCCCTTAACACTATAGTTTAGTATAGCTATGTGTTCGGTTATTATTTGTTTAGCTTCGATTCAAGCGGTTAGTCGATGTTCGTTCTTTAAACTTGATCGTTTTTGAAAATTCCGCCTCCCCATAAGTACTGGGGTGTACTACATCGACTTACAGTGGTATCAGAGCCTCGCTAAACAATAAATAACTTAATTGCAAATTTGTACGAATTTCGAACGGAAAAACAAAGCCGCAAAACCCTAATTCTGTCAAGTTTCTGTCGAAGTTAAAATGAAGTCCTAAAATTTTTCTGGTGTGTTCAGAGAGCTTGACATGACCACAGGAGAACACCCAAGAAATTCGAGCACATGATTCGACTAAAGCGCCGCGGAAGGGCGGCGGATCCCACCGATTCGCCGCGCTTCCGCGGCCGAGTTGCCGAGTCATGGGCTCATTTTTCATGGGTGGGTCCTCTCTGGTGTTTGGGGTTTTCTGGAATATTTAATTATTGCTCAGGTTACTGTTTAACAGAGCAGATTTTGGAGCAATATTGATGTTGTTTATTCGATCGAATTGTACAGTATTTGCGTATTGGATTATATCTGTGATTGTTTAATGTGTTCGTAAACCTCCCCTAACTGCTAGTATGTCGGTTGGCAGGGGGTTGCACATTTCTGAAATGGTTATATCTGTTTGTGCATATAAACTGTATTGGACTGTTGTGGTGTATAGCCGGGGTTAGCAATGGGTTATTGACTAATTCATTTGTTGTAAATGTAATTTGTTGTAATATTATTTTCGCGGGGCACTTCCAGGTTGCGGTTGTAGCCACCGTTGTATTATTTCATTTTACTGTTTTTGCTCCTAGGACTGACCCAAGGTGGGGTACACAGACTGCCGGGTGGGTAGTTTGCCGTACCCGTAGGGGTCGAGGGTGGGGTAACGGCTATTCATCACAACTGTGTAATCTGTCTTTTCTTGCAGGCTCAAAAGAAATACAGATTGCTTGCAAATCCAATATTGTTTATCTGTGTTCTGGAATGAATATCATTGCGTCAGACGAATGTAAAATATCTATATTTATGATAGCTATTTAGACGCCACTTATGTTTTACACCCGCGCTAGCCCAGCCCCCGCTCTGTCGTTAGTGAAGTAACCTAACGGGTGATGACGGGACCCCGTGGCGAATGCGGATGGCATAAGAGGACGTTGTATTTTCGTTGTTTTCTGCAATGATAGGTTAATGATGGGACGCATTATCTATAATGCAAAGTAAAACAAACCAAAGTTTAAATCGTTGGAACAATTTAAAAGAAACCACTCGGTTATTTTTAAAACAGATATTTTTAAATGCGGAGCTTTAACCACTCCTTTTAAAAGCTATCAGGTTCCTTCGGTTATATCAAGTTCACTACGTTCACGGTTTCGCCAAAACCAGTCGTAGCCCTCCGTCATTTCATTTGGGTATTCAGTAGTATTCAAGCTATGCATTTTGGCCAAAGTCAAGGCATAGTGTTTGGTAGCTACTGGGTTTTCATTTGTTGCATAAGATAGATGAGTTGGTTTGGGACAGTCGTATTACCATTTGACCAAAGTCAGGGGTATATACGGATGGGTTCAAATTGACAAGATAATGACGGGTAGAACTTGACATGTGACTTATGACATTTTGACCAAAGCCAAGGTCATAAGAGCATGGGGCAAAAACTAATATCGGGAATTTCTAAAGAAACTGAAATTTGCAAAGAGATGCATACCATTTTGAGTTTGATGAATGTTGGTAGCATTCCTACAACATTATCAGACGATGATATTTGGATCCCGATCCTACTGTGAGTATATGCTACTTATCAGGATATTCGTCACTTAACGATCAATGCTATAAACCTAGTAGGTGTCCAGAAAAGTGTCAGCGGGGTTACGCCCCCAGAGAAAAGAGGTTACTTAATTAAGGAACTTCGCGAAAGCGTTGGAAAACCTCCCTCGAAGTATCGACACCGGCCTGGCTGAACGGTTAAGCAAGTATTGTACGGTGAGAATAGTCTTGGCTAATTCTTCTTTTATGGTTTGAGGAAGGATTCGAGAAACAGTGGGAGCCATCCAGTTTAGATAAACTAAAAACCACTCTAAACTTGCAAGAGCATCATGCTAAAGAGTTTTCTTCTCTCTCTCCTAATTGCAGCGACCCTGAAAATGACTGGACTTAAGTTACTTTTAGAGAAAAATATACTGACGGGGCCAAACTATAAAGATTGGCTGCGGAATGTCAAGATGGCTTTGACCTATGACAAACTGGGGTACGTCCTCACCGCTACAGCACCTGCTGTCCTTGGTCCCAAATCCAGCAATGCGGATAAGGAAATCCGCAAAACCTGGGATTTAGATTGCGCGAGAGCCAAGTGCATCGTGCTTGCCTCGATGAACAATGAACATCAGAGGAGGCACGAGGATATGTCTCTAGATGGCATATTTCTCCATACAAAGGAACTTTATGGAGAGCAATCTCGTATAGCAAGATACGAGACCTCTAAGAAATTGTTTCGAGCGAGGTTGGCTGTCGGGTCATCAGTAGGTGAACATGTCCTACAGATGATCGGCTATATTGAAGAGCTCGCAGACCTTGGGACGACTTTGGATAATGAGCTCTATACAGACCTTGTTCTCCAGTCCCTTCCTCCCACCTACGCCCAGTTTATCCTCAACTTCAATCTTCAAGGAAAAGAAGTTGAACTTGCGGAACTCCTGAACATGTTAAGGAGTGCAGAGGGCACCTTGCAGAAGGCAAGGGAAACACCCGCTATGTTTGTTGGCGGTTCATCTTCTTCCGGGTCCAAGGCTAGGGCCAAAGGACGGAAGAAGAAGGCCGCACCCAGACCTAGAGGAGGTGTTAGTAAGGTGGGAAAGAAGGGAAAGAAAAAGTTTACAGCACCGGTAGTTGGCCTGGATGAGTGCTTCCATTGTCACAGGAAAGGGCACTGGAAGAAGGATTGCAAGGCGTGGAACGCCAAGAACCAGGAACCGAAGCAAGCTGTGGCTTCGACTTCAGGTGTGTTTGTAATTGAGAATTGTCTGTCGATCAACTCTACTTCCTGGGTATTGGATACCGGATCAGGATCTCATATTTGCAATTCATTGCAGGCACTGAGAAACCGTAGAGTGCTGAATGAAGGTGATATGATCCTCAGGGTTGCTAACGGAGCTAGCGTGGGAGCTGCGTCCGTCGGGGATTTTCACCTAGGATTGACGAGTGGACACATTTTGGTTTTACATAACTGTTATTTTGTACCCAGCTTAACGTGTAATATCATATCAGTTTCCTTGTTATCAAATAAAGGTTATGATTTCACGTTTGTAAGAGATGTTGTAAACATCCACCTTAATCATGGTTTGATTGGGTCCGGTACTCTAAATAACGGCATATATGTGTTAAACCAACTCCAAATTTTCAATGTCCAGAACACACTAAAAAGAAAGTCTCCAGATTTAAATAAAGCTTTCTTATGGCATTGTAGACTGGGTCACATCAATGAGAGAAGGTTGACTAAGTTGCATAGAGAAGGATATTTGGACACGTTCGAATATCAAACTTATGACACTTGTCAATCTTGTCTCAAAGGAAAGATGACAAAGACTCCATTCACTGGACAAGGAGTAAGAGCGAGCGAGCTCTTAGGACTCATACACAGTGATGTATGCGGTCCAATGTCTACACATGCGAGAGGTGGTTTTTCCTATTTCATTACTTTCACGGATGATTACTCAAGATACGGATTCATTTATCTGATGAAACATAAATCCGAGGCTTTTGAGAAATTCCAAGAGTATAAGAATGAAGTAGAAAACCAAACCGGCAAAAGTATAAAAACACTGAGATCTGATCGAGGTGGAGAATACTTAAGTGCCGAGTTCCTAGGTTACCTAAAAGAGAAAGGAATTCTCTCTCAGCTTACTCCTCCATACACTCCACAGCATAACGGTGTATCGGAGAGACGGAATCGAACCCTATTGGATATGGTACGATCCATGATGAGTAATGCTGAGTTACCGCGATCTTTCTGGGGTTATGCGCTAGAATCAGCGGCATATCTTCTGAACAGAGCTCCTACCAAGACTGTGCCTACCACTCCATATCAGATGTGGACTGGGAAGAAACCCCATCTTCAGCATATGAAGATTTGGGGATGTCCAGCTTTTGTTAAAAAGCAGCATGTGGACAAGCTCGAGGCACGATCAGTAAAATGTATGTTTGTGGGATATCCAAAGAACTCCAAGGGATATTATTTCTATTACGCAGAGGAACAAAAGGTTTTTGTTTCTCGTAATGCCCATTTTCTGGAAAATCAGTTTTTAGAAAAGGAAATAAGTGGGAGCGAAATAGAACTGGAAGAAATTCCAGAACCACAAACTACTACTGAAAGTTTGGTAGAACCAGAGGTTCAAGAAGAACAGAACATTCCCACACCCCTCCGCAGGAGTAGTAGGCCGTCTCGTCCGCCTGAGAGAAACTACGGTTTTCTCATAGACGGGGATAGAGAGGATTGCATCATAGATGATGATGAACCTACTGACTTCCAGCAGGCCATCCAGAGCGGCGACTCGGTACGATGGCTAGATGCAATGCGGACCGAAATGGAGTCCATGTACACCAACAAAGTATGGACTTTGGACTTTGCTCCAGATGGGGTAAAACCCATAGGATGCAAATGGATCTTCAAGAAAAAGATTGGTGTAGATGGACAGGTGGAAACCTATAAGGCTAGACTTGTTGCAAAGGGTTTTCGTCAAAGACCTGGTTTGGACTATGACGAAACTTTTTCTCCAGTGGCTATGCTCAAATCCATTCGGGTCCTTCTTGCTATTGCTGCCTTCCATGATTATGAAATCTGGCAGATGGACGTAAAGACGGCTTTTCTGAATGGAAATTTAGAAGAAAGCGTCTATATGGATCAGCTAGAGGGTTTCAATCAGAGTGGGAGCAGCGGGAAAGTATGCAAGCTGCTTAAGTCCATTTACGGACTAAAGCAGGCATCGCGGAGTTGGAACATCTGTTTTGATGAGACAGTCAAAGAATATGACTTTATCAAAAATCCAGATGAACCGTGCATATATAGTAAAGTTGTGGCCAGAAGTGTCGTATTCCTCGTCTTGTACGTGGATGACATTCTATTGATAGGAAATGACATTCCTATGCTACAATCTGTCAAAGGATTCTTGTCACACAGGTTCTCCATGAAAGACCTGGGTGATGCCTCTTACATTCTGGGGATCCGGATCTATCGTGATAGATCCAAGAGGATGTTGGGACTTTCGCAGTCCAGGTATATCGACACTGTACTGAAAAGATTCAGTATGGAAGATTCTAAGCGCGGTAATCTACCGGCTTGTCACGGAATCACCCTCTCCAAAGAGATGTCTCCCAAGACTGATTTGGAAAGGGAACGCATGTCTATTATACCCTACGCTTCTGCGGTAGGCTCTATAATGTATGCGATGTTGTGTACCAGACCAGATGTAGCTTACGCACTAAGCGTGGTAAGCCGGTATCAGTCAGACCCAGGGGAGAAACACTGGATAGCAGTAAAGAACATTCTCAAGTACCTGAGGAGGACTAAGGAGATGTTCTTGGTTTACGGCGGAAAAGACCTCAGGTTGGAGGCCTTTGCTGATTCCGGCTTCCAGAGTGATAAGGACGATTCCAAGTCCATGTCGGGTTATGTCTTTACCCTCAATGGAGGGGCGGTGTGCTGGAAGAGCTCCAAGCAGGACACCGTTGCTGACTCGACGATGGAAGCGGAGTATATAGCTGCTTGCGATGCCGCAAAAGAAGCAGTCTGGATGAAGAAGTTCCTAACAGAACTTCAGGTGGTTCCTACCATAGTTGATCCAATACCTCTGTATTGCGACAACAACGGAGCTATAGCTTTAGCGAAGGAACCAAGGTCCCATCAGAAGTCCAGACACATCTTGAGGCGGTATCACCTGATCAGGGAGATCATTGATCGTCAGGAGATCGAGGTTCGGAGAGTTGCTTCAGAAGAGAACATTGCTGATCCATTCACGAAGGCCCTTCCTCAGATTCAGTTCGAGAGGCTGCTCGAGATCATTGGTCTGCGATATGCCAGTACATGGCCCTAGTGCAAGTGGGAGATTGTTAGTGTTTATGCCCTAGAAGGCCATTACTGTATCATACTAGCTTGTATATTACTTAATGGAAGCTTGGGATATTCACATGTATATAACAGTCTTGCTAAACATGGTAGTATGCTACTTGGTTTTTCTATCTTAATATGTGAGTGTACGTATTGATAGAGCTCTTAGGATCTTGCTTGTCTACCAGCGTTGTGATGGCAGTCACACTAGTGGGGGCTGGGTAGTCTACAAGCACATCCTTATTCAGGTCCCCGGTCGTTGGATTATCGAGACAGAGCATCGATACTCCGGAGTAGACTGGTGTGTACGCTTCTCATCCCAGTTGGGGAGATGGTCTGTCCCACAGCCGTCAGTACGTCGTACTGGAGATAGTATACAGGTGCTCGTTAGGTTATGGGTACACCGGACAGGACTCATAGGGAACTGTTGGTTGGTTTGATACCAGTCGTCAGTAAACAGTTCCCAGGTGACATGAGTACAGCGTAGTCCGCAGACTTGACACTGCTACTTCGCCTCGAGTGTGTCCCACTGTTCTTAGATTGCTACCCTACCACGGCTCAAAGGAGTCGTGCAAACAGGTGGCAGTTGGGTGCAGTCCCGAGCACTTGGAGGCAGTGGCGGTTAGACAGGATTCGTCCCTCCCGGTATTGGGAGTAGATATCGTGCTGTGTCAGAGAGCCATTACGCAAAGTCCCTGGCCAGGGCAAGCGAGATTTGCTGGTAGGTTCCAGTAGTTTCTCAGGGTGTAATGGGCTTACCTCCGACACGACTTATACCGCTATTAGGGGACTGACGCTTGCCGCCCCCCTAGGCCCGATATGCGATAGTCTTGGACGAACGGACCGGACTGTATGGAGATTGTCACATCTGACTCAGTAGGAGTTCGGATGGGTTTACTCATCGGCCTTCTTATCGACAACTACCTGGGGACCGTTACGTACAGCTAGTGCCGCTTGCGGTCTGTGGTTAAACCCACTGCCAGCGTATTAGTCGAGTCTCTAGAGTCCCACACAGAGAGTTTCCTACTCCAGGCGAAACGATATAGAGGTTGCATGGTTTTGCGACAAAGGGTTCGGACGCATACGTGCGTTTACGCGCGTACGACTTTCGGACAGTTTTTACCAGTCGGCTTTGGTTTAAGCCAGTTACTGGTATCCGGTTATTGGATTTTTACAGTCTAAAGTTTTTCCGTATTTTTGCGGATTGGAGGGGCGTTCTCGTAATTGTACGAGAAGCTTCTAGAAGATGTGACTAAGGAGGTTTCTTTTTGGAAAGAAAGTGAGTCATGGTGGTGATTCATTCATTTCATTAATGCACATTTATTGCTTAATGACTCATGCTAATGAATCACCACTAGATATTTTATGAAGCATGCTTATTCATTTCCTTTATTCATTATTCTTAAAAAGAAATGCTTCATAATATATTATGATACACTCTCTCTCTTCTCATTATCTAATCTCACATTCTCTCTCCTCAAGCTCTCATCTTCAAACCCTAATCCTTAATCCTCATGTGTTGAGATCAAAGGATTAGTTAGACTAAACAATCCATAACCTTCACTCTACATCATCCTTTCATCTTTGATTAGCAATCAAAGTTGATTAGTTACCTCAAGTTAGAGGTTTAGCTTGGAGTTTCGCTCTCGGGTGGATCGTCTACTACCTAGAGAAGGTCGAGGAGAACAAAGGAGGACACAAAGACGAAGGACTAGTTTCGATCGGTATAATCCCTTAACACTATAGTTTAGTATAGCTATGTGTTCGGTTATTATTTGTTTGGCTTCGATTCAAGCGGTTAGTCGATGTTCGTTCTTTAAACTTGATCGTTTTTGAAAATTCCGCCTCCCCATAAGTACTGGGGTGTACTACATCGACTTACAAGGTATGAGATACTACAGCAGCTGGCCTTAGTGCAAGTGGGAGATTGTTAGTTATGTATATGCCCTAGAGGCCATTGTTGTACATTTGATGTATATTATAATGGATGCTTGGTTATATATAGAGAAGACTTTCTTGCTCGTCATGATAGTATGCTATTTGGTTTCACTTTATCTTAACATGTTGACTTGTATTGGTTTACTGTTTTACTCTCACATGTTGATAAAGCCCTTATGACATGTACTCGACTACTGGGACTGTGATGAGATCATACTAGTGGGGCCGCGGTAGTCGATGAGTACATCCTATAACTGTTCCTAGTCGAGGGTATATCGAGACAGGGCATCGATACACCAGAGTAGACTAGCGTATACGCATCTTGACCCATATGATGGGCGATGGATGATCCCATATCCATCGGTGTTAGACATCATAGATGGTGTACGGGTGCTCAGTGGAGACTGGGTACACTGGACGGACTCGCCGAGAACTCCCAGATGGTGATATACCACACGTCAGATGGCAGTTCTCTGGTGACACTGGTACAGGGTAGTCTGTAGACCCGAGATCGTCATGGAGTCTTGTGTGATTCCCACTGTGCTTTGATTTCCACCTTACCACGTCCAAGAGGGCGTGCAAAACGGTGGCTTTTGGGTACAGTCCCGAATCACATGGAGGCAATGAGCGATAGGAGGGGATTCGTCTCTCCCGGTATAGCGAGTTGATGTTGTGCTATGTTCGATTGGCTATAACTGGAAGTCCCTGGCCAGGGCTGATATAGAGATTTACTGGTAAGTGTTACTAGTAGTTTCTCGACCCGTTATGAGCTACACATCGACACGACTTATCGGTTACTGGGGTCTGACGTATACCACCCCTAGACTTGATATACGACTTATCAGACGAACAGACCGGACTGTACGGGAGTGTTACTGATTGGATTCACAGGAGAACGGACAGGCTAGCTTGTTGATCTTCTGATCGCTCAATACCAGGGTGGCTGTTACGTTTAGCTGACCGCTTGCAGCTTGTGGGTGTTTGATATGATCATCACCTGCTACCTGCGTATTGACGATTCTTTAGAGTCCTACACAGAGGTTTCTTGGCTCAGGCGAAACGGAGTAGAGGCACATATGTGATATGTGCAAGACCGAGAATAATGCGATATGGGATACCGTATTATATTCTCACGATAATTTAGATATGAACCGGGTCATCGGATCAAGTGTTGATTCGATGAATCGGTACATGATATATTAGTCGGTAATATTCGATATAGCCGGATCGTCGGATCAAGTGTTGATTCGATGATTTAATATATAATAATATATATGATATATTATTATATTAACTAATATTGGCTTGCTTTATTATTTCATTTTCTCAGTGGATGATACATTGATATATATGCGATATATGTTAATTGTATTATTTTCTTTTGTTGCAAATATATAATATATATGTGATATATATTATTGTGACATGATATGATTAATTGTTAAACATGTTTTAGGATGATTAATTGAGATTAGGGTTTAATTTGGGTTAGATGTTTCATGCATCTTCTAGAAGGTTTCTTCTTTTGTCATTCTTAAGATATTTTCTTTAACTCAACTAAACCCTAACTCTAGTTATTTCTCTACAAAATCCTAGCCACTCATCCTTGACCTTGGTTAACAATTCAATCATATGATTATATTCTATTCATCACAAAAGAAAAAAAGGATTATTCTTTTTCCATTATCTTCTTCTTCTCTCTTGAAAGAAAAGCTTGCTAGATTTTCTTAAGTGATGAAATAATATGAAAAAATGATATAAAAAGAAAGCAAAATTACTACTCTCTCATCCTCATCTCATCTAGCCCATGGGATTAGTGTGTTCTCTTCTTTAAGAGTGAGAAAGCTTGAGTCGTAGCAACTTCAAGGTAGATCATCGGAGATTTGGAATACGACAAGCTAGAATGGATCGTTCGAGTCGTGGAGCCTCTCATGAGTCCGGGAGATCGTGGATTGCGGCAAAGGGACTTCTACTCGGAGCTTGTGAAGTGAAGGAGCGGACTACAAAGGTTGTAATCCCTCACACTTAGATAAAAGTTATCTTATTGCATGTTTAACCCTAATAATCTAGCAAAGATCCCGGCTTTGGGTTGTTCGGCACGTCTAAAATTTAATCCGGGCATGTTTGATGCCTTATGAACCTTCACAAGAGTGCCTAGGAACCCTACAGCGGCTTGCGCAATAGCGCAATTTTGGCAAGTGCTGGGCACCGTTCTTATTCTTTTGGATCAATTTCAGATCAGAGAAAACAAGTTTTTTCTTGTTTTCTAAAGAACCAGTGGTTCATATAAGGTGCAAGGCACTGTTATCTTGAGAATATTTTATATTCAGAACCAATGGTTCATAAAAAGAAGTGCAAGGCACTGTTTATTATTTATTTTTTCTTTTCTTTTCATTAGAGATCCTAGATCTTGTTTTCAGATCAATGATCTGTTCATAAGAGAATTTTCTCTTTTTCTAAAGGTTTTTTACCTTTTTCTTTGTTCTTGAGGATTTCTCTCCAATTCTTCAGAGTCTTCTCTGTTTAATTTTTCACAAAAAAATTCACCCTTTGAATTGAGGTCTAGGGTCCTTTTTATAGTGCCCATAAATTAGTTAAATTTGTTTAAGAGATCTTTCTCTGAGTGATTTGGGGAATTTTCCCCACCGTTGGATCTTTGATCCAAGAACTCCTGTTTTACAGAAGAAAATCTTCTTGTTTTAACAAGAACAGAAAAGATTTCTTTAAAATTTCAATTCTGTTTTGCGCAACTCCCCAGCGCGTGACACGTGTCGCGCAGCGCAGCGCTTGCGCAGCTGTGCTTGCGCAACTGCGCAGATATGTGTCGTGCAGTGCAGCGCTTGCACTGACACGTGTCGTGCAGCGCAGCGCAGCGCTTGCGCAACTGTGCTTGCACAGTTGTGCTTGCGCAACTGCGCAGACACGTGTCGCGCAGTGCAGCGCTTGCGCAACTGCGCCGACACGTGTCACGCAGTGCAGCGCTTGCGCAGCTGTGCTTGCGCAACTGCGCAGACACGTGTCACGCAGCGCAGCGTTTGCGCAACTGAAACGTTGCTTCCTTTACTTTTTACTTAAAATAGAGCTTTGCTCTGATTGGGCGCACTGCCTTGGGCGCTGCGCTGCCGTATCAGCTTTTGGCACGTGGCGCGTTGCGCGCAGCGCAAAGAATCTGAAGCGTTGTTTCATTTATTAAAGTTTAAATTTTCAAAGCAAAGCTTTGATCTGATTGGGGGAAGATGAAGCGTTTCTTCATCTCCCCCCTTGGAATTTGAACAGAGCTTTGCTCTGATTGGGGTTAACAAATGCCCCCCCATCGTTGCGCTTACGTGGCCTCCAAACGCAAGCGCAACGGTGGCAAAATCCCAACCGTCGCGGCAGCTTTTGGAAGTTGAAAGGTCACTTGGTGCCTATAAATAGGACCTTTGGTCCTCAACAGATGATTATCATATCCAAAATTTTACTTTCAGAACTCAGAGCCCTGCTCTTTACTTTCAAGAACTTCAAAAGTTAGACTCTTAAAACTTTTAGGTGAAAATTTTAATTTGAATTAAATTAGATTAGATTAATTTTCATTGACAGAGCCTTGCTCTCAATAGATCCCTGATCTAAAGAAGACCCATTTAGGGTTTCATTTAGCAGAGCTTTGCTTTAAAGGGGTCTAAAGAGGATTAAGGATAACCCTGTTAGGGTTCCACTAATAGAGCTTTGCTCTCTGAAAGATTTTCATTTATAATTTCTTGATTCATTAATGGAGCTTTGCTCCTTTCAAATTATATAACATAACTTTTAAGGGTTGCTGATTGTTGTCGATCTTCTTTTACAGGAACAATGGACGCCCATATGTATGCTCTTAACGAGATCATCTCTTACGGGGACATCCACCGACTTGGCCGCTCTCAAAATCGAGAGTTCACAAACGCGGAGTGTGCTGAAATCATGAGCCGCTTCGACGCATACAACGGTCCCCTGCTTCCCCGGCGTTCCTCCCTTCTTAAGCTTATCGTGGGAGCCATCTGGGAAGCGCTTCCCATGTTCTGTTCCGGTGTGCCGCTTAGGGTGCTGGATGCCGCTGAGGATAAGGTGCACTCAGTGTACCTGTTGAACTTTATCTCAAAGAGACGGCGGGACAGTCTCATCGATCTCTTGCACGAGGTCTTTCAACAGTCTGCCATACTCGCCGCTTATCGGAGGGTGGAAGACATCAGGGGGGACCCTGACGCTTGTGCTCGCGAAAGAAAGCACACTAGGATGGTCCGCGAGGCTTGGAAAGTCATAGATAGGGTCGCTTTTGAGTTCCTCAATCCATGTCCTAGGTCTGAAGTTATTCCACTGTAATAATATTTTTCGTTCATTGTTTTTTATGATTGTAAGAACTATTGGCCATATTAATGGAAATTTTTTATCCCAGCTTGTCTTTATTTTTCGTTCTGAGTCTTTTGCTTGTGCATGAATGAGTGTGTCTCAAACGCTTGATCAAACGTAAATCAGATGCTCCTTCTGTAGCTTTCTTCTTTCTCTTATTATCGGCATGCTATCTTAATAAACATGGTTGACAGATAATAGAGTAAGCATTTTGGTTTCTTCAAGAGATAGCGATGGCTTAGGCTGCATGTTCAGATCTGCCTCCTAAGACTTTTCAAGTCTATGAGCCGTGAGGGTCTCATAGAGACTTTTCTCCCTACGGATCGAGAGGATCTCGTAGGTGGTTTTTTCTCCTTAGGAATCGTGAGGATTCCTAAGTGTGGTTTTCTCTTATAAGTCGTAAGGATCCTATAAGAGAATTTTTCCCTCTTATGAGTCGAGAAGACTCGTAAGCGGTTGCTTCCCTCCTTGTCGAAACTCGACTTTGGAGAGTGAGACCCGTGAATAGTATGCAAGAGACCATTTTAGATCGACTTGCAGGGTCCCATTGTTCAGGAAGCAAGTTTTTTAGTGCCTGCTGCCTGAGGCTTCATCTTGCAACTTGAGACGAATCGGGAATTTTCCCGCGGAGACACTGGTTTCTCTGCGAGCCGACGCGAATCAGGAGGCTCTCGTCAGGGAGTGTTTGTATCCGTGAGTCGAGGAATTTGCTAAGGATTATTTGTTTCCCTAGCGCCAAGGATTATTTGTTTCCTTGGGGTTTGAAACGAGTCGAGAATTTCCCACGGAGGCACTGGTGGCTCTGCGAGTCGACGCGGATCAGGAGGCTCTCGTCAAGGAGTGTTTGTATCCGTGAGTCGAGGAATTTGCTAAGGATTATTTGTTTCCCTAGCGCCAAGGATTATTTGTTTCCTTGGGGTTTGAAACGAGTCGAGAATTTCCCACGGAAGCACTGGTGGCTCTGCGAGTCGACGCGGATCAGGAGGCTCTCGTCAAGGAGTGTTTGTATCCGTGAGTTGAGGAATTTGCTAAGGATTATTTGTTTCCCTAGCGCCAAGGATTATTTGTTTCCTTGGGGTTTGAAACGAGTCAAGGATTTCCTACAGAGGCACTGGTGGCTCTGCGAGTCGACGCGGATCAGGAGGCTCTCGTCAAGGAGTGTTTGTATCCGTGAGTTGAGGAATTTTCTAAGGATTATTTATTTCCCTAGCGCCAAGGATTATTTGTTTCCTTGGGGTTTGAAACGAGTCGAGGATTTCCCACGGAGGCACTGGTGGCTCTGCGAGTCGACGCGGATCAGGAGGCTCTCGTCAAGGAGTGTTTGTATCCGTGAGTCGAGGAATTTGCTAAGGATTATTTGTTTCCCTAGCGCCAAGGATTATTTGTTTCCTTGGGGTTTGAAACGAGTCGAGAGTTTCCCACGGAGGCACTGGTGGCTCTGCGAGTCGACGCGGATCAGGAGGCTCTCGTCAAGGAGTGTTTGTATCCATGAGTCGAGGAATTTGCTAGGGATTATTTGTTTCCCTAGCGCCAAGGATTATTTGTTAGGTCCACGTTACCTCTCCCGGTACTTTCGGGGTTGCGGAAACGGTAAATCAAAATTTTTCTAAACTTTGTAACATGGACCGTAAAAGCCGGATCTTTGCTAAACAAGACACTAGCATCCTAACAAGAGTTGTATCTACTCGGTTAGGGGTTATACCTCAACTTGAACTCCTTCTCTTGTTGTTGTTGTTCTTCTTTGATGTTCTTCTCTTCTTGTTGTTCTTCTCTTTGCTTGCTCAATGGTTGATCCGGACTTCGGTCACCTCCGCGGCCTCCTTGAGTCGAAGACGATCCACCCGAGAGATGTACACCGAGCTCCACCTCAAGCCGAGGTAACTAGGGCAAGGAGATTGCTAATCTAGAAGCCCTAGGATGTGTAGAGAAGATGTATGGATGTATTTGTCAAGTGAAATCCTTTTTCTCTCAACACATGAGATCAAAGGAGAAATCAAGAGGAGGAAGAAGAAGGAGATTTTCTAGCAACCATGGAGCTTCTCATTTCAAGAGAGAGAATGAGAATCAGCAAATGAAAAGCTTAACCAAGAGAAAAACTAACCATGGTTGCAATAAAGCACAAACATTATGATTACTAATCCCATCAAGATAAAGGTGATGGCTACAAATGACATGACCATTATCATAACAAAAGAAAAAGAAAACCAAAGAATACTTTAGATCTTCTAAGAAGATCCAAGTCAACTTTGGTCAAATGGTCAACAAAGTCAAAATGGTCAAATGGTCAATGTAATTAGCCATAACAAAATTATCAATGAAAGGACTAGTAAATAATGTCCCCGGCTCATAATGGTTTTGACCAAACGAACTGTCGAAACCCTAATGAGTCCGCCTCAAAATGGTTTTGACCGAATCAACTGTCAAAACCCTAATGAGCCTGCCACATAGCGGTTTTGGCCGAACCAACTGCCAAAACCCTAATGAGGCACCTCCTCCTTCATCGCTCCGGAAAACTGTGCATACACACCTGCATCCGTATTCCATAGAATGCGGATGCACAGAAGACAAAACAAATCCATCCATGCAATACTAGGATCCGGCTTAAACCAAAGCCCACTAGTATTGCCTGCCCGAACACCACACGCACACAAGTGTACGTAAGTGATCGCAGCCCTGCCGTAAAACCATACGGCCTCTACACGTTTCGCTCAATGCAGGGAAACTCTCTGTGTGGGACTCTAAAGACTCGACACTACGCTGGCAGTGGGTTTAACCACAGACCGCAAGCGGCACTAGCTGTACGTAACGGTCCCCAGGTAGATGTCGATAAGAAGGCCGATGAGGTAAACCCATCCGAACTCCTACCGAGTCTGTATGTGACAATCTCCGTACAGTCCGGTCTGTTCGTCTGAAATATCGCATGGCGGGCCTAGGGGGGCGGTAAACGTCAGTCCCCTAATAGCGGTACAAGTCGTGTCGGAGTGAAGCCCAATACACCCTGAGATAACACTGGAAACCTACCAGTATATCTCGCTTGCCCTGGCCAGGGACTACTCGTGTAATGGCTCTCCTAGACACAGCGCGATGTCAACCCCCAATACCGGGAGAGACGAATCCTGTCTAACCGTCACTGCCTCCAAGTGCTTCGGGACTGCTCCCAACTACTACCTGTTTGCACGACTCAGTAGAGCCATGGTAGGGTAGTAATCAAAGAACAGTGGGAACACACTCGAGGCGAAGTGACAGTGTCAAGTCAGCGGACTAAGTTGTACTCATGTCACCTGGGAACTGATAACTGACGATAGGTATAATACCAACCATCAGTTCCCGACGAGTCCTGTCCAGTGTACTCGTAACCCAACGAGCACCCGCATACTATCTCAAGTACGACGTACCGATGGCTGTGGGACAGACCGTCTCCCGTGCTGGGATGAGAAGCGCATACGCTAGTCTACTCCGGAGTATCGATGCCCTATCTCGGTACTCCCACGACTAGGGACGTGTATGAGGATGTGCTTGTAGATTACCCAGCCCCCACGAGTGTGATCGCCATCACAACGCCGGTAATCAAGCAAAGATCCTAAGGGCTCTACTAATGCGTATAGGTGATATAATAAATAAACACACATGTACACATTAAAGCAGAGACAAACCAAGTAGCATACTACTATATTGAGCAAGATTGTCTGTACAACTGTGAATATCCCAAGCTTCCATCAAGTAATATACATACTAGTATGATACAGTAATGGCCTTTAGGGCATATACACTAACAATCTCCCACTTGCACTAAGGCCATGTACTGGCGTATCGAAGACCTATCATCTCGATCAGCCGCTCGAACTGAGTCTGGGGTAAAGCCTTCGTGAATGGGTCCGCAGTGTTGTCCTTTGTGTCCACTCTCCGCACCTCGATCTCCTGTCGATCAATGATCTCCCTGATCAGGTGATACCGCCTTAAGATGTGCCTGGATTTCTGATGGGACCTTGGTTCCTTCGCTAAAGCTATAGCCCCATTGTTATCGCAATACAGAGGTATTGGGTCAACAATGGACGGAACCACCTGAAGTTCACTAATGAACTTCTTCATCCAGACCGCCTCTTTTGCGGCATCGCTTGCAGCAATGTATTCAGCCTCCATCGTCGAGTCTGCGACGGTATCCTGCTTGGAACTCCTCCAACATACCGCCCCTCCGTTGAGGGTAAACACAAAACCCGAGACAGACTTGCTGTTATCTTTGTCACTCTGGAAGCTTGAATCGGTAAAGGACTCGACCCTGAGGTCTCCATTACCGTAAACCAGGAACATCTCCTTAGTCCTTCTCAGGTACTTGAGAATGTTCTTCACTGCTGTCCAGTGGTCCTCCCCTGGGTCTGACTGATACCTGCTTACCGCGCTCAACGCGTAAGCTACATCTGGTCTTGTACACAGCATCGCATACATTATAGATCCTACCGCCGAAGAATAGGGTATAGTGCTCATGCGAACCCTCTCCTCGTCAGTCTTAGGAGACATCTTCTTGGAGTGGGTAATTCCGTGCAATGCGGGTATGTTACCGCGCTTGGAACCCTCCATACTAAATCTCTTTAGTACGGTCTCTATGTACCTGGACTGCGAAAGTCCCAATAGTCTCTTGGATCTATCTCTATGGATCTTGATCCCCAGAATGTACGAGGCATCACCCAGGTCCTTCATGGAGAACCTTTGTGACAAAAATAGCTTGACCGATTGTAGCATAGGAACATCATTTCCTATCAAAAGAATGTCGTCCACGTACAAGACTAGGAATACGACAGTTCGTCCTACAATCTTCTTATAAACACAGGGTTCATCTTCGTTCTTGATGAAATCAAATTCCTTGATTGCCTCATCAAAACAGATGTTCCAGCTCCGCGATGCCTGCTTTAATCCATAAATGGATTTAAGCAACTTGCACACCCTTCCGCTGCTCCCACTGTCTACGAAACCTTCTGGTTGATCCATGTAAACGCACTCTTCCAAACAACCGTTTAGGAAAGCCATCTTAACATCCATCTGCCAGATTTCATAGTCATGGAAGGCAGCAATGGCAAGTAAGATCCGAATGGATTTGAGCATAGCCACTGGAGAAAAAGTCTCGTCATAGTCCAAACCAGGTCTTTGACGAAAACCTTTTGCAACGAGTCTAGCTTTATAGGTTTCCACCTGCCCATCTACACCAAGTTTCCTTTTGTAGATCCATTTGCATCCAACGGGTTTTACCCCAGGTGGAGCAATATCCAAGGTCCACACTTTATTGGCGTACATGGACTCCATTTCGGATTGCATTGCTTCCTGCCACTTATCAGAGTCCCTACTGATAATGGCCTGCCTGAAACTGGTAGGGTCATCTTCTTCCAAGATGCAATCCTCTCGATCCCCGTCTATGAGAAAACCGTAGTATCTCTCGGGCGGATGAGAAATCCTACAAGATCTGCGGAGTGGCTGAGGTTCGTCTGGGGTTATAGAATCTAGCGGTTCCTCCAAATTTTCAGTTACATTTTGTGGTCGCTGAATTTCTTCCAGTTCTACCGAACTCCCACTAGTTTCTTTTGCAAGAAACTCCCTTTCTAAGAAGGTAGCGTGGCGAGATACAAACATCTTCTGTTCCTCAGTGTGGTAGAACAGATATCCTAGTGAGTCTTTAGGATATCCCACAAATTTACAGAGAACTGATCGTGCCTCTAACTTGTCCGGTTTCTGTGTTTTCACATAGGCCGGACAACCCCATATCTTAATAAACTTCAGACATGGTTTCTTACTGCTCCATATTTTATACGGAGTTTTAGGCACAGATTTGGACGGAACTTGATTCAAAAGGTATGCCGCTGTCTGAAGCGCATGTCCCCAGAATGAAATAGGTAACTCAGCACTACTCATCATGGAGCGAACCATATCCAATAGGGTACGATTCCTCCGCTCCGATACACCGTTGTGCTGTGGTGTATAAGGAGGAATAAGCTGAGAGAGAATACCATTCTCTTTTAAGTAATCTAGGAATTCCGTGCTTAAGTACTCCCCTCCCTTGTCAGACCGGAGGATCTTGATACTTTTGCATGTCTGGTTCTCTACTTCCTTTCTGAATTCCTTGAATTTCTCAAAAGCTTCAGATTTGTGTTTCAATAGATACACATATCCGAACCTAGAGAGATCGTCAGTGAATGTGATGAAGTACGAGAACCCACCCCTTGCATGTATAGACATCGGACCACATACATCACTATGTACGAGTCCCAAGAGCTCTGCTGCTCTTTCTTCATGTCCGGTGAACGGAGATTTGGTCATCTTCCCTTTGAGACAAGACTGACAAGTTTCATAAGATGAAAACTCGAACGTATCCAAGAGTCCATCTTTATGCAACTTACTCAGTCTTTTCTCTCCGACATGACCAAGTCTACAATGCCACAAGTAGGATTCATTCGTATCTGAATTCTTCCTCTTGCGTGTGTTTTGTATATTGAGAACTGTATTCTGATTTAGAACGTAGATACCATTACACAGTGTACCCTCTGCAACCAGTACCTAATGAAGGTAAATGTTCATGATATTCTTTTCAATAACAAAGTTATATCCATCTTTATCGAGAAAGGAACTGATATGATGTTGCAAACCATGGAGGGTACATAGTAGCAATCGTTCAAAATCATAGTCTTGCCATTTGGCAATACTAGGTGATATTCACCGACGGCTGCCGCATTAACTTGTGCTCCGTTCGCTACTCTGAGCGACATATCACCCGGTGCAACTTTCCTACTTTTTCTCAGTCCCTCCAATAAATTACAGATATGAGATCCTGATCCGGTATCAAGTACCCAGGAGGTAGGGCTGACCGTAAAACAGTTCTCAATTACAAGAACACCTGAAGTAGATGCAAAACCATGCTTCTTCTTCAACTGGGTATTCTGGAAATCCATACAATCCCCTTTCCCATTCTCATACTCATGACTATTGTCATAAGTTAGAGCTGAACCAACTTTCCCCAGTCCCGAATAAGAATTCGGATCGGTCAAGCGATACATTCTATTATCTTGATTAGGGCGTGAAAAGGTTGCTGCCTGGAGAGAGAGAAAAGAAACACTCAGCGTATGCTCTTGCAAGATTAGATTGGTTTATTAATTTATCTAACCAGGAAGTCTCCCACTGTTGACTCAAATTCTTCTTAAAACCTTTTAAAAGAAGAACTAGCCGGGTTTTAATTCACGTCACAATACTTGCTTAACCTTTCAGCCAGGCTAGTGTCGGTACTTCGAGGGAGGTTTTCCAACGCTTTCGCGAAATTCCTAATTAAAGAACCTCTTTTCCCTGGGGGCGTAACCCCGCTAACACCTTTCTAGACACCTACTAGGTTTATAGCATTGATCGTTAAGTGAAATAATCTCCCGAGAGTAATCCAACTCATCAGTGGGATCGGGATCCAACTGTCATTGTGTGATAACCTAGATGGAATCCACTCTAGTCACCACACTCTAGAAGGTATGCTAAATCTGCAAGTTTCAGTTCTTTTGAAACTCCCGATGTGGTTTTTGCCCCTAGGACCCAAGTGACCTTGACGAATAATCAACAAATCAAAAGGTCCTAGTCAAGTTCAACCCGTCGTTATCCAGGATTGCATTAGACCCGCCCGCATGATCCTTGACGAATAATCAACAAAATCATGCGACCGTCCTAACCAATCGCATCTATCAGTGCAACAGAGAATTATTACTCAGCTACCGTTCACTGTGTCTTGACGAATAATCAACAAACGCAGCACGAATACTAAGTATTAATTATCCGAAACGACGGAGGGCTACGGCTGGGTTTTTGGCGAAAAACCCGTTAACGTAATGAACTTGATATCGTTGAAGGAACCTGATAATCTTTTTGAAAATATAGTGGCGAAAACTTTTGCTAAAGAGGTCACTCCCTGTGAAGGGATCTCGGCTCTTTCCTCGTCGAATGAGGTGCAGGATATTCCAAACTGAATACCTCGATGCAAAGCAAGAATAATCGACTATAGTGAAGTTATTACCCTGACGCAAACTTTTGTCCAAGGGGTCACTCCCGGTGAAGGGATCTCGGCCCTTGCCTCGTCGACTGAGGTGCCGGGCATTCACAACCGAATACCGCGATGCAAAACAAAAATGAACGTCCTTGCAATAACAGCTTTTTGAAAAATTGTTCCAACAACGTCTTTTAGGTTTATTTTCTTGCATTAGTTCTTTTAATGCGTCCCATCATTTAAATCCTACCATTGCAGAAAGCAACCAAAATATGACGTACGCTTATGCCATTCACATTCGCCACGGGGCCCCGTCATCACCCGTTAGGTTACTTAACTAACGACAGAGCGGGGGCTGGGCTAGCGCGGCTGTAAAACATAAGCAACGCCTAAATAGTTATTATATATAACAGCAATGATAGCCAATCCAGATCACAGATGAACACTTTGGATATACTAGGAACCCGCGATTCGTTTGAGCCTGCAACGAAAAACGGATTACACGGTCGCGATGAATAGCCAATACCCCACCCAAGACCCCTACGGGTGCGGCAAACTACCCGCCAAGTATCCGAAGCGAAGCAACCTCCCTCAATGCCATGAGTAGGCCACTCGGCACTTCGAGATACCCGGTAGTTTGTGCACCCCCTCCATGGGTCTATCCTAGGAGCAAAAACAGTAAAAAGAATTATACAATGACGGCTACAACCCCGACCTGGTTGTGCGGCCAAACAAATAATATTACATCAATTTACAAATTTATTACATGAATGAAAGAAAAAAGAAACTCTCATCTCACATCCACCCCGGCTATTCATCCGCGACAATCCAACGAGTTCATATACACAAACCATCAACAACAATCACAGATCACAGATATGTATAACCCCGACTAATCGTCATATAGCGATTAGCCGACGTTCAATACATAAGAACATCACAGATATAACCTTTATAGTCAAAGTATATTGAAGTTCGAAAAAATACGGATTTATAGGCCCCCAAAAACAAATTTCTATTCTGGAAAATCTGGGCACATATAATATATCTTAAAAATCCTAAAACCACGTCAGAAACACACTGTACCAAAATCGATGCAGCAACTCAACAAGTTGGCCGCGGTTCCGCGGCAATAGCTTGCTATTGCCGCGGCAGCGCGGCGCTTTGGTGGAGTCGCTGTCTCGTGTTTGGTGGCTTTCTTCTAAAAACCCTGAGATGATTTTTGGAGTATAACAAATTTTTTTTTTGACCAGAAAAAAATTTAACAGAAACTCAGGTTTTTATAACTTGGTTTTTTCGATTTTTCCGTTTCGAACTTCGATATACTTTACTACCAAGCTAGTTTATGTTTAGTTAGGCTCTGATACCACTGTTAGGTCCACGTTACCTCTCCCAGTACTTTCGGGGTTGCGGAAACGGTAAATCAAAATTTTTCTAAACTTTGTAACATGGACCGTAAAAGCCGGATCTTTGCTAAACAATACACTAGCATCCTAACAAGAGTTGTATCTACTCGGTTAGGGGTTATACCTCAACTTGAACTCCTTCTCTTGTTGTTGTTGTTCTTCTTTGATGTTCTTCTCTTCTTGTTGTTCTTCTCTTTGCTTGCTCAATGGTTGATCCGGACTTCGGTCACCTCCGCGGCCTCCTTGAGTCGAAGACGATCCACCCGAGAGATGTACACCGAGCTCCACCTCAAGCCGAGGTAACTAGGGCAAGGAGATTGCTAATCTAGAAGCCCTAGGATGTGTAGAGAAGATGTATGGATGTATTTGTCAAGTGAAATCCTTTTTCTCTCAACACATGAGATCAAAGGAGAAATCAAGAGGAGGAAGAAGAAGGAGATTTTCTAGCAACCATGGAGCTTCTCATTTCAAGAGAGAGAATGAGAATCAGCAAATGAAAAGCTTAACCAAGAGAAAAACTAACTATGGTTGCAATAAAGCACAAACATTATGATTACTAATCCCATCAAGATAAAGGTGATGGCTACAAATGACATGACCATTATCATAACAAAAGAAAAAGAAAACCAAAGAATACTTTAGATCTTCTAAGAAGATCCAAGTCAACTTTGGTCAAATGGTCAACAAAGTCAAGATGGTCAAATGGTCAATGTAATTAGCCATAACAAAATTATCAATGAAAGGATTAGTAAATAATATCCCCGGCTCATAATGGTTTTGACCAAACGAACTGTCGAAACCCTAATGAGTCCGCCTCAAAATGGTTTTGACCGAATCAACTGTCAAAACCCTAATGAGCCTGCCACATAGCGGTTTTGGCCGAACCAACTGCCAAAACCCTAATGAGGCACCTCCTCCTTCATCGCTCCGGAAAACTGTGCATACACACCTGCATCCGTATTCCGTAGAATGCGGATGCACAGAAGACAAAACAAATCCATCCATGCAATACTAGGATCCGGCTTAAACCAAAGCCCACTAGTATTGCCTGCCCGAACACCACACGCACACAAGTTTATGTAAGTGATCGCAGCCCTGCCGTAAAACCATACGGCCTCTACACGTTTCGCTCAATGCAGGGAAACTCTCTGTGTGGGACTCTAAAGACTCGACACTACGCTGGCAGTGGGTTTAACCACAGACCGCAAGCGGCACTAGCTGTACGTAACGGTCCCCAGGTAGATGTCGATAAGAAGGCCGATGAGGTAAACCCATCCGAACTCCTACTGAGTCTGTATGTGACAATCTCCGTACAGTCCGGTCTGTTCGTCTGAAACATCGCATGGCGGGCCTAGGGGGCGGTAAACGTCAGTCCCCTAATAGCGGTACAAGTCGTGTCGGAGTGAAGCCCAATACACCCTGAGATAACACTGGAAACCTACCAGTATATCTCGCTTGCCCTGGCCAGGGACTACTCGTGTAATGGCTCTCCTAGACACAGCGCGATGTCAACCCCCAATACCGGGAGAGACGAATCCTGTCTAACCGTCACTGCCTCCAAGTGCTTCAGGACTGCTCCTAACTACTACCTGTTTGCACGACTCAGTAGAGCCGTGGTAGGGTAGTAATCAAAGAACAGTGGGAACACACTTGAGGCGAAGTGACAGTGTCAAGTCAGCGGACTAAGCTATACTCATGTCACCTGGGAACTGATAACTGACGATAGGTATAATACCAACCATCAGTTCCCGACGAGTCCTGTCCACTGTACTCGTAACCCAACGAGCACCCGCATACTATCTCAAGTACGACGTACCGATGGCTGTGGGACAGACCGTCTCCCGTGCTGGGATGAGAAGCGCATACGCTAGTCTACTCCGGAGTATCGATGCCCTATCTCGGTACTCCCACGACTAGGGACGTGTATAAGGATGTGCTTGTAGATTACCCAGCCCCCACGAGTGTGATCTCCATCACAACGCCGGTAATCAAGCAAAGATCCTAAGGGCTCTACTAATGCGTATAGGTGATATAATAAATAAACACACATGTACACATTAAAGCAGAGACAAACCAAGTAGCATACTACTATATTGAGCAAGATTGTCTGTACAAATGTGAATATCCCAAGCTTCCATCAAGTAATATACATACTAGTATGATACAGTAATGGCCTCTAGGACATATACACTAACATTATTTGTTTCCTTGGGGTTTGAAACGAGTCGAGAATTTCCCACGGAGGCACTGGTTGCTCTGCGAGTCGACGCGGATCAGGAGGCTCTCGTCAAGGAGTGTTTGTATCCGTGAGTCGAGGAGTTTGCTGAAGGCACTGGTTTCTTCAGAGTTGGACTGAACCGTCGAGATTTGGCTTCGTCTTCTGGCGGAGCCTGTTGGGAAAGTATGGTTCCCTCTTTGTTTACGCCCTTGGATTGTATACAGGGATCAATGTGATCTTAACTGTAGGGCCAAAGTTTTATCATTTCTTCTTCTTTTTTTATTTTATTTCCGCGATGCTCTATCATTTCAGCTTTTATATCGCGAAGGTCGCGATTGCCCAATCATTTCGGCCATTTTTCGCGGTGCCCAATCATTTCGGCTATTTATTTTATTTTTACTCGCTGCTTTTTATTGCGAGTTGCCCAATCATTTCGGCTATTTTCCATGCATACATTTTTTTTACTTGCTGTTTTTAATTGCAAGTTGTATTATCATTTCGGCTATTTCGTATGCATGTGCGTCCTATTGGCTTTTTTGCTGTAGACCAATTTCGGCTTCAGCACCGCTACAACTGGGATATTACCAGGAGCGAATCATCATCTGCCTCTGTCAATGTCGAACAAAGGTGGCTTAGCGACCAGGGTTAGGGTCCTGTCGACTAAGGCTTTTGACTTCATGAGCCGTAATGGTCTCACGAAGTTATTTCTCCCTACAAGTCGTGAGGATCTTGTAGGTGTATTTTCTCCTTAGGACTCGTGAGGATTCCTAAGTGTTCGTTTCCTCTGTAAGTCGTAAGGATCCTACAGGAGGGTTTTCTCCTCATAAATCGAGAGGATTTACAAGGGTTGTTTTCCATGTGAACATATCCCCAGTCACGGATGAGACTTGGTTAGGGAAATGTTTATTCGCGCCCGTGGATTGTATACAAGGGTCAGTATTGAGCCACTTGTAGGGCAATATCGAAGGTTGTGGGGGTTGCTTAAGAACAGGTTTAGGCCTCTGTAACTTAAGACTTTCAACTCTTATGAGCCGTGAGGGTCCCATAAGAGAGTTCTCCTTACGAGTCGTGAGGATCTCGCAAGTGTATTTTCTCCTTAGGAATCATGGGGATCCCTAAGTGTGTTGCACCTTTGTGAGTCGTAAGGATCTCATGTTGGAGATAGTGCCCTCATAGTCAATTATTGGATCGCAGGTACGTGATTGCAATGATTGCGGAGGACCTATACCGGTAGGACAGTCTTACTCGAGATGATAGTATGCTATCTGGTTTGCCTTTATCAGTCGTGTACATGTTCAGGTGACTGATTGCATGTTACACTTTGATAGAGCCCTTAGGATCTTGCTTTACTACCAACAGTATGATGGCGATCATATACGTGAGAGTTGGGTAGTTTATATGCATATCCTTAATTGTGGTCCCTAGTCGTGGGAGTTTCGAGACAGGGCATCGATACTCCGGAGTAGACTAGTGTATACAGTCGAGACCCCGACGAGGGGCGGTGGCCGGTCTCACAAGCCACTGGTGTCAGTTGGATCACCTAAGATGTATACAGGTGCTCATTGGGTTATGAGTACACCGGACAGGACTCGCCGGGAATCTGCTAGTTAGTATTATATCTACCGTCAGATAGCAGTTCCCAGGTGACATGTGTACAGGTTAGTTCATCGACCTGAGGTCGTCATTTGTCTCGTGTGAGTTCCCACTGTGCTTTGATTTCTACCCTACCACGGCTCAAAGGAGTCGTGCAAACAGGTAGCTTTTGGGTACAGTCCCGAGCCATATGGAGGCACGTGAGCGGATCGGCAGGGGATTCGTCTCTCCCGGTATTGGGGGCGAGGTCGTGCTGTGTCTAGGAGAGCCATTACACAAATCCATGGCCATGGTAGGAGATTTACTGGTAGGTACTCCAGTAGTATCTCAGGGTGTATTGAGGCTTCACTCCGACACGACTTATACTGCTATTGGGGGTCTGACGTTACTAGCTCCCTAGGCGGATATGCGATACTCATTGACGAACGGACCGGACTGTATATACATTGTCACTGTTAGGCTCAGTAGGGTTTTCGGAGGAGTTCGCTCATTGGTCTCCCTTGAGTTCGCTCCTCGGCCACCCTTGAGGTCAATCCGTGGGCAGCCGTTACGCATTGCTAGTGCCGCTGACGGTTTGTGGTTAAACCCACTGCCAGGGTACTGACGAGTCATTAGAGTCCCCCACAGACAGTTTCCCAAGTTCGGGCGAAACGTTGTAGAGGCCGTATGGTTTTATGGCAGGGTTCGGAAAATGCACGTGCGTTTACGCACGTGTTATTTTTCGGGCAGATAATACTGGTCGGCTTTGGTTTAAGC
Organism: Agapanthus africanus; assembly: GCA_030015575.1. NCBI lineage: Eukaryota > Viridiplantae > Streptophyta > Magnoliopsida > Asparagales > Amaryllidaceae > Agapanthus > Agapanthus africanus. The sequence goes on along the minus strand of JASDDO010000012.1, from coordinate 344,061,169 downwards.
CGGATCCGAGTATTATATTGAGTAGGTATAATATCTTTGTCTCAGTTGCATTTGTATTCGGTCGTAATACAAATGCGGGTATATTTATACAGTTTCGGGGTTTTCCTGAAAGTCGTTTCAGGATCACTTTTGGAAGTTGCCAGTTTCCAGTTTTCTATCTGCCGTCTTTTAACATTTGGTTAAAGGAGGATTTATCTTTTCTTGGATGAGAGTGAGTCGTGCTTCTAGAAGGTTCTAGAAGGTTCTAGAATTTGTGACAAGGCTAAGTGACTCATGCTTTGGTTTCATTACATTCTTGTTTTGGTTAAGATCTTTATGTTGATATTTTCATGTGTTCATATTATGATAAGGATGGTGGTTTATGGTCACCTCCTTATCTCCTCCTACACTCACCCTCCTCCTCATATATGAATGAAAGGCCTCCTCTCTCATTCACTCTCTCACTTGAGTTTTCATTTGCTAGAAAAGATTATGATAGGTTTTATCGGCGTATGGAATTTCACAGTCCATTTCATTCCATCACCCGATTCCTTCGGCAACTTCATTAACCGATCGTCCACGGATTTGGACGAAGTGAGACAAAGTCATCTACTCATTCTCTACATCATTCTTGGTCGTCTCTTTTAGCAAACTTGACGATCGAGTTGCCTCGAGTCAGAGGCGGGAGCCCATTTAAAGAATCGATCATGTGGTGCCACCTCGACGAGGAGATCGGAGATCGAGGAGATCGGAGCAGCCGCAACGGAGCGTGGGATGATGGTTGAAGAACGAAGGACTCGGATCGTTCGGTACACCTTTTCTACACTCTTTACAGTTTGTTAGTTTAGCAATAATGGCAGATCCGGGTTAATGTATACGATAGCGCCAGTTAAAAGTTTTTTGTTCCGCATTTGGCGTCTGTAGACTGCCGGGGCGCTAGCGTAGACTTACAGTGGTATCAGAGCCTCACCATTTTGCTATGCTAACTTGTGCTAACGTGTTTAAAACATCGATCGAATCGAAAATCGAAAAACACAATTTTCTTGCCCGACAGTTTCTGTTGTTTTTAAACGGTGTCAAAAATGAATTCTACATGTCTTAAAAATCTGTGCAGGGTTTTTTAGGAATATTGGAGAAATTCGTCGAAGTGAATCGACTGTTCAGCCGCGGATCCGCGGCCCAAGCGTGGGTTTGGCCGCGGATCAGCCGCAGTAAAGTCGAATCAGTTGGTCAAAATTCTACAGTAGTTTCTCTGTTGGAAATTGGGCTTTTTGGTAAATATCGTTTTGGCCCAGGTTTTGTTACTGTTCACCAGTAAGTCGTGGGGCCCATTTTTTTCATATTTGGTCGATCGAAATTTAAACACGTTAGTTTACAGTGCTTACATTTTATCTCCGGCCGGGAATGTCATTTGATCGGTAAACCGCGTCCGATTGCTATAGTTCTTTTAGACGGGTTTGCGAACGTGACATTCGCGTTGATGTTCTGTGTTGTGCTGTGATGTTGCGGATTTGTCGTGGTGGATAGCAGTGAGCAATGGTAGTACAGTTTGAGTTTATTTGTACATTTGATATTGCGGGGCGAGTGTCCAACTTGTGGACAGCCGTCACTGCCTGTTGTATAATATTCTTTTGGGGCACGACCAGGTTGCGGTCGATGTACCTATTGTACTATTTGTCATTACTGTACTAGGTTTTGCCTCGAGACGGAGTGCACGGATAGCCGGGTTCTGGAGGGCAACGGGTCCGCATCTCATGGCTTTGGGAGGCAGAGGGGCCCCACTCTAAAATTGGCAGACTATTCGCCGCACTCGTAGGGGGTACAGGTTGACCCAAGGAGGGGTGCTCAATTTACCGGATTCCGTGAAGTGCCGGGTGTTCCATTCACTATGCTGTGGGGGACTGCCTCGCTTCAGGTTTTGGCGGGTAACTTGCCGCACCCGTAGGGGTCTAGGTTTCATTGCACAGGCTATCCACACGACAGGGGAACGTCGAGTTTCAGCAGCGGCTCTGTGAAACTCGGGGATCCCAGATTATCTGTATTGTTCTGTGATGCTTATTACTTTTCTGTAATGTTGCATATTATCACGCCTGGAGCGATTATTGTATATTGGTTTATATACTATTAGATGTTGTATATGTTTTACACCCGCGCTAGTCCAGTCCCCGCTCTGTCGTTAGTTAAGTAACCTAACGGGTGATGACGGGACCCAGTGACGAATGCGGATGGCATATACGTACATTTTATTTTCGTTCTTTTCTGGTGTGATTAATTGATGGGACTGCGTTGATTCTGATCAACGCAAAGTAAAACAAACCTGTTTACAATTGTTGGAACAATTTAAAAAGTGTTATTGCAAAGACGTTTCCTTTTGTTATGCATAGCGGTATTCAGTGGAATATCCTGCACCTCATTCGACGGGGCAAGGGTTGATATCCCTTCACCGGGACTGACCCCTTGGGCAGAAGTTTGCGTCAGGGTAATAACTTCACTATAGTCGATTACATGTTGCTTTGCATAGCGGTATTCAGTGGAATATCCTGCACCTCATTCCACGAGGAAAGAGCCGAGATCCCTTTGTCGGGAGTGACCTCTTTAGCAAAAGGTTTTCGCCACTATATTTTAAAAAGCTATCAGGTTCCTTCAGCGATATCAAGTTCACTACGCTAAAGGTTTTTCGCCAAAAACCAGCCGTAGCCCTCCGTCATTTCATATGGATGGTCAGTAGTATTCAAGCTATGTTGGTCTAGCCCTTAGCTAGGACATAGTGATTGGTAGCTGCTGGGGTGTTCACATGTTGCGTAGATAGATGAGTTGGTTTGGGACAGTCGTACAGCCTTGTTGGCCCTTAGTCAAGGGCGAGTACGGGTGGGTTCAAATTAACAAGATAATGATGGGAAGAACTTGACATGTGACTTATGGTGGGCTGGCCCTTAGTCACGATCATAAGAGCATGGGGCAAAAATCATATCGGGAGTTTCTAAAGAAACTGAAACTTGCCAAGTATGCGCATACCTTCTGGAGTATGAGTAACGTGGATGCATTCCATCACGTTATCATGCGATGAGAGTTGGATCCCGATTCCCACTGAAGAGTTGGTTTACTCTTCGGGTGATCCCGATTGATTCTTCTTTAGGTTTGGAGGAGAATTTGACAGGACAGTGGGAGGTTTCCGGATTAGATAAAGTGATGACCATTCTGATCTAGGTTAGAGTGCATGCAGAGTGTTTCTTTTCTCTCTCTCTTTGGCAGCGACCTTTGACCGACCCTAGACTATGACTCAGTGACCAGGTTGACCGAACCTTCTTAAATTACTGGCTTTTGGATTGTCTATGTTGCATAAGTCATTGACACTCCTTCTTTTACCCTTTGCATTTCTCAGAACACCCGTATTACTACGGATATCCACTTCCATTGGATAGATCCATCGTATGGTTATATACGAACTCGAAGGGACTTCTTCGGGGATGGATCAAGGTTCAGGAGAAATAGAATTGGTTTATTCAGTTGTCTTTTATTATCACCTTCTCTCAGGTTGCGAGAGCTCCTTGGTTTAGGAGAGTACACCTATTACGCTTATTGGATAGTCTTATTCCAAACCATAGGCTGGTGCCGAAAGGTAGGGAATGAAGAAAACCAATTAGCATAAGTAGGGTGTGCAGAAGGTAATATGTAAAGATAAAATAAAGGGATTAGAAAGAGGGCAAAGTAAATTGCGACCGATATCATTCACGACCAAAACCGCGTACTTCATCGCCACTCCTATTTCACCTTTAAAAGAATAAGGTATTATTCAGTTGTCTTTTATCATCACCTTCTCTCAGTTGCGAGTACTCCTTGGTTTAAGAGGGTACACCTATTATGCTTACTGGATAGTCTTCTTCCAAACCATAGGCTGGTGCCGAACGGTAGGGAAGGAAGAAAACCATTTAGCCTAACGATGGTGTACAGAAGGTAACGACTAAAGAAAAATAAAGGGATTTGGAGAGACGGCAATAAAGTATACGGTTGAAGTCATGAATTAGATTATGGAAGAGGCATTACTATGAATACCAGGATACCCCTACGAAACATTTTCATGTTTCAGTGCATTGTTAAAGAAAAACTGTTTTCCCGATTAGACACTTACTCCAAGGGTATGTATTTACCAGGTTTCATTCTCATATCTGTATGGTTTTACAGATGATGAGTGGGAGTAAGATATTGGGAATAAGGTGATCATCCTCATTATATCGGAATTCGTTGCAATTGGTGATATTTGAGGAAATCGCCAGGGTACAGTTTTCAACCTACGAAGCACAGGTTATGAGTTGTTTAACTCAGCGGACTTATACAGAGTATTGTATGTTGTCCAGTGTCCATCAGGACAAAGGGGTAGGTCCTCGTACTATGTTCTGTTTACTTATAACTTCTCTAGTATTTAGACGAGTGTTTCGTAGAAATACAAGGTCTAAGTTTTGAGAAGTTGTGGGTATAAGAATAAAGTAGAGAACCAGGTATCACAAGTATCGGGATTCTTCAAAGAGATCGAAGATGTAGATTCTTGTGATTGGTATTCAGATGATAGTGATAGTTTTGAGAAACGTGTTTCTCTTTCAGGTTGCTCATAATTGGATGGATTCCTAAGTTGAGTAATGCTGATTAGCCTCTTTCCATTAAGTTGATATGCACTGGAGACAGCTGCATGGATTGAATATGGTTCCAATTAAATAAGTGCCAAAGTTTCTGTATTGGATATAGAATGGATCGTACCTTAAAAGAAATTAAGGTACGGGGAGTTGTCCAGCTTATGATTAAAACCAGACTCTGGATAACTCAGGGCACGATTCTGTAATGGCTGTTTGTGGGTTGACCCTGGCTATGACGAGGGTTGATATTCTACCATTTGGAAGATCAATAGTGATATTGTTCTTGACTCGCCACAGTTTTAGTAAAAATGGATCTTTTTCAGAAAACAGTAGTGGGAGTATGGTAGAACTGGAAGTGATTCCAGAACCGCGAACGATTACGGAAAATTTAATAGGACCTATACATTCAATCAGGTTTGACATTCCAATAGCCACTCCGCAGGTATGGTAGGTAACCTCAGACACCCGAGAGGTACTTCGGTAGGCTCAAGGACGGTGACAGGGAGGTTCTTATCTACCAAGACTTGACACTACTGTTGTTCCAGGATATGAGACCCGGTGGGAGGGTTGTCGTAGTCAGTGGGAGTAGCGGATGCATAGTGGGCAAGATGCTTATATCTATTTATAGACTTGAGCAGTTATAGCAGAGATAGATCATCTAATTTTGATGTGACAGTCATGGGTTTGACTTCAATCAGAATAGGAGATGGATCAGTTGAGAAGGTAGTAGGGTGTGATGTCATGGTATCTGGATGACATACACAGAGTAGGAAGTAAAATTCCTATACTACGATCGGTTGTACTGTGGTCGTCACACAGTTGTTTCTCCAGACAGGATATGGATATAATATTTGACATTATGGTTTCTAGATCTATGGTTTTAGATCTGGATTTGGGTAGTTTCCCAATGTGGGTACTTTGACAGATATTCTAATGGTTTTTGGAATAGTTGACTCCTAGCATGGTGGTGTACCTGCAGGTGATGGAGTCACCCTCTCTAAAGGTGTCGTACAGACTAAAGAGGAGAGGGATGTGCATGATTGGCAGATCACTTGCTTAGGCAATTGAGTCAATCATGAGATGTCAAGTACCACACCAAATGTTGGTTTTGCACTAGATGCAATAAGTTTGTATTAATCCAATCCTGGAGAAACATAAGGAAGCAGTTGTAGAACATAAGTGCATGTTCTACGGATTTGATGACGGCAGCCTCCTTCGGGAGACGATTATCATTCCAGGCTTCAAATGTGACATGGATGACAGAGTGATTGTCGGAGTTATAGTTTTTCCCTCTGACGAAGAGGGACAGTATTATGGACAGGTGGTCCAAGAGGATACTGTGGAAAGCAAGGTGCCCGATACTGATTAGGTTCAGTGATCGATTCAGTCTAAGAAGTTTGGATATGGAGTTCATTTATGAACTAAGGTCCCATCAGATATTCAGACATGTTCTAAGACAGGTATTACTCAATTCGGGAGATGGTTTTCTCCGCGAACTTGAGATTAAGAGAGATATATAAAGATACTTCTAGGCGGATCCACTCACTAAGGCTATTTCTCGAACACAATAGTTTCTCAAACGGGCTTTATGAAACTGATTAGTAGAGGAGTTGGATGTTCGGTTTCACACGGGCTGTGAGTAGTCGACATCGCAATATTAGCCTTGAGTGCAAGTGGGAGATTGTTGGAGATAGTGCCCTCATAGTCAATTATTGGATCGCAGGTACGTGATTGCAATGATTGCGGAGGACCTATACCGATAGGACAGTCTTACTCGAGATGATAGTATGCTATCTGGTTTGCCTTTATCAGTCGTGTACATGTTCAGGTGACTGATTGCATGTTACACTTTGATAGAGCCCTTAGGATCTTGCTTTACTACCAACAGTATGATGGCGATCATATACGTGAGAGTTGGGTAGTTTATATGCATATCCTTAATTCTGGTCCCTAGTCGTGGGAGTTTCGAGACAGGGCATCGATACTCCGGAGTAGACTAGTGTATACAGTCGAGACCCCGACGAGGGGCGGTGGCCGGTCTCACAAGCCACTGGTGTCAGTTGGATCACCTAAGATGTATACAGGTGCTCATTGGGTTATGAGTACACCGGACAGGACTCGCCGGGAATCTGCTAGTTAGTATTATATCTACCGTCAGATAGCAGTTCCCAGGTGACATGTGTACAGGTTAGTTCATCGACCTGAGGTCGTCATTTGTCTCGTGTGAGTTCCCACTGTGCTTTGATTTCTACCCTACCACGGCTCAAAGGAGTCGTGCAAACAGGTAGCTTTTGGGTACAGTCCCGAGCCATATGGAGGCACGTGAGCGGATCGGCATGGGATTCGTCTCTCCCGGTATTGGGGGCGAGGTCGTGCTGTGTCTAGGAGAGCCATTACACAAATCCATGGCCATGGTAGGAGATTTACTGGTAGGTACTCCAGTAGTATCTCAGGGTGTATTGAGGCTTCACTCCGACACGACTTATACTGCTATTGGGGGTCTGACGTTACTAGCCCCCTAGGCGGATATGCGATACTCATTGACGAACGGACCGGACTGTATATACATTGTCACTGTTAGGCTCAGTAGGGTTTTCGGAGGAGTTCGCTCATCGGTCTCCCTTGAGTTCGCTCCTCGGCCACCCTTGAGGTCAGTCCGTGGGCAGCCGTTACGCATTGCTAGTGCCGCTGACGGTTTGTGGTTAAACCCACTGCCAGGGTACTGACGAGTCATTAGAGTCCCCCACAGACAGTTTCCCAAGTTCGGGCGAAACGTTGTAGAGGCCGTATGGTTTTATGGCAGGGTTCGGAAAATGCACGTGCGTTTACGCACGTGTTATTTTTCGGGCAGATAATACTGGTCGGCTTTGGTTTAAGCCGGATCCGAGTATTATATTGAGTGGGTATAATATCTTTGTCTCAGTTGCATTTGTATTCGGTCGTAATACAAATGCGGGTATATTTATACAGTTTCGGGGTTTTCCTGAAAGTCGTTTCAGGATCACTTTTGGAAGTTTCCAGTTTCCAGTTTTCTATCTGCCGTCTTTTAACATTTGGTTAAAGGAGGATTTATCTTTTCTTGGATGAGAGTGAGTCGTGCTTCTAGAAGGTTCTAGAAGGTTCTAGAATTTGTGACAAGGCTAAGTGACTCATGCTTTGGTTTCATTACATTCTTGTTTTGGTTAAGATCTTTATGTTGATATTTTCATGTGTTCATATTATGATAAGGATGGTGGTTTATGGTCACCTCCTTATCTCCTCCTACACTCACCCTCCTCCTTCATATATGAATGAAAGGCCTCCTCTCTCATTCACTCTCTCACTTGAGTTTTCATTTGCTAGAAAAGATTATGATAGGTTTTATCGGCGTATGGAATTTCACAGTCCATTTCATTCCATCACCCGATTCCTTCGGCAACTTCATTAACCGATCGTCCACGGATTTGGACGAAGTGAGACAAAGTCATCTACTCATTCTCTACATCATTCTTGGTCGTCTCTTTTAGCAAACTTGACGATCGAGTTGCCTCGAGTCAGAGGCGGGAGCCCGTTTAAAGAATCGATCATGTGGTGCCACCTCGACGAGGAGATCGGAGATCGACGAGATCGGAGCAGCCGCAACGGAGCGTGGGATGATGGTTGAAGAACGAAGGACTCGGATCGTTCGGTATACCTTTTCTACACTCTTTACAGTTTGTTAGTTTAGCAATAATGGCAGATCCGGGTTAATGTATACGATAGCGCCAGTTAAAAGTTTTTTGTTCCGCATTTGGCGTCTGTAGACTGCCGGGGCGCTAGCGTAGACTTACATCTCACGCAGGTGGTTTCTTCTTACAAGGTCGAGAGGACCCTATAAGTGTCCTTTAACGAGGTTGCGCCCTTTCAGGTTTTCACAAACACTCGCCGGTAGTCCTGTTGTTTTTACTCACGGAGCCCTTTCGGGTTTTCATCCATGCCCATTTTGCTTATGGACATACCATTTTTTTTTATTCTTTTTATATATATATATTTTATACGAGGTCGCGCCTTTTCGGGTTTTCACGAACACTCGCCGGTAGCCCTGCTGTTTTTATTCACTGAGCCCTTTCGGGTTTTCATCCGTGCCCTTTTTGCTTATGGGCATACCGTTTTTTTTAATTTTATTTTTATATGTTTTTTTTATATCTCGTCAGCCTAAAGATGCTGTGGTAGTAGTTTAAAGACGTTTCGGTCTGTTATTAGTTTAAGGACATTTCGGTCCGACATTGAGAGGCTGGTTACTGCTTATAAACTTGAGCTTAGAAAGATAGCGAGCGGACATGGTCTTCGTCACCTATCATTGACCTAGGCTGTGGCTCATTAAGCGTAGTATTTCTTCAGGATGCGACCGTTTATCGGCCTGAAAGGCCTTTCACCGTGCATGTCCATGAGTAGATAGGCCCCACCCTGGTAGACCTTATCTATGATGTACGGGCCTTCATAGTTTGGCTCGAATTTTCCCCGCTTGGCGCGATTGGGGATCATAGGCCTTTTGACCACTAACACGAGTTCGCCTTGGTGGAATGTCCTCGGTCGGGTCAATCTTTCATATGAACGCGTCATCTTTGCTTTATAGGCCTCCAGATTTTGTTGCGCTATGAGCCGGGTTTCATCAAAGGCGTCAAGCTCCTCAAGCCGAAGGTGAGCATTTTCTTCGTCCGTCAGCTCGTAGTGGACTGCCACTCGTAGAGAGGGTAACTCTATCTCGAGGGGGAGTACTGCTTCCGTCCCAAATACCAACGCGTATGGCGTTGTGTTTGTGGCCGTCTTAAATGTAGTTCGATACGCCCAAAGAGCTTTTTGCAGTCTTTCGTGCCAGTCCTTCTTATTTCGGGACACCGTCTTTTTCATGATTTTCATCAAGGTCTTGTTGAAGGCCTCGGCTAGACCGTTAGCTCGCGGATTATAAACCGAGGAATATCTCCAGTCTATATTGTGCTGCTGTGCAAAGCGACTGATCTTGTGGCTTCTGTAGGCTGTCCCGTTATCGGAGATGATCCGTCGTGGAGTTCCAAACCGATATATGACGTGCGTCTTGAAGAAGTGGAGGATATTCTCCGTCTTTACTTCCCTCAGCGGTACTGCCTCTACCTATTTGGAGAAGTAGTCAGTCGTTGCCAGGATGAAACGATGTCCCCTAAACGATGCTGGTTCGATGGGGCCGACTATATCAGTTCCCCACATTTCGAATAGCCAGCTAGCCACTGTCGGGTGTAGCGGATTTGGATGCTGATGGATGAAGTCCCCATGAATTTGGCATGAGTGGCATTGCTTCGCGTATTCGAGGCAGTCCTGAATCATCGTGGGCCAGTAGTAGCCCATCCGTTTGATCTTCAACTTCATCTTTGGGCCCGCTTGGTGAGAACCGCAGAGTCCGTCATGAACTTCCTGGACGACCCTTCTCGCTTCGTCAGGTCCTAAGCATCTCAGCCACAAAGAATCAAATGACCTCCTGTACAGAGTATCGTTGACGAAGGCGAAAGACAGAGCTCGTTTCATGAGCTGATGTCTTGCAGACGCTTCTTCAGGCATTCGGTGGGACTTGAAGTAATCTATGAAGACTTCTCTCCAATCCTCGGTATTTTCCTAATCTTTTACTTGCAGGGTCGTCTGCTCGCTCGCTCCTTTTTCTTCGGATGATTCCGGAGATATTTCTGCTGGGGCAAGCACCCGACGGCTTTGTACCACGATTCTAACGTCATCGAGGTTCTCGTCAGCCAGTTCTTTAGCAAGTTTGGCCAGCGCGTCTGCTTTGCTGTTTTCCGCGCGCGGTATGTTCTCCAAAGTATAAGAGGGAATTCGGGTCAACAATTGTTGCACCTTTTCGCCGTACTTTACCAATTCTGGCTTGCACGTTTGGTAGTCGCCGTTTACTTGACTAACGACCAGTTGAAAATCTCCGTATATGAGGAGGTTTTCAATTCCTATGTCAATGGCGATCTCGAGGCCGCTATCAGAGCTTCATATTCGGCTCGTTGTTTGTCCTCGGCTCCGTCAGGGAGAACGCGTAGCGCATTATCCCTCCTTGTAGAGTTATAAAGATGAGTCCTACCCCCGATTTAATTATAGGGGTACTTTGTTTGCGCTTCTTCACGGAAGATGCTCTGTCGAAATAAAGCTCCCATCGGGTATTATCACCGTCGATCGCATGAAACGCATGTTCGTTTGGAAGATCGCAATTCAGAGGAGAATCGGCGGGTATCGGATGCTCAGCGAGGAAGTCGACGATGGCCTGGCCTTTCACTGCCTTGAGAGGTTGATATGTTATCGAGAACTCCATCAAAAGCAGGGCCCATTTATCGAGTCGTCCCGTCAATATGGCCTTCGACATCAAGTATTTAAGGGGGTCCACCTTTGAAATGAGACGGACTTCATGCGCCAACGCATAGTGTCTAAGCTTTGTTATCGCAAAAATCAACGCCAGGCAATGTTTTTCAATGGGAGAGTAGTTGCTTTCTACCCCCAGCAGAACTCGACTTAAGTAGTAGAGTGCTCTTTCTTTCCCTTGATCGTTCTCTTGTGCCCATAATGCGCCTAAGGAACCTTCGAGGGCGGTTGTATAAAGAATGAGGGGTTTTCCCTTGATCGGAGCAGCCAACACCGGCGGGTTCTGCAGGTATTGCTTGATCTCGTCTAGTGCACTTTGGCATTTTTGATCCCAGACGAACGGGGTTCCCTTCTTCATCAGGTGACTGTAAGGACGGCACTTTCCTGAAAGGTTGGCTATAAATCGCCGTATATACGCGAGCTTCCCTTGGAGAGACCGCAGCTGTTTGAGAGTCCTTGGCGGAGGCATTTCCATGATCGCTTTGATCTTAGACGGATCTATTTCAATTCCTCGGTGTCGAACAATGAATCCCAGGAATTTGCCTGAGGAAACTCCGAATGCACATTTGAGAGGGTTCATTTTCAGGTTGTATTGCCGAAGGCGTTGAAATACAGTCTTCAAATGCTCGAGATGTTCCTCGTATGATTTGCTTTTAACCACGAGATCGTCGATATAGCATTCGACGATTTCGTGTATAAGGTCATCGAAGATCTTCGTAATGGCCCTCTGTTAGGTGGCACCGGCGTTCTTTAGACCGAAGGGCATCACCTTGTAGCAGAATATTCCCAAAGGAGTCCGGAAAGCGGTGTGCTTCTGGTCTTCGGGATGCATTTTTATCTGATTATATCCTGACGAGCCGTCCATGAAGGAGAAAACCTCGTGAGTGGATGTATTGTCTATCATTAGTTCGGTGACTGGCACAGGAAAATCGTCCTTCGGGCAGGCTTTATTGAGATCCCGGAAGTCCACGCATATGCGCACTGTCCCATTTTTCTTCATCACCGGGATGATGTTGGCGATCCATTCAGGGTATTGAACTTCCTGGATGAAGCCGGAGTCGATTAACTTTTTGACCTCGGCGTCGATGCTCATCTCAAGCTCGAGCCGCATTCTCCTCGGCGCCTGTTTGACTGGCTTGATGTCCGGGGATATCGCCAATCTGTGCACAGCAATTTCTGGATCTAGTCCCGACATTTCGGAATAGTTCCACGCGAAGCAATCTCTATGCTGTAGAAGCACGTCCTTTAACGCAGCCACCCTTTCTTCAGATAGCAGCTCGCTGATGAATGTCGGTCGTGGATCGTTTGCCGTCCCCAACTCAATTTTCTTGAGGTTATCTGTAGTGGTATGGATTCCATCTTCCAGCTCTTTTGGCGCTGGTGGGAATTCTGAGATTATCTCGTCGCTGCTGTTTTCGAAGCACCAAGGGAGCTCATCTATGTCCTCGGGCTCTTCTTTTAATATTGTAATCATGTGACAGGTGCGAATTCGCTTCCAATCCCAATGTGGAACCGGTTCTTCTTTCGTGGCCTTGGGCTCGTGCTTCTGTGGCGGCGCTACCCTCCAGTTGTCAGACAGAGTGAATTTGCCAAGCTGATACTGATCTTCAACCCAATTCTTAAAGGTGAAGCAATCTTCAAGAGGGTGCCCTATCACTCGATGGTAAGAGCAATAGTCCGGGTGTGAGACTTCGCCTGCTTGTTCGGGGTGTTTAGACTCCGGCAGTGTAAGCATCTGATGTTTTAGAGCAAGGTCAAGTATTTTCTTCGTCTTGTCCCACGGAAACGAGTATGCTCGACCCATTTTCTTCATAAGGGATAGATCGATAACGCTCGACTCCCGTTTGCGTGGCTTCTTAGCCCTGCTTTGTTGCTGTTGAGCGCTTTTTTGGCCTTTCGACTTATTTCTGCTTTTGCGCCGAGCTTTCACGGCCTGTTGAAGGAGGCGTTGCGTTCTGGCTTTCTCGTAGATGGCCATTTCGCGGTTATGGTTGTCCTGGACTTTTTGACCTACTTCCCTTATGGGCTTGTCCATTTGTTCTTCGAACGACGGACTGGGCTCTTTTGTATTTGGAAATTTCGCTGTCTTAGGATTAGCGTCCTCCCATTGAGCATCCGCTTCCTCATCGAAGTCATACATGACGTAACAGCTGTTTAGTAGCTCTCGCTTCTTTGACCGGATGTATCCAAGTCCGATTGTCTCCATTTTCCCATTAGGCAGTTTGCGTTGAGTTCCGGGAACGTTCCAGACTTTGTCATAGAACCTGGCTTTTTCGAACGGTCTACTTGAAGGATATCCCCTGGCGTTTCACCAGCTTTTTCAAACCCTCTGTATAATATCTGGGAAGACAGATAGGTTGAAGCCTGTCGAGCGTGGGATCCACGCCATGCCAGACTTCTTTTTCCACCTTGGTTTCTTCAGAGCGGTAGAACATAATTGCTCTCTCGCTTTCTCGCCTGGGAGGGATATAGAACGTTTGCAGCTCTTATACATTGTAAATATTAAGTGCATCCAGTTCTTTATGGTGTTTAAGCGGCACTACGGCGACTTGTAGACTTTTCTCTTCATCAGCGGACGTTCGTATTGAAGGTCGAGCAGAGATTACAGCATGGATTTCATCTTCCGAGTCGCTACCAAAGATTAACGTAGGAGCGGACGGTCCTGGCGTGTTGTGTTGGGGCGGACCCGAATACACTATCTCCTCTTCCTCCTCAGTATCACTGCCGAAGACAGGGATGGTGGCGTTAGCTTTATTCTCTAGCTTGTGACACCTTTCTGTGTCTTCGAAATCCGGTAAGAAGTATTTGGCATCTTCGTATTTGCGGACTTCATTGACACAGAACGTGTTCAGTTCTCCCGTCACGGTATACTCGAAACCATCCTTAAAATACTTCATACACTGATGTTGTGTAGAAGGGATGATGTTGTACTCGTGTAACCATGGTCGGCCGAGCAAAGCATTGTAGCATGTCTTGGCGTCTATGATGTGGAACTTAACGTCCGTGACGAGTAGTCCGAAGCGTAGCGTCAGTATCACAGACCCAAGAGTTCTTGATGACTGAGAGTCGAACCCGGAGATGGTGATCTTGTCACGAGCAAGGTGCTGGACACTCATGCAGATTTCTTTTAACACCCGCACGTTGAGTAGGTTAACAGACGACCCGTTATCGATCAGGATTTTGCCTATCTTTATATCATGGCAGTATCCCGAGACATAGAGAGGGCAATTGTGTTCGCACGTCCCAAGTAGAAGGTCTTCATCGCCAAAAGTAACATCGGCCGTGTGCATTTCCTCCAATTCATCCTTCATCTTTTCCTCGGCCAGGCATGCTTGGAATTGTTCTGGGTCTTGGAGCGCCTTAATCAACGAATCTCTCGCCTCTTTTGATAGCAAAAGGGCATCAAGAATGCTGAGCTGTGAGGGCAGCTTCCTCAGATGTGCTAAAACGTTGTAATCCACCTTATTCTTCTTTGGCGGGTCTTTGGCAGCTAGCTCTTCCACCACTTGGTCATCTAAGACGATATCTTCAGAGGCCTTTTCTTTCCCTTTATATTTTTTGTTCGAGGGTCCGAGGTTCTTTTCAGGCAGCGTGCGATTACGTAGCCGGATATTTTCGCAAACCTTCGGTTCTTCTTCTTTTCTCGAAGCGGACTTTTTAAAGAGAGGGGCAAGTTCTAGCTCTTCATCAGAATCACTCCGGAATGTAGGCACTTGTGATCTACCGGTGTTAACCATGCAACAATCGCCAGCAGTTCTTTTAAGCCCTTCGGTCGTATTTCTTTGCTCTCGACGAGTTTTACGCTTTTCCTGCTTAAAGCATTGTCGATGAGCAACATATCCTTGCCACCATCTATCAAAAGCTTTGCACTCTTGAGTGGGGTGTGAAATCTTTTGATGATATAAGCAATAGGAGGGGTGCGTTTCCATTTCACCAGTGATGTTCCCTTCAGAGGATGGTAGCTTCATGCCCATTGATATGGCCTTAGCAAACTTTTTCCTCATCTTGAATTGGCTTTTGTCGGTAGCGGAGGTGTTTAGCTCCAACGGGATCGTCTCATCTCCTTTATCAAGTCGCTGGCGTTTGGCCCTTTCAAATATAGCCGCCTCGCGCTCCCGATCAGCTTTACTTTTCAACCGAGCTTCATTAAGGAATGCGTCAATTACTTCATCTGATGGCCCCAGAACTTTTGTTCAGGATCTGCCCCCAGCTTTTCGGTGCAAGGAGTCTCCTCATCGTTCGTGATCGAATGGGAAATCATATGACAGCTCGCCACATATTCCTCGGATTCATCCGATGAACTTTCTCCCTCATCTTCTTCTTGAAAGACGTGATTGAGGAACTCTTAGAGCGTAATGGGAGTCCGTGCCTTTTGGTTGTATTCATCCAGCGCGTCAATTTGCTTTTGTAAGTCCGTGCGCTTGCCGCCGGGCTTCACGGGCTTCTTAGATTTCTTCTTCTTCTTTTTCGAAGATTTTGACGGCTGGCTGCAAGTGCTTGAACCACCACCATCGGTCTTTGGAGTTGGACGTGGCTTCAACATCCCTTCAATGACAAGCGGTTCCAACGGGTTCTTCCACTTGATCGCTGGACATGTCTGAAGATCGTTTAGCATCCTCTTTGTCTTGGCCGATAATACAACCTCCCAAGGAGCTTCTTCAATGACGGAGCATGTTGCCCCCGGCGTATTCGTCCCCTTAGAGGTGTGGGGCTGCGGGGGATTCACCTTCCATTTGTCAGATAACGTGAACTTGCCCTGTCGGTACTGGTTTTCGAGCCAATTCTTGAAAACGTAGCAATCTTCGATCGGATGGCCCAGTACTCGATGATAAGGACAGTAGTTGGGCTCGTTGACGTCACTTGGTTGCAACGGACGTTTTGGATCCGGCAGATTTATGAGTCTGTTGCGCAACGCCAGCTCGAACAACCTCCTCGTTTTATCGCGGGGAAAGGAATAAGGACGTCCCATCCTATCCTCAAGGGGTACATACAGGCGCATATTATTTTGACGAGCAACCGGCTTCGAGTCGCTCGGTTGTTGTTGAGCATTAGCGACGACGATCGCTTTTCCCTTCCCTTTGTCATTTCGGGAGTCCGGCCTTGGAAGAGGGGGTTTATGGCCCATTTGATCCATTTGCGCTAATTTGTCAATCAAGGCCTGGAAGGTAATTGGCTTGAAAAACATCATAAATTGTGAGATGGTTGCTTGCCGATCAAGGGTTCCCACAAACATACCCACCGCGGGAGCTTCTTCAATGCGCTGCTCACACTTTGACCATAAGTTCCGCCATCGTATAGCGTACTGAACCCACGTCTCGCCGGGTTTCATCCTGGCGTTAATCATGCCGTCATCGGGGTACGTTCACTGGCGCTTGCAAAACGCTGAGTAAACAGTAGCTCCATCTCCGTGAAGGTTTTAATAGAGTCGTTCGGGAGCTCAGAGTACCATTCGAACGCCGTATCTGATAAGCTTCCAACAAACTGGCGAAGCAACAACTTGTCATCACCGCCGGTGTTGCCGCAGAGTGCCCTGAACTGGGAAACATGTTGATGAGGATTGCCCGTCCCTTTATAGACATGGAACTTGGGAATTGTGTAACCGGGTGGGTACTTGATTTGATCGTACCAACTTGGATATGGCCGCCCCGTTTTTACGACCTGACCGGCCGCTTCGGTCGCATGATGAACCCGTATTTGCTGGGCGATGTACTCATCCAAATCAGCTTTGGAGATTGTATCCTCCTTAGCCATCGACAAAGCTGGTGAGGATTTGATGTTTCTCCCCTATCGTCTCCAAGGACGATCGGGGGCTCTTCAGCCGGAGGATCTTGTTGTATCATCATCCCTATCATGTTTTGGAAGAGGAGGCCCATACGCTATATGTTGGCTGCTTGTTCAGCAGCCTCTTTGTCCTTCTCCTCCAATATCCGATGAAGGAATTCAGCATCGGTTTCTTCCTCCTGACGTTCGTCCGAGGACGTTTCAGGGCTTTCTTTTGGTCCGGTAAGTGCAGCCATAGCATTCATCATTTCTTGGAGCTTTTGCTGTTGCTCCTGTGCCTTGGTCACTGATCGGGTGAGCGGTCGATGACCTGTAGATATGCGGCTATCTTCTTTACCAGATGCCACGTAGACGGTATGAACTATCATGCCCCCTGACGTAGGGCGTTTGGGTTCATCACCTCTGATGTCTGTCGCCGACGCGGGGGTTTTCTCCGACCTTCTTCTTTTGTGGGCCGTTGAAGTTGAAGGGGCTGTTGCACTGGGCACCCTAGCGATTGTTGTCCCTTGCTGTTCAATAGAACGGTCTTTTCCTTTTTGCACCTTCGTCTTCTTTCGTTGACGAGAGTGATCTGGGTTGATCACAGAGTCTTGAACCCTCCGCCAAACTTTATAAATTCTTGAGGACAGCCGTTGAGGGGGTTGTTCTTGCTTCGTTTCCGGAACTCTCTCCGCCGGCGGAGGAGATCTTTTCAGTGTAGCGGTTGGAGAGTTCTTCTGTACCCTCCTCAGCAATTCAAAGCTGTTCCCAGTTGGAACAGCAGCGTTGACTTCCACCACTGGAGCCGGTGGAGTTAGCCCTGAGGGGGTGTTGCCCCCTGCCTTCCTCACTCATTGCCAATGGCGACGTCAAGCATGACGAGCAGTTGGGACTGGCTCGGAGATTGAGACATCTTCTTTTTGCCCCCTGTCTGAATGAGGCACCGCCGGTGTTAACTTCTTAAAGACTGAGGTTGTCTTTTGAGGGGTGATATTCGACCTGTCGAAGACGGATCCTCGAGCAGGGGCAGGAGCAGGAATCGTCAGTCTTGAAAAGACCGACTCTTTGTCAGGGGAAGCCGCCTTGACGACTTCTGGAGCAGCAGTTATTGCTTTCCTTGGGACAGCCAGTTTAGAGTTCTGATTTAACCTGGTGAAAACAGAGGCTGTCGGTTTGGTAGCGGGCGACCCGTTGACAGGGGCCGTCGTAGCAGTGAGCCGGTCGAAGACTGACTTTTTGTTCACTTCCAGTGCAGGTATTGGCGCAGAGAAGCTTGTAGGTGGGATCATGGTCCCGAAGAACAGGCCAGTGGTGGCTTGGGTCACCTGGTCTACCGGCAGAGCGAGGAAGGAAGCCGCTTGGGGCCCATATGCTACACCTCCCGGTGAGGTGGAGCGTTCGTTGCAGTGGCATTTCGAGCAGTTGGTGCAGTTAAAGGCCATTGAATCTTGAGTTCTGTGCCAGGCAAAAGACCAAATCTTAGTAACTTGAAATCCGAAGGCAACCATTAACAAACCGCGATTGGTTCGCGAAGACGACACACGAAGTGTGGAGTGGAAAGAGGAAAAGGTCCCACCGGGCGTGCCAGAATCTGTTCCCCTCCGAAAGACGGCGACGGACGGCGTGAGGATGTCTTGCCTGAGATTCGGGGCAGATGCTATTTGGTTTTATCCGTCCACCTCTCCGAAGATGCCAAGTTGATTTATGGCACCGTGTATCGGAGATTTAGACGGAAGCGGCCGATGTAGCAGACTTCGTCAGATTCCCCGTCGCTTGAGGGGTTTTTGATTGTGGGGACGCTCTTCCCTGCAGGCGCAAGCCCCTGCAGTTAATTACGCTACCGCATCGCGGTAACAACTTTTTTCTTCTCCAGAATTTCACTTCGTGTCGTGGGTGTTTGTTTTGTTTGTGGTTGCCCTTGGATTGTATACGGAGACTGAGTAATGCCGTCGCCCGTAGGACGTGGATTAGTCCAAATCCGTATTTACTTAGATTTGGGTTTGGTGTTTTTAGTTTAAGGATGCATTAGCCGCGTTGCGACTAAGATCGACTTAAACGTTCGTTAAGGATACGTTAGTCCTGTTTGAGACTAAGATCAACTTAACGTAGTGATTCATTTAATATATGGTCGTCAGGACTCGTCACCTCTTTGACGTCGTTGAAGGATTACAACGACAGGTGTCAGAGGAGCTCGGAGATGTACCCTCGAACCAGAGTTGATTTGGAATTTTGTAGTCTACTTGAATGTTTAAGGATACGTTCGCCGTGTTTTGGGGCTAAGATCGACTTAAACGGGATCGTTTAGATCCGGCAGAAGAGCATTTGGAGGCTCTATTGTTCCAGTTTAGGGACGTAGTGGTCCATGTTCCAGTTTAAGGACGTGGCGGTCTATATTCCAAATTAGGGACGTGGTGGTCCATATTCCAGTTTAGGGACGTTTCGGTCCGACATTAGTTTAAGGACGTTTCGGTCCGACATTAGTTTAAGGACGTTTCGGTCCGACATTAGTTTAAGGACGTTTCGGTCCGACATTAGTTTAAGGACCGAAACGTATGTGGTCGTCGGGACCCGTCACCTCTCTGACGTCGTTGAAGGATTACAACGATAAGTGTCAGAGGAGCTCGGAGATGTACCCTCGAACCGGATATAAATTGATTTAAGAGAGAGTTGTGCTCAGTCAATTTTATTTAAGGACTTACAGCCAAAATTGGGCTAAGTCCAGTTGAAAATGTTCACATTTTGTTTGCATTTGGCCTGTTAGGCCACTGTTTGGGCTTTCCCCTTTTTAGAATGATGCATAGCATTACTTCAGGCTATTTATGCCTATTTTGACTGGGCTCTGCCCTTTTTATTATAATGTAGAGCATTTGTTTTGGTCCTTTGGACCTCTCAATTGGGCTCTGCCCCTTTAAATAATGCATAGCATTATTTTTGGTCTGTTTAGACTTTTTAATTGGGCTCTGCCTTTTTAAAATAATGTGCAGCACTTTTATTTGGTCCCTTGGACCTTTGATTGGGCTCTGCCCTTTAATAATGCATTGCATTAGATACCCTGACAGTGTCCCACATGGCTTGTCAGGTACTTTGCGCAATTAATGAGCGCAAGTGCTCGTAGAGGTGACACGTGTCACGTTCTGGTGAGCGCAAGCGCAACAGCGCAGTGCGCTGCGTTAGTGCGCTGCGCTGCTGCACTGCTGACACGTTGCGCTTCCTGGCGGCTTGCGCAATAGCGCAGTTTTGGCAAGTGCTGGGCACTGTTCTTATTCTTTTGGATCAATTTCAGATCAGAGAAAACAAGTTTTTTCTTGTTTTCTAAAGAACCAGTGGTTCATATAAGGTGCAAGGCACTGTTATCTTGAGAATCTTTTAGATTCAGAACCAATGGTTCATAAAAAGAAGTGCAAGGCACTGTTTATTATTTATTTTTTCTTTTCTTTTCATTAGAGATCCTGGATCTTGTTCTCAGATCAATGATCTGTTCATAAGAGAATTTTCTCTTTTTCTAAATGTTTTTTACCTTTTTCTTTGTTCTTGAGGATTTCTCTCCAATTCTTCAGAGTCTTCTCTGTTTAATTTTTCACAAAAAAATTCCCCCTTTGAATTGAGGTCTAGGGTCCTTTTTATAGTGCCCATAAATTAGTTAAATTTGTTTAAGAGATCTTTCTCTGAGTGATTTGGGGAATTTTCTCCACCGTTGGATCTTTGATCCAAGGACTCCTGTTTTACAGAAGAAAATCTTCTTGTTTTAACAAGAACAGAAAAGATTTCTTTAAAATTTCAATTCTGTTTTACGCAACTCCCCAGCGCGTGACACGTGTCGCGCAGCGCAGCTGTGCTTGCGCAACTGCGCAGACACGTGTCGTGCAGTGCAGCGCTTGCGCAGTTGTGCTTGCGCAACTGCGCAGACACGTGTCGCGCAGCGCTTGCGCAACTGTGCTTGCGCAACTGCGCCGACACGTGTCGCGCAGTGCAGTGCTTGCGCAACTGCGCAGACACGTGTCACACAGCGCAGCGTTTGCGCAACTGAAACGGTGCTTCCTTTACTTTTTACTTAAAATAGAGCTTTGCTCTGATTGGGCGCACTGCCTTGGGCACTGCGCTGCCGTATCAGCTTTTGACACGTGGCGCGTTGCGCGGAGCGCAAAGAATCTGAAGCGTTGCTTCATTTATTAAAGTTTAAATTTTCAAAGCAAAGCTTTGGTCTGATTGGGGGAAGATGAAGCATTGCTTCATCTCCCGCCTTGGAATTTGAACAGAGCTTTGCTCTGATTGGGGTAAACAAACCTCAAGAATGATTCGTTCATTTCTGAACTCTTCCTCTTGTGTGTGTTCTGTATACTAAGAACTGTAGTTTCATTTAGAACGTCAATGCTTTTAGATAACGTGCCTGAACTGATCAACTCTTGATGTCACGACCCGAAAGTACGGAACATGACTGGCACTTAAACTACGAACGTCTCGAGGCGTACGTAATCTAAGTAAACCGAAGACCCAGAAATCCAAACCAAGAAAAGTAGTAGAGTGCAGGAAAAACCAACTTAAAGCAAGTAATTTCAATAGCATAAGCCGAATTATGCGGTTTTTAAAACATCAAAAAATTTACTGAAAATTTCGGCAGAGTCTCCTTTGTAAATACTGGCCCCCAAACGGGATACAACATGAATAGTATACGAAATCAAGAAAAAGGAATCCCCAAGCGGGAGCTAGCTCTTCGTCAATCGACGGTCACAACCACACAAGCAATATAATATACAACGCCAACGGCGAGGATCAAAACTCAAAGGAAACTCAAAACCACCAGAAATATAACGAGCGACTCTAAGGTCGAAAGAATAAACAACACCGGTCTCTATCTCAATAAATACATGTTTGGTTGATGGAATTTACTAGATACAACGGAATAATATTATACAAGGTAATATGATGGATACGATACAAGAAAAACCCACCTACTAGCAAGTCACCCGAATGAAACTGAGCCCGCAAAGCCGTAAAGAAACATGTACGGCAAAACCTGCAAGAAACTGGGGCACAACGGGGGTGAGTTACCAACTCGTGAATAGAAAAACATCTATGAATAAAAATCGCATGTATGACGCAATCCTAGGTCATACGATCATAATATAATCCTCCAATAACATGCAGCCTATAACAAGGCTAGGGTAAATTTCTAACCCGAGTGTAATCTCATGTGCCTGTGTCAGTGCCTCAGGTAGCAATATATCATATGAATGAGGTATGAATGCACGGAACAGAATGCATGTACTGACGAAAACTTCTTTCATAAATCAGTGAGATTTCTGTATTTTTAAAGTGAGGTACCATAAATGAAATCAGCATAAAACAGTGCCCAGCATCGACACAAAACAAGTGTCCAAATATCTCGATATCTCTGTACCTCAATATCTCAAAATCAATATCTAGGATGCCGTCAATCCAGACCGGCCCCTACCATCCATCTCAAGACCACGACGGTATCCTCCGGATATCCGACGCGTCGGTAATATCACCGGTCGGTAGTGCTCCCCTGCCAGGCTCAACGTCAACAACACATTCCTCTTTCCCTGGGGTACCGCACCGGGCCCACCATGTACCCGAAACGGTTCATCCATCTCCTCGAATCGGGTCTCGAAATCCATCAGCAAACTCATGGTGGACGACTCATACATCATAGGAAAACCGCATTTTTTTTATTTAAAAAGAAAGAAAGCAGTTTATATATGTTTTGCGGTTTTCCTCCAAATCCATAAAATATCATGGGAATCTGAATCATCAATAGCATGTAAGACCATGAATATAAGCATGAGAATCCATGAATACGGCATAACAATGAATAATAGTATGCATGAAGCGACAAGTAATAACTACAATATCTAAGCTGGTATATAAGGTATGTACACTAATATTATGTCAAACTACTGGCTATCAAGCTAAGTTAAGCAACAATATTTTCTAAGGTGTACGTGACATGGCAATTACCGATGAAGATGTGTGTGAGCCGGAAAGTAAGTGTATGTGGTACATACGCATCATCGGTAATGGTGCTGGTGTCCTAACAGCATAATGTCAACAATGCAATATGAAATAACAATGTAAATATGCGATGCGGAGCGAGCAACCAAAATGAGCGGGAGCTAAAAACTAGACGCAACTATAACTAATCTGCATTAATCTAATATAAGTCCTACAAATGGTGCCATTTGAAATAACACGAACCGCGGGGTTTTGAAAATAGGGCTACGGTGGTTTTTAAGAAAGGATACGTCTTTTGAAATATCCGTATATCCCTTGACCTGTCTTTTAAAATACCCACGATCCGCTAGTTTGAAATAGGTGGGAGTCTAATCTAATCTAACAACTACACTAAACTATACGGCTGAACTAACAAGCTGAACTACAGGTAAGGAAACCGTCTAACATCTGAGTCGATCCATATACATACCTGTATATGTATAGTCGGTGATCCCGCCTCAATAATATCATATCCGATACCATATCTATAATCAGGCATCCCAAGTCAAGAATGCGGATCAATCATCAATATAGCTCGTACGTAAATCCGTCGTACAGCATCCCAAATCTGGGTACGGGTCAATATCACATTCATCCTACTATTCACCTAGTATCCTCTTTATCCAAGATCATAGTCTAGGGTACTGACCCATGTCTTGCACAATACTGATACCGCCTAAGTATGCATGGACGTGTGTGAAACACTACGTCAAGGACCCGCTACAACGTCATGTCGTATCTCAAATACGAACCCTGCTAGGTCACCGAATTCACAACCTCAATACAAATCTCATCGACTCATCTCAAACCCAAATATCATCCTCAAATCCGTATGTGAACACATAGTCCCATACCCATGTGAACACATAACTATATATTCCGTAAAGCACAAAAGAAGGAAGAAAGTATGCAAGTATGGGTTGGTGTGTGCATGTGTAGTGCGACCACTACTCTAGGGTTTCACGACACTAAATCATCCAAGAACACCAAATATCCATATTATCATCAATATACTCAAACAATATATAAATAATATATATATGTGTGTGTATACGTATTCGTATACATCACCACGAATTGCGGGGGTGCTATACGCCATCCACCCGACTTCTCCCCGTAGATATAAATTTACTCACCTGGTCCTCGCCCGCCGGTGCCGACGCCGCCACGCGCTTGCTTGTCGTCTCGAAGTCCACATGGGGTACCTACATATCATAACGCACCGTATCGCATTAAAACTAAATTCGAAATCGAAACGGCATACGAAAATCAAATCGGCACGCGTATCACGCATAGGTCCAAACCTATCGCCTACGCATGCAAGAATAGTCAAACCAACCCTCGATGTAGATGTGCAAACGTCAAACCATCGAGAAAAATCCGATCACACTCATTTGCACATTCACGAACACTAATTTTAATATAAACTAGGTTAAAACTCACAAAAACCCCAATTTCACTAAAAAATTCATTTTTCCGAAAATCTAGCAAGCACAATTCGCCGTTTTTGTACAAAACATGACGTTTAAATGAATGTAGCGGCCAATATACTTATTAAATATCTTAAATAAGTCATAGAAACAATTTCCGGAATTTAATCTCATTAAATTCCAAAAACCCTAATATTCTAGTTTACAAAATACCCTTTTTAACAATTTCATAGCCAAAAATGCACAAACTACAATTTAGGTTGGATTTGCATGATCTAAAGCATTAAACCACACTTAATAAAGTTAATGAAGTCATGAAAAACCTAAACACATTTTTAATCCCAAGTATTTAACCAATTTCAAAAACCTAGTAAGCAAATTAGCAAATTAACACAATTTTAAACTAACCATTAGCACAAGCTACTAATCTTGTATTAACATGACAAAAGCCTAAATATAACACACAACCATACACTAATTTTACAAAACCCTAACTTGTATTCAAATTCATAACTTGAATTCCAAAACTTGCAATTAAACTCACATATCCAAATTAACACTTAATTAAATTAGCTTAAGACATTAGTAACAAATTAAGCAACAAAAATGTTTAGAATTATACCCAAAACATATGAAGATCCACAAGCACACACATAGCCTCCCAAATTGGAATCTTGTTCCCTAGATCCATTCAATTTTGGCTAAGCTAAAACGGGTAGGAGTCGGATTTGGGTTTTGGGATTTTTTTTGATGGATTTGAGGCAATCTTTGATGAAGTTTGAAGAGAAAAGAGAAGGGAAATGGGGGGGGGCTGCTGCTGCTGTAGGAGGAGGGGGGGTTGGCTGGAATGGGAGTGGGAGAGGAGAGAGAGGGAGGTAGAGAAAGTGGGGGTGAAAGTCAAGGTCAACCAAAGTCAAAAGTCCACCTAATTCACCCATTTTCTTTTCTTTTCTTTCATATCTTTTCCTATGAAAATCAAGTGGGGAAAAATATGGTGGCTGCTGAATTCAGCCATGGGGAGGAGTAATTGGGGGTGTGTGGGTGTGGGTACGGGTGTGGGGTGATGAAAAATGATAAATACAATACCCCAAACATCCATTTACGCTAAAAAAAAGCCTTTTTTCTTCAATAATTTCTAAACCGTTTTGGCAAATAATTTTGTACCAAAAACCACATGTTAAAATTTTATTTAATGTTTTATGATGCACAAAATTTGTTTCAACACATTCCAATTTGTAATTTTCCCTAATTAAATGTATTAGTGACGGCTTAAATAATAATAAAATAATATTTTTTTCAGAAAATTTGAAATTTCACCGGCGGCTCAATAAACACCAAACAATAGCAATTACATAGCTAGAATATGTATATTTAATTTTTATAATAAGATATTTGTATTTTGACTTTTTACGGAAAAACCCCTTATTTTACCGATTTTTTCGAAATTTCACCGAAACGATTTTCAAAACGTTACAATCTTCCCCCTTAAAGAAATTCGGTCCCCGAATTTAAATTCAAACTCTCCCAAATACTAAAACATCTAAGAAAACCATCAAGTCGTCGGGGCTCCGAAATTGTAAATACATAAAACAAATCGTAGCGCAGCGCATGTGCTTGAAAAATGAGCATATAACTCAAATCAAAACTCCGTCAAGCATCCCGCAATCATCGGAGTCATGTAGAAGACATCAATGCCAAATCTAAATCAAAACCAAAATGACATAACTCGAAACTATACACGTAATTATCGAATCTATATCTGTAAGTATCTGAAGGAAATGCATGCCAAATCTCTTTAAGTCGCTGTGCAACGCGTATAACACTGCACAGTGGCGGACGTCTATCATAAGAAAATAACTATATACATATATACCTTTGTTTGAAATGTACGTTCCGCCGTTTTGGAAACAATTTAGAAGGGTCTCCTTGTTTTAAACATTTCGTGTCATATAGGTAAATACTGAGGCTATAGCTCGCTTTTTGGAAATCCCTTCAATAACTATCAATGCATGCAAAAATATATTCAGGTACTATCCTCTGACTAGTCCTGCTCAGTACGAAAACACATAGCAATATCATAAAAACGTACTGCTCTATACGAAATCAATCCCAAAATATGCACATGAATGCTACGTGCGTCTGGTGCGCACGGAAATCAAAATCCATATACGTTCCATACAAGTGCACAGAAACAAGATCTAAGTGCATCGGGTGTGCACGAAACATCTGTCGTAGGCAACATGTGTGCCTGACAGCAAAATCAGGTGCATCTATCGTGCACGAAATCATGAAATTCAATATCAAGCGCCGAACGTGCGCAAAATCAATCAGGTGCACAAGGTGCACAAAACAAATATCGGGTATCACAATCGAAATCGAAGTCCAGTGCATCTAAGTGCACAAAAGGCGTATCACTGCACTGCAAGCATATATAAACTATACCGAGTGCAGGAACGAAATCATGTGCATGCATACGCACAAAACCAACTCAACTGTTTAAAATCGTAAAATCACAAACATGTGAAACTGAAGCACGAAAACGATATCAAGTGCAACACTGTGCAAAGATCGTAAATCCTCAATCATCAAAATCAAATCATACGAATAAATCACCCAAAACATCTTAATCAACAATGGCGGAATAGTACTGCTCAAGCGCATCCTCTAAGAATCTCGGCCAACTGTCGCGGTCACTAGTGGGACGTCTCGTCGATGATCATGAACTCTGTCCTGCTGGCATGCGTAACCATGACCACTCCTGGGTCAAGGTCTTCACTGTGAATTACCAATCATTCGGTTCATCGGCTCATCGGCCCTGTCAGGTGTGCTAACGGAGATGACTCCATTCTGGCACTTCTCTGGTCATCCTTGGTCAATCATCGCGACCACTCGTAAGACAGCATATTACTGGCGTCGGCCTCTGGCTCTCTGAATGTACGTGACACATCTGATCCTGGGTGCAAGTATCATTGCAGCAGTGTCCTGGAAGGAATCCTGCTCACGGTCCCTTCCATGTCTCGTCTCTGCCAACTGTCTGGAAGTCATTGTCCTTTCCTATATCTGCATCTTGCTCTGTAACGGCTGCATACCCATCGTGACTCCTTCTGTAAGGTATATCCAGTACTCTGCCTCGGCATGCGCATCGCACTCTGATGTCGGCGGAGGGGAGCGTCATCTGATCTAGATCTGGTACGAACCACTTACTTCACTTTTCTCTAATGTCGTCTACTTTGGACTCGTCTCGTCGCGGCTGCATGGACTGAGCTCCAACGGCTATCCCCATATCTGGAGTCTCCCAAGAAATTCATCTCACCACCTAGCATCCGAATTAAGTCGAGCCATCCGATCGAGTCGTCAAAACCTCATAATCCCCCAAGAGCTCAACTTCTTGGGCACAGTTTAATAGTATCGAGTACATACCACAGCATCGGTGGTCCAGCCGTAGAAGGGCAAACCCAAGCCTCACTAATGGCGCCGTAGAACTGCCGCAAACCCGAAGGTTCAAAGGCTTTCACACGGTCATTAAGTCGAGTTAGGGTTTCATTCTTCTAGAGGGACCATAGAATTGCCTGCATGTCTTTCCGACTACTTTAAACTTGGAATAATAGGTTTCTGACATTCGATCGTCTCTGTCGACTCCCAACGTCTCCGCGTGAAGTCGTCTCTAGCTGGAATCAATCTATCTGATGACCTCGCATCGGGGTAGCGAACGAACCACCTATCCTAGTCATTCATCATCGGGTGACTAGCGACCTTCTATCATCTCTTAGTACAACTCGTACTGTAATAGCTCCAACATCTGGGGCGATATCTCGTCGTTCGCAGCAATAACTAGCTGACTCGTCTGCACGCTGAACAGTGCCTCAAACATCATGAGTAAGCAACACACCAACGGTCATCAAAATCTGGCTGGTCTCCATCATTGGCTCAATTCTCTAGTGTCGATCAGCACCTCCGAGTAACCTCATAAAGACGATCCGCCAAACGATCGTGGCGCGGAAACACAGTAAAAAGACACATCTCTGCAAACGTGTGTCGCCGGAATTTCGCCCTGGTCAGTCCTCGTTCGTGACGAGCTTGTGCTGACCGCAACTCTAGCCGTAACTCTCCCTGCCTGTAACCGTAGCAGCAAAACCAAACTGGTACCGATGAGGCTAGATCAGGAAGGAATATAATACTGAACAAGGAAATGTACATCCTAAGGCTTCATAAGTGGAGTGGCGTGTCGTAAATATGCCGCGGAACATACCAACGATACGTCACTCTATTTTAGTCACCTATTCCATCAACCAAGGGTTATCCTACGCTCCGAAGGTAAAACCTAACGCTCTGATACCAACTTTGTCACGACCCGAAAGTACGGAACATGACCGGCACTTAAACTACGAACGTCTCGAGGCGTACGTAATCTAAGTAAACTGAAGACCCAGAAATCCAAACCAAGAAAAGTAGTAGAGTGCAGGAAAAACCAACTTAAAGCAAGTAATTTGAATAGCATAAGCCGAATTATGCGGTTTTTAAAACATCAAAAAATTTACTGAAAATTTCGGCAGAGTCTCCTTTGTAAATACTGGCCCCCAAACGGGATACAACATGAATAGTATACGAAATCAAGAAAAAGGCATCCCCAAGCGGGAGCTATCTCTTCGTCAATCGATGGTCACAACCACACAAGCAATATAATATACAACGCCAACGGCGAGGATCAAAACTCAAAGGAAACTCAAAACCACCAGAAATATAACGAGCGACTCTAAGGTCGAAAGAATAAACAACACTGGTCTCTATCTCAATAAATACATGTTTGGTTGATGGAATTTACTACATACAACGGAATAATATTATACAAGGTAATATGATGGATACGATACAAGAAAAACCCACCTACTAGCAAGTCACCCGAATGAAACTGAGCCCGCAAAGCCGTAAAGAAACATGTACGGCAAAACCTGCAAGAAACTGGGGCACAACGGGGGTGAGTTGCCAACTCGTGAATAGAAAAACATCTACGAATAAAAATCGCATGTATGACGCAATCCTAGGTCATACGATCATAATATAATCCTCCAATAACATGCAGCCTTTAACAAGGCTAGGGTAATCTAACCCGAGTGTAATCTCATGTGTCTGTGTCAGTGCCTCAGGTAGCAATATATCATATGAATGAGGTATGAATGCACGGAACAGAATGCATGTACTGACGAAAACTTCTTTCATAAATCAGTGAGATTTCTGTATTTTTAAAGTGAGGTACCATAAATGAAATCAGCATAAAACAGTGCCCAGCATCGACACAAAACAAGTGTCCAAATATCTCGATATCTCTGTACCTCAATATCTCAAAATCAATATCTAGGATGCCGTCAATCCAGACCGGCCCCTACCATCCATCTCAAGACCACGACGGTATCCTCCGGATATCCGACGCGTCGGTAATATCACCGGTCGGTAGTGCTCCCCTGCCAGGCTCAACGTCAACAACACATTCCTCTTGCCCCGGGGTACCGCACCGGGCCCACCATGTACCCGAAACGGTTCATCCATCTCCTCGAATCGGGTCTCGAAATCCATCAGCAAACTCATGGTGGTCGACTCATACATCATAGGAAAACCGCATTTTTTTTATTTAAAAAGAAAGAAAGCAGTTTATATATGTTTTGCGGTTTTCCTCCAAATCCATAAAATATCATGGGAATCCGAATCATCAATAGAATGTAAGACCATGAATATAAGCATGAGAATCCATGAATACAGCATAACAATGAATAATAGTATGCATGAAGCGACAAGTAATAACTACAATATCTAAGCTGGCATATAAGGTATGTACACTAATATTATGTCAAACTACTGGCTATCAAGCTAAGTTAAGCAACAATATTTTCTAAGGTGTACGTGACATGGCAATTACCGATGAAGATGTGTGTGAGCCGGCAAGTAAGTGTATGTGGTACATACGCATCATCGGTAATGGTGCTGGTGTCCTAACAGCATAATGTCAACAATGCAATATGAAATAACAATGTAAATATGCGATGCGGAGCGAGCAACCAAAATGAGCGGGAGCTAAAAACTAGACACAACTATAACTAATCTGCATTAATCTAATATAAGTCCTACAAATAGTGCCATTTGAAATAACACGAACCGCGGGGTTTTGAAAATAGGGCTACGGTGGTTTTTAAGAAAGGATACGTCTTTTGAAATATCCGTAGATCCCTTGACCTGTCTTTTAAAATACCCACGATCCGCTAGTTTGAAATAGGTGGGAGTCTAATCTAATCTAACAACTACACTAAACTATACGGCTGAACTAACAAGCTGAACTACAGGTAAGGAAACCGCCTAACATCTGAGTCGATCCATATACATACCTGTATATGTATAGTCGGTGATCCCGCCTCAATAATATCATATCCGATACCATATCTATAATCAGGCATCCCAAGTCAAGAATGCGGATCAATCATCAATATAGCTCGTACGTAAATCCGTCGTACGGCATCCCAAATCTGGGTACGGGTCAATATCACATTCATCCTACTATTCACCTAGTATCCTCTTTATCCAAGATCATAGTCTAGGGTACTGACCTATGTCTTGCACAATACTGATACCGCCTAAGTATGCATGGACGTGTGTGAAACACTACGTCAAGGACCCGCTACAACGTCATGTCGTATCTCAAATACGAACCCTGCTAGGTCACCGAATTCACAACCTCAATACAAATCTCATCGACTCATCTCAAACCCAAATATCATCCTCAAATCCGTATGTGAACACATAGTCCCATACCCATGTGAACACATAACTATATTTTCCGTAAAGCACAAAATAAGGAAGAAAGTATGCAAGTATGGGTTGGTGTGTGCATGTGTAGTGCGACCACTACTCTAGGGTTTCACGACACTAAATCATCCAAGAACACCAAATATCCATATTATCATCAATATACTCAAACAATATATAAATAATATATATATATGTGTGTATACGTATTCGTATACATCACCACGAATTGCGGGGGTGCTATACGCCATCCACCCGACTTCTCCCCGTAGATATAAATCTACTCATCTGGTCCTCGCCTGCCGGTGCCGACGCCGCCACGCGCTTGCTTGTCGTCTCGAAGTCCACATGGGGTACCTACATATCATAACGCACCGTATCGCATTAAAACTAAATTCGAAATCGAAACGGCATACGAAAATCAAATCGGCACGCGTATCACGCATAGGTCCAAACCTATCGCCTACGCATGCAAGAATAGTCAAACCAACCCTCGATGTCGATGTGCAAACGTCAAACCATCGAGAAAAATCCGATCACACTCATTTACACATTCACGAACACTAATTTTAATATAAACTAGGTTAAAACTCACAAAAACCCCAATTTCACTTAAAAAGTCATTTTTCTGAAAATCTAGCAAGCACAATTCGCCGTTTTTGTACAAAACATGACGTTTAAATGAATGTAGCGGCCAATATACTTATTAAATATCTTAAATAAGTCATAGAAACAATTTCCGGAATTTAATCTCATTAAATTCCAAAAACCCTAATATTCTAGTTTACAAAATACCCTTTTTAACAATTTCATAGCCAAAAATGCACAAACTACAATTTAGGTTGGATTTGCATGATCTAAAGTATTAAACCACACTTAATAAAGTTAATGAAGTCATGAAAAACCTAAACACATTTTTAATCCCAAGTATTTAACCAATTTCAAAAACCTAGTAAGCAAATTAGCAAATTAACACAATTTTAAACTAACCATTAGCACAAGCTACTAATCTTGTATTAACATGACAAAAGCCTAAATATAACACACAACCATACACTAATTTTACAAAACCCTAACTTCCATTCAAATTCATAACTTGAATTCCAAAACTTGCAATTAAACTCACATATCCAAATTAACACTTAATTAAATTAGCTTAAGACATTAGTAACAAATTAAGCAACAAAAATGTTTAGAATTATACCCAAAACATATGAAGATCCACAAGCACACACATAGCCTCCCAAATTGGAATCTTGTTCCCTAGATCCATGCAATTTTGGCTAAGCTAAAATGGGTAGGAGTCGGATTTGGGTTTTGGGATTTTTTTTGATGGATTTGAGGCAATTTTTGATGAAGTTTGAAGAGAAAAGAGAAGGGAAATGGGGGGGGGGCTGCTGCTGCTATAGGAGGAGGGGGGGTTGGCTGGAATGGTAGTGGGAGAGGAGAGAGAGGGAGGTAGAGAAAGTGGGGGTGAAAGTCAAGGTCAACCAAAGTCAAAAGTCCACCTAATTCACCCATTTTCTTTTCTTTTCTTTCATATCTTTTCCTATGAAAATCAAGTGGGGAAAAATATGGTGGCTGCTGAATTCAGCCATGGGGAGGAGTAAGTGGGGGTGTGTGGGTGTGGGTACGGGTGTGGGGTGATGAAAAATGATAAATACAATACCCCAAACATCCATTTACGCTAAAAAAAGCCTTTTTTCTTCAATAATTTCTAAACCGTTTTGGCAAATAATTTCGTTCCAAAAATCACATGATAAAATTTTATTTAATGTTTTATGATGCACAAAATTTGTTTCAACTCATTCCAATTTGTAATTTTCCCTAATTAAATGTATTAGTGACGGCTTAAATAATAATAAAATAATATTTTTTCCAGAAAATTTGAAATTTCACCAGCGGCTCAATAAACCCCAAACAATAGCAATTACATAGCTAGATTATGTATATTTAATTTTTATAATAAGATATTTGTATTTTGACTTTTTACAGAAAACCCCCTTATTTTACCGATTTTTTCGAAATTTCACCGAAACGATTTTCAAAAGGTTACAATCTTCCCCCTTAAAGAAATTCGGTCCCCGAATTTAAATTCAAACTCCCCCAAATACTAAAACATCTAAGAAAACCATCAAGTCGTCGGGGCTCTGAAATTGTAAATACATAAAACAAATCGTAGCGCAGCGCATGCGCTTGAAAAATGAACATATAACTCAAATCAAAACTCCGTCAAGCATCCCGCAATCATCGGAGTCATGGAGAAGACATCAATGCCAAATCTAAATCAAAACCAATATGACATAACTCGAAACTATACATGTAATTATCGAATCTATATCTGTAAGTATCTGAAGGAAATGCATGCCAAATCTCTTTAAGTCGCTGTGCAACGCGTATAACACTGCACAGTGGCGGACGTCTATCATAAGAAAATAACTATATACATATATACCTTTGTTTGAAATGTACGTTCCGCCGTTTTGGAAACAATTTAGAAGGGTCTCCTTGTTTTAAACATTTCGTGTCATATCAGACACGTAGGTAAATACTGAGGCTATAGCTCGCTTTTTGGAAATCCCTTCAATAACTATCAATGCATGCAAAAATATATTCAGGTACTATCCTCTGACTAGTCCTGCTCAGTACGAAAACACATAGCAATATCATAAAAACGTACTGCTCTATACGAAATCAATCCCAAAATATGCACATGAATGCTACGTGCGTCTGGTGCGCACGGAAATCAAAATCTATATACGTGCCATACAAGTGCACAGAAACAAGATCTAAGTGCATCGGGTGTGCACGAAACATCTGTCGTAGGCAACATGTGTGCCTGACAGCAAAATCAGGTGCATCTATCGTGCACGAAATCATGAAATCCAATATCAAGCGCCGAACGTGCGCAAAATCAATCAGGTGCACAAGGTGCACAAAACAAATATCGGGTATCACAATCGAAATCGAAGTCCAGTGCATCTAAGTGCACAAAAGGCGTATCACTGCACTGCAAGCATATATAAACTATACCGAGTGCAGGAACGAAATCGTGTGCATACATACGCACAAAACCAACTCAACTGTTTAAAATCGTAAAATCACAAACATGTGAAACTGAAGCACGAAAACGATATCAAGTGCAACATTGTGCAAAGATCGTAAATCCTCAATCATCAAAATCAAATCATACGAATAAATCACCCAAAACATCGTAATCAACAATGGCGGAATAGTACTGCTCAAGCGCATCCTCTAAGAATCTCGGCCAACTGTCGCGGTCACTAGTGGGACGTCTCGTCGATGATCATGAACTCTGTCCTGCTGGCATGCGTAACCATGACCACTCCTGGGTCAAGGTCTTCACTGTGAATTACCAATCTTTCGGTTCATCGGCTCATCGGCCCTGTCAGGTGTGCTAACGGAGACGACTCCATTCTGGCACTTCTCTGGTCATCCTTGGTCAATCATCGCGACCACTCGTAAGACAGCATATTACTGGCGTCGGCCTCTGGCTCTCTGAATGTACGTGACACATCTGATCCTGGGTGCAAGTATCATTGCAGCAGTGTCCTGGAAGGAATCCTGCTCACGGTCCCTTCCATGTCTCGTCTCTGCCAACTGTCTGGAAGTCATTGTCCTTTCCTATATCTGCATCTTGCTCTGTAACGGCTGCATACCCATCGCGACTCCTTCTGTAAGGTATATCCAGTACTCTGCCTCGGCATGCGCATCACACTCTGATGTCGGCGGAGGGGAACGTCATCTGATCTAGATCTGGTACGAACCACTTACTTCACTTTTCTCTAATGTCGTCTACTTTGGACTCGTCTCGTCGCGGCTGCATGGACTGAGCTCCAACGGCTATCCTCATATCTGGAGTCTCCCAAGAAATGCATCTCACCACCTAGCATCCGAATTAAGTCGAGCCATCCGATCGAGTCGTCAAAACCTCATAATCCCCCAAGAGCTCAACCTCTTGGGCACAGTTTAATAGTATCGAGTACATACCACAGCATCGGTGGTCCAGCCGTAGAAGGGCAAACCCAAGCCTCACTAATGGCGCCGTAGAACTGCCGCAAACCCGAAGGTTCAAAGGCTTTCACACGGTCATTAAGTCGAGTTAGGGTTTCATTCTTCTAGAGGGACCATAGAATTGCCTGCATATCTTTCCGACTACTTTAAACTTGGAATAATAGGTTTCTGACATTCGATCGTCTCTGTCGACTCCCAACGTCTCCGCATGAAGTCGTCTCTAGCTGGAATCAATCTATCTGATGACCTCGCATCGGGGTAGCGAACGAACCACCTATCCTAGTCATTCATCATCGGGTGACTAGCGACCTTCTATCATCTCTTAGTACAACTCGTACTGTAATAGCTCCAACATCTGGGGCGATATCTCGTCGTTCGCAGCAATAACTAGCTGACTCGTCTGCACGCTGAACAGTGCCTCAAACATCATGAGTAAGCAACACACCAACGGTCATCAAAATCTGGTTGGTCTCCATCATTGGCTCAATTCTCTAGTGTCGATCAGCACCTCCGAGTAACCTCATAAAGACGATCCGCCAAACGCTCGTGGCGCGGAAACACAGTAAAAAGATACATCTCTGCAAACGTGTGTCGCCGGAATTTCGCCCTGGTCAGTCCTCGTTCGTGACGAGCTTGTGCTGACCGCAACTCTAGCCGTAACTCTCCCTGCCTGTAACCGTAGCAGCAAAACCAAACTGGTACCGATGAGGCTAGATCAGGAAGGAATATAATACTGAACAAGGAAATGTACATCCTAAGGCTTCATAAGTGGAGTGGCGTGTCGTAAATATGCCGCGGAACATACCAACGATACATCACTCTACTTTAGTCACCTATTCCATCAACCAAGGGTCATCCTACGCTCCGAAGGTAAAACCTAACGCTCTGATACCAACTTTGTCACGACCCGAAAGTACGGAACATGACCGGCACTTAAACTACGAACGTCTCGAGGCGTACGTAATCTAAGTAAACCGAAGACCCAGAAATCCAAACCAAGAAAAGTAGTAGAGTGCAGGAAAAACCAACTTAAAGCAAGTAATTTCAATAGCATAAGCCGAATTATGCGGTTTTTAAAACATCAAAAAATTTACTGAAAATTTCGGCAGAGTCTCCTTTGTAAATACTGGCCCCCAAACGGGATACAACATGAATAGTATACGAAATCAAGAAAAAGGCATCCCCAAGCGGGAGCTAGCTCTTCGTCAATCGACGGTCACAACCACACAAGCAATATAATATACAACGCCAACGGCGAGGATCAAAACTCAAAGGAAACTCAAAACCACCAGAAATATAACGAGCGACTCTAAGGTCGTAAGAATAAACAACACTGGTCTCTATCTCAATAAATACATGTTTGGTTGATGGAATTTACTAGATACAACGGAATAATATTATACAAGGTAATATGATGGATACGATACAAGAAAAACCCACCTACTAGCAAGTCACCCGAATGAAACTGAGCCCGCAAAGCCGTAAAGAAACATGTATGGCAAAACCTGCAAGAAACTGGGGCACAACGGGGGTGAGTTGCCAACTCGTGAATAGAAAAACATCTACGAATAAAAATCGCATGTATGACGCAATCCTAGGTCATACGATCATAATATAATCCTCCAATAACATGCAGCCTATAACAAGGCTAGGGTAAATATCTAACCCGAGTGTAATCTCATGTGTCTGTGTCAGTGCCTCAGGTAGCAATATATCATATGAATGAGGTATGAATGCACGAAACAGAATGCATGTACTGACGAAAACTTCTTTCATAAATCAGTGAGATTTCTGTATTTTTAAAGTGAGGTACCATAAATGAAATCAGCATAAAACAGTGCCCAGCATCGACACAAAACAAGTGTCCAAATATCTCGATATCTCTGTACCTCAATATCTCAAAATCAATATCTAGGATGCCGTCAATCCAGACCGGCCCCTACCATCCATCTCAAGACCACGACAGTATCCTCCGGATATCCGACGCGTCGGTAATATCACCGGTCGGTACTGCTCCCGTGCCAGGCTCAATGTCAACAACACATTCCTCTTGCCCCGGGGTACCGCACCGGGCCCACCATGTACCCGAAACGGTTCATCCATCTCCTCGAATCGGGTCTCGAAATCCATCAGCAAACTCATGGTGGACGACTCATACATCATAGGAAAACCGCATTTTTTTTATTTAAAAAGAAAGAAAGCAGTTTATATATGTTTTGCGGTTTTCCTCTAAATCCATAAAATATCATGGGAATCCGAATCATCAATAGCATGTAAGACCATGAATATAAGCATGAGAATCCATGAATACGGCATAACAATGAATAATAGTATGCATGAAGCGACAAGTAATAACTACAATATCTAAGCTGGCATATAAGGTATGTACACTAATATTATGTCAAACTACTGGCTATCAAGCTAAGTTAAGCAACAATATTTTCTAAGGTGTACGTGACATGGCAATTACCGATGAAGATGTGTGTGAGCCGGCAAGTAAGTGTATGTGGTACATACGCATCATCGGTAATGGTGCTGGTGTCCTAACAGCATAATGTCAACAATGCAATATGAAATAACAATGTAAATATGCGATGCGGAGCGAGCAACCAAAATGAGCGGGAGCTAAAAACTAGACACAACTATAACTAATCTGCATTAATCTAATATAAGTCCTACAAATGGTGCCATTTGAAATAACACGAACCGCGGGGTTTTGAAATTAGGGCTACGGTGGTTTTTAAGAAAGGATACGTCTTTTGAAATATCCGTAGATCCCTTGACCTGTCTTTTAAAATACCCACGATCCGCTAGTTTGAAATAGGTGGGAGTCTAATCTAATCTAACAACTACACTAAACTATACGGCTAAACTAACAAGCTGAACTACAGGTAAGGAAACCGCCTAACATCTGAGTCGATCCATATACATACCTGTATATGTATAGTCGGTGATCCCGCCTCAATAATATCATATCCGATACCATATCTATAATCAGGCATCCCAAGTCAAGAATGATGATCAATCATCAATATAGCTCGTACGTAAATCCGTCGTACGGCATCCCAAATCTGGGTACGGGTCAATATCACATTCATCCTACTATTCACCTAGTATCCTCTTTATCCAAGATCATAGTCTAGGGTACTGACCTATGTCTTGCACAATACTGATACCGCCTAAGTATGCATGGACGTGTGTGAAACACTACGTCAAGGACCCGCTACAACGTCATGTCGTATCTCAAATACGAACCCTGCTAGGTCACCGAATTCACAACCTCAATACAAATCTCATCGACTCATCTCAAACCCAAATATCATCCTCAAATCTGTATGTGAACACATAGTCCCATACCCATGTGAACACATAACTATATTTTCCGTAAAGCATAAAAGAAGGAAGAAAGTATGCAAGTATGGGTTGGTGTGTGCATGTGTAGTGCGACCACTACTCTAGGGTTTCACGACACTAAATCATCCAAGAACACCAAATATCCATATTATCATCAATATACTCAAACAATATATAAATAATATATATATGTGTGTGTATACGTATTCGTATACATCACCACGAATTGCGGGGGTGCTATACGCCATCCACCCGACTTCTCCCCGTAGATATAAATCTACTCACCTGGTCCTCGCCCGCCGGTGCCGACGCCGCCACGCGCTTGCTTGTCGTCTCGAAGTCCACATGGGGTACCTACATATCATAACGCACCGTATCACATTAAAACTA
Organism: Agapanthus africanus; assembly: GCA_030015575.1. NCBI lineage: Eukaryota > Viridiplantae > Streptophyta > Magnoliopsida > Asparagales > Amaryllidaceae > Agapanthus > Agapanthus africanus. Next base: position 344,022,444 of record JASDDO010000012.1, on the reverse strand, counting down.
AATTCGAAATCGAAACGGCATACGAAAATCAAATCGGCACGCGTATCACGCATAGGTCCAAACCTATCGCCTACGCATGCAAGAATAGTCAAACCAACCCTCGATGTCGATGTGCAAACGTCAAACCATCGAGAAAAATCCGATCACACTCATTTGCACATTCACGAACACTAATTTTAATATAAACTAGGTTAAAACCCACAAAAACCCCAATTTCACTTAAAAAGTCATTTTTCCGAAAATCTAGCAAGCACAATTCGCCGTTTTTGTACAAAAATGACGTTTAAATGAATGTAGCGGCCAATATACTTATTAAATATCTTAAATAAGTCATAGAAACAATTTCCGGAATTTAATCTCATTAAATTCCAAAAAGCCTAATATTCTAGTTTACAAAATACCCTTTTTAACAATTTCATAGCCAAAAATGCACAAACTACAATTTAGGTTGGATTTGCATGATCTAAAGCATTAAACCACACTTAATAAAGTTAATGAAGTCATGAAAACCTAAACACATTTTTAATCCCAAGTATTTAACCAATTTCAAAAACCTAGTAAGCAAATTAGCAAATTAACACAATTTTAAACTAACCATTAGCACAAGCTACTAATCTTGTATTAACATGACAAAAGCCTAAATATAACACACAACCATACACTAATTTTACAAAACCCTAACTTGTATTCAAATTCATAACTTGAATTCCAAAACTTGCAATTAAACTCACATATCCAAATTAACACTTAATTAAATTAGCTTAAGACATTAGTAACAAATTAAGCAACAAAAATGTTTAGAATTATACCCAAAACATATGAAGATCCACAAGCACACACATAGCCTCCCAAATTGGAATCTTGTTCCCTAGATCCATGCAATTTTGGCTAAGCTAAAATGGGTAGGAGTCGGATTTGGGTTTTGGGATTTTTTTTGATGGATTTGAGGCAATTTTTGATGAAGTTTTAAGAGAAAAGAGAAGGGAAATGGGGGGGGCTGCTGCTGCTGTAGGAGGAGGGGGGGTTGGCTGGAATGGGAGTGGGAGAGGAGAGAGAGGGAGGTAGAGAAAGTGGGGGTGAAAGTCAAGGTCAACCAAAGTCAAAAGTCCACCTAATTCACCCATTTTCTTTTCTTTTCTTTCATATCTTTTCCTTTGAAAATCAAGTGGGGAAAAATATGGTGGCTGCTGAATTCAGCCATGGGGAGGAGTAAGTGGGGGTGTGTGGGTGTGGGTACGGGTGTGGGGTGATGAAAAATGATAAATACAATACCCCAAACATCCATTTACGCTAAAAAAAAGCCTTTTTTCTTCAATAATTTCTAAACCGTTTTGGCAAATAATTTCGTTCCAAAAACTACATGATAAAATTTTATTTAATGTTTTATGATGCACAAAATTTGTTTCAACTCATTCCAATTTGTAATTTTCCCTAATTAAATGTATTATTGACGGCTTAAATAATAATAAAATAATATTTTTTTCAGAAAATTTGAAATTTCACCAGCGGCTCAATAAACACCAAAAAATAGCAATTACATAGCTAGAATATGTATATTTAATTTTTATAATAAGATATTTGTATTTTGACTTTTTCAGAAAACCCCCTTATTTTAACGATTTTTTCGAAATTTCACCGAAACGATTTTCAAAACGTTACAATCTTCCCCCTTAAAGAAATTCGGTCCCCGAATTTAAATTCAAACTCCCCCAAATACTAAAACATCTAAGAAAACCATCAAGTCGTCGGGGCTCCGAAATTGTAAATACATAAAACAAATCGTAGCGCAGCGCATGCGCTTGAAAAATTAGCATATAACTCAAATCAAAACTCCGTCAAGCATCCCGCAATCATCGGAGTCATGGAGAAGACATCAATGCCAAATCTAAATCAAAACCAATATGACATAACTCGAAACTATACATGTAATTATCGAATCTATATCTGTAAGTATCTGAAGGAAATGCATGCCAAATCTCTTTAAGTCGCTGTGCAACGCGTATAACACTGCACAGTGGCGGACGTCTATCATAAGAAAATAACTATATACATATATACCTTTGTTTGAAATGTACGTTCCGCCGTTTTGGAAACAATTTAGAAGGGTCTCCTTGTTTTAAACATTTCGTGTCATATCAGACACGTAGGTAAATACTGAGGCTATAGCTCGCTTTTTGGAAATCCCTTCAATAACTATCAATGCATGCAAAAATATATTCAGGTACTATCCTCTGACTAGTCCTGCTCAGTACGAAAACACATAGCAATATCATAAAAACGTACTGCTCTATACGAAATCAATCCCAAAATATGCACATGAATGCTACGTGCGTCTGGTGCGCACGGAAATCAAAATCCATATACGTGCCATACAAGTGCACAGAAACAAGATCTAAGTGCATCGGGTGTGCACGAAACATCTGTCGTAGGCAACATGTGTGCCTGACAGCAAAATCAGGTGCATCTATCGTGCACGAAATCATGAAATCCAATATCAAGCGCCGAACGTGCGCAAAATCAATCAGGTGCACAAGGTGCACAAAACAAATATCGGGTATCACAATCGAAATCGAAGTCCAGTGCATCTAAGTGCACAAAAGGCGTATCACTGCACTGCAAGCATATATAAACTATACCGAGTGCAGGAACGAAATCGTGTGCATGCATACGCACAAAACCAACTCAACTGTTTAAAATCGTAAAATCACAAACATGTGAAACTGAAGCACGAAAACGATATCAAGTGCAACACTGTGCAAAGATCGTAAATCCTCAATCATCAAAATCAAATCATACGAATAAATCACCCAAAACATCGTAATCAACAATGGCGGAATAGTACTGCTCAAGCGCATTCTCTAAGAATCTCGGCCAACTGTCGCGGTCACTAGTGGGACGTCTCGTCGATGATCATGAACTCTGTCCTGCTGGCATGCGTAACCATGACCACTCCTGGGTCAAGGTCTTCACTGTGAATTACCAATCTTTCGGTTCATCGGCTCATCGGCCCTGTCAGGTGTGCTAACGGAGACGACTCCATTCTGGCACTTCTCTGGTCATCCTTGGTCAATCATCGCGACCACTCGTAAGACAGCATATTACTGGCGTCGGCCTCTGGCTCTCTGAATGTACGTGACACATCTGATCCTGGGTGCAAGTATCATTGCAGCAGTGTCCTGGAAGGAATCCTGCTCACGGTCCCTTCCATGTCTCGTCTCTGCCAACTGTCTGGAAGTCATTGTCCTTTCCTATATCTGCATCTTGCTCTGTAACGGCTGCATACCCATCGCGACTCATTCTGTAAGGTATATCCAGTACTCTGCCTCGGCATGCGCATCGCACTCTGATGTCGGCGGAGGGGAACGTCATCTGATCTAGATCTGGTACGAACCACTTACTTCACTTTTCTCTAATGTCGTCTACTTTGGACTCGTCTCGTCGCGGCTGCATGGACTGAGCTCCAACGGCTATCCTCATATCTGGAGTCTCCCAAGAAATGCATCTCACCACCTAGCATCCGAATTAAGTCGAGCCATCCGATCGAGTCGTCAAAACCTCATAATCCACCAAGAGCTCAATCTCTTGGGCACAGTTTAATAGTATCGAGTACATACCACAGCATCGGTGGTCCAGCCGTAGAAGGGCAAACCCAAGCCTCACTAATGGCGCCGTAGAACTGCCGCAAACCCGAAGGTTCAAAGGCTTTCACACGGTCATTAAGTCGAGTTAGGGTTTCATTCTTCTAGAGGGACCATAGAATTGCCTGCATGTCTTTCCGACTACTTTAAACTTGGAATAATAGGTTTCTGACATTCTATCGTCTCTGTCGACTCCCAACGTCTCCGCGTGAAGTCGTCTCTAGCTGGAATCAATCTATCTGATGACCTCGCATCGGGGTAGCGAACGAACCACCTATCCTAGTCATTCATCATCGGGTGACTAGCGACCTTCTATCATCTCTTAGTACAACTCGTACTGTAATAGCTCCAACATCTGGGGCGATATCTCGTCGTTCGCAGCAATAACTAGCTCACTCGTCTGCACGCTGTACAGTGCCTCAAACATCATGAGTAAGCAACACACCAACGGTCATCAAAATCTGGCTCGTCTCCATCATTGGCTCAATTCTCTAGTGTCGATCAGCACCTCCGAGTAACCTCATAAAGACGATCCGCCAAACGTTCGTGGCGCGGAAACACAGTAAAAAGACACATCTCTGCAAACGTGTGTCGCCGGAATTTCGCCCTGGTCAGTCCTCGTTCGTGACGAGCTTGTGCTGACCGCAACTCTAGCCGTAACTCTCCCTGCCTGTAACCGTAGCAGCAAAAACAAACTGGTACCGATGAGGCTAGATCAGGAAGGAATATAATACTGAACAAGGAAATGTACATCCTAAGGCTTCATAAGTGGAGTGGCGTGTCGTAAATATGCCGCGGAACATACCAACGATATGTCACTCTACTTTAGTCACCTATTCCATCAACCAAGGGTCATCCTACGCTCCGAAGGTAAAACCTAACGCTCTGATACCAACTTTGTCACGACCCGAAAGTACGGAACATGACCGGCACTTAAACTACGAACGTCTCGAGGCGTACGTAATCTAAGTAAACTGAAGACCCAGAAATCCAAACCAAGAAAAGTAGTAGAGTGCAGGAAAAACCAACTTAAAGCAAGTAATTTCAATAGCATAAGCCGAATTATGCGGTTTTTAAAACATCAAAAAATTTACTGAAAATTTCGGCAGAGTCTCCTTTGTAAATACTGGCCCCCAAACGGGATACAACATGAATAGTATACGAAATCAAGAAAAAGGCATCCCCAAGCGGGAGCTATCTCTTCGTCAATCGACAGTCACAACCACACAAGCAATATAATATACAACGCCAACGGCGAGGATCAAAACTCAAAGGAAACTCAAAACCACCAGAAATATAACGAGCGACTCTAAGGTCGAAAGAATAAACAACACTGGTCTCTATCTCAATAAATACATGTTTGGTTGATGGAATTTACTAGATACAACGGAATAATATTATACAAGGTAATATGATGGATACGATACAAGAAAAACCCACCTACTAGCAAGTCACCCGAATGAAACTGAGCCCGCAAAGCCGTAAAGAAACATGTACGGCAAAACCTGCAAGAAACTGGGGCACAACGGGGGTGAGTTGCCAACTCGTGAATAGAAAAACATCTACGAATAAAAATCGCATGTATGACGCAATCCTAGGTCATACGATCATAATATAATCCTCCAATAACATGCAGCCTTTAACAAGGCTAGGGTAAATATCTAACCCGAGTGTAATCTCATGTGCCTGTGTCAGTGCCTCAGGTAGCAATATATCATATGAATGAGGTATGAATGCACGGAACAGAATGCATGTACTGACGAAAACTTCTTTCATAAATCAGTGAGATTTCTGTATTTTTAAAGTGAGGTACCATAAATGAAATCAGCATAAAACAGTGCCCAGCATCGACACAAAACAAGTGTCCAAATATCTCGATATCTCTGTACCTCAATATCTCAAAATCAATATCTAGGATGCCGTCAATCCAGACCGGCCCCTACCATCCATCTCAAGACTACGACGGTATCCTCCGGATATCCGACGCGTCGGTAATATCACCGGTCGGTAGTGCTCCCCTGCCAGGCTCAACGTCAACAACACATTCCTCTTGCCCCGGGGTACCGCACCGGGCCCACCATGTACCCGAAATGGTTCATCCATCTCCTCGAATCGGGTCTCGAAATCCATCAGCAAACTCATGGTGGACGACTCATACATCATAGGAAAACCGCATTTTTTTTATTTAAAAAGAAAGAAAGCAGTTTATATATGTTTTGCGGTTTTCCTCCAAATCCATAAAATATCATGGGAATCCGAATCATCAATAGAATGTAAGACCATGAATATAAGCATGAGAATCCATGAATACGGCATAACAATGAATAATAGTATGCATGAAGCGACAAGTAATAACTACAATATCTAAGCTGGCATATAAGGTATGTACACTAATATTATGTCAAACTACTGGCTATCAAGCTAAGTTAAGCAACAATATTTTCTAAGGTGTACGTGACATGGCAATTACCGATAAAGATGTGTGTGAGCCGGCAAGTAAGTGTATGTGGTACATACGCATCATCGGTAATGGTGCTGGTGTCCTAACAGCATAATGTCAACAATGCAATATGAAATAACAATGTAAATATGCGATGCGGAGCGAGCAACCAAAATGAGCGGGAGCTAAAAACTAGACACAACTATAACTAATCTGCATTAATCTAATATAAGTCCTACAAATGGTGCCATTTGAAATAACACGAACCGCGGGGTTTTGAAAATAGGGCTACGGTGGTTTTTAAGAAAGGATACGTCTTTTGAAATATCCGTAGATCCCTTGACCTGTCTTTTAAAATACCCACGATCCGCTAGTTTGAAATAGGTGGGAGTCTAATCTAATCTAACAACTACACTAAACTATACGGCTGAACTAACAAGCTGAACTACAGGTAAGGAAACTGCCTAACATCTGAGTCGATCCATATACATACCTGTATATGTATAGTCGGTGATCCCGCCTCAATAATATCATATCCGATACCATATCTATAATCAGGCATCCCAAGTCAAGAATGCGGATCAATCATCAATATAGCTCGTACGTAAATCCGTCGTACGATATCCCAAATCTGGGTACGGGTCAATATCACATTCATCCTACTATTCACCTAGTATCCTCTTTATCCAAGATCATAGTCTAGGGTACTGACCTATGTCTTGCACAATACTGATACCGCCTAAGTATGCATGGACGTGTGTGAAACACTACGTCAAGGACCCGCTACAACGTCATGTCGTATCTCAAATACGAACCCTGCTAGGTCACCGAATTCACAACCTCAATACAAATCTCATCGACTCATCTCAAACCCAAATATCATCCTCAAATCCGTATGTGAACACATAGTCCCATACCCATGTGAACACATAACTATATTTTCCGTAAAGCACAAAAGAAGGAAGAAAGTATGCAAGTATGGGTTGGTGTGTGCATGTGTAGTGCGACCACTACTCTAGGGTTTCACGACACTAAATCATCCAAGAACACCAAATATCCATATTATCATCAATATACTCAAATAATATATAAATAATATATATATATGTGTGTATACGTATTCGTATACATCACCACGAATTGCGGGGGTGCTATACGCCATCCACCCGACTTCTTCCCGTAGATATAAATCTACTCACCTGGTCCTCGCCTGCCGGTGCCGACGCCGCCACGCGCTTGCTTGTCGTCTCGAAGTCCACATGGGGTACCTACATATCATAACGCACCGTATCGCATTAAAACTAAATTCGAAATTGAAACGGCATACGAAAATCAAATCGGCACGCGTATCACGCATAGGTCCAAACCTATCGCCTACGCATGCAAGAATAGTCAAACCAACCCTCGATGTCGATGTGCAAACGTCAAACCATCGAGAAAAATCCGATCACACTCATTTGCACATTCACGAACACTAATTTTAATATAAACTAGGTTAAAACTCACAAAAACCCCAATTTCACTTAAAAAGTCGTTTTTCCGAAAATCTAGCAAGCACAATTCGCCGTTTTTGTACAAAACATGACGTTTAAATGAATGTAGCGGCCAATATACTTATTAAATATCTTAAATAAGTTATAGAAACAATTTCCGGAATTTAATCTCATTAAATTGCAAAAACCCTAATATTCTAGTTTACAAAATACCCTTTTTAACAATTTCATAGCCAAAAATGCACAAACTACAATTTAGGTTGGATTTGCATGATCTAAAGCATTAAACCACACTTAATAAAGTTAATGAAGTCATGAAAAACCTAAACACATTTTTAATCCCAAGTATTTAACCAATTTCAAAAACCTAGTAAGCAAATTAGCAAATTAACACAATTTTAAACTAACCATTAGCACAAGCTACTAATCTTGTATTAACATGACAAAAGCCTAAATATAACACACAACCATACACTAATTTTACAAAACCCTAACTTGCATTCAAATTCATAACTTGAATTCCAAAACTTGCAATTAAACTCACATATCCAAATTAACACTTAATTAAATTAGCTTAAGACATTAGTAACAAATTAAGCAACAAAACTGTTTAGAATTATACCCAAAACATATGAAGATGCACAAGCACACACATAGCCTCCCAAATTGGAATCTTGTTCCCTAGATCCATGCAATTTTGGCTAAGCTAAAATGGGTAGGAGTCGGATTTGGGTTTTGGGATTTTTTTTGATGGATTTGAGGCAATTTTTGATGAAGTTTGAAGAGAAAAGAGAAGGGAAATGGGGGGGGGGGTCTGCTGCTGCTGTAGGAGGAGGGGGGGTTGGCTGGAATGGTAGTGGGAGAGGAGAGAGAGGGAGGTTGAGAAAGTGGGGGTGAAAGTCAAGGTCAACCAAAGTCAAAAGTCCACCTAATTCACCCATTTTCTTTTCTTTTCTTTCATATCTTTTCCTATGAAAATCAAGTGGGGAAAAATATGGTGGCTGCTGAATTCAGCCATGGGGAGGAGTAAGTGGGGGTGTGTGGGTGTGGGTACGGATGTGGGGTGATGAAAAATGATAAATACAATACCCCAAACATCCATTTACGCTAAAAAAAGACTTTTTTCTTCAATAATTTCTAAACCGTTTTGGCAAATAATTTCGTTCCAAAAACCACATGATAAAATTTTATTTAATGTTTTATGATGCACAAAATTTGTTTCAACTCATTCCAATTTGTAATTTTCCCTAATTAAATGTATTAGTGACGGCTTAAATAATAATAAAATAATATTTTTTCCAGAAAATTTGAAATTTCACCAGCGGCTCAATAAACCCCAAACAATAGCAATTACATAGCTAGAATATGTATATTTAATTTTTATAATAAGATATTTGTATTTTGACTTTTTACAGAAAACCCCCTTATTTTACCGATTTTTTCGAAATTTCACCGAAACGATTTTCAAAACGTTACACTTGATATAGGAAATGTTCAAAACATTATCCAACAATACAAAATTATATCCTTTCTTTACTAATAAAGAGACTGATATGATGTTGTATATCAGGTTCGATATCTAATAACATTCGTTCAGAATCAATGTATTCTGGTAATACAGGGTGACAGTGACCAACAGACTTGGCTGCAACACTTGCACCGTTTTCTGTCTCATGAAACTTATCACCCATTCTCAGTTCTCTACCTTTCTGTAGCCCATGTAACAGATTACATATGCGGGATTCTGATATGGTATCTCATACCCAGGACGTAAAGGACATTGAGAAACAGTTCTCTGTAATGAACACACCCGAAGATGATGTATCAGTATGCACTTTCTTCGTTTAGGCGGCACGGGAATTGTGGTAATCCCCAATTTCATGCTCTTTCTTATAACAATTATAAATTAGAGCGGGACCAACGTTCCCCAGCTCAGTATAACAAGCGGATTCGGTCAATTCTTCCGTATTATTATCTTGATTAAGGCGTGATATGGTCGCTACCTGAAGAGAGAGAAGAAAACACTCAGCGTATGCTCTTGCAAGATTAGATTGGTTATCTAATATATCTAATCAGGATGTCTCCCACTGTTTTAATCAAATCTTCCTTCAAACCCTAAAAGGAAAGACTAGCCGGGATTAAAGTAAACCTCGTTTTCCCAGGGGCGTAACCCCGTTAACACCTTTCTAGACACCTACTTGATCGGCTAATTGTAATGTGTAAAACTCTCCCAGGAGTAACTCTTACTCACAGCGGGTATCGGGATCCAACTATCTCATAGAAGGTATGCAATCTCATTGCAAATTTCAACACTTGAAATTCCCAATAATATTTTACCCCTAGCGTCCTATGACCTTGACGAATGCCAACAAACCATAGGCTACTAGTCAAGTTCAACCCGTCATTTCCCGATTGAATTAAACCCACCCGCACGACCCTTGACGAATGCCAACAAAGTCGCACGACTACCCTAACTCAATCGCATCATATGCTTATACAGATAAGCATAAATAGCTACCGCACACTACGCCTTGACGAAAGCTAACAAACGCAGCACCAATACTATGAAGTACTTATCTGAAATGACGGAGGGCTACGACAGGTTTTTAAGAAAACCCTTTGCGTAATGAACTTGATATCGTTGTAGAATCGAGTGATTTTAAATGGAGTGTTTTTTAGGCTTTTCTAGTTTTGCTAAAGAGGTCACTCCCGGTGAAAGGATCGCCGGCTCTTTCCTCATCGAATAAGGTGCAGGATATTTCACAAATAGCACTATGCAAAATAAGAACTATAGAAGCAATCAAAAGACAAACCGAGTTTGTAGCATCTGCTAGTTTCACTAAAGTGGTCACTCCCGGTGAAGGGATCTCGGTTCTTTCCTTATCGAATAAGGTGCTGGATGTTCTACAAGGAACACCGCTATGCAAAGCAAGAACTAGAGCTACCAGTTTTTAAACAAGTTTCTACAACATCTTTAGGTTTCTTTTATTTCATCATTCTCATTAATGAAGTCCCATTTTAATTATGCTTCGCAAGCATCACATTTGAAACGAAATCTGCAATATAACATATATCTCATATATATAATATAAACATTCATCTCAGGCAGTAATATGATCTCATCATAGTGTTAGTGTTTATGCCCTAGAAGGCCATTACTGTATCATACTAGCTTGTATATTACTTAATGGAAGCTTGGGATATTCACATGTATATAACAGTCTTGCTAAACATGGTAGTATGCTACTTGGTTTTTCTATCTTAATATGTGAGTGTACGTATTGATAGAGCTCTTAGGATCTTGCTTGTCTACCAACGTTGTGATGGCAGTCACACTAGTGGGGGCTGGGTAGTCTACAAGCACATCCTCATTCAGGTCCCTGGTCGTTGGATTATCGAGACAGAGCATCGATACTCCGGAGTAGACTAGTGTGTACGCTTCTCATCCCAGTTGGGGAGATGGTCTGTCCCACAGCCGTCAGTACGTCGTACTGGAGATAGTATGCAGGTGCTCGTTAGGTTACGGGTACACCGGACATGACTCACAGGGAACTGTTGGTTGGTTTGATACCAGTCGTCAGTGAACAGTTCCCAGGTGACATGAGTACAGCGTAGTCCGCAGACTTGACACTGCTACTTCGCCTCGAGTGTGTCCCACTGTTCTTAGATTGCTACCCTACCACGGCTCAAAGGAGTCGTGCAAACAGGTAGCAGTTGGGTGCAGTCCCGAGCACTTGGAGGCAGTGGCGGTTAGACAGGATTCGACCCTCCCGGTATTGGGAATAGATATCGTGCTGTGTCAGAGAGCCATTACGCAAAGTCCCTGGCCAGGGCAAGCGAGATTTGCTGGTAGGTTCCAGTAGTTTCTCAGGGTGTAATGGGCTTCCCTCCGACACGACTTATACCGCTATTAGGGGACTGACGCTTGCCGCCCCCCTAGGCCCGATATGCGATAGTCTTGGACGAACGGACCGGACTGTATGGAGATTGTCACATCAGACTCAGTAAGAGTTCGGATGGGTTTTCTCATCGGCCTTCTTATCGACAACTACCTGGGGACCGTTACGTACAGCTAGTGCCGCTTGCGGTCTGTGGTTAAACCCACTGCCAGCGTAGTAGTCGAGTCTCTAGAGTCCCACACAGAGAGTTTCCTACTCCAGGCGAAACGATATAGAGGTTGCATGGTTTTGCGACAAAGGGTTCGGACGCATACGTGCGTTTACGCACGTACGACTTTCGGACAGTTTTTACCAGTCGGCTTTGGTTTAAGCCAGTTACTGGTATCCGGTTATTGGATTTTTACAGTCTAAAGTTTTTCCGTATTTTTGCGGATTGGAGGGGCGTTCTCGTAATTGTATGAGAAGCTTCTAGAAGATGTGACTAAGGAGGTTAAGGTGACATAAGCTTTGGATAAGATTAGTGAGTCATGAGGGTGATTCATCATGGTCATTAATGCATCATAAATGCTTAATGACTCATGTTAATGAATCACCTCTTTTCATTTATGAAGCATGCTTATTCATTTCTATTATTGATTTATTCTATAATAAGAATGCTTCATAATATATTATGATACACTCTCTCTCATCTCATTATCTCATCTCACATTCTCTCTCCTCAAGCTCTCATCTTCAAGTGACTAATCCTTAATCCTCATGTGTTGAGATCAAAGGTTTAGTTAGACTTAAGCATCCATTACCTTCACTCTATATCATCCTTTCTTCTTTGATTAGCAATCAAAGTAGATTAGTTACCTCAAGTTAGAGGTGTAGCTTGGTGTTTTGCTCTCGGGTGGATCGTCTACTACCTAGAGAAGGTCGAGGAGAACAAAGGAGGACACAAAGACGAAGGACTAGTTTCGATAGGTATAATCCCTAATCACAAGTGATAAGAAAATCTTTGTGTATGGTTATTTATAGTTTAGCTTCGATTTAAGCGGTTAGTCGATGTTCGTTCCTTAAACTTGATTGTTTTTGTAAATTCCGCCTCCCCACAAGTACTGGGGTGTACTACATCGACTTACAGTGGTATCAGAGCCTCGCTAAACACTAAATAACTTAATTGCAAATTTGTACGAATTTCGAACGGAAAAACGAAGCCGGAAAACCCTAAAAAATGTAAGTTTCTGTCGAATTTAAAACGATGTCCAAAAATTTTTCAGGTGGGTTCAGAGAGCTTGACATGACACCAGTAGAGCACCCAAGAAAAACAGTCGCCTGAATCGTCCAACTCGCCGCGGAACCGCGGCCTCAGCCTACTGAGTCGCCGCGCTTCCGCCGCCGAGTTGGCGAGTCAGGAGCCGAGTTTTCTTCTGTTGCTTCTGTGTAATATTTGGGGTTTTCTGGAATATTTAATATTTGCTCAGGTTACTGTTTAACTGAGCAGATTTTGGAGCAATATTGATATTGTTTAATCGATCGAAATTGTACAGTATTTGCATGTTGGATTATATCTGTGATTGGTAAATGTGTTCGTAAACCTCCCCCAACTGCTAGTATGTCGGTTGGCAGGGGGTTGCACATTTCTGAAATGGTTATATCTGTTTGTGCATATAAACTGTATTGGACTGTTGTGGTGTATAGCCGGGGTTTGCAATGGGTTATTGTTTAATTCATTTGTTGTAAATGTAATTTGTTGTAATATTATTTTTGCGGGGCACTTCCAGGTTGCGGTCGTAGCCACCGTTGTATTATTTCATTTTACTGTTTTTGCTCCTAGGACTGACCCAAGGTGGGGTACACAGACTGCCGGGTGGGTAGTTTGCCGTACCCGTAGGGGTCGAGGGTGGGGTAACGGCTATTCATCACAACTGTGTAATCTGTCTTTTCTTGCAGGCTCAAAAGAAATACAGATTGCTTGCAAATCCAATATTGTTTATCTGTGTTCTGGAATGAATATCATTGCGTCAGACGAATGTAAAATATCTATATTTATGATAGCTATTTAGACGCCACTTATGTTTTACACCCGCGCTAGCCCAGCCCCCGCTCTGTCGTTAGTTAAGTAACCTAACGGGTGATGACGGGACCCCATGGCGAATGCGGATGGCATAAGAGGACGTTGTATTTTCGTTGTTTTCTGCAATGATAGGTTAATGATGGGACGCATTATCTATAATGCAAAGAAAAATAAACCAAAGTTTTAATCGTTGGAACAATTTAAAAGAAACCACTCGGTTATTTTAAAAAACAGATATTTTTAAATGCGGAGATTTAACCACTCCTTTTAAAAGCAATCAGGTTCCTTCGGTTATATCAAGTTCACTACGTTCACGGTTTCGCCAAAACCAGTCGTAGCCCTCCGTCATTTCTTATGAATGGTCAGTAGTATTCAAGCTATGTTTGTTTGGCCCTTAGTCAAGACATAGTGATTGGTAGCTGCTGGGGTATTCATTTGTTGCATAGATAGATGAGTTGGTTTGGGACAGTCGTATTACTTTGTTGGCCCTTAGTCAAGAGTATACGGATGGGTTCAAATCAACAGGATAATGATGGGCAGAACTTGACATGTGACTTATGATTTGTTGGCCCTTAGTCAAGATCATAAGAGCATGGGGCAAAAATCCATATCGGGAATTTCTAAAGAAACTGAAATTTGCAAAGAGATGCATACCATTTGGAGTTTGATGAATGTTGGTAGGATTCCTTCAACATTATCATACGATGATATTTGGATCCCGATCCTACTGTGAGTATATACTACTTATCAGGATATTCGTCACTTAACGATCAATGCTATAAACCTAGTAGGTGTCCAGAAAAGTGTCAGCGGGGTTACGCCCCCAGAGAAAAGAGGTTATTTAATTAAGGAACTTCGCGAAAGCGTTGGAAAACCTCCCTCGAAGTACCGACACCAGCCTGGCTGAACGGTTAAGCAAGTATTGTACAGTGAGAATAGTTCTGGCTAATTCTTCTTTTATGGTTTGAGGAAGGATTCGAGAAACAGTAGGAGCCATCCAGTTTAGATAAACTAAAAACCACTCTAAACTTGCAAGAGCATCATGCTAAAGAGTTTTCTTCTCTCTCTCCTAATTGCAGCGACCCTGAAAATGACTGGACTTAAGTTACTTTTAGAGAAAAATATACTGACAGGGCCAAACTATAAAGATTGGCTGCGGAATGTCAAAATGGCTTTGACCTACGACAAACTGGGGTACGTCGTCACCGCTACGGCACCTGCTGTCCCTGGTCCCAAATCCAGCAATGCGGATAAGGAAATCCGCAAAACCTGGGATTTAGATTGCGCGAGAGCCAAGTGCATCGTGCTTGCCTCGATGAACAATGAACATCAGAGGAGGCACGAGGATATGTCCCTAGATGGCATATTTCTCCATACAAAGGAACTTTATGGAGAGCAATCTCGTATAGCAAGATACGAGACCTCTAAGAACTTGTTTCGAGCGAGGTTGGCTGCCGGGTCATCGGTAGGTGAACATGTCCTACAGATGATCAGCTATATTGAAGAGCTCGCAGACCTTGGGACGACTTTGGATAATGAGCTCTATACAGACCTTATTCTCCAGTCCCTTCCTCACACCTACGCCCAGTTTATCCTGAACTTCAACCTTCAAAGAAAAGAAGTTGAACTTCCGGAACTCCTGAACATGTTAAGGAGTGCAGAGGGCACCTTGAAGACATCAAGGGAAACACCCGCTATGTTTGTTGGCGGTTCATCTTCTTCCGGGTCCAAGGCTAGGGCCAAAGGAAGGAAGAAGAAGGCCGCACCCAGACCTAGAGGAGGTGTTAGTAAGGTGGGAGGGAAGGGAAAGAAAAAGAAAGTAGTACCGATAGTTGGCCAGGATGAGTGCTTCCATTGTCACAGGAAAGGGCACTGGAAGAAGGATTGCAAGGCGTGGAACGCCAAGAACCAGGAACCGAAGCAAGCTGTGGCTTCGACTTCAGGTGTGTTTGTAATTGAGAATTGTCTGTCGATCAACTCTACTTCCTGGGTATTGGATACCGGATCAGGATCTCATATTTGCAATTCATTGCAGGCACTGAGAAACCGTAGAGTGCTGAAGGAAGGTGATATGATCCTCAGGGTTGCTAACGGAGCTAGCGTGGGAGCTGCGTCCGTCGGGGATTATCACCTAGGATTGACGAGTGGACACATTTTGGTTTTACATAACTGTTATTTTGTACCCAGCTTAACGTGTAATATCATATCAGTTTCCTTGTTATCAAATAAAGGTTATGATTTCACGTTTGTAAGAGATGTTGTCAACATCCACCTTAATCATGGTTTGATTGGGTCCGGTACATTAAATAACGGCATATATGTTTTAAACCAACTCCAAATTTTCAATGTCCAGAACACACTAAAAAGAAAGTCTCCAGATTTAAATAAAGCTTTCTTATGGCATTGTAGACTGGGTCACATCAATGAGAGAAGGTTGACTAAGTTGCATAGAGAAGGATATTTGGACTCGTTCGAATATCAATCTTATGACACTTGTCAATCTTGTCTCAAAGAAAAGATGACAAAGACTCCATTCACTGGACAAGGAGTAAGAGCGAGCGAGCTCTTAGGACTCATACACAGCGATGTATGCGGTCCAATGTCTACACATGCGAGAGGTGGTTATTCCTACTTCATTACTTTTACAGATGATTTCTCTAGGTATGGATATGTTTTCTTAATGAAGCATAAATCAGAGGCCTTTGAGAAATTCCTGGAATTCAAGAGTGAAGCGGAAAACCAAACAGGCAAAAGTATTAAGACACTAAGATCTGATCGAGGTGGAGAATACTTAAGTGCCGAGTTCCTAGGTTACCTAAAAGAGAAAGGAATTCTCTCTCAGCTTACTCCTCCATACACTCCACAGCACAACGGTGTATCGGAGAGACGGAATCGAACCCTATTGGATATGGTACGATCCATGATGAGTAATGCTGAGTTACCGCGATCTTTCTGGGGTTATGCGCTAGAATCAGCGGCATATCTTTTGAACCAGGTTCCAACCAAGACTGTGCCTACCACACCATATCAGATGTGGAGTGGGAAGAAACCCTGTCTAAAACATTTTAAGACATGGGGGTGTCCAGCTTTTGTAAAAAAGCAGCATGTGGACAAGCTCGAGGCACGTTCAGTACAGTGTAAGCTTGTGGGATATCCAAAGAACTCCAAGGGATATTATTTCTATTACGCAGAGGAACAAAAGGTCTTTGTTTCTCGTCATGCCACCTTCTTAGAAACTGAATTTTTAGAAAATCAGAAGAGTGGGAGCGAAATAGAACTGGAAGAAATTCCAGAACCACAAGCTGCTACTGAAAGATTGGTAGAACCAGAAGTTCAAGAAGAACAGAACATTCCCGCACCCCTCCGCAGGAGTAGTAGGCCGTCTCATCCGCCTGAGAGATACTATGGTTTTCTCATAGAAGGGGATAGAGAGGATTGCATCATAGATGATGATGAACCTACTGACTTCCAGCAGGCCATCCAGAGCGGCGACTCGGTACGATGGCTAGATGCAATGCGGACCGAAATGGAGTCCATGTACACCAACAAAGTATGGACTTTGGACTTTGCTCCAGATGGGGTAAAACCCATAGGATGCAAATGGATCTTCAAGAAAAAGATTGGTGTAGATGGACAGGTGGAAACCTATAAGGCTAGACTTGTTGCAGAGGGTTTTCGTCAAAGACCTGGTTTGGACTATGACGAAACTTTTTCTCCAGTGGCTATGCTCAAATCCATTCGGGTCCTTCTTGCTATTGCTGCCTTCCATGATTATGAAATCTGGCAGATGGACGTAAAGACGGCTTTTCTGAAGGGAAATTTAGAAGAGAGCGTCTATATGGATCAGCCAGAGGGTTTCAATCAGAGTGGGAGCAGCGGGAAAGTATGCAAGCTGCTTAAGTCTATTTATGGACTAAAGCAGGCATCGCGGAGTTGGAACATCTGTTTTGATGAGACAGTCAAAGAATATGACTTTATCAAAAATCCAGATGAACCGTGCATATATAGTAAAGTTGTGGCCAGAAGTGTCGTATTCCTCGTCTTGTACGTGGATGACATTCTATTGATAGGAAATGACATTCCTATGCTACAATCTGTCAAAGGATTCTTGTCACACAGGTTCTCCATGAAAGACCTGGGTGATGCCTCTTACATTCTGGGGATCCGGATCTATCGTGATAGATCCAAGAGGATGTTGGGACTTTCACAGTCCAGGTATATCGACACTGTACTGAAAAGATTCAGTATGGAAGATTCTAAGCGCGGTAATCTACCGGCTTGTCACGGAATCACCCTCTCCAAAGAGATGTCTCCCAAGACTGATTTGGAAAGGGAACGCATGTCTATTATACCCTACGCTTCTGCGGTAGGCTCTATAATGTATGCGATGTTGTGTACCAGACCAGATGTAGCTTACGCACTGAGCGTGGTAAGCCGGTATCAGTCAGACCCAGGGGAGAAGCACTGGATAGCAGTAAAGAACATTCTCAAGTACCTGAAGAGGACTAAGGAGATGTTCTTGGTTTACGGCGGAAAAGACCTCAGGTTGGAGGCCTTTGCTGATTCCGGCTTCCAGAGTGATAAGGACGATTCCAAGTCCATGTCGGGTTATGTCTTTACCCTCAATGGAGGGGCGGTGTGCTGGAAGAGCTCCAAGCAGGACACCGTTGCTGACTCGACGATGGAAGCGGAGTATATAGCTGCTTGCGATGCCGCAAAAGAAGCAGTCTGGATGAAGAAGTTCCTAACAGAACTTCAGGTGGTTCCTACCATAGTTGATCCAATACCTCTGTATTGCGACAACAACGGAGCTATAGCTTTAGCGAAGGAACCAAGGTCCCATCAGAAGTCCAGACACATCTTGAGGCGGTATCACCTGATCAGGGAGATCATTGATCGTCAGGAGATCGAGGTTCGGAGAGTTGCTTCAGAAGAGAACATTGCTGATCCATTCACAAAGGCCCTTCCTCAGATTCAGTTCGAGCGGCTACTCGAGATCATCGGTCTTCGATACGCCAGTACATGGCCCTAGTGCAAGTGGGAGATTGTTAGTGTTTATGCCCTAGAAGGCCATTACTGTATCATACTAGCTTGTATATTACTTAATGGAAGCTTGGGATATTCACATGTATATAACAGTCTTGCTAAACATGGTAGTATGCTACTTGGTTTTTCTATCTTAATATGTGAGTGTACGTATTGATAGAGCTCTTAGGATCTTGCTTGTCTACCAGCGTTGTGATGGCAGTCACACTAGTGGGGGCTGGGTAGTCTACAAGCACATCCTCATTCAGGTCCCTGGTCGTTGGATTATCGAGACAGAGCATCGATACTCCGGAGTAGACTAGTGTGTACGCTTCTCATCCCAGTTGGGGAGATGGTCTGTCCCACAGCCGTCAGTACGTCGTACTGGAGATAGTATGCAGGTGCTCGTTAGGTTACGGGTACACCGGACAGGACTCACAGGGAACTGTTGGTTGGTTTGATACCAGTCGTCAGTGAACAGTTCCCAGGTGACATGAGTACAGCGTAGTCCACAGACTTGACACTGCTACTTCGCCTCGAGTGTGTCCCACTGTTCTTAGATTGCTACCCTACCACGGCTCAAAGGAGTCGTGCAAACAGGTAGCAGTTGGGTGCAGTCCCGAGCACTTGGAGGCAGTGGCGGTTAGACAGGATTCGTCCCTCCCGGTATTGGGAGTAGATATCGTGCTGTGTCAGAGAGCCATTACGCAAAGTCCCTGGCCAGGGCAAGCGAGATTTGCTGGTAGGTTCCAGTAGTTTCTCAGGGTGTAATGGGCTTCCCTCCGACACGACTTATACCGCTATTAGGGGACTGACGCTTGCCGCCCCCTAGGCCCGATATGCGATAGTCTTGGACGAACGGACCGGACTGTATGGAGATTGTCACATCAGACTCAGTAGGAGTTCGGATGGGTTTTCTCATCGGCCTTCTTATCGACAACTACCTGGGGACCATTACGTACAGCTAGTGCCGCTTGCGGTCTGTGGTTAAACCCACTGCCAGCGTAGTAGTCGAGTCTCTAGAGTCCCACACAGAGAGTTTCCTACTCCAGGCGAAACGATATAGAGGTTGCATGGTTTTGCGACAAAGGGTTCGGACGCATACGTGCGTTTACGCACGTACGACTTTCGGACAGTTTTTACCAGTCGGCTTTGGTTTAAGCCAGTTACTGGTATCCGGTTATTGGATTTTTACAGTCTAAAGTTTTTCCGTATTTTTGCGGATTGGAGGGGCGTTCTCGTAATTGTACGAGAAGCTTCTAGAAGATGTGACTAAGGAGGTTAAGGTGACATAAGCTTTGGATAAGATTAGTGAGTCATGAGGGTGATTCATCATGGTCATTAATGCATCATAAATGCTTAATGACTCATGTTAATGAATCACCTCTTTTCATTTATGAAGCATGCTTATTCATTTCTATTATTGATTTATTCTATAATAAGAATGCTTCATAATATATTATGATACACTCTCTCTCATCTCATTATCTCATCTCACATTCTCTCTCCTCAAGCTCTCATCTTCAAGTGACTAATCCTTAATCCTCATGTGTTGAGATCAAAGGTTTAGTTAGACTTAAGCATCCATTACCTTCACTCTATATCATCCTTTCTTCTTTGATTAGCAATCAAAGTAGATTAGTTACCTCAAGTTAGAGGTGTAGCTTGGTGTTTTGCTCTCGGGTGGATCGTCTACTACCTAGAGAAGGTCGAGGAGAACAAAGGAGGACACAAAGACGAAGGACTAGTTTCGATAGGTATAATCCCTAATCACAAGTGATAAGAAAATCTTTGTGTACGGTTATTTATAGTTTAGCTTCGATTTAAGCGGTTAGTCGATGTTCGTTCCTTAAACTTGATTGTTTTTTGTAAATTCCGCCTCCCCACAAGTACTGGGGTGTACTACATCGACTTACAACATTGCAGTAGAAGAAACATATATGAAATATTGGATATACTAGGAAGTCTGTGTTTTAGTACGAGCCTGTATAAAACACGGATTCCACGGTCGCGATAAATAGCCAAACCCATATCCCTAGACCCCTACGAGAGCGGCAAGTAACACTGCCAATTCTAGGGTTAGGAGACCCGGTCTCGACTCCTCGAGATGTTCTCCCACTGGACCCTAGAACCCGGTTACTTGTGCTCCCCGACTTGGGTCTACCTAATGCGGAAAAGTAAATAATATACAATGGTGACATCATCCTCATCCCAGAAGTGCCCCAATAAAAGAATATTACATACAAATGAGTTTTACATGAATGAAAATAAAAAACCTCATCTCACATAAAACCCCCGGCTATTCAGAACACGACGGTCCAATATAACATATCACAGCAACACATAATATCTCATATCATCAACGTAAGCAAGCATGCGTATCCCGATTGTCGTTGATGTATAGCAACGAAGCCGGCGATACACCACATACTACGCTTACGGTCACAGAAAAGAAAGTGTAAAACTACAACAGTTGGAATCCGCAACCTCTTTAGACATCACATGCCTAACCAAATGAATTCTTTAGACATCGCATGCCTAATGATTAGTCGAAAATATTGCATATTTTAGCCGGCAATTTCCTCATCATTTGCATTCATATAGAAGTGTTCGGCATTCATATTTCACATATTAGCAAAACGGTCGCAAAATATCAGATTGCATGTATTAGACTCTAAAACCGACACTATAAAGGAAATTGACCGCATTTCATAGCATCGCATCATCCCTATATTGCGCAGCACTTGTTTTGAGATATGTGCAGGAAAATCCAGAAGTAAAAGCCAAAAACTTACAGGTGCTGATCAAACATTACGCCAACTCAATGGTTTCAGTTCTGGTACCAATTCAAAAGGCAAAACAAAAATCAACATATCAAAGAAAGGCCCAAGTATCAACCCAAGACCACACCAGAAGAACCAAGCCACAAGGACCCTACATGGCCGCGGAACCGCGGCCGGAGCCTGCTTGCGCCGCGGTTCCGCGGCGACATGATGACATCATCACTCTAGCTTTGCACCAAAACTCCTAGCTCAGCTTCTACACTTCATAAAGACACTCCAAGTTCCAGAAGACTCCAGAGACTTCTGCCAGATCAGCAAGCTTTGGGATCAACACTAAACTAGCCTTGTATTCTAGAAACTTCTCCCTAAACCCTAGCTTAAACCCTAAGCTAAGCCTAACTAACTACTTCTAGAAGTCTTTCAACAAACTTTTGGAGGGAACTTCACAAAGGCTTAGGGTTTGGGTGATCTATAAATAAGACCCTAGGCTCACTTGTAAATCAACATGGAAAAATCCCTCCATTAGTTCATTTTTAGAGCCATTCTATCTCTTTCTTCATCATCTTCTTCCACAAGTCTAGTGACAAGGCTTGTGTGAAACCCTAACCCTAATTCCAATCAAAAGCCAAGATCCCGAGTAACCCATCAAGCAAGAAGCCTTGCAACCTTTTATGAGCCGAGCCGATCTTCAACAGAGCAAGTGGTCCAAACGATCCGCGACTCACGGAGCCGAGCGACGCCAAATCGACAATTTAGTTCTTCCTCTTGTAGTTCTTGAGCGACTGTAATCAAATTGTTGATATAAATAAAAGGTGAAATTCTTTTATCTTGTTTTCTTTAAATTCTTGCATCATGATTCAATCTAAATTTCTAGTTGTAATTCTTGTTGTGATGTTTGAGTAATACTCCGCCCGTCAAGGAGTCGAGACGATCAATAGAATGCTGATATAATATATCTGAAAACGATTCTTGATTCCTACGAGTTTTGTAAACCCTAGAAAGTTCAAGAACCGACGACCCATTTTCGTTGCGATGCTTTCTTGATTGATATCGCTCGAGATTGGGGAGTTCCGATCGTTTCTTGAAATTGCTAGAGGCTAGAATGTGAATGATATCGACGAAAGAACAAGGGTTAAAGGATGAAACCCTAGTTTCACGAGAAAGCCCTAACTCTCGTCGATCATCATCGATCTAGTATCAATCCTTCAAAGGACAAGAACACGATATCTTTAGATTACATCACGTCTATAGATCCGATCGATTCCTACGAGCCTCATTTAGATTCTTGACATTTGGTTGGAAATATCATCGAAACCCGATTCTCGATTGTTTATCATTTTCTTGATTCTTGATTAGAATAGTGACACTTGAAACATTTGATAAAATCTTGAATCATGTTTTGTTTTCTTTTCGATTAACTTTTCAATTCAAACAAATCAAATATAAAAACGAATCGCACAATCCCTGTGGATGATCCGCACTCGCTTACGATCTACAATCGACACCGTAATTGATTGCGGTCAAATATAATTCTTTGATTGTGATTCTATACATTTTCTTAAACCGACACACAAAGAAATGATCAATCAAATGGCGCCGTTGCCGGGGATCATTTGAGTTGATACACACTACATAGTCTCGAACTCTACGAGCAATCACCTAACAATTATAAACCCCGCATTTTAGTCTCTTTATCGAAAACACTTTTCAATATCTAGTCGGGCAATTCAACAAGATTCCCTACATCCAGATCGAATGCTCGTCGCAAACTTCAGTAGACGGCTGCACCCCCGATGCCGTCGACGAAGTGCACTAAGGCAGAACACCGCTGCCGCGAGTACCCGAGCGGATGCTTTTGGCGATGGGGTTCTCCTACAGTCACTTGGTCGGGGCTATGGGGCGTGGATGTCTATTAAGTTTACCTGGCGAGTATCCGCGTACGCTACGTGATTGCGACGGACTTTTGATCACATCATGATTGCGACGGACTTTTGATCACGGGCAACCGATCATCTGAGACTGAACTGCTAGATTTATAACATTCAAATTAGTTATCTCATAACTACTTGTGGATTCCAAATATTGTATCACATTCCAAATAAATAGACAATGTTAAACTTTCCGGTCGAATAATCAAACATCCAAGTTTTTCCAAATAGTTCTCAACACTTGAAATTAGTTTAAAAACATCCATCACATGCTACAGTACCAATTGTCCAGTCGTAGAAGGGTCAAGCCAACGCCTCACATGTGGCACGCCGTACTGCCACAAACTCTAAGGTTCAGAGGCAGTTCAAGACGGTCACATAATCGAGTTAAGGTTTGTTGTCTTCTAGAGGGTCCACCGCGTTACTTGCATGACTTAGAAGGTTCCTAAACTACGAAAAAATCCAACGCTTGGAAATTTTCCGGCAGGGGAAAAAGTGAGTTATTGATATTCGGTCGAACTTTTTAACACGATCTAAAAATTATCCGGACAAAATAAACAAAGTTAAATTATCCGATCGAATCAACGAGTCCCCAATACAACCCTAGAAAACTCAACACTTGAGTGGAATTAAAAATTCCCAGAAAAAAATGACAAGAAAGGACCTAAGAATAAATATATGAAGTATGAGGGACTAAGTCATAATTTTGGTTGCGGAACCGCCGCCAAACCCTTGGTTTGGCCGCGGTTCCGCGGTCATATAAGAGCATTAGTGGGCCGTACTTTATAGTAATTCTTAGTTTTCCCTGCTTAATTTTCTGAGCATTTTTAATTCATAAAAAATCACATTTTTGAAAATTGTCCAGAGAAGGGTTCTGTTGAAGATAGTGCCCTTAGAGTCAATTATTGGATCACAGGCACGTGACTGCAATGATTGAGGGAGGACCTATACCGGTAGGACAGTCTTACTCAAGATTATAGTATGCTATCTAGTTTATTTTTATCATCGTGTACTGCTTTAGGTGACCTTACATGTCACTATTGCACGTTGATAGAGCCCCTAGGATTCTTGCTTGACTGCCAGCAGTATGAGGGCGATCATATACGTGGGAGCTGGGGTTTATAAGCACATCCTTAAAAGGTCCCTAGTCGTGGGAGTTTCGAGACAGGACATCGATACTCCAGAGTAGACTAGTGTATACAGTCGAGATCCCGACGACGGGCGGTGGACGGTCTCACAAGCCTATGGTGTCAGTTGGTTCACCTAAGATGTATACAGGTGCTCATTGGGTTATGAGTATATCGGACAGGATTCGCCGGGAACATGCTAGTTGGTCTTATACCTGACGTCAGATAGCAGTTCCCTGGTGACATGTGTACAGGTTAGTTCGTCGACCTGAGATCGTCATTTGTCTCGTGTGAGTTCCCACTGTACTTTGATTACTACCCTACCACGCTCAAAGGAGTTGTCCGAACAGGTTTTAGTTGGGTACAGTCCCGAGCCACATGGAGGCAGTGAGCGGATCTTCAGGGGTTCGTCTCTCCCGGTATTGGGGGTGAGGTCGCGCTGTGTCTAGGAGAGCCATTACACGAAGTCCTTGGCCAAGGCAGGAGATTTACTGATAGGTATTCCAGTAATAGCTCAGGGTGTTATGGGCTACACTCCGACACGACTTGTACCGCTTTTGGGGGTCTGACTTTTACCAACCCCCTAGGCCCGCCATGCGATGCTCATAGACGAACGGACCGGACTGTACGGATATTGTCACTGACAGGCTCAGTAAGGTGTCAGGATGAGTTCACTCATCGACGTTCCTTTTGGTCAATACCTGGTAGCCCGTTACGTATGGCTAATACCTCTGACATGCTAGTGGTTAAATCCACAACCAAAGTATTGACGAGTCTTTAGAGTCCCCCACAGACCGTTTTCTCAAGTTTCGGACGAAACGTTGTAGAGGCCGTATGGAGATATGGCAGGGTTCGATCAGATACGTGCGGTATTGCACGGATCATGATTGGACGGATAATACTAGCGGGCTTTAGTTTAAGCCGGATCCTAGTATTGTACAGCGTAGATTTTGTCTAATTGCATTTGTATTCGATCGGAATACAAATGCGGGTATGTATATATAGGTGCGGGGTTTTCCTGTAATTTATTCCGGGATCAGTTTTTTGAAGTTGCTAGTTTGTATTCCGTTCCGGCCAGTTTTCCTTTGTTCCTTCCTGGCCGGATTTTTCTGTTGGAGGGGCTAATTTGCAAGTGTGCAAATTAGTAATATGGAGGGGGTTATTTGTAAATGGAGGCTTCATGATGGTTCTTTGCATCATAAGATTCTTTTTGCATCACTTTCTTTGCATTAAATGTGATGGTATATGAAGGGATTGATTTGGTAAATGGTGTGACCATTTTTCTTCTCATTATCATTCATTTTCTCCACTTGCTTTTATGCTTGCAATTTTCCTCCATCATTTTAGAGAGAGGCCGGCCACTTCTAGTGAGGGGAGGGGAATTCATTTGGAGTGGGGAAAAATTAGTTCATCTTATATTTTGCTTGCACCAAAATTCCTAAGCTCATTTCCTTTTTTCTTTCCTCCACACTATCATGGCAACTTCAATCACCCCATTGAGACAAAGCTACTGTTAGTTATATGTATGCCCTAGAGGCCATTACTGTACATTGGATGTATATTGTAGTGGATGCTGGGACATATATAGGTAGGACTTTCTTGCTCGACATGATAGTACGCTATCTGGTTGTTCTTTATCTTAACATGTATACTTTCTGTCTCTCTGATTACATGTTGATAAAGCCCTTAGGATGTGTACTAGACTTCCAGGACTATGATGCAGATCATACTAGTGGGGCATGGGTAGTCAATGAGTACATCCTTCATTGTTCCTAGTCGTGGGAATATCGAGACGGGGCATCGATATTCCAGAGTAGACTAGCGTATATCTTCTCGACCCATGCGATGGGCGATGGATGATCCTATATCCATTGGTGTTTGACATCGGAGATGGTATGAGGGTGCTCAGTGGAGACTGGGTACACTGAACGGACTCGCCGAGAACTCCCAGATGGTATTATACCTCACGTCAGATGGCAGTTCTCTGGTGACACTGGTAAAGCTTAGTCTGTTGACCCGAGATCGTCATAGAGTCTTGTGTGTCTCCCACTGTGCTTTTATTTCCACCCTACCACGGCTCTACTGAGTTGTGCAAATAGGTGATTTTTGGGTACAGTCCCGATTCACATGGAGGCAATGAGCGATAGGAGGGGATTCGTCTCTCCCGGTATTGGGGGTTGACGTTGCGCTATGCTCGACTGGCCATAACAGGAAATCCCTGGCCAGGGTTGCAGTGACCTACTGGTAAGTGTTATCAGTAGTTTCACACATGTCATGGACTTCACGTCGGCATGACTTATCAAGCTACTGGGGTCTGACGTTTACCACCCTAGGCGAGATATGCGGCATATCAGACGAACAGACCGGACTATACGGTAAGTGTTACTGGTTGGATTCACAGGAGTGTGAGCGGGCTTGCTCGTCGATCTTCTGATCGCTCAATACCCAGGTGGCCGTTATGTTTAGCAGACCACTTGCGGCTTGTGGATGTTTGATATGATCATCATCCGCTGCCGGCGTATTGACGAGTCTTTAGAGTCCTACACAAAGGTTTCCTGGCTCAAGCGAAACGAAATAGGAGCGCATATGAGATATGTGCGGGACCGAGAATAATGAGTGTATGTGATACCGTATTTCATTCTCGCGATGAATGTGTCGAATGGTTGTAAGCGATATAACCTAGTTATCGAATCAAGGATTGATTCGATAAGCCGATACATTGGATACTAGCCGGTTATATGCGATATGACCGGATCATTGAATCAAGTGTTGATTTAATGATTTAATGTATAATTATATATTTGATATATTACTTTGCATTAACTAGTATTGGTTCACTTTAAATGGATTTACTCACTTGGTTTGTGCACATTGTATATGTGATATATTTTGTGCACATGATTGTATCATGTTTGATGATACATGCAAGCTAGGGTTAGTGTAAAGAATTAGACCATGGTTAGGTTTATGATTAGGGTTTTCTTTTTAATTACTTATTCATTTATTTATTCTTTTTGTTTATTTTGGAAAAGGGAAATGATAATGAAAATGGAATGGTGGCTTGATTTGTTTGTGGTTGAAGTTTCTTGAAACTTTGACTAAGTCACCATTCTTGTCTCATCCTTAACCCTAACCATTCAAGTTAACCATGGTCCATTCTCTACAACTAACCAAGGGTTAGTAAATGATAAGTATTGATTTATTTATCATTTACATAACACTTATCATATTCTTTATCATCTTCTTCTTCATCTTCAACTTGAAGAAAGCTTGCACCATCAATGGCAACTAGCCAAAATGAGTGAGAAATCCAAATCTAAAGTCTACTCACTTCCTATTTCTTCATCCTCTACCTCTTGACAAGTTGTATAGGGTGTTTCCTTCACAAGTTTTCAAGGCTTGGTGAAGTTGGAGCTTGTTCTTGTGATGCCTCGACGTAGATCATCTTCGGCATCGAACCGACGATCAAGCCCGCCCATTCTTCGATAATGCCAATGCTAGAGTCAAGGGTTCGATTTGGACAGCGGAGGGAGATCATCGCGGAGCTTAGGAAGTGGTGGACCGGATCTACAAAGGTTGTAGTCACTTTCCCTTAGCATTTAATTCGATTACATGCTTGCTTCGCCTATATATCTAGTTAACGATCTGTATTAGGGTTTGTAGGCACAAGGAATTTTTGATTTGTGCATGTTTGATCACTTGTGAGACTCCATTAGAGTGCCTAGGAACCCTACAGTGGTATCAGAGCCTAGCTAGAGCCTTAGGCGAAGTCCAGACGGAATTAGAACTCCGATCGAATCAAAACCCAAACCCTAATATTGCTCTCTGGACTTTTTCTGAAATCGTGGTTTTTTCGAAATTAAAAATATGCAAAAATATCAGTAGAAATATCTAAGAGTCACTGTGCAATTCGTAACCCAAATTCCATCAAACTTCCGCGGTTCCGCGGCACGAGCATGGCTCGTGCGGCGGTTCCGCGGCCGTTTTGTCTTATCTTGCATAGGGTTTGGCACAGTAACTCATATTTGGCAGTGCTGATTTTCCTGGGAATATTTTAATATTTATTCCAGAGTTTTATTTTCTGGGTTGTTTTGGGGACTCGGTGTATTCGATCGGACTGTCTAATTTTTGTCGGTGTGCTTTTCCGGGTATTTTTAGAATATGTTAAAAAGTTCGACCGGATATAAATACCTACTTTTTCCCCTGTCGGGAAATTTCCAAGTGTTGGATTTTTCCGTAGTTTAACGACGTTCTAAGTAGTGCAAGTAACGCGATGGACCCTCTAGAAGACAACAAACCTTAACTCGATTATGTGACCGTCTTGAACTGCCCTTTGAACCTTAGGGTTTGGGGCAGTATGGCGTGCCACATGTGAGGCGTTGGCTTGACCCTTCTACGGCTGGACCGTTGGTACTGAGGCACGAACTGAATGTTGTTAGACTTATTTCATGTGTTGAGCTGTATCGGGAAAACTTGGGTGTTCGATTGTTCGATCGGAAAGTTTAACATTTTCTATTTATCCGGAATGTGATACAATAATTGGAATTCACAAGTAGTTATGAGATAACTGAATGAATGTTATAAATATAGCAGTTTAGTCTCACTTGATCGGTTGCCATGGAATTTTGATGTGATCAAAAGTCCGTCGCAATCACGTAGCGTACGCGGATACTCGCCGGGTAAACTTAATAGACAGCTTCACTCCATAGCCCCGACCAAGTGACTGTAGGAGAACCCCGTCGCCGAAAGCATCCGTTTGGGTGCTCGCGGTACGGTGTTCCACCTTGGTGCACTTGGTCGACGGCGTCGGGGGTGCGGCCGCCTACTAAAGTTTGCGACGAGCATTCGATCAGAATGTCGGGAATCCTGTTGAATTGCCCGACTTGATATTGAAAAGTGTTTTCGATTTTGAGACTAAAATGCAGGGTTTATAATAGTTAGGCATGCGATGTCTAAGTAATTCATTTGGTCAGGCATGCGATGTCTGAGGAGGTTGCGGATTCCAAATTTGTAGTTTTACACTTTCTTTTCTGTGACCGTAAGTGTAATATGTGATATCGCCTGTTTCGTTGCTATATGTCAACGACAATTGGGATGGACATATTTACTTACGTTGATGACATGTGATGTTATGTGTTGCTGGATATGTTATATTGGATCATCGTGTTTGAATAGCCGGGGGTTTTTATGTGAGATGAGTGTTTTTCATTTTCATTCATGTAAAAACTTGTATGTAATATTCTTTTATTGGGGCACTTCCAGGTTGCGGAAGTTGTCACCGTTGATGTATATTATTTACTTTTCTGCACTAGGATAGACCCAGGGAGGGGAGCACAAGTAACCGGGTTCTGGGGTCCAGTAGGAGACCAACTCGAGGAGTCGAGTCCGGGTCTCCTAACCCTAGAATTGGTAGGGTTACTTGCCGCTCTCGTAGGGGTCTAGGGGTGTGGGATTGGCTATTCATCACGACTGTGGAATCCGTGTTTTATACTGGCTCGTATTGAAAACACGGACGTCCTAGTATATCCAATATTTCATATGTATCTTCTGCTGTGATTTATCTGTGATGTGATCATGTGATGTTCTGTGATAGATATAATATATAGTATATATGATATATTATATAGACGTTGCTTATGCTTTACACCCGCGCTAGCCCTGCCTCGCTCTGGCGTTAGTTACCTAACCTAACGGTGCAGACGGGACATCGAGGCGAATGCGGATGGCATAAGCGTACGTTATATTTATCTGTGATGGTTAGGTGGACTTAAATGATGGGATATTCATTAATGAGATTAATGAAAGAAAATAAACCGAATTGATGTTGTGGAATCGAATTTCAAAATAAAAACAGGTTGCTACAGTTCTTGCTTTGCATCGCGGTGTTCCTTGTAGAACATCCTGCACCTTATTCGATAAGGAAAGGACCGAGATCCCTTCACCGGGAGTGACTCCTTTAGCAATAACTGGCAGATGCTACAACCTTTGGTTTGTCTTTTGATCGCTTCTATAGTTTCTGCTTTGCACAGTGATATATGGGATATATCCCGCACCTCATTCCACGAGGAAAGGGCCGACGATCCCTTCACCGGGAGTGACCCCTTTAGCAAAACTAGAAAAGCCTCAAAAACATTCCATTTAAAAACCATTTGATTCCGCAACGAGATCAAGTTCAAAGAGTTAAAGGTTTTCATAAAAACCAGCCGCAACCATCCGTCATTTTAGGAAGTAGTGTACTTAGTATTCGTGCTGTGTTTGTTGACCATAGTCAAGGCACAGTGAACGGTAGCTAAGTGATGTCTTCCTACACCGCATATGATGCGATTAGTTAGGACAGTCGCGTGACTTTGTTGACCTTAGTTAAGGGTCATGTGGGTGGGTCTGATTAATCACGAAATGACGGGTAGAACTTGACTAGTACTTATGATTTGTTGACCATAGTTAAGGTCATAGGTGCTAGGGGTAAAAACCTTTATCGGGAGTTTCAAGTGTTGAAATTTGCAATGAGATTGCATACCTTCTATATGATAGTTGGATCCCGATACCCACTGCGAGTAATTGTTACTCCTGGGAGAGTTTTGCACTTTGCAATTAGCCGATCAAGTAGGTGTCGAGAAAGGTGTCAACAGGGTTACGCCTCTTGGAAAACGAGGTTTACAGTAATTAGGTCCGTGCGAAAGCACGGGGAACCTCCCTCAAAGTACCGACACTGGCCTGGCTGAAATATTGGCGAACTTGTAGAGTGTAATTAATCCCGGCTAGTCTTTCCTTTTAGGGTTTGAAGGAAGATTTGATTAAAACAGTGGGAGCCATCCTGATTAGATAAAATATATAACCAATCTGATCTTGCAAGAGCGCACGCAGAGTGTTTTCTTCTCTCTCTCTCCAGGTAGCGACCATATCATGCCTTAATCAAGATAATAATATGGATGTATTGACCGAACCCGCTTGTTATACTGAGCTGGGGAATGTTGGTCCCGCTCCAACTTATAATTGTTATAAGACCGAGCAGGAAATTGGGGAATACCATGATTCCCATGCCGCCCAAACGAAGAAAGTGCATGAGATGCATCTCCTTCGGGTGTGTTCATTATAAAGAACTGTTTCTCAGTATCCTCTGCATCCTGGGTATATGATACCGGATCAGGATCCCAGATATGTAATCTGTTACATAGGGCTACAAAAGGGTAGAAAAACTGAGAACGGGTGATAAGTTTCATGAGACAGAAAACGGGGCAAGTGTTGCAGCCAGGTCTGTTGGTCACTGTCACCCTGTATTACCAATACATTGATTCTGAACAAATGCTATTAGATACCGAACCTGATATACAAAATCATATCAATCTCTTTATTAGTAAAGAAATGATATAATTTTGTATTGTTGGATAATGTTTTGAACATTTCCTATATTAAAAGTTGATCGGTTCAGGCACGTTATCTAAAAACATTGACGTTCTAAATCAAACTACAGTTCCTAGTATAGAGAACACACACAAGAGGAAGAGTTCAGAAATGAACGAATCCTTCTTGAGGCATTGTAGACTAGGTCA
Organism: Agapanthus africanus; assembly: GCA_030015575.1. Classification (NCBI taxonomy): domain Eukaryota; kingdom Viridiplantae; phylum Streptophyta; class Magnoliopsida; order Asparagales; family Amaryllidaceae; genus Agapanthus; species Agapanthus africanus. The sequence goes on along the minus strand of JASDDO010000012.1, from coordinate 343,990,502 downwards.
TATCAATGCGACCCGACTGGCTGAAGTTACATTTTAGATGCATATTTAAATCAGTTTGAATTTACATCTTGTGAAACTTGCCAGTCATGTCACAAAGATAAGATGACCATAGCTCTGTTTATTGGAAACAGAGAAAGAGTTAGTAAGCTCTTGGGACTGATACATTATGATGTATGTAAGGTCTCCTGTCTACACATACCAGGACTGGTTCTTTATACTTCATTACGTTCTCTGATAATCTCTCAAGATTCAGTCATATGTTCCTGTTGAAACATGAGTCCGAACCTTTTGAGATATTCACAGAATATAAATTAGAAGTAGAGAACCAAAATATGGTTATAAGTATTATGTCCTATGATGAGATCAGGGAGGAGAATACTTGTGCATAGAATTCCTGGACTATTCTAAAGGAGAATGAGATTTTCTCTCAGTGTTACTCCTCTGAATACACCACAGCACAACGGTGTATCAGGGCGGAGCAATTGCACAATATTAGATATGGTGTACTCTATGATTAGTGTTACTGAGTTACCTATTTCCTTTTGGGGTTATGCACTTGAGAAGCTGCATGCCTATTGAATAGGTTTGAATCAAATCAGTGCCTACCACTCCATATGAGATATGGTATGGGAAGAACCCATCACTTAAGCGAGTTAAGATTTGGGATTGTCCGGCCTATGTCAAAAGCAAAATCCGGACAAGATCGAGACAGGATCAGTTCTGTAGAACTGAAAAGGTTCCAGCTATACAAAACTGCAGTTGGTGATTTGACAGAACCAAAGGATTCTATAGTTCCCGACGAACCTCAGCCTCTCCGCCGATCTAGTAGGGTTCCTCATCCGCCTGAGAGATACCTCGGTTTCTCGATGACAGTGGGAGCGAGGAATGCATCATGAGATGATGACCCAACTAGTTTCGAGCAGGCCATCGAGAGTAGGGACTCTGTAAGAATGGCTGGATGCTTAGCGATCTGAGATGGAATCCATATACACCAACAAAATATGGACTTTGGTTTCTATATCTGAAGGGTTAAATCCCCATCAGGAGCAAGTATATCTTGAGAAGATTACTTGGTGTAGATGGAAAAGTTGAGACTTTCAAAGCTAGACTTGTTAAAGGTTTTTCGTCATCGACCAAGAGTGGATAATGATGAAACCTTTTCCAGTACCTATGCTTAAGTCCATCCAGATCCTACTTGTCACGGCTACATACTATGACTACGATATCTGGTGGTTGGGTGCCCTGACTGCTTTTCTAAATACTGATTTAGAAGAGAACGTCTGTAAGTACACAGCCAGAGGGCTTCGTAAACAGTGGGAGCAGCGGAAACGTGTGCAAGTTGCTTTACAGAATAAAGCAGGCATCGCGGAGTTGGAACGTCTGTTTTGATGTGATAGTTAAAGTGTTTGACTTCATCAAAATGGTAGACGAACCTTATATATACAAAAGGGTAGTAGAGAGTAAGGTGGTCATCTTCGTATTGTACGTAGACAACATACTCTTGATAGGAAAAGAGTTTCCTATACTACGATCGGTCAATCTCCTATTATCACTAGGATTCTCCAAATAGGATCAAAGTGATACCTTCTAAATCCTGAGTTTTCATCTATGAGATAGATGTAATTGGATGCTAGGATTCTCACTAGATGTAGTGAGATGGTATCAATCGATCCTGGGGAGAATCACTGGAAGAGTTCCAGGGTGATAAAGACGACTGAATGTCAGTCACAGGCACTGTGTTTACCCTCAGAAAAGGGACGGTATGTTGGAAGAGTTCCAAGCTAGATACCGTGGCAAACTAGACGATAAAGGCTGGTAACATCGCTATTAAAGATACTACCAAAGAGGCAGTTTGGGTGTATAATGGTTCATAAGATGAACTAGGTTCCTGCCATTGTATGACAATGGAAGTATGGCTTTGGCCCTGGAACCCGGGTCCCATCAGTGACCCAGACATATTCTGAGGAAGCATCACCTGATCATGGAGATAGTTGATCTCCGGGGTGATCGAGGTTAGGAGAGTAGACTCAGAGGACAACACGGCGGATCCACTCACGAAGGCCGTTTCCCAGAGAGAGACTCAAATGGGATGGTTGAGTATTAGATACTACGACCACTGCTACAGATGGCCCTAGTGCAAGTGGGAGATTGTTAGTTATATGTATGCCCTAGAGGCCATTACTGTACATTGGATGTATATTGTAGTGGATGCTGGGACATATATAGGTAGGACTTTCTTGCTCGACATGATAGTACGCTATCTGGTTGTTCTTTATCTTAACATGTATACTTTCTGTCTCTCTGATTACATGTTGATAAAGCCCTTAGGATGTGTACTCGACTTCCAGGACTATGATGCAGATCATACTAGTGGGGCCTGGGTAGTCAATGAGTACATCCTTCATTGTTCCTAGTCGTGGGAATATCGAGACGGGGCATCGATATTCCAGAGTAGACTAGCGTATATCTTCTCGACCCATGCGATGGGCGATGGATGATCCCATATCCATTGGTGTTTGACATCGAAGATGGTATGCGGGTGCTCAGTGGAGACTGTGTACACTGAACGGACTCGCCGAGAACTCCCAGATGGTATTATACCTCACGTCAGATGGCAGTTCTTTAGTGACACTGGTACAGCTTAGTCTGTTGACCCGAGATCGTCATAGAGTCTTTTGTGTGTCCCACTGTGCTTTGATTTCCACCCTACCACGGCTCTACTGAGTTGTGCAAACAGGTGGTTTTTGGGTACAGTCCCGATTCACATAGAGGCAATGAGCGATAGGAGGGGATTCGTCTCTCCCGATATTGGGGGTTGATGTTGCGCTATGCTCGACTGGCCATAACAGGAAATCCCTGGCCAGGGTTGCAGTGACCTATTGGTAAGTGTTATCAGTAGTTTCACACATGTCATGGACTTCACGTCGGCATGACTTATCAAGCTACTGGGGTCTGACGTTTACCACCCTTAGGCGAGATATGCGACATATCAGACGAACAGACCGGACTATACGGTAAGTGTTACTGGTTGGATTCACAGGAGTGTGAGCGGGCTTGCTCGTCGATCTTCTGATCGCTCAATACCCGGGTGGCCATTACGTTTAGCATACCGCTTGCGGCTTGTGGATGTTTGATATGATCATCATCCGCTGCCGGTGTATTGACGAGTCTTTAGAGTCCTACACAGAGGTTTCCTGGCTCAAGCGAAACGAAATAGGAGCGCATATGAGATATGTGCGGGACCGAGAATAATGCGTGTATGTGATACCGTATTTCATTCTCGCGATGAATGTGTCGAATGGTTGTATGCGATATAACCTAGTTATCGAATCAAGGATTGATTCGATAAGCCGATACATTGGATACTAGCCGGTTATATGCGATATGACCGGATCATTGAATCAAGTGTTGATTTAATGATTTAATGTATAATTATATATTTGATATATTACTTTGCATTAACTAGTATTGGTTCACTTTAAATGGATTTACTCACTTGGTTTGTGCACATTGTATATGTGATATATTTTGTGCACATGATTGTATCATGTTTGATGATACATGCAAGCTAGGGTTAGTGTAAAGAATTAGACCATGGTTAGGTTTATGATTAGGGTTTTCTTTTTAATTACTTATTCATTTATTTATTCTTTTTGTTTATTTTGGAAAAGGGAAATGATAATGAAAATGGAATGGTGGCTTGATTTGTTTGTAGTTGAAGTTTCTTGAAACTTTGACTAAGTCACCATTCTTGTCTCATCCTTAACCCTAACCATTCAAGTTAACCATGGTCCATTCTCTACAACTAACCAAGGGTTAGTAAATGATAAGTATTGATTTATTTATCATTTACATAACACTTATCATATTCTTTATCATCTTCTTCTTCATCTTCAACTTGAAGAAAGCTTGCACCATCAATGGCAACTAGCCAAAATGAGTGAGAAATCCAAATCTAAAGTCTACCCACTTCCTATTTCTTCATCCTCTACCTCTTGCCAAGTTGTATAGGGTGTTTCCTTCACAAGTTTTCAAGGCTTGGTGAAGTTGGAGCTTGTTCTTGTGATGCCTCGACGTAGATCATCTTCGGCATCGAACCGACGATCAAGCCCGCCCATTCTTCGATGATGCCAATGCTAGAGTCAAGGGTTCGATTTGGACAGCGGAGGGAGATCATCGCGGAGCTTAGGAAGTGGTGGACCGGATCTACAAAGGTTGTAGTCACTTTCCCTTAGCATTTAATTCGATTACATGCTTGCTTCGCCTATATATCTAGTTAACGATCCGTATTAGAGTTTGTAGGCACAAGGAATTTTTGATTTGTGCATGTTTGATCACTTGTGAGACTCCATTAGAGTGCCTAGGAACCCTACAGCTACTACACTTAGCCTACAGCATTTCTTGGGCACGTCGGCTTGCCAACTTCGTGCGCGAGTTGCTTCGGTCCAGAGGTGGGAGCCCGTAAAAGAACCCGGCGATGTGGTGCCCGTTCCGACGAGGAGGTGAAGATCGGAGATTCCGCGAGGAGATCGGAGTGGAGGCCGAAGACCGAAGGACACAGATCGCTCGGTATAGCTTTCTACCCTTTCTCTACTTTGCTAGCATTAGGTTAATGGCCCGATCCGGGTTTTATAGTGCGCGGTGGTGCCGGTTTTTAAAGTTAAAGAAAAGTTTCGTTTCCGCTTTCCGGCGTCGGATTGACGGCCGGGGCGCTGCCATGCACTTACACTGGTATCAGAGCTACGCCATTAACCCAGTCTAGCTTGCTCTAACGTGTTTACAAGTTCGATCGAACGGATTTTCCAAAAATCGCGTTTCCATGAAGTTGTTTCTGTCGAATTTTTCCTGTGCTCTAAAAATTATTTGGTACATTGTAAAAATACGAGCAAGGTTTTTTTAGAATTCTGTGAAAATTTGATGGCATGATCGTACGGAAGCGCCGCGGAACCGCGACAATAACCTCCTTCCGGCCGCGGTTCCGCCGCCGTTCTGTGCCTTCTCAGCACCAAAGTTTTACAATGGGCTTCTGACATGGAAATAGGGTTTTTGGTATGTTCTGTTTGGGCCCAGAATTTCTTTGATTGTGCTTGGGGCCCATTTCGGTAAATTTAGTTGATCGGATATTTTAAACATGTTAGTTCACAGTATTTACATTATATCTGCGATCGTGAATGTCATTTGATCTGTAAATCCTGTCTAACTGCTATAGCCCTTTTAGACGGATTTGCGAACGTGACATTCACGTTGATGTTCTGTGTTGTGCTGTGATGTTGCGAATTTGTCGTGGTGGATAGCCTGGATGCAATGTTAGTACAGTTTGGTTGTATATGTACATTTGATATTGCGGGGAGAGCGTCCGACATGTGGACTGCCGTCACTGCCTGTTTGTATATTATTCTTTTGGGGCACGACCGGGCCGAGGTCGATGTACCCGTTGTATGTATATTTTACTTTCTGTACTAGGATTACCCCACGGTGGGGTGCACGGATAGCCGGGTTCTAGAGGGCAACGAGCCCGCATCTCATGGCGTTGAGACGGAGGGGGCTTTACTCTTGAATTGGCGGGCTATTCGTCGCACTCGTAGGGGGTACAGGTTGACCCAAGGAGGGGTACCCAAGTTACCGGATTCCGTGAAGTGCTGGGTGGTCCATTCACGTTGCTGAAGGGGGCTGCCTCGCTTCAGGTTTTGGCGGGTAACTTGCCGCGCCCGTAAGGGTCTAAGATTTCATTGCACAGGCTATCCACACAACCAGGGGAACGTCGGGTTTCAGTAGCGGCTCAATGAAACCTGGGGATCCCAGATATCTGTATTGTTCTGTGATGCTTATTACATTTCTGTGATGTTGCATTTTATCACGCCTTGAGGGAATATTATATATTGATATATATATATATATATACTAGTAGATGTTGTATATGTTTTGCATCCGCGCTAGTCCAGTCCCCGCTCTGTCGTTAGTTAAGTAACCTAACGGGTGATGACGGGACCCAGTGGCGAATGCGGGTGGCATATACGTGTTAGTTATATGTATGCCCTAGAGGCCATTACTGTACATTGGATGTATATTGTAGTGGATGCTGGGACATATATAGATAGGACTTTCTTGCTCGACATGATAGTACGCTATCTGGTTGCTGTTTATCTTAACGTATATACTTTCTGTCTCTCTGTTACATGTTGATAAAGCCCTTAGGATGTATACTCGACTTCCAGGACTATGATGGAGATCATACTAGTGGGGCCTGGGTAGTCAATGAGTACATCCTTCATTGTTCCTAGTCGTGGGAATATCGAGACGGGGCATCGATATTCCAGAGTAGACTAGCGTATATCTTCTCGACCCATGTGATGGGCGATGGATGATCCCATATCCATTGGTGTTTGACATCGGAGATGGTATGCGGGTGCTCAGTGGAGACTGGGTACACTGAACGGACTCGCCGAGAACTCCCAGATGGTATTATACCTCACGTCAGATGGCAGTTCTCTGGTGACACTGGTACAGCTTAGTCTGTTGACCCGAGATCGTCATAGAGTCTTGTGTGTCTCCCACTGTGCTTTGATTTCCACCCTACCACGGCTCTACTGAGTTGTGTAAACAGGTGGTTATTGGGTACAGTCCCGATTCACATGGAGGCATAGAGCGATAGGAGGGGATTCGTCTCTCCCGGTATTGGGGGTTGATGCTGCGCTATGCTCGACTGGCCATAACAGGAAATCCCTGGCCAGGGTTGCTGTGATATACTGGTAAGAGTTATCAGTAGTTTCACGAATGTTATGGACCTCACGTCGGCATGACTTATCAAGCTACTGGGGTCTGACGTTTACCACCCCTAGGCGAGATATGCGACATATCAGACGAACAGACCGGACTATACGGTAAGTGTTACTGGTTGGATTCACAGGAGTGTGAGCGGGCTTGCTCGTCGATCTTCTGATCGCTCAATACCCGGGTGGCCGTTACGTTTAGCAGACCGCTTGCGGCTTGTGGGTGTTTGATATGATCATCATCTGCTGCCGGCGTATTGACGAGTCTTTAGAGTCCTACACAGAGGTTTCCTGGCTCAAGCGAAACGAAATAGAAGCGCATATGAGATATGTGCGGGACGGAGAATAATGCGTGTATGTGATACCGTATTTCATTCTCGCGATGAATGTGTCGAATGGTTGTATGCGATATAACCTAGTTATTGAATCAAGGATTGATTCGATAAGCCGATACATTGGATACTAGCCGGTTATATGCGATATGACCGGATCATTGAATCAAGTGTTGATTTAATGATTTAATGTATAATTATATATTTGATATATTACTTTGCATTAACTAGTATTGGTTCACTTTAAATGGATTTACTCACTTGGTTTGTGCACATTGTATATGTGATATATTTTGTGCACATGATTGTATCATGTTTGATGATACATGCAAGCTAGGGTTAGTGTAAAGAATTAGACCATGGTTAGGTTTATGATTAGGGTTTTCTTTTTAATTACTTATTCATTTATTTATTCTTTTTGTTTATTTTGGAAAAACGAAATGATAATGAAAATGGAATGGTGGCTTGATTTGTTTGTAGTTGAAGTTTCTTGAAACTTTGACTAAGTCACCATTCTTGTCTCATCCTTAACCCTAACCATTCAAGTTAACCATGGTCCATTCTCTACAACTAACCAAGGGTTAGTAAATGATAAGTATTGATTTATTTATCATTTACATAACACTTATCATAATTCTTTATCATCTTCTTCTTCATCTTCAACTTGAAGAAAGCTTGCACCTTCAATGGCAACTAGCCTAAATGAGTGAGAAATCCAAATCTAAAGTCTACTCACTTCCTATTTCTTCATCCTCTACCTCTTGCCAAGTTGTATAGGGTGTTTCCTTCACAATTTTTCAAGGCTTGGTGAAGTTGGAGCTTGTTCTTGTGATGCCTCGACGTAGATCATCTTCGACATCGAACCGACGATCAAGCCCGCCCATTCTTCGATGATGCCAATGCTAGAGTCAAGGGATCGATTTGGACAGCAGAGGGAGATCATCGCGGAGCTTAAGAAGTGGTGGACCGGATCTACAAAGGTTGTAGTCACTTTCCCTTAGCATTTAATTCGATTACATGCTTTCTTCGCCTATATATCTAGTTAACGATCCGTATTAGGGTTTGTAGGCACTTGAAAAATTTGATTTGTGCATGTTTGATCACTTGTGAGACTCCATTAGAGTGCCTAGGAACCCTACAGTGGTATCAGAGCCTAGCTAGAGCCTTAGGCGAAGTCCCGACGGAGTTAGAAGTCCGATCGACCCAAAACCCCGACTTGAAAAATGCTCTCTGGACAATTCTGTAAAATGTGGATTTTTGTAGATTAAAAATATTCAGAAAAATCAGCAGGGAGATTTAAGGGTTACTGTAAAATTCGAGGGCCTGATTCCATAAAGGCGCCGCGGATCCGAGGCATGAGCATGCTCATGCAGCGGATCCGCGGACATTTTGTCATTTTGTGCATCCAATTTTGCACAGTAATTCGTAGTTGTCTGTGCTGGTTTTCCTGGGGATTTTTAATAATTTTTTCCAGAGTTGCATTTTCTGGGTTGTATTGGGGACTCGGTGTATCGATCGGATTGTCGAATTCTGTCTGTGTGCTTTTCCGGATAATATTAGAATATGTAAAAAAGATCGACCGGATATAAATACCCACTTTTTCCCCTTCCGGGAAATTTCCAATTGTTGGATTTTTCCGTAGTTTAATGACGTTCTAAGTAGTACAAGTAACGCGATGGACCCTCTAGAAGATAACAAACCTTAACTCGATTATGTGACCGTCTTGAACTGCCCTTTGAACCTTCGGGTTTGGGGCAGTACGGCGTGCCACATGTGAGGCGTTGGCTTGACCCTTCTACGGCTGGACCGTTGGTACTGAGGCACGAACTGAATGCTGTTAGACTTATTTCATGTGTTGAGCTGTATCGGGAAAAATTGGGTGTTCGATTGTTCGATCGAAAAGTTTGGCGTTTTCTATTTATCCGGAATGTGATACAATAATTGGAATTCACAAGTAGTTATGAGATAACGGAATGAATGTCATAAACATAGCAGTTTAGTCTCACTTGATCGGTTGCCACGGAATTTTGATGTGATCAAAAGTCCGTCGTAATCACGTAGCGTACGCGGATACTCGCCGGGTAAACTTAATAGACAGCCTCACTCCATAGCCCCGACCAAGTGACTGTAGGAGAACCCCATCGCCGAAAGCATCCGTTCGGGTGCTCGCGGCAGCGGTGTTCCGCCTTGGTGCTCTTTGTCGACGGCGTCGGGGGTGCGGCCGCCTACTAAAGTTTGCGACGAGCATTCGATCAAAATGTCGGGAATCCTGTTGAATTGCCCGACTTGGTGTTGAAAAGTGTTTTCGATAATGAGACTAAAATGCGGGGTTTATAATTGTTAGGCATGCGATGTCTAAAGAATTCATTTAATTAGGCATGTGATGTCTAAAGGAGTTGCGGATTCCAACTGTTGTAGTTTTACACTTTCTTTTCTGTGACCGTAAGTGTAATATGTGATATCGCCGGTTTCGTTGCTATATGTCAACGACAATTGGGATGGACATATTTACTTACGTTGATGACATGTGATATTATGTGTTGCTGGATATGTTATATTGGATCGTCATGTTTGAATAGCCGGGGGGGGTTTATGTGAGATGAGTGTTTTTCCATTTTCATTCATGTAAAATCTTGTATGTAATATTCTTTTATTGGGGCACTTCCAGGTTGCGGAAGTTGTCACCGTTGATGTATAATATTTACTTTTCTGTACTAGGATAGACCCAAGGAGGGGAGCATAAGTAACCGGGCTCTGGGGTCCAGTGGGAGACCAACTCGAGGAGTCGAGTCCGAGTCTCCTAACCCTAGAATTGGTAGGGTTGCTTGCCACTCTCGTAGGGGTCTAGGGGTGTGGGATTGGCTATTCATCACGACCGTGGAATCCGTGTTTTATACTGGCTCGTATTGAAAACACGGACGTCCTAGTATATCCAATATTTCATATGATTCTTTCTGCTGCGTTATCTGTGATGTGATCATGCGATGTTCTGTGCTCTGTTCAGATAGATGTAGTATATAGTATATATGATATATTATATAGACGTTGCTTATGTTTTACACCCGCGCTAGCCCTGCCTCGCTCTGCCGTTAGTTACCTAACCTAACGGTGCAGACGGGACATCGAGGCGAATGCGGATGGCATAAGCGTACGTTATATTTATCTGTGATGATTAGGTAGACTTAAATGATGGGATATTCATTAATGAGATTAATGAAAGAAAATAAACCTAATTGATGTTGTGGAATCGAATTTCAAAAATAAAACAGGTAGCTACAGTTCTTGCTTTGCATCGCGGTGTTTCTTGTAGAACATCCTGCACCTTATTCGATAGGGAAAGGACCGAGATCCCTTCACCGGGAGTGACTCCTTTAGCAATAACTGGCAGATGCTACATCACTCGGTTTGTCTTTTGATAGCTTCTATAGTTTCTGCTTTGCACAGTGATATATATGATATATCCCGCACCTCATTCGACGAGGAAAGGGCCGACGATCCCTTCACCGGGAGTGACCCCTTTAGCAAAACTAGAAAAGCCTCAAAAACATTCCATTTATAAAAACATTTGATTCCGCAACGAGATCATGTTCAAAGCGTTAAAGGTTTTCACAAAAACCATTCGCAACCCTCCGTCATTTTAGGAAGTAGAGTACTTAGTATTCTTGCTGTGTTTGTTGACTTTAGTTAAGGCACAGTGTACGGTAGCTAAGTGATGTCTTCCTACACCGCATATGATGCGATTAGTTAGGACAGTCGCGTGACTTTGTTGACCTTAGTTAAGGGTCATGTGGGTGGGTCTCATTAATCACGAAATGACGGGTAAAACTTGACTAGTACTTATGATTTGTTGACCATAGTTAAGGTCATAGGTGCTAGGGGTAAAAACCTTTATCGGGAGTTTCAAGTGTTGAAATTTGCAATGAGATTGCATACCTTCTATATGATAGTTGGATCCCGATACCCACTGCGAGTAATTGTTACTCCTGGGAGAGTTTTGCACTTTGCAATTAGCCGATCAAGTAGGTGTCTAGAAAGGTGTCAACGGGGTTACGCCTCTGGGAAAACGAGGTTTACAGTAATTAGGTCCGTGCGAAAGCACGGGGAACCTCCCTCAAAGTACCGACACTGGCCTGGCTGAAAGATTGGCGAACTTGCAGAGTGTAATTAGTCCCGGATAGTCTTTCCTTTTAAGGTTTGAAGGAAGATTTGATAAAAACAGTGGGAGCCATCTTGATTAGATAAAATATATAACCAATCTGATCTTGCAAGAGCGCACGCAGAGTGTTTTCTTCTCTCTCTCTCCAGGTAGCGACCATATCACGCCTTAATCAAGATAATAATATGGATGTATTTACCGAACCCGCTTGTTATACTGAGCTGGAGAAAGTTGGTCCCGCTCCAACTTATAATTGTTATAAGACAGAGCAGGAAATAGGGGAATACCAGATTTCCTGTGCCGCCCAAACGAATAAAGTGCATATGATGCATCTCCTTCGGGTATGTTCATTACAAAGAACCGATTCTCGGTATCCTCTGAATCCTGGGTATATGATACCGGATCAGGATCCCAGATATGTAAGCTGATACATAGGGCTACAAAAAGGTAGAAAAACTGAGAACGGGTGATAAGTTTCATGAGACAGAAACCGGGGCAAGTGTTGCAGCCAAGTCTGTTGGTCACTGTCACCCTGTACTACCAGTACATTGATTCTGAACAAATGCTATTAGATACCGAACCTGATATACAAAATCATATCAGTCTCTTTATTAGTAAAGAAAGGATATAATTTTGTATTGATGGATAATGTTTTGAACATTTCCTATATCAAAAGTTGATCGGTTCAGGCACGTTATCTAAAAGCATTGACGTTCTAAATCAAACTGCAGTTCCTAGTATATTGAACACACACAAGAGGAAGAGTTCAGAAATGAACGAATCCTTCTTGAGGCATTGTAGACTAGGTCACATCAATGCGACCCGACTGGCTGAAGTTACATTTTAGATGCATATTTAAATCAGTTTGAATTTACATCTAATGAAACTTGCCAGTCATGTCACAAAGATTAGATGACCATAGCTCTGTTTATTAGAAACAGAGAAAGAGTTAGTAAACTCTTGGGACTGATACATGATGATGTATGTAAGGTCTCCTGTCTACACATGCCAGGACTGGTTCTTTATACTTCATTATATTCTCTGATAATCTCTCAAGATTCAGTCATATGTTCCTGTTGAAACATAAGTCCGAACCTTTTGAGATATTCACAGAATGTAAGTTAGAAGTAGAGAACCAAAATACGGGTATAAGTATTATGTCCAATGATAAGATCACGGAGGAGAATACTTGTGCATAGAATTCCTGGACTATTCTAAAGGAGAATGAGATTCTCTCTCAGCATTACTCCTCGGTATACACCATAGCACGATGGTATATCGGGGCGGGGCAATCACACCCTATATGATAAGGTGTGCTCTATGATGAGTACTACTGAGTTGCCTGTTTCCTTTTGGGAGTTATGCACTTGAGAAGCTGCATACCTATTGAATTAGGTTTGAATCAAATCAGTGCCTACCACTCCATATGATATATGGTTTGGGAAGAACCCATCTCTTAACCTAGTTAAGATTTGGGGTTGTCCGGCCTATGTTTAAAGCAAAATCCGGACAAGATCGAGGCAGGATCAGTTCTGTAGAACTGGAAAGGTTCCAGCTATACAAAACTGCAGTTGATGATTTGACAGAACCAAAGGATTCTATAGTCCCCGACGAACCTCAACCTCTCCGCCGATCTAGTAGGGTTCCTCATCCGCCTGAGAGATACCTCGGTTTCTCGATGACAGTGGGAGCAAGGATTACATCATGAGATGATGACCCAACTAGTTTAGAACAGGCCATCGAGAGTAGGGACTCTGTAAGAATGGCTGGATGCTTAGCGATCTGAGATGGAATCCTTATACACCAACAAAGTATGGACTTTGGTTGCTATATCTGAAGGGTTAAATCCCCATCAGGAGCAAGTATATCTTGAGAAGATTACTTGGTGTAGATGGAAAAGTTGAGACTTTCAAAGCTAGGCTTATTAAAGGTTTTAGTCATCAACCAGGCATGGATAATGATGAAACCTTTTCCAAGTGACTATGCTTAAGTCCATCCAAATCCTACTTGCCACGGCTACATACCATGACTACGTTATCTGGTGGTTGGGTGCCATGACAACTTTTCTAAATAATGATTTAGAAGAGAATGTCTATAAGAACACAGCCAGAGGTCTTCGTAAACAGTGGGAGCAGCGGAATCGTGTGCAAATTACTTTACATAATGAAGCAGGCATCGCGGAGTTAGAACGTCTGTTTTGATGTGATAATCAAAGTGTTTGACTTCATCAAAATGGTAGACGAACCTTGTATATACAAAAGGGTAGTAGAGATTAAGATGGTCATCTTCGTATTGTACGGAGACGACATACTCTTGATAGGAAAAGAGTTTCCTATACTACGATCGGTCAATCTCCTATTATCACTAGGATTCTCCAAATAGGATCAAAGTGATACCTCCTAAATCCTAAGTTTTCATCTATGAGATAGATGTAATTGGATTCTAGGATTCTCACTAGATGTAGTGAGATGGTATCAATCGATCCTGGAGAGAATCACTGGAAGAGTTCCAGGGTGATAAAGACGACTGAATGTCAGTCATGGGCATTGTCTTTACCCTCAGTAGAGGGACGGTATGTTGGTAGAGTTCTAAGGTAGATACCGTGGAAAACTAGACGATAAAGGCTAGTGACATCGCTATTGAAGATACTACCAAAGAGGAAGTTTGGGTGTATATTGGTTCATAAGATGAACTAGGTTCCTGCCATTGTATGACATTGGAAGTGTGGCTTCGGCCCTGGAATCCTGGTCCAATCAGTGACCCAGACAAATTCTGAGGAAGCATCACCTGATCATGGAGATAGTTGATCTCCGGGGTGATCGAGGTTAGGAGAGTAGACTCAGAGGACAACACGGCGGATCCACTCACGAAGGCCTTTTTCCCAAAGAGAGACTTTTAGGGGATGGTTGAGTATGTGATACTGCTACCACTGCTACAGATGGCCCTAGTGCAAGTGGGAGATTATTAGTTATATGTATGCCCTAGAGGCCATTACTGTACATTGGATGTATATTGTAGTGGATGCTGGGACATATATAGATAGGACTTTCTTGCTCGACATGATAGTACGCTATCTGGTTGCTGTTTATCTTAACGTGTATACTTTCTGTCTCTCTGTTACATGTTGATAAAGCCCTTAGGATGTGTACTCGACTTCCAGGACTGTGATGGAGATCATACTAGTAGGGCCTGGGTAGTCAATGAGTACATCCTTCATTGTTCCTAGTCGTGGGAATATCGAGACGGGGCATCGATATTCCAGAGTAGACTAGCGTATATCTTCTCGACCCATGTGATGGGCGATGGATGATCCCATATCCATTGGTGTTTGACATCGGAGATGGTATGCAGGTGTTCAGTGGAGACTGGGTACACTGAACGGACTCACCGAGAACTCCCAGATGGTATTATACCTCACGTCAGATAGCAGTTCTCTGGTGACACTGGTACAGCTTAGTCTGTTGACCCGAGACCGTCATAGAGTCTTGTGTGTCTCCCACTATGCTTTGATTTCCACCCTACCACGGCTCTACTGAGTTGTGCAAACAGGTGGTTATTGGGTACAGTCCCGATTCACATGGAGGCAATGAGCGATAGGAGGGGATTCGTCTCTCCCGGTATTGGGGGTTGATGTTGCGCTATGCTCGACTGGCCATAACAGGAAATCCCTGGCCAGGGTTGCTATGATATACTGGTAAGAGTTATCAGTAGTTTCACGAATGTTATGGACCTCACGTCGGCATGACTTATCAAGCTACTGGGGTCTGACGTTTACCACCCCTAGGCGAGATATGCGACATATCAGACAAACAGACCGGACTATACGGTAAGTGTTACTGGTTGGATTCACAGGAGTGTGAGCGGGCTTGCTCGTCGATCTTCTGATCGCTCAATACCCGGGTGGCCGTTACGTTTAGCAGACCGCTTGCGGCTTGTGGGTGTTTGATATGATCATCATCTGCTGCCGGCGTATTGACGAGTCTTTAGAGTCCTAGACAGAGGTTTCCTGGCTCAAGCGAAACGAAATAGGAGCGCATATGAGATATGTGGGGGACCGAGAATAATGCGTGTATGTGATACCGTATTTCATTCTCGCGATGAATGTGTCGAATGGTTGTATGCGATATAACCTAGTTATTGAATCAAGGATTGATTCGATAAGCCGATACATTGGATACTAGCCGGTTATATGCGATATGACCGGATCATTGAATCAAGTGTTGATTTAATGATTTAATGTATAATTATATATTTGATATATTACTTTGCATTAACTAGTATTGGTTCACTTTAAATGGATTTACTCACTTGGTTTGTGCACATTGTATATGTGATATATTTTGTGCACATGATTGTATCATGTTTGAGGATACATGCAAGCTAGGGTTAGTGTAAAGAATTAGACCATGGTTAGGTTTATGATTAGGGTTTTCTTTTTAATTACTTATTCATTTATTTATTCTTTTTGTTTATTTTGGAAAAAGGAAATGATAATGAAAATGGAATGGTGGCTTGATTTGTTTGTAGTTGAAGTTTCTTGAAACTTTGACTAAGTCACCATTCTTGTCTCATCCTTAACCCTAACCATTCAAGTTAACCATGGTCCATTCTCTACAACTAACCAAGGGTTAGTAAATGATAAGTATTGATTTATTTATCATTTACATAACACTTATCATAATTCTTTATCATCTTCTTCTTCATCTTCAACTTGAAGAAAGCTTGCACCTTCAATGGCAACTAGCCTAAATGAGTGAGAAATCCAAATCTAAAGTCTACCCACTTCCTATTTCTTCATCCTCTACCTCTTGCCAAGTTGTATAGGGTGTTTCCTTCACAAGTTTTCAAGGCTTGGTGAAGTTGGAGCTTGTTCTTGTGATGCCTCGACGTAGATCATCTTCGGCATCGAACCGACGATCAAGCCCGCCCATTCTTCGATGATGCCAATGCTAGAGTCAAGGGATCGATTTGGACAGCGGAGGGAGATCATCACGGAGCTTAAGAAGTGGTGGACCGGATCTACAAAGGTTGTAGTCACTTTCCCTTAGCATTTAATTCGATTACATGCTTGCTTCGCCTATATATCTAGTTAACGATCCGTATTAGGGTTTGTAGGCACTTGAAAAATTTGATTTGTGCATGTTTGATCACTTGTGAGACTCCATTAGAGTGCCTAGGAACCCTACAGTGGTATCAGAGCCTAGCTAGAGCCTTAGGCGAAGTCCCGACGGAGTTAGAAGTCCGATCGACCCAAAACCCCGACTTGAAAAATGCTCTCTAGACAATTCTGTAAAATGTGGATTTTTGTAGATTAAAAATATTCAGAAAAATCAGCAGGGAGATATAAGGGTTACTGTAAAATTCGAGGGCCTGATTCCATAAAGGCGCCGCGGATCCGCGGCATGAGCATGCTCATGCGGCGGATCCGCGGACATTTTATCATTTTGCGCATCCAATTTTGCACAGTAATTCGTAGTTGTCTGTGCTGGTTTTCCTGGGGATTTTTAATAATTTTTTCCAGAGTTGCATTTTCTGGGTTGTATTGGGGACTCGGTGTATCGATCGGATTGTCGAATTCTGTCTGTGTGCATTTCCGGATAATCTTAGAATATGTTAAAAAGATCGACCGGATATAAATACCCACTTTTCCCCTTCCGGGAAATTTCCAATTGTTGGATTTTTCCGTAGTTTAACGACGTTCTAAGTAGTACAAGTAACGCGATGGACCCTCTAGAAGACAACAAACCTTAACTCGATTATGTGACCGTCTTGAACTGCCCTTTGAACCTTCGGGTTTGAGGCAGTACGGCGTGCCACATGTGAGGCGTTGGCTTGGCCCTTCTACGGCTGGACCGTTGGTACTGAGGCACGAACTGAATGCTGTTAGACTTATTTCATGTGTTGAGCTGTATCGGGAAAAATTGGGTGTTCGATTGTTCGATCGAAAAGTTTGGCGTTTTCTATTTATCCGGAATGTGATACAATAATTGGAATTCACAAGTAGTTATGAGATAACGGAATGAATGTTATAAACATAGCAGTTTAGTCTCACTTGATCGGTTGCCACGGAATTTTGATGTGATCAAAAGTCCGTCGCAATCACGTAGCGTACGCGGATACTCGCCGGGTAAACTTAATAGACAGCCTCACTCCATAGCCCCGACCAAGTGACTGTAGGAGAACCCCGTCGCCGAAAGCATCCGTTCGGGTGCTCGCGGCATCGGTGTTCCGCCTTGGTGCACTTTGTCGACGGCGTCGGGGTTGCGGCCGCCTACTAAAGTTTGCGACGAGCATTCGATCAAAATGTCGGGAATCCTGTTGAATTGCCCGACTTGGTGTTGAAAAGTGTTTTCGATAATGAGACTAAAATGCGGGGTTTATAATTGTTAGGCATGCGATGTCTAAAGAATTCATTTAATTAGGCATGTGATGTCTAAAGGAGTTGCGGATTCCAACTGTTGTAGTTTTACACTTTCTTTTCTGTGACCGTAAGTGTAATATGTGATATCGCCGGTTTCGTTGCTATATGTCAACGACAATTGGGATGGACATATTTACTTACGTTGATGACATGTGATATTATGTGTTGCTGGATATGTTATATTGGATCGTCATGTTTGAATAGCCGGGGGGGTTTTATGTGAGATGAGTGTTTTTCCATTTTCATTCATGTAAAATCTTGTATGTAATATTCTTTTATTGGGGCACTTCCAGGTTGCGGAAGTTGTCACCGTTGATGTATAATATTTACTTTTCTGTACTAGGATAGACCCAAGGAGGGGAGCATAAGTAACCGGGCTCTGGGGTCCAGTGGGAGACCAACTCGAGGAGTCGAGTCCGAGTCTCCTAACCCTAGAATTGGTAGGGTTGCTTGCCACTCTCGTAGGGGTCTAGGGGTGTGGGATTGGCTATTCATCACGACCGTGGAATCCGTGTTTTATACTGGCTCGTATTGAAAACACGGACGTCCTAGTATATCCAATATTTCATATGATTCTTTCTGCTGCGTTATCTGTGATGTGATCATGCGATGTTCTGTGCTCTGTTCAGATAGATGTAGTATATAGTAAATATGATATATTATATAGACGTTGCTTATGTTTTACACCCGCGCTAGCCCTGCCTCGCTCTGCCGTTAGTTACCTAACCTAACGGTGCAGACGGGACATCGAGGCGAATGCGGATGGCATAAGCGTACGTTATATTTATCTGTGATGATTAGGTGGACTTAAATGATGGGATATTCATTAATGAGATTAATGAAAGAAAATAAACCTAATTGATGTTGTGGAATCGAATTTCAAAAATAAAACAGGTAGCTACAGTTCTTGCTTTGCATCGCGGTGTTCCTTGTAGAACATCCTGCACCTTATTCGATAGGGAAAGGACCGAGATCTCTTCACCGGGTGTGACTCCTTTAGCAATAACTGGCAGATGCTACATCACTCGGTTTGTCTTTTGATAGCTTCTATAGTTTCTGCTTTGCACAGTGATATATATGATATATCCCGCACCTCATTCGACGAGGAAAGGGCCGACGATCCCTTCACCGGGAGTGACCCCTTTAGCAAAACTAGAAAAGCCTCAAAAACATTCCATTTATAAAAACATTTGATTCCGCAATGAGATCATGTTCAAAGCGTTAAAGGTTTTCACAAAAACCATTCGCAACCCTCCGTCATTTTAGGAAGTAGAGTACTTAGTATTCTTGCTGTGTTTGTTGACTTTAGTTAAGGCACAGTGTACGGTAGCTAAGTGATGTCTTCCTACACCGCATATGATGCGATTAGTTAGGACAGTCGCGTGACTTTGTTGACCTTAGTTAAGGGTCATGTGGGTGGGTCTAATTAATCACGAAATGACGGGTAGAACTTGACTAGTACTTATGATTTGTTTACCATAGTTAAGGTCATAGGTGCTAGGGGTAAAAACCTTTATCGGGAGTTTCAAGTGTTGAAATTTGCAATGAGATTGCATACCTTCTATATGATAGTTGGATCCCGATACCCACTGCGAGTAATTGTTACTCCTGGGAGAGTTTTGCACTTTGCAATTAGCCGATCAAGTAGGTGTCTAGAAAGGTGTCAACGGGGTTACGCCTCTGGGAAAACGAGGTTTACAGTAATTAGGTCCGTGCGAAAGCACGGGGAACCTCCCTCAAAGTACCGACACTGGCCTGGCTGAAAGATTGGCGAACTTGTAGAGTGTAATTAGTCCCGGATAGTCTTTCCTTTTAAGGTTTGAAGGAAGATTTGATAAAAACAGTGGGAGCCATCCTGATTAGATAAAATATATAACCAATCTGATCTTGCAAGAGCGCACGCAGAGTGTTTTCTTCTCTCTCTCTCCAGGTAGCGACCATATCACGCCTTAATCAAGATAATAATATGGATGTATTGACCGAACCCGCTTGTTATACTGAGCTGGAGAAAGTTGGTCCCGCTCCAACTTATAATTGTTATAAGACAGAGCAGGAAATAGGGGAATACCAGATTTCCTGTGCCGCCCAAACGAAGAAAGTGCATATGATGCATCTCCTTCGGGTATGTTCATTACAAAGAACTGATTCTCGGTATCCTCTGAATCCTGGGTATATGATACCGGATCAGGATCCCAGTTATGTAAGCTGTTACATAGGGCTACAAAAAGGTAGAAAAAATGAGAACGGGTGATAAGTTTCATGAGACAGAAACCGGGGCAAGTGTTGCAGCCAAGTCTGTTGGTCACTGTCACCCTGTACTACCAGTACATTGATTCTGAACAAATGCTATTAGATACCGAACCTGATATACAAAATCATATCAGTCTCTTTATTAGTAAAGAAATGATATAATTTTGTATTGATGGATAATGTTTTGAACATTTCCTATATCAAAAGTTGATCGGTTCAGGCACGTTATCTAAAAGCATTGACGTTCTAAATCAAACTGCAGTTCCTAGTATATTGAACACACACAAGAGGAAGAGTTCAGAAATGAACGAATCCTTCTTGAGGCATTGTAGACTAGGTCACATCAATGCGACCCGACTGGCTGAAGTTACATTTTAGATGCATATTTAAATCAGTTTGAATTTACATCTTATGAAACTTGCCAGTCATGTCACAAAGATTAGATGACCATAGCTCTGTTTATTAGAAACAGAGAAAGAGTTAGTAAACTCTTGGGACTGATACATGATGATGTATGTAAGGTCTCCTGTCTACACATGCCAGGACTGGTTCTTTATACTTCATTATATTCTCTGATAATCTCTCAAGATTCAGTCATATGTTCCTGTTGAAACATAAGTCCGAACCTTTTGAGATATTCACAGAATGTAAGTTAGAAGTAGAGAACCAAAATACGGGTATAAGTATTATGTCCTATGATAAGATCAGGGAGGAGAATACCTGTTCATAGAATTCCTGGACTATTCTAAAGGAGAATGAGATTCTCTCTCAGCATTACTCCTCGGTATACACCATAGCACGATGGTATATCGGGGAGGGGCAATCACACCCTATATGATAAGGTGTGCTCTATGATAAGTACTACTGAGTTGCCTGTTTCCTTTTGGGAGTTATGCACTTGAGAAGCTGCATACCTATTGAATTAGGTTTGAATCAAATCAGTGCCTACCACTCCATATGATATATGGTATGGAAAGAACCCATCTCTTAACCTAGTTAAGATTTGGGGTTGTCCGGCCTATGTTTAAAGCAAAATCCGGACAAGATCGAGGCAGGATCAGTTCTGTAGAACTGGAAAGGTTCCAGCTATACAAAACTGCAGTTGATGATTTGACAGAACCAAAGGATTCTATAGTCCCCGACGAACCTCAGCCTCTCCGCCGATCTAGTAGGGTTCCTCATCCGCTTGAGAGATACCTCGGTTTCTCGATGACAGTGGGAGCAAGGATTACATCATGAGATGATGACCCAACTAGTTTCGAACAGGCCATCGAGAGTAGGGACTCTGTAAGAATGGCTGGATGCTTAGCGATCTGAGATGGAATCCTTATACACCAACAAAGTATGGACTTTGGTTGCTATATCTGAAGGGTTAAATCCCCATCAGGAGCAAGTATATCTTGAGAAGATTACTTGGTGTAGATGGAAAAGTTGAGACTTTCAAAGCTAGGCTTATTAAAGGTTTTAGTCATCAACCAGGCATGGATAATGATGAAACCTTTTCCAAGTGACTATGCTTAAGTCCATCCAAATCCTACTTGCCACGGCTACATACCATGACTACGATATCTGGTGGTTGGGTGCCATGACAACTTTTCTAAATAATGATTTAGAAGAGAACGTCTATAAGAACACAGCCAGAGGTCTTCGTAAACAGTGGGAGCAGCGGAAACGTGTGCAAGTTGCTTTACATAATGAAGCAGGCATCGCGGAGTTGGAACGTCTGTTTTGATGTGATAATCAAAGTGTTTGACTTCATCAAAATGGTAGACGAACCTTGTATATACAAAAGGGTAGTAGAGATTAAGATGGTCATCTTCGTATTGTACGGAGACAACATACTCTTGATAGGAAAAGAGTTTCCTATACTACGATCGGTCAATCTCGTATTATCACTAGGATTCTCCAAAAAGGATCAAAGTGATACCTCCTAAATCCCGAGTTTTCATCTATGAGATAGATGTAATTGGATTCTAGGATTCTCACTAGATGTGGTGAGATGGTATCAATCGATCCTGGGGAGAATCACTGGAAGAGTTCCAGTGTGATAAAGACGACTGAATGTCAGTCACGAGCATTGTCTTTACCCTCAGTAGAGGGACGGTATGTTGGAAGAGTTCCAAGCTAGATACCGTGGCAAACTAGACGATAAAGGCTGGTAACATCGCTATTGAAGATACTACCAAAGAGGAAGTTTGGGTGTATATTGGTTCATAAGATGAAATGGGTTCCTGCCATTGTATGACAATGGAAGTGTGGCTTCGGCCCTGGAACCCTGGTCCCATCAGTGACCCAGACAAATTCTGAGGAAGCATCACCTGATCATGGAGATAGTTGATCTCCGGGGTGATCGAGGTTAGGAGAGTAGACTCAGAGGACAACATGGCGGATCCACTCACGAAGGCCTTTTTCCCAAAGAGATACTTTTAGGGGATGGTTGAGTATGTGATACTGCTACCACTGCTACAGATGGCCCTAGTGCAAGTGGGAGATTGTTAGTTATATGTATGCCCTAGAGGCCATTACTGTACATTGGATGTATATTGTAGTGGATGCTGGGACATATATAGATAGGACTTTCTTGCTCGACATGATAGTACGCTATCTGGTTGCTGTTTATCTTAACGTGTATACTATCTGTCTCTCTGTTACATTTTGATAAAGCCCTTAGGATGTGTACTCGACTTCCAGGACTGTGATGGAGATCATACTAGTGGGGCCTGGGTAGTCAATGAGTACATCCTTCATTGTTCCTAGTCGTGGGAATATCGAGACGGGGCATCGATATTCCAGAGTAGACTAGCGTATATCTTCTCGACCCATGTGATGGGCGATGGATGATCCCATATCCATTGGTGTTTGACATCGGAGATGGTATGCAGGTGCTCAGTGGAGACTGGGTACACTGAACGGACTCGCCGAGAACTCCCAGATGGTATTATGTAAGTCGATGTACTTCACCCCAGTGCTTGTGGGGAGGCGGAATTTACAAAAACTTATCAAGTTTAAACAACGAACATCGACTAACCGCTTGAATCGAAGCTAAACTATAAATAACCGTATCTTATGAGTTTCTTTTCATAAGTGATTAGGGATTATACCTAACGATACTAGTCCTTCGTCTTTACGATCTCCTTGTTCTCCTCGGCCTTCTCTAGGTAGTAGACGATCCACCCGAGAGCAAAACTCCAAGCTAAACCTCTAAGCTTGAGGCAACTAACCTTCTTGGATTGCTAATCAAAGAAGCTAGGTGTAATATAGAGATGGTTATGGATTGATTAGTCTTACTAATCCTAGATCTCAACACATGAGGGTGAGGATTAGTCTTTTGAAGAGAGAGAGCTTGAGGAGAGAGAAGGTGAGAGTGAGAGTAATGAGAATAGTAAATCTATCATAATATATATGAACCTTTAATATTCATTCATAAAAGAAAACTAAAATGATGAATAAATGAAGTTTCATAAATATCTAGTGGTGATTCATAACCATGACTCATTAAGCATTTATCATGCATTAATGATATGCATGAATCACCCTCATGACTCACTAAACTCATTTAATGCAAATGACACCTAAACCTCCTTAGTCACCACTTCTAGAAGCTTCTCGAGTAATTACGAGAACGCCCCTCCGATCCGCAAAAATACGGAAAAACTTTAGACTGTAAAAATCCAATAACCGGATACCAGTAACTGGCTTAAACCAAAGCCGACTGGTAAAATCTGTCCGAAAGTCGTACGCGCGTAAACGCACGTATGCGTCCGAACCCTTTGTCGCAAAACCATGCAACCTCTATATCGTTTCGCCTGGAGTAGGAAACTCTCTGTGTGGAACTCTAGAGACTCGACTACTACGCTGGCAGTGGGTTTAACCACAGACCGCAAGCGGCACTAGCTGTACGTAACGGTCCCCAGGTAGTTGTCGATAAGAAGGCCGATGAGTAAACCCATCCGAACTCCTACTGAGTCTAATGTGACAATCTCCATACAGTCCGGTCCGTTCGTCCATGACTATCGCATATCGGGCCTAGGGGGGCGGCAAGCGTCAGTCCCCTAATAGCGGTATAAGTCGTGTCGGAGTGAAGCCCATTACACCCTGAGAAACTGCTGGAACCTACCAGCAAATCTCGCTTGCCCTGGCCAGGGACTTTGCGTAATGGCTCTCTGACATAGCACGATATCTACTCCCAATACCGGGAGGGACGAATCCTGTCTAACCGCCACTGCCTCCAAGTGCTCGGGACTGCACCCAACTGCTACCTGTTTGCACGACTCCATAGAGCCGTGGTAGGGTAGCAATCTAAGAACAGTGGGACACACTCGAGGCGAAGTAGCAGTGTCAAGTCTGCGGACTACGCTGTACTCATGTCACCTGGGAACTGTTCACTGACGACTGGTATCAAACCAACCAACAGTTCCCTGTGAGTCCTGTCCGGTGTACCCGTAACCTAACGAGCACCTGTATACTATCTCCAGTACGACGTACTGATGGCTGTGGGACAGACCATCTCCCCAACTGGGATGAGAAGCGTACACACTAGTCTACTCCGGAGTATCGATGCTCTGTCTCGATAATCCAACGACCAGGGACCTGAATAAGGATGTGCTTGTAGACTACCCAGCCCCCACTAGTGTGACTGCCATCACAACGCTGGTAGCCAAGCAAGATCCTAAGAGCTCTATCAATACGTACACTCACATATTAAGATAGAAAAACCAAGTAGCATACTACCATGTTTAGCAAGACTGTTATATACATGTGAATATCCCAAGCTTCCATTAAGTAATATACAAGCTAGTATGATACAGTAATGGCCTTCTAGGGCATAAACACTAACAATCTCCCACTTGCACTAGGGCCATGTACTGGCATATCGCAGACCAATGATCTCGAGTAGCCTCTCGAACTGAATCTGAGGAAGGGCCTTCGTGAATGGATCAGCAATGTTCTCTTCTGAAGCAACTCTCCGAACCTCGATCTCCTGACGATCAATGATCTCCCTGATCAGGTGATACCGCCTCAAGATGTGTCTGGACTTCTGATGGGACCTTGGTTCCTTCGCTAAAGCTATAGCTCCGTTGTTGTCGCAATACAGAGGTATTGGATCAACTATGGTAGGAACCACCTGAAGTTCTGTTAGGAACTTCTTCATCCAGACTGCTTCTTTTGCGGCATCGCAAGCAGCTATATACTCCGCTTCCATCGTCGAGTCAGCAACGGTGTCCTGCTTGGAGCTCTTCCAGCACACCGCCCCTCCATTGAGGGTAAAGACATAACCCGACATGGACTTGGAATCGTCCTTATCACTCTGGAAGCCGGAATCAGCAAAGGCCTCCAACCTGAGGTCTTTTCCGCCGTAAACCAAGAACATCTCCTTAGTCCTCCTCAGGTACTTGAGAATGTTCTTTACTGCTATCCAGTGTTTCTCCCCTGGGTCTGACTGATACCGGCTTACCACGCTCAGTGCGTAAGCTACATCTGGTCTGGTACACAACATCGCATACATTATAGAGCCTACCGCAGAAGCGTAGGGTATAATAGACATGCGTTCCCTTTCCAAATCAGTCTTGGGAGACATCTCTTTGGAGAGGGTGATTCCGTGACAAGCCGGTAGATTACCGCGCTTAGAATCTTCCATACTGAATCTTTTCAGTACAGTGTCGATATACCTGGACTGCGAAAGTCCCAACATCCTCTTGGATCTATCACGATAGATCCGGATCCCCAGAATGTAAGAGGCATCACCCAGGTCTTTCATGGAGAACCTGTGTGACAAGAATCCTTTGACAGATTGTAGCATAGGAATGTCATTTCCTATCAATAGAATGTCATCCACGTACAAGACGAGGAATACGACACTTCTGGCCACAACTTTACTATATATGCACGGTTCATCTGGATTTTTGATAAAGTCATATTCTTTGACTGTCTCATCAAAACAGATGTTCCAACTCCGCGATGCCTGCTTTAGTCCATAAATAGACTTAAGCAGCTTGCATACTTTCCCGCTGCTCCCACTCTGATTGAAACCCTCTGGCTGATCCATATAGACGCTTTCTTCTAAATTTCCATTCAGAAAAGCCGTCTTTACGTCCATCTGCCAGATTTCATAATCATGGAAGGCAGCAATAGCAAGAAGGACCCGAATGGATTTGAGCATAGCCACTGGAGAAAAGGTTTCATCATAGTCCAAACCAGGTCTTTGACGAAAACCCTTTGCAACAAGTCTAGCCTTATAGGTTTCCACCTGTCCATCTACACCAATCTTTTTCTTGAAGATCCATTTGCATCCTATGGGTTTTACCCCATCTGGAGCAAAGTCCAAAGTCCATACTTTGTTGGTGTACATGGACTCCATCTCGGTCCGCATTGCATCTAGCCATCGTACCGAGTCGCCGCTCTGGATGGCCTGCTGGAAGTCAGTAGGTTCATCATCATCTATGATGCAATCCTCTCTATCCCCATCTATGAGAAAACCGTAGTATCTCTCAGGCGGACGAGACGGCCTACTACTCCTGCGGAGGGGTGCGGGAATGTTCTGTTCTTCTTGAACCTCTGGTTCTACCAAACTTTCAGTAGCAGTTTGTGGTTCTGGAATTTCTTCCAGTTCTATTTCGCTCCCACTTATTTCCTTTTCTAAAAACTGATTTTCCAGAAAATGGGCATTACGAGAAACAAAAACCTTTTGTTCCTCTGCGTAATAGAAATAATATCCCTTGGAGTTCTTTGGATATCCCACAAACATACATTTTACTGATCGTGCCTCGAGCTTGTCCACATGCTGCTTTTTAACAAAAGCTGGACATCCCCAAATCTTCATGTGCTGAAGATGGGGTTTCTTCCCAGTCCACATCTGATATGGAGTGGTAGGCACAGTCTTGGTAGGAGCTCTGTTCAGAAGATATGCCGCTGATTCTAGCGCATAACCCCAGAAAGATCGCGGTAACTCAGCATTACTCATCATGGATCGTACCATATCCAATAGGGTTCGATTCCGTCTCTCCGATACACCGTTATGCTGTGGAGTGTATGGAGGAGTAAGCTGAGAGAGAATTCCTTTCTCTTTTAGGTAACCTAGGAACTCGGCACTCAAGTATTCACCACCTCGATCAGATCTAAGTGTCTTTATACTTTTGCCGGTTTGGTTTTCTACTTCATTCTTATACTCTTGGAATTTCTCAAAAGCCTCGGATTTATGTTTCATCAGATAAATGAATCCGTATCTTGAGTAATCATCCGTGAAAGTAATGAAATAGGAATAACCACCTCTCGCATGTGTAGACATTGGACCGCATACATCACTGTGTATGAGTCCTAAGAGCTCGCTCGCTCTTACTCCTTGTCCAGTAAATGGAGTCTTTGTCATCTTTCCTTTGAGACAAGATTGACAAGTGTCATAGGTTTGATATTCGAACGTGTCCAAATATCCTTCTCTATGCAACTTAGTCAACCTTCTCTCATTGATGTGACCCAGTCTACAATGCCATAAGAAAGCTTTATTTAAATCTGGAAACTTTCTTTTTAGTGTGTTCTGGACATTGAAAATTTGGAGTTGGTTTAACACATATATGCCGTTATTTAGAGTACCGGACCCAATCAAACCATGATTAAGGTGGATGTTGACAACATCTCTTACAAACGTGAAATCATAACCTTTATTTGATAACAAGGAAACTGATATGATATTACACGTTAAGCTGGGTACAAAATAACAGTTATGTAAAACCAAAATGTGTCCACTCGTCAATCCTAGGTGATAATCCCCGACGGACGCAGCTCCCACGCTAGCTCCGTTAGCAACCCTGAGGATCATATCACCTTCCTTCAGCACTCTACGGTTTCTCAGTGCCTGCAATGAATTGCAAATATGAGATCCTGACCCGGTATCCAATACCCAGGAAGTAGAGTTGATCGACAGACAATTCTCAATTACAAACACACCTGAAGTCGAAGCCACAGCTTGCTTCGGTTCCTGGTTCTTGGCGTTCCACGCCTTGCAATCCTTCTTCCAGTGCCCTTTCCTGTGACAATGGAAGCACTCATCCAGGCCAACTACCGGTGCTGTAAACTTTTTCTTTCCCTTCTTTCCCACCTTACTAACACCTCTTCTAGGTCTGGGTGCGGCCTTCTTCTTCCTTCCTTTGGCCCTAGCCTTGGACCCTGAAGAAGATGAACCGCCAACAAACATAGCGGGTGTTTCCCTTGCCTTCTGCAAGGTGCCCTCTGCACTCCTTAACATGTTCAGGAGTTCCGCAAGTTCAACTTCTTTTCCTTGAAGATTGAAGTTGAGGATAAACTGGGCGTAGGTGGGAGGAAGGGACTGGAGAACAAGGTCTGTATAGAGCTCATTATCCAAAGTCGTCCCAAGGTCCGCGAGCTCTTCAATATAGCCGATCATCTGTAGGACATGTTCACCTACTGATGACCCGACAGCCAACCTCGCTCGAAACAATTTCTTAGAGGTCTCGTATCTTGCTATACGAGATTGCTCTCCATAAAGTTCCTTTGTATGGAGAAATATGCCATCAAGGGACATATCCTCGTGCCTCCTCTGATGTTCATTGTTCATCGAGGCAAGCACGATGCACTTGGCTCTCGCGCAATCTAAATCCCAGGTTTTACGGATTTCCTTATCCGCATTGCTGGATTTGGGACCAAGGGCAGCAGGTGCTGTAGCGGTGAGGACGTACCCCAGTTTGTCATAGGTCAAAGCCATCTTGACATTCCGCAGCCAATCTTTATAGTTTGGCCCCGTCAGTATATTTTTCTCTAAAAGTAACTTAAGTCCAGTCATTTTCAGGGTCGCTGCAATTAGGAGAGAGAGAAGAAAACTCTTTAGCATGATGCTCTTGCAAGTTTAGAGTGGTTTTTAGTTTATCTAAACTGGATGGCTCCCACTGTTTCTCGAATCCTTCCTCAAACCATAAAAGAAGAATTAGCCAAGACTATTCTCACCGTACAATACTTGCTTAACCGTTCAGCCAGGCCGGTGTCGATACTTCGAGGGAGGTTTTCCAACGCTTTCGCGAAGTTCCTTAATTAAATAACCTCTTTTCTCTGGGGGCGTAACCCCGCTGACACTTTTCTGGACACCTACTAGGTTTATAGCATTGATCGTTAAGTGACGAATATCCTGATAAGTATCAAGTACTCACAGTAGGATCGGGATCCAAATATCATCGTCTGATAATGTTGTAGGAATGCTACCAACATTCATCAAACTCAAAATGGTATGCATCTCTTTGCAAATTTCAGTTTCTTTAGAAATTCCCGATATAAGTTTTTGCCCCATGCTCTTATGACCTTGGCTTTGGTCAAAATGTCATAAGTCACATGTCAAGTTCTACCCGTCATTATCTTGTCAATTTGAACCCATCCGTATATACCCCTGACTTTGGTCAAATGGTAATACGACTGTCCCAAACCAACTCATCTATCTTATGCAACAAATGAAAACCCAGTAGCTACCAAACACTATGCCTTGACTTTGGCCAAAATGCATAGCTTGAATACTACTGAATACCCAAATGAAATGACGGAGGGCTACGACTGGTTTTGGCGAAACCGTAAACGTAGTGAACTTGATATAACCGAAGGAACCTGATAGCTTTTAAAAGGAGTGGTTAAAGCTCCGCATTTAAAAATATCTGTTTTAAAAATAACCGAGTGGTTTAAATTGTTCCAACGATTTAAACTTTGGTTTGTTTTACTTTGCATTATAGATAATGCGTCCCATCATTAACCTATCATTGCAGAAAACAACGAAAATATAACGTCCTCTTATGCCATCCGCATTCGCCACGGGGTCCCGTCATCACCCGTTAGGTTACTTAACTAACGACAGAGCGGGGGCTGGGCTAGCGCGGGTGTAAAACATAAGTGACGTCTAAATAGCTATAGTAAATATAGATATTTTACATTCGTCTGACGCAATGATATTCATTCCAGAACACAGATAAACAATATTGGATTTGCAAGCAATCTGTATTTCTTTTGAGCCTGCAAGAAAAGACAGATTACACAGTTGTGATGAATAGCCGTTTACCCCACCCTCGACCCCTACGGGTACGGCAAACTACCCACCCGGCAGTCTGTGTACCCCACCTTGGGTCAGTCCTAGGAGCAAAAACAGTAAAATGAAATAATACAACGGTGGCTACAACCGCAACCTGGAAGTGCCCCGCGAAAATAATATTACAACAAATTACATTTACAACAAATGAATAAATCAATAAACCATTGTTAACCCCGGCTATACACCACAACAGTCCAATACAGTTTATATGCACAAACAGATATAACCATTTCAGAAATGTGCAACCCCCTGCCAACCGACATACTAGCAGTTGGGGGAGGTTTACGAACACATCAAACAATCACAGATATAATCCAATACGCAAATACTGTATTTTTCGATCGAATAAACAACTTCAAAATTGCTCCAAAATCTGCTCTGTTAAACAGTAACCTGAGCAATAATTAAATATTCCAGAACACCCCAAATTTCACAGGGGACCCACCCAAAAAAATTGAGCGCATGACTCGGCAACTCGGCCGCGGAAGCGCGGCGGATCGGTGGTATCCGCGGCGCTTCCGCGGCGCTACAGTCGAATCATGTGCTCGAATTTCTTGGGTGTTCTCCTGTGGTCATGTCAAGCTCTCTGAACACTCCAGAAAAATTTTAGGACTTCATTTTCACTTCGACAGAAACTTAACAGAACTAGGGTTTTCCGGGTTCGTTTTTTCGTTCGAAATTCGTACAAATTTGCGATTAAGTTATTTAGTGTTTAGCGAGGCTTTGATACCACTGTAAGTCGATGTACTTCACCCCAGTGCTTGTGGGGAGGCGGAATTTACAAAAACTTATCAAGTTTAAACAACGAACATCGACTAACCGCTTGAATCGAAGCTAAACTATAAATAACCGTATCTTATGAGTTTCTTTTCATAAGTGATTAGGGATTATACCTAACGATACTAGTCCTTCGTCTTTACGATCTCCTTGTTCTCCTCGGCCTTCTCTAGGTAGTAGACGATCCACCCGAGAGCAAAACTCCAAGCTAAACCTCTAAGCTTGAGGCAACTAACCTTCTTGGCTTGCTAATCAAAGAAGCTAGGTGTAATATAGAGATGGTTATGGATTGATTAGTCTTACTAATCCTAGATCTCAACACATGAGGGTGAGGATTAGTCTTTTGAAGAGAGAGAGCTTGAGGAGAGAGAAGGTGAGAGTGAGAGTAATGAGAATAGTAAATCTATCATAATATATATGAACCTTTAATATTCATTCATAAAAGAAAACTAAAATGATGAATAAATGAAGTTTCATAAATATCTAGTGGTGATTCATAACCATGACTCATTAAGCATTTATCATGCATTAATGATATGCATGAATCACCCTCATGACTCACTAAACTCATTTAATGCAAATGACACCTAAACCTCCTTAGTCACCACTTCTAGAAGCTTCTCGAGTAATTACGAGAACGCCCCTCCGATCCGCAAAAATACGGAAAAACTTTAGACTGTAAAAATCCAATAACCGGATACCAGTAACTGGCTTAAACCAAAGCCGACTGGTAAAATCTGTCCGAAAGTCGTACGCGCGTAAACGCACGTATGCGTCCGAACCCTTTGTCGCAAAACCATGCAACCTCTATATCGTTTCGCCTGGAGTAGGAAACTCTCTGTGTGGGACTCTAGAGACTCGACTACTACGCTGGCAGTGGGTTTAACCACAGACCGCAAGCGGCACTAGCTGTACGTAACGGTCCCCAGGTAGTTGTCGATAAGAAGGCCGATGAGTAAACCCATCCGAACTCCTACTGAGTCTAATGTGACAATCTCCATACAGTCCGGTCCGTTCGTCCATGACTATCGCATATCGGGCCTAGGGGGGCGGCAAGCGTCAGTCCCCTAATAGCGGTATAAGTCGTGTCGGAGTGAAGCCCATTACACCCTGAGAAACTGCTGGAACCTACCAGCAAATCTCGCTTGCCCTGGCCAGGGACTTTGCGTAATGGCTCTCTGACACAGCACGATATCTACTCCCAATACCGGGAGGGACGAATCCTGTCTAACCGCCACTGCCTCCAAGTGCTCGGGACTGCACCCAACTGCTACCTGTTTGCACGACTCCATAGAGCCGTGGTAGGGTAGCAATCTAAGAACAGTGGGACACACTCGAGGCGAAGTAGCAGTGTCAAGTCTGCGGACTACGCTGTACTCATGTCACCTGGGAACTGTTCACTGACGACTGGTATCAAACCAACCAACAGTTCCCTGTGAGTCCTGTCCGGTGTACCCGTAACCTAACGAGCACCTGTATACTATCTCCAGTACGACGTACTGATGGCTGTGGGACAGACCATCTCCCCAACTGGGATGAGAAGCGTACACACTAGTCTACTCCGGAGTATCGATGCTCTGTCTCGATAATCCAACGACCAGGGACCTGAATAAGGATGTGCTTGTAGACTACCCAGCCCCCACTAGTGTGACTGCCATCACAACGCTGGTAGCCAAGCAAGATCCTAAGAGCTCTATCAATACGTACACTCACATATTAAGATAGAAAAACCAAGTAGCATACTACCATGTTTAGCAAGACTGTTATATACATGTGAATATCCCAAGCTTCCATTAAGTAATATACAAGCTAGTATGATACAGTAATGGCCTTCTAGGGCATAAACACTAACATATTATACCTCACGTCAGATGGAAGTTATCTGGTGACACTGGTACAGCTTAGTCTGTTGACCCGAGACCGTCATAGAGTCTTGTGTGTCTCCCACTATGCTTTGATTTCCACCCTACCATGGCTCTACTTAGTTGTGCAAACACGTGGTTATTGGGTACAGTCCCGATTCACATGGAGGCAATGAGCGATAGGAGGGGATTCGTCTCTCCCGGTATTGGGGGTTGATGCTGCGCTATGCTCGACTGGCCATAACAGGAAATCCCTGGCCAGGGTTGCTGTGATATACTGGTAAGAGTTATCAGTAGTTTCACGAATGTTATGGACCTCACGTCGGCATGACTTATCAAGCTACTGGGGTCTGACGTTTACCACCCCTTGGCGAGATATGCGACATATCAGACGAACAGACCGGATTATACGGTAAGTGTTACCGGTTGTATTCACAGGAGTGTGAGCGGGCTTGCTTGTCGATCTTCTGAACGCTCAATACCCGGGTGGCCGTTACGTTTAGCAGACCGCTTGCGGCTTGTGGGTGTTTGATATGATCATCATCTGCTGCCGGCGTATTGACGAGTCTTTAGAGTCCTACACAGAGGTTTCCTGGCTCAGGCGAAACGAAATAGGAGCGCATATGAGATATGTGCGGGACCGAGAATAATGCGTGTATGTGATACCATATTTCATTCTCGCGATGAATGTGTCGAATGGTTGTATGCGATATAACCTAGTTATTGAATCAAGGATTGATTCGATAAGCCGATACATTGGATACTAGCCGGTTATATACGATATGACCGGATCATTGAATCAAGTGTTGATTTAATGATTTAATGTATAATTATATATTTGATATATTACTTTGCATTAACTAGTATTGGTTCACTTTAAATGGATTTACTCACTTGGTTTGTGCACATTGTATATGTGATATATTTTGTACACATGATTGTATCATGTTTGATGATACATGCAAGCTAGGGTTAGTGTAAAGAATTAGACCATGGTTAGGTTTATGATTATGGTTTTCTTTTTAATTACTTATTCATTTATTTATTCTTTTTGTTTATTTTGGAAAAAGGAAATGATAATGAAAATGGAATGGTGGCTTGATTTGTTTGTAGTTGAAGTTTCTTGAAACTTTGACTAAGTCACCATTCTTGTCTCATCCTTAACCCTAACCATTCAAGTTAACCATGGTCCATTCTCTACAACTAACCAAGGGTTAGTAAATGATAAGTATTGATTTATTTATCATTTACATAACACATATCATAATTCTTTATCATCTTCTTCTTCATCTTCAACTTGAAGAAAGCTTGCACCTTCAATGGCAACTAGCCTAAATGAGTGAGAAATCCAAATCTAAAGTCTACCCACTTCCTATTTCTTCATCCTCTACCTCTTGCCAAGTTGTATAGGGTGTTTCCTTCACAAGTTTTCAAGGCTTGGTGAAGTTGGAGCTTGTTCTTGTGATGCCTCGACGTAGATCATCTTCGGCATCGAACCGACGATCAAGCCCGCCCATTCTTCGATGATGCCAATGCTAGAGTCAAGGGATCGATTTGGACAACGGAGGGAGATCATCGCGGAGCTTAAGAAGTGGTGGACCGGATCTACAAAGGTTGTAGTCACTTTCCCTTAGCATTTAATTCGATTACATGCTTGCTTCGCCTATATATCTAGTTAACGATCCGTATTAGGGTTTGTAGGCACTTGAAAAATTTGATTTGTGCATGTTTGATCACTTGTGAGACTCCATTAGAGTGCCTAGGAACCCTACAATACGTACATCATTATTTTCGTTCTTTATTGGTGTGATCAATTGATGGGACTGCGTTGATTCGGATCAATGCAAGCTATACAAACCTGTTTGATGTTGTTGGAACATTTTTCAAAAAGCTGTTATTGCAAGGGCGTTCTCTTTTATTTTACACAGTGGTATTCGTTTATGAATATCCAGCACCTCAGTCGACGAGGTAAGGGCCGAGATCCCTTCACAGGGAGTGACCCCTTGGACAGACGTCAGGGCAATAACTTCACTATAGTCGTTTACTTTTGCTTTGTATCGTGGTATTCAGTTGGAATATCCTGCACCTCATTCTACGGGGAAAGAGCCGAGATCCCTTCACCGGGAGTGACCTCTTTAGCAAAGGTTTTCGCCACTATATTTTTATAAAAGCTATCCGGTTCCTTCAACGATATCAAGTTCATTACGTTAAAGGTTTTCTCCAGAAACCATTCGTAGTCCTCCGTCGTTTCATATGGATAGTCAATAGTATTCAAGCGTGTTTGTTGGCCAAAGTCAAGGCACAGTGATTGGTAGTTGTTGGGTATTCATATGCAGCATAGATAGATGCGTTGGTTTGGGACAGTCGTACTGCCTTGTTGGCCAAAGTCAAGGGTAAGTACGGGTGGGTTCAAATTAACCTGGAGAATGACGGGTAGAACTTGACATATGACTTATGATTTGTTGGCCAAAGTCAAGGTCATAAGAGCATGGGGTAAAAATCACATCGGGAGTTTCTAAAGAAACTGAAACTTTCCAGATATGCGCATACCTTTTGGAGTGTGAAAACGTGAGCGGATTCCGTCACGTTATCATGCGATGATAGTTGGATCCCGATTCCCACTGATGAGTTGGTTTACTCCTCAGGTGATCCCGACTAATTCTTCTTTCAGGTTTGGAGAAGAATTTGACGTTACAGTGGGAGGTTTCCATATTAGATAAATCGGTAACTATTCTGATCTAGGTTAGAGTGCACGCTGAGTGTTTCTTTTCTCTCTCTCTTTGGCAGCGACCATGACCCGACCCTTGACTATGACTCAGTGACCAAGTTGACCGAACCTTCTTAAACACTGGCTTTTGGATTGTCAGAGTTGCATACATCATTGCCACTCCTACTTTTACCCTTTTCTCCAGGACACCCCGTATTACTACGAACGTCCACTTCCATTGGATAAAACCATCGTATGGTTATATACGAACTCGAAGGAATTTATTTGAGGATGGTTTCCGGTTCTGGAGAAAGTGAATAGGACTATTCAGTTGTCTTTTCCTTTTACCGTCTCTCAGGTTGCGAGTACTCCTTGGTTTAGGAGATAGTACACCTATTACGCAAATTGGATAGTCTTCTTCCAAACCTTAGGCTGGTGCCGAACGGTAGGGAATGAAGAAAACCAATTAGCATAATGATGGTGTATAGAAGGTATTAAGTAAAGACATATCAAGGGATTAGTAAGAGGGCAAAGTAAACTGCGACTGCTGTTCATGACCAAACCAAGTATTTCATTACCACTCCCACTTCACCTTTGTATTTCTCCAGGACACTCCGTATCACTGCGAAGATCCACAGTTTATTTGGATACTCCATTGTATGGTTATATACGAACTCGAAAGGAACTTGTTCCAGTTCGGGGATGGATTCTGGTTCAGGAGAAATAGGAATAAGGTTTATTCGGTTGTCTTTTATCTTTACCTTCTCTCGCATTGCGAGTGCTCCTAGGATTAGAACAGTACACCCATTATGCTTATTGGATAGTCTTCTTCCAAACCATAGGCTGGTGCCGAACGGTAGGGAAGGAAGAAAACCATTTAGCCTAAGAGGGTGTACAGAAGGTAATGACTATAGACATATAAAGGGATTTGGAGAGTTGACAAAGAATTATACGGTTACAGTTGTGAATCTGGATAATGGAAGAGGCATTACTAGGGATACCCGGATAACCCTACGAAACATTTTCATGTTTCAATTTCACTGTGTTCTGTTAAAAGAAAACTGATTTCCCAATTAGACACTTGCTCCAGGGTATGTATTTACCAGGTTTGATTCTCACATCTGTATGGTTTTATAGATGATAAGTGGGAGTAAGTTATTGGGAATTAGGTGATCATCCTCATTATATCGGGATTCGTTGTAATTGGTGATGTTTGAGGAAATCGCCTAGGCTGTTTGCCGGACGGCAAATATTTGGTTTTGAATATCCGCTGTTATGCACCAATTTCAAATTGACATTTTTGTACGTCTATTTTTATAGAGTGAGATATACATTTTTGAAATTATGTCCATGACATTTACCTATATCAGTGGATGGTTAGGTAATGAGCATTAAACAGCGGTGTAATTCTTCTTAACCATAGGTACAGTTTTCAACCTATGATGCACAAGGAATGAGTTATTAGACTCAAGGGACTTATACAGAATATTGTATGTTGTCCAGTGTCCATTAGGACAGAGGGGTTGGTCGTCGTACTATATTCGGTTTACTTATGACTTCTCCAGGTTTTAGACATGTGTTTCATAGAAATGCAGGGTCTGAGTTTTGAGAAGTTATAGGTATAAGAATAGAGTAGAGAACCAGGTATTGCAAGTATCAGGATTCTTCAAGGTGATCGAAGATGTAGATACTTGTGTGTGGTATTCAGTTGATAGTAATGGTTTTAAGAGATCTTGCTTCTCTTTCAGGTTACTCATAATTGGAAGCACTCCTAAGTTGAGTAATGCTGATCGGCCTCATTCCATTTAGTTGACATGCACTGGAGACAGCTGCATGATTTTAATCTGGTTCAATTAAATCAGTGCCTCTGTTTCTATATTGGATACAAAACAGTTCATATCTTGACATTGTTAAGGTACGGGGAGTTGTCCAGCTTATGCTTAAAACCAGACTCTGGATAACTCAAGGCACGTTTCTGTAATGGCTGTTTGTGGGTTGACCTAGGCTATGACGAGGGTTGACTTTCTACCATCAGGAAGATCAATAGTGATATTGTTCTTGACTCGCCACAGTTTTAATAAAAATGGATTTTTTCAGAAAACAGTAGTGGGAGTATGGTAGAACTAGAAGTGATTCTAGAACCGCAAACGATTACTGAAGATTTAATAAGAACCTAAACATTCAATCTGGTTTGACATTCCATTAGCCACTCCGCAGATATGGTGGGTAACCTCAGGCGCTCGAGAGGTACTTCGGTATGCTCAAGGACGGTGGCAGGGAGGTTCTTGTTTACCCAGACTTGCCATTGCTGTTGTTCCAGACTGTGAGACCCGGCAGGAGGATGAGTATAGCGTCGTTCTAAACTAGCTTTAGAAGTGCACGTGTATATGACTCTGCCCCCTAGGCCCGCCATGCGATGTATCAGACGAACAGACCGGACTGTACGGAGATTCTCACATGCAGACTCAGTAGGAGTTCAGATGGGTTTCACCTCGTCCGTCTTCTTATCGGCATCTACCTGGGGACCGTTACGTACAGCTAGTGCCGCTTGCGGTCTGTGGTTAAACCCACTGCCGGCGTAGTGTCGAGTCTTTAGAGTCCCACACAGAGGGTTATTCGTCTTTGGGCAAAACAGACAAGAGGTCGCATGGTTTTGCGGCAGGGTTCGTTCTCATCCGCGCACTTATGCACGTTTGGAGTCCGGACGGATATTACTAGCGGGCTCTGGTTTGAGCTAGATCCTAGTATATGTTTTGGGGTCAGTTTTATCTCATAGTATTCATGTTCCTCGGAACACAAATGCGGGTGTGTATGCACAGTTGATTGAGGCGGAGGAAGAGGATTTTCATTAGGGTTTCGGAACGGGTGTGTATGCACAGTTGACAGTCGTCTTTTTCCAAACCCTAATTAATTTATGATATATCAATTAATAATATTAATTAAATGAAATTGTGTCATGGTTGGGTTTGTTGACTTGTTGACCATGGTTGACTTGTTGACCATGGTTGAAACATTGACTATCATCATTACACATCAAAGATGCTCTTTGATTCTAGCAAAAAACATTTAATGTGATATGATAATAGTCTCATCAAAACATCCATCACCTTTTTCATTTTTGGATTAATATTATTATTAGATAATTCACTTATTATGTTATGGTTGTAAAAATACCATCTCATTCTATCATAACCACTCTCTCTCCTATTTTCTTCTTCTTCCTCCTTTAGTTCAAGGAGATCCATTTTCATGTGTTGAGAAACCTCTCCTTGAGATAAAATACTCTAAACCACTCTCTACTCACTCTAAGGTTGAAGGTCTAGCAAGCCAAAGACCTTAGTTCTCTCAAAGTTCGAGAAAGGAGCCCAAGGTTGCAACCCTCAGGTGGATCCATCTTTGACGAAAGAAGGCGACGAGGATAGCACCATCCAACCACTACTAAGAGTTCAAGAAGAAGGAGTTCAAGTGAGGTATAACCCCTAACCGAGTAGACAACTCTCTAGTTAGGTTGCTAGTGTGTAGTTTAGCCAAGATCCGTTTTTGTAGTCCATGTTACCCAAACCCTAAAAAAATCGTTTTTCACCATTTTTGCAACCCCGAAAGAACCGGGAGAGGTAACGTGGACTTACAGTGGTATCAGAGCCTAACTAAACACACCCTAGCATGTTAGCAAAGTATTTAGAATATCGACCGAACGAAAAAACCGCAAAACACCCCGGAAAACCCTAGTTGCTGGCGATTTTTTTTCTGCTCTAAAAATAAAAAATCATGTCTTAAAAATCGTCTCAGGCTTTTCTATAAATAGGCAAGAAAAACGATCGCACGAGCCGACCAACTCCCCGCGGTTCCGCGGCAGAAGCTTGCTTCTGCCGCGGATCCGCGGCCGAGTTGACTCGGCCGTGGATCGTTTCTCCAGCAGTTTGTTTCTGGTGGTGTTTTGGGATTTTTGGGATGTTTCTTTTCTGCCCAGATTTTCCAGAGAACAAGTTTGTTTTTGGGGTGATTAGAAATCCGTATTTTGGTCGATTTTCTGTAGACTTTGGCTAATGGTTATATCTTTAATGTTTTATATGTATTGAATGTCTACTAATCGCTATACGTCGATTAGTGGGGGTTATACATATCTGTGATCTGTGATGTTGATGGTATGTGTATATGAATTCGTTGGATTGTCGCGGATGAATAGCCGGGGGGTTGTGAGATGAGAGTTTTCTTTTATCTTTCAATTCATGTAATATGTAAATTGATGTAATATTATTTTTGGCCGCACAACCGGTTCGGGGTTGTAGCCGTCATTGTATAATTTCTTTTTACTGTTTTTGCTCCTAGGATAGACCCATGGTGGGGTGCACAAACTACCGGGTATCTCGAAGTGCCGAGTGGCCTACTCACGTCGTTGAGGGAGGTTGCTCCACTTCGGATATTTGGCGGGTAGTTTGCCGCACCCGTAGGGGTCTAGGGTGGGGTATTGGCTATTCATCGCAACCGTGTAATCCGCTTTTCGTTACAGGCTCGTACAAATTGCGGATTCCTAGTATATCCAATGTATTCATCTGTGATCTGAAATGGCTATCATTGCAATATATCTATGTATGATATTATTTAGGCGTTGCTTATGTTTTGCAGCTGCGCTACCCAGCCCCCGCTCTGTCGTTAGTTAAGTAACCTAACGGGTGATGACGGGGCCCCATGGCGAATGCGAATGGCATAAGCGTACGTCATATTTTGGTTGTTTTCTGCAATGGTAGGATTAATTGATGGGACGCATTAAAAGAACTAATGCAAGAAAAATAAACCAAAGTAAAAGTCGTTGGAACACTTTCAAAAACCACTCGGTTTCTTTTCAAAATAACTTTTAAACGCGGAGCTTAAACCACTCCTTTTAAAAACTATCTCGTTCCATCGATTATATCAAGTTCACTACGTTCACGGTTTCGCCAAAACCATTCGTAGCCCTCCGTCGTTTCATATGGATGGTCAATAGTGTTCAAGCTATGTTTGTTGGCCAAAGTCAAGGCATAGTGATTGGTAGCTATTGGGTATTCATGTGCAGCATAGATAGATGTGCTGGTTTGGGACAGTCGTACTGCCTTGTTGGCCAAAGTCAAGGGTAGGTGCGGGTGGGTTCAAATTAACCTGGAGAATGACGGGTAGAACTTGACATGTGACTTATGATTTGTTGGCCAAAGTCAAGATCATAAGAGCATGGGGCAAAAATCCACATCGGGAGTTTCAAAAGAACTGAAACTTGCTAGCGCTGCATACCATTTGGAGTGTGATGATTCTGGTAGGATTCCTTCAGTTTTGTCACGCAATGATATTTAGATCCCGATCCTACTGTGAGTATATGCTACTCCTCGGGAAAATTCTCGCTTAACGATCAATGCTATAAACATAGTAGGTGTCGAGAAAGGTGTTAGCGGGGCTGCACCCCCAGGGAAAAGAGGTTATTAAATTAAGGAACTTCGCGAAAGCGTTGGAAAACCTCCCTCGAAGTACCGACACTAGCCTGGATGAACGGTTAAGCAAGTATTGTACGGTGAGATTGATCCTGACTAATTCTTCCTTTTTGGTTTGAGGAGGGATTCGAGAGACAGTGGGAGCCATCCTGTTTAGACAAATTAAAAACCACTCTAAAATTGCAAGAGCATCATGCTAAAGTGTTTCTTCTCTCTCTCCTAATTGCAGCAACCATTCAACATGACTGGACTTAAGTTACTACTAGATAAAAACATACTGACAGGGCCAAACTACAAAGATTGGCTCAGGAATGTCAAAATGGCAATCACTTACGACAAGTTGGGGTATCTCCTTACCACCAAAGCTCCCCCTGTCCCAGGTCCCACCTCCAGCGTCGCGGATATAGAAATCCGTAAGACTTGGGAGATTGATTGCGCGAAGGCCAAGTGCCTCATGCTTGCCTCTATGGACAACGAACATCAAAGGAGGCATGAGAATATAGACCTCGAATCCATATTTCTCCATACAAAAGAACTTTATGGAGAGCAATCTCGTATCGCAAGATACGAAGTGTCGAAGAAGTTATTTTCGGCAAGATTGGCCGTCGGATCATCAGTAGCGGAACACATGCTTAAGATGATTAGCTTCATTGAGGAGCTCGCGGACCTTGGGACCACGTTGGAGAATGAGCTCTATAGGGACTTGATTCTTCAGTCCCTTCCTTCCACTTACGCCCAGTTCATCCTGAATTTCAACTTGCAAGAAAAGGAAGTTGAACTTTCAGAACTCCTCAACATGCTGAGGAGTGCAGAGGGCACCCTACAGAAAGGTAGGGAAACATCCACTTTGTTTGTAGGAGGATCTTCATCTTCTAGGTCCAAGGTGAAAGCCAAGAGAAAGAAGAAGAAAACCCCCGCCAAACCAAGGGGCGATGTTAGTAAAGTGGATACGAAGGGAAAAGCAAAAGCAACAAAGGAAGCGGGAATGCTTGTAGGAAAGGAGGAATGCTTTTACTGTCACAAGAGTGGACACTGGAAGAAAGATTGCAGGGCTTGGAAGGCCAGAACACAGGATCTGAAGTGAGTTGCAGCTTCAGCTTCAGGTGTGTATGTTATTGAAAACTGTCTATCAATAAACTCTACTTCCTAGGTATTGGATACCGGATCAGGATCTCATATCTGTAATTCTTTGCAGGCGTTGAGAAACCGTAGGGTTTTGAAGGCAGGTGATATGACCCTCAGAGTTGCAAACGGAGCTGGCATGGATGCTGAGTCCGTGGGGGACTATCACCTGGGATTGTCAGATGGACACGTTTTGGTTTTGCGTAATTGTTATTTTGTACCAAATGCAACTTGTAATATTATTTCTGTATCTTTAGTTTCTAAAGAAGGTTATGAATTTGCGTTTGTAAGTAATGTTGTAAACATTCGCCTTAATCAAGTTCTGATTGGGTCAGGTACATTAAACAATGGAATATACGTATTAAACCAGCCACAGATTTTCAATGT
This sequence comes from Agapanthus africanus, assembly GCA_030015575.1. NCBI lineage: Eukaryota > Viridiplantae > Streptophyta > Magnoliopsida > Asparagales > Amaryllidaceae > Agapanthus > Agapanthus africanus. Next base: position 343,948,184 of record JASDDO010000012.1, on the reverse strand, counting down.
CCAGAATACACACAAAAGAAAGTCTCCGGAATCTAATCAGGCTTTCTTATGGCATTGTAGACTGGGTCACATCAATGAGAGAAGGTTGACGAAGTTACATACAGAAGGATATTTGGATCCGTTCGAATATCAATCATATGCAACTTGTCAATCCTGTCTCAAAGGAAAGATGACAAAGACTTCGTTCTCTGGACACGGAGTAAGAGCGAGCGAGCTCTTGGGACTCGTACACAGCGACGTGTGCGGTCCAATGTCTACGCATGCACGGAGCGGTTATTCTTACTTCATTACTTTTATGGATGACTTTTCAAGGTACGGTTATGTCTTCTTAATGAATATTAAATCCGAAGCCTTTGGAAAATTCCAAGAATATAAGAATGAAGTGGAAAAACAAATAGGCAAAAGTATCAAGACACTAAGATCTGATCGAGGTGGTGAATACTTAAGTGCTGAGTTCCTGGATTACTTAAAAGAGAATGGAATTCTCTCTCAGCTTACTCCTCCATACACTCCGCAACATAACAGTGTATCGGAGAGACGGAACCGGACCCTATTGGATATGGTACGTTCCATGATGAGTAACACTGAGTTACCGCGATCATTCTGGGGATATGCACTAGAATCAGCTGCATACCTTTTGAACCGAGTTCCAACTAAGACTGTGCCTACTACACCATATCAGATGTGGTGTGGGAAGAGACCCTATCTTAATCACATTAAGACATGGGGATGTCCAGCTTTTGTCAAAAAGCAGCATGCGGACAAGCTCGAGGCACGCTCAGTACAGTGCAAGTTTGTGGGATATCCAAAGAACTTCAAGAGATATTTTTTCTATTGCGAAGAGGAACAAAAGATTTATGTTTCTCATCATGCCCACTTCTTGGAAACTGAATTTTTGGAAAATCACATAAGTGGGAGCACAATAGAACTGGAAGAAATTCCAGAACCACGAGCTATTACTGAAAGCTTAGTAGAACCAGAGGGTTCAAAAGAACATGACATTCCTACGCCGCTCCGCAGTAGTAGGCAGTCTCATCCGCCCGAGAGATACGGTTTTCTCATAGACGGGGATAGAGAGGATTGCATCATTGATAGTGATGAGCCGACTAGCTTCCAGCAGGCTATTCAGAGCGTTGAATCGGTAAAATGGCTGGATGCAATACGGACCGAAATGGAGTCCATGTACACCAACAAAGTATGGACGTTGGACGTTGCTCCAGATGGGGTAAAACCCGTAGGATGCAAGTGGATCTTCAAAAGGAAGATTGGTGTAGATGGACAGGTTGAGACCTATAAAGCTAGATTGGTTGCAAAGGGTTTTCGTCAAAGACCTGGTTTGGACTATGACGAGACCTTTTCTCCGGTAGCTATGCTGAAATCCATTCGGATCCTTCTTGCCATTGCTGCTTTCCACGATTATGAGATCTGGCAGATGGACGTAAAGACCGCTTTTCTAAATGGAAATTTAGAGGAGTGTGTCTATATGGACCAGCCAGAGGGTTTCATTCAGAGTGGGAGCAGCGGGAAGGTGTGCAAGCTGCTTAAGTCCATCTATGGACTAAAGCAGGCATCGCGGAGTTGGAACATCTGTTTTGATGAGATGGTCAAAGATTTTGGCTTTATCAAAAATCCAGATGAACCATGCATCTATAGTAGATTTGTAGAAAGAACTGTCGTATTCCTCGTTTTATACGTGGATGACATTCTCTTGATAGGAAATGACATTCCTATGCTACAATCTGTCAAAGGGTTCTTGTCACACAGGTTCTCCATGAAAGACCTGGGTGATGCTTCCTACATTCTGGGGATCCGGATCTATCGTGATAGATCCAAGAGGATACTAGGACTTTCGCAGTCCAGGTACATCGACAGCATACTGAAAAGATTCAGTATGGAAGATTCCAAGCGCGGTAATCTACCGGCTTGTCACGGGATCACCCTCTCCAAAGAGATGTCTCCCAAGACTGATTTGGAAAGGGATCGCATGTCTATTATACCCTACGCTTCTGCGGTAGGCTCTATAATGTATGCGATGTTATGTACCAGACCAGATGTAGCTTATGCACTGAGTGTGGTAAGCAGGTATCAGTCAAACCCTGGGGAGAAACACTGGATAGCGGTAAAGAACATTCTCAAGTACCTGAGAAGGACTAAGGAGATGTTCTTGGTATATGGCGGAAAAGACCTCCAGATCGAGGCCTTTGCTGACTCCAGCTTCCAGAGTGACAAGGATGATTCCAAGTCCATGTCGGGCTATGTCTTTACCCTCAATGGAGGGGCGGTGTGTTGGAAGAGTTCCAAACAGGAAACCGTTGCTGACTCGACGATGGAAGCGGAATATATCGCTGCATCTGATGCCGTAAAAGAAGCCGTCTGGATGAGGAAGTTCTTGATAGAACTTCAGGTGGTTCCTACCATTGTTGATCCAATACCGCTGTATTGCGACAACAACGGAGCTATAGCTTTAGCGAAGGAACCCAGGTCCCATCAGAAGTCCAGGCACATCTTGAGGCGGTATCACCTGATCAGGGAGATCGTGGGTCGCCAGGAGATCGAGGTTCGGAGAGTTGCTACGGAAGATAACACTGCTGATCCATTCATAAAGGCCTTACCCCAGACTCAGTTCGAGCGGCTGATCGAGATGATAGGTCTTCGATACGCCAGTACATGGCCTTAGTGCAAGTGGGAGATTGTTAGTGTATATGCCCTAGAGGCCATTACTGTATCATACTAGTTTGTATATTACTTGATGGAAGCTTAGGATATTCACCTTGTATAAACAATCTTGCTCAATATAGTAGTATGCTACTTGGTTTGTTTCTGCTTTAATGTGTGCATGTGTTTCTTTTAGCATATCGCCTTTACACATTAGTGGAGCCCTTAGGATCTTTGCTTGATTACCAGCGTTGTGATGGCAGTCACACTCGTGGGGGCTGGGTAATTCACAAGCACATCCTTATGCAGGTCCCTAGTCGTAGGACTATCGAGACAGGGCATCGATACTCCGGAGTAGACTAGCGTATACGCTTCTCATCCCAACTTAGGAAACGGTCTGTCCCACAGCCGTCAGTACGTCGTACTTGAGATAGTATGCGGGTGCTCGTTAGGTTACGAGTACACTGGACAGGACTCATCGGGAACTGTTGGTTGGTATTATACCTATCGTCAGTTATCAGTTCCCAGGTGACATGAGTACAGCTTAGTCCGCTGACTTGACATTGTCACTTCGCCTGGAGTGCGTTCCCACTGCACTTTGATTACTACCCTACCACGGCTCAAAGGAGTCGTGCCAACAGGTAGTTTTTGGGTGCAGTCCTGAAGCACTTGGAGGCAGTGACGGTTAGACAGGATTCATCTCTCCCGGTATTGGGGGTTGACATCGCGCTGTGTCTAGGAGAGCCATTACACAAGTAATCCCTGGCCAGGGCAAGCGAGATATACTGGTAGGTTTCCAGTGTTATCTTAGGGTGTTCTGGGCTACACTCCGACACGACTTGTACCGCTATTAGGGGACTGACGTTTACCGCCCCCTAGGCCCGCCATGCGATGTATCAGACGAACAGACCGGACTGTACGGAGATTGTCACATGCAGACTCAGTAGGAGTTCAGATGGGTTTCACCTCGTCCGTCTTCTTATCGGCATCAATTAGGGGACCGTTACGTACAGCTAGTGTCGCTTCCGGTCTGTGGTTAAACCCACTGCCAGCGTAGTGTCGAGTCTTTAGAGTCCCACACAGAGGGTTATTCGCCTTTGGACAAAACAGACAAGAGGTCGCATGGTTTTGCGGCAGGGTTCGTTCTCATCCGCGCACTTGTGCACGTTTGGAGTCCGGACGGATATTACTAGCGGGCTCTGGTTTGAGCCAGATCCTAGTATATGTTTTGGGGTCAGTTTTATCTCATAGTATTCATGTTCCTCGGAACACGAATGCGGGTGTGTATGCACAGTTGATTGAGACGGAGGAAGAGGATTTTCATTAGGGTTTTGGAACGGGGGTGTATGCACAGTTGACAGTCGTCTTTTTCCAAACCCTAATGAATTTGTGATATATCAATTAATAATATTAATTAAATGAAATTGTGTCATGGTTGGGTTTGTTGACTTGTTGACCAAGGTTGACTTGTTGACCATGGTTGAAACATTGACTATCATCATTACACATCAAAGATGCTCTTTGATTCTAGCAAAAAACAATTAATGTGATATGATAATAGTCTCATCAAACCATCCATCACCTTTTTCATTTTTGGATTAATATTATTATTAGATAATTCACTTAGTATGTTATGGTTGAAAAATACCATCTCATTCTATCATAACCACTCTCTCTCCTCTTTTCTTCTTCTTCCTCCTCTAGTTCAAGGAGATCCATTCTCATGTGTTGAGAAATCTCTCCTTGAGATAAAACACTCGAAACCACTCTCTACTCACTCTAAGGTTGAAGGTCTAGCAAGACAAAGACCTTAGTTCTCTCAAAGTTCGAGAAAGGAGCCCAAGGTTGCAACCCTCAGGTGGATCCATCTTTGACGAAAGAAGGCGACGAGGATAGCACCATCCAACCACTACTAAGAGTTCAAGAAGAAGGAGTTCAAGTGAGGTATAACCCCTAACCGAGTAGACAACTCTCTAGTTAGGTTGCTAGTGTCTAGTTTAGCCAAGATCCGTTTTTGTAGTCCATGTTACCCAAACCCTAAAAAATCGTTTTTCACCATTTCCGCAACCCCGAAAGAACCGGGAGAGGTAACGTGGACTTACATACCCAACTAAAACATGTTTGCACGACTCTTTTGAGCCGTGGTAGGGTAGTAATCAAAGCACAGTGGGAACTCACACGAGACAAATGACGATCTCAGGTCGATGAACTAACCTGTACACATGTCACCAGGGAACTGCTATCTGACGTCAGGTATAATACCAACTAGCATGTTCCCGGCGAGTCCTGTCCGGTGTACTCATAACCCAATGAGCACTTGTATACATCTTAGGTGAACCAACTGACACCAATGGCTTGTGAGACCGGCCACCGCCCCTCGTCGGGTTTCGACTGTATACACTAGTCTAATAATGGAGTATCGATGCTCAGTCTCGAAACTCCCACGACTAGGGACCTTTTAAGGATGTGCTTATAGACCCCAGCTCCCACGTATATGATCGCCATTATACTGCTGGTAGTCAAGAAAGAATCCTAAGGGCTCTATCAATGTGTAATAGTGATCTGTAAGGTCACCTAAAGCTGTACACGATGATAAAGATAAACCAGATAGCATACTATCATCTTGAGTAAGACTGTCCTACCAGTATAGGTCTTCCCTCAATCATTGTAATCACGTGCCTGTGATCCAATAATTGACTCTGAGGGCACTATATCCAACACGTCATAGTATGGGTTAACCCACAAACCGTCATTACAGAAACGTGCCTTGAGTTATCCAGAGTCTGGTTTTAAGTATAAGCCGGATAACTCCGTATAGCTTAACATCGTTACGATAAGAGCCATTCTATATCTAATATAGAAACAGAGGCACCGATTTAATTGGAAACAGATTCAAATCATGCAGCTGTCTCCAGTGTATGTGAACCAAATGGAAAGAGGCCAATCAACATTACTCAACTTAAGACTGGATCCAATTATGAGTGACCTGAAAAAGAGAAGCAAGTTCTCCAAACCATTATTATCAACCGAATACCAAACACAAGTACCTACATCTTCGATCACCTTGAAGAATCCCGATACTTGCAACACCTGGTTCTCTACTTTATTCTTATTCCTATAACTTTTCAAAATTTAGACCTTGTATTTCTACGAAACGCCTGTCTAAAAACTAGAGAAGTCACATGTAAACAGAATTTAGTACGCGGACCAACCCCTATGTCTTAATGGACACTGGACGATATACAATGCTTTGTATAAGTCCCCTGAGTTGAATAACTCAAACCCTGTGCGTCGTATGTTGAAAACAGTACATGGTTATGAAGAATTACACCGCTGTTGAATGCTCCTTACCTAACCATCAACTGATATAGGTAAATGTCATGGACATAATTTCAAAAAGTTATATCTCACTTTATAAAAATAAACGTACAGATATATCAATTTGAATCTGGTATATAACAACGGATATTCATAACCAACATTTGCCCGTTCGGTAGAAATCCAGGAGATTTCCTCAAATATCACCAATTACAACGAATTCCGATATAATGAGGATGATCACATAATTCCCAATAACTTACTCCCACTCATCATCTGTAAAACCATACAGATGTGAGAATCATACCTGGTAAATACATACCCTGGAGAAAGAGTAATTGGGAAATCAGTTTTCTATTAACAGTACACAATGAAACTGAAACATGAAAATGTTTCGTAGGGGTATCCTGGTATTCCTAGTAATGCCTCTTCCATTATCCAGATTCAAGACTATAACCGTATATTTCTTTGCAATCTCTCCAAATCCCTTTATTTGTCTTTAGTCGTTACCTTCTGTACACCACCTTTAGACTAAATGGTTTTCTTCCTTCCCTACCGTTCGGCACCAGTCTATGCTTTGGAAGAAGACTATCCAATAAGCGTAATAGGTGTACTGTCCTAATCTTAGGAGCACTCGCAACGCGATAGAAGGTAAAGATAAAAGACAACTGAATAAAGCTTATTCTATTTCTCCTGAACCATAATCCATCCCCGAACTAGAACAAGTTCCTTCGAGTTCGTAAATAACCTGGATTATCCAAATAACTATGGATCTTCGTAGTGATACGGGATGTTCTGGAGAAATACAAAGGTGAAGTAGAAGTGGCGATGAAATACTTGGTTTGGTCGTGAATAGCAGTCGCAATTTAATTTGCCCTCTTTCTAATCCATTTATTTGTCTTTACTTATTACCTTCTGTACACCTCACTTAGGTTAATCAGTTTTCTTCATTCCCTACCTTCGACACCTGACTATGGTTTGGATAAAGACTATCCAATTAGCGTAATAGGTGTACCCTCTCCTAATCCTAGGAGCCCTCATAACTGTTGGAGATAGTGCCCTCAGAGTCAATTATTGGATCACAGGCACGTGATTGCAATGATTGAGGGAGGACCTATGCCGGTAGGACAGTCTTACTCAAGATGATAGTATGCTATCTGGTTTATCTTTATCATCGTGTGCTGCTTTAGGTGACCTTACAGGTCGCTATTGTGCGTTGATAGAGCCCTTAGGATTCTTGCTTGACGGCCATCAGTATGATGGCGATCATATACGTGGGAGCTGGGGTCTATAAGCACATTCTTAAAAGGTCCCTAGTCGTGGGAGTTTTCGAGACAGGGTATCGACACTCCAGAGTAGACTAGTATATACAGTCGAGATCCCGACGAGGGGCGGTGGCCGGTCTCACAAGCCACTGGTGTCAGTTGGTTCACCTAAGATGTATACAGGTGCTCATTGGGTTATGAGTACACCGAACAGGACTCGCCGGGAACATGCTAGTTGGCTTTATACCTGACGTCAGATAGCAGTTCCCTGGTGACATGTGTACAGGTTAGTTCATCGACCTGAGATCGTCATTTGTCTCGTGTGAGTTCCCACTGTACTTTGATTACTACCCTACCACGGCTCAAAGGAGTCGTGCAAACAGGTTTTAGTTGGGTACAGTCCCGAGCCACATGGAGGAAGTGAGCGGATCTACAGGGGTTCGTCTCTCCCGGTATTAGGGGTGAGGTCGCGCTGTGTCTAGGAGAGCCATTACACGAAGTCCTTGGCCAAGGCAGGAGATTTACTGGTAGGTATTCCAGTAGTGTCTCAGGGTGTTCTGGGCTACACTCCGACACGACTTGTACCGCTTTTGGGGATCTGACTTTTACTAACCCCCTAGGCCCGCCATGCGATGCTCATAGACGAACGGACCGGACTGTACGGATATTGTCACTGACAGGCTCAGTAGGGTGTCAGGATGAGTTCGCTCATCGACCTCCCTTTTGGTCAATACCTGGTAGCCCGTTACGTATGGCTAATACCTCTGACGTGCTAATGGTTAAATCCACAACCAAAGTATTGACAAGTTTTTAGAGTCCCCCACAGACAGTTTCTCAAGTTTCGGGCGAAACGCTGTAGAGGCCGTATGGATATATGGCAGGGTTCGATCATATATGTGCGATATTTCACGGATCATGATCGGACGGATAATACTAGCGGGCTTTGGTTTAAGCCGGATCCTAGTATTGTACAGTGTAGATTTTGTCTCATTGCATTTGTATTCGGTCGGAATACAAATGCGGGTATGTATATACAGTCGCGGGGTTTTCCTGTAATTTATTACGGGATCGTCTTTTTGAAGTTACCAGTTTGCATTCCGTTTCGGCCATTTTCCTTTGTTTCTTTCCTTGGCCGAAAATTGATGGGAGGGGCTTATTTGCAAATGTGCAAATTAGCAATATGGAGGGTGTTTTTTGTGATGGAGGGTTCATCATGGTTCTAGACTCTCATGATTGCCTTTTGGGTTCATCATTACTTGCTTTAGGTGATAAGTTTTTTATTTGACTTGGTTGTGATCATTGGTTCTCATGATTACCCACTTTTCTCTTATGCTCACCCCCTTGACTTTTTTCCCTCCTCCATGATGGATGGCCGGCCACAAGAAGGTTGGGGGCTGTCCAAATTTTTGGGAGTGGGATTTTGATCTCTTTTGCTTTGCACAAAATCCCTTAGTTCATCCAAAAAGCTTGCAACTCCTTCTCCACTTCCAAATGGCAACTTCGTCAACCCCTTGGGACAAAAGAGTTATACACTATTCTACAGCAATCTTGGACACATCGGCTTGCCAACTTCGTGTCCGAGTTGCCTCGGTCCAGAGGTGGGAGCCCGTAAAAAGACTCGGTGATGTGGTGCCCTTCCGACGAGGAGATCGAGACCGGAGATGCCGCGGGGAGATCGGGATGGTGGCAGAAGACCGAAGGACACGGATCGCTCGGTATATCTCTCTACCCTTTCTCTAGTTAGCTAGTAGTAGGTTAATGGTCCGATCCGGGTTTATAGTCCGCGGTAGCGCCGGTTTCTGTTTAAAGAAAAAAATTTGTTTCCGCATTTTGGCCTCGTTCAGACGGCCAGGGCGCTACCGTGCACTTACAATAACCTGAGAGAAGGTAAAAGGAAAAGACAACTGAATAGTCATATTCAATCTCTCCAGAACCAGAATCCATCCCCGAATCTGGAACAAGTTCCTTCGAGTTCGTATATAACCATACGATGGATTTATCCAATGGAAGTGGATGTTCGTAGTGATACGAAGTGTTCTGGAGAAATGCAAAGGGTAAAAGAAGGAGTGGCAATGATGTATGCAACTTAAACAATCCAAAAGCCAGTGTTTTAAGAAAGTTCGGTTAACTTGGTCACTGAGTTATAGTCTAGGGTCGGGTCATGATCGCTGTCAAAGAGAGAGAGAAAAGAAAAACTCTGCGTGCACTCTTACCTGGATCAGAATGGTTATCAATTTATCTAATCAGGAAACCTCCCACTGTAACCTCATAATTCCAAACCTGAAAGAAGAATTAGTCGGGATCACCCGAGGAGTAAACCAACTCATCAGTGGGAATCGGGATCCAACTATCATCGCATGATAACGTGATGGAATCCACTCACGTTATCACACTCCAGAAGGTATGCGCATGCCTGGCAAGTTTCCTGTATGTTTGAAACTCCCTATGTGATTTTTACCCCATGCTCTTATGACCTTGACGAAGGTCAACAAATCATAAGTCACATGTCAAGTTCTACCCGTCCTTGTCCAGGTTAATTTAAACCTACCCGTACAAGCCCTTGACGAAGGTCAACAAGGCTGTACGACTATCCCAAACCAACGCATCTATCTATGCAACAAAAAGGTAACAAGAAGCTACCATACACTATGTCTTGATGAAGGTCAACAAACATAGCATGAATACTAAGTGCTACCCGTCTGAAATGACGAAGGGCTATGAATGGTTTTTGGCGAAAAACCTTTAACGTAATGAACATGATATCGTTGAAGGAACCGGATAGCTTTTTACAAATAAATAGTGGCGAAAACCTTTGCTAAAGAGGTCACTCCCGGTGAAGGGATCTCGGCTCTTTCCCCATAGAATGAGGTGCAGGATATTCCAAACTGAATACCACGATGCAAAGCAAAAAGTAATCGACTATAGTAAAGTTATTACCCTGACGCAAACTTCTGCCCAAGGGGTCACTCCCGATGAAGGGATCTCGGCCCTTGCCTCGTCGAATGAGATGCTAGATATTCCAAACTGAATACCGCTGTGCAAAGCAAATGAAAACGTCCTTGTAATAACAGCTTTTTGAAAAATGTTCCAACAACATCGAAAAAGTTTGTTTTCCTGCATTGATCCGAATCAACGCAGTCCCTTCAATTAATCACACCAGAAAAGAATGAAAATAAAATGTACGTATATGCCATCCACATTCGCCACTGGTCCCGTCATCACCCGTTAGGTTACTTAACTAATGACAGAGCGGGGACTGGACTAGCGCGGGTGTAAAACATATACACCATCTACTAGTGTATATATATATCAATATACAATAATCGCTCCAGGCGTGATAAAATGCAACATCACAGAAAAGTAATAAGCATCACAGAACAATACAGAAATCTGGGAGCCCCGGGTTTCCTTTGAGCCGCAACTGAAACCCGACGTTCCCCTGGTCGTGTGGATAGCCTGTGCAATGAAAACCTAGACCCCTACGGGTGCGGCAAGTTACCCGCCAAAACCAGAAGAGAGGCAGCCCCCTTCAGCAAAGTGAATGGACCACCCAGCACTTCATGGAATCCGGTAACTTGAGCACCCCACATTGGGTCAACCTGTACCCCCTACGAGTGCGGCGAATAGCCCGCCAATTCTAGAGTAAAGCCCCTCCGTCTCAAGGCCGTGAGATGCGGGCCCGTCGCTCTCTAGAATCCGGCTATCCATGCACTCTACCGCGGGGTAATCCTAGTACAGAAAATAAAATATGTACAACGGGTATACTGACCTCAACCCAGTCGTGCCACAAAAGAATAATATACAAACAGGCAGTGACGGCAGTCCACATGTCGGACGCTCGCCCTGCGATATCAAATGTACAAATATATCAAAACTGCACTAACATTGCACCAAGCTATCCACCACGACAAATCTGCAACACCACAGCACAACACAGAACATCAACGTGAATGTCACGTTCTCTAACCTGTCTAAAAAAGCTATAGCAATTAGACAAGATTTACCGCTCGAGAGACATTCACGGTCGAAGATATAAAGTAAGCACTGTGGACTAACTTATTTAAAATTTCGATCGATAAAATTTCCCGAAGTGGGCCCCAAGTACAAATCCAGTACTCATAATAATCTGGGCCAATACTAAAAATTCCAGAAACCCCAATTCCATGTTAAAGACCCAAAGGAAAAATTTAGTGCACTGAAACACCAACACAGCGGCGGAACCGCGGCCAAAACGTGGGTACGACCGCGGTTTCACGGCGCAACAGAGGGGTCATGCTACAAAATTTTTACAGTGGTCTTAGAAAAGCCTACCTGATTTTCTGAAACACTCAAAATAATTTTTCGACAACAAAAAAATTTCGACAGAAACTTTGAACTTCGAATTGCAGTTTTGGAAATTTCGTCCGATCGATGTTTTAAACAAGTTAGAACAAGCTAGTAAAGGTTAATGGCATGGCTCTGATACCATGTAAGTCTACGGTAGCGCCCCGGTAGTCAGTTTGAGGCCAAATACGGAAACAAAAACTTTTTAGGAAACCGGCGCTATCATAGTCTTTCACCCGGATCGAACCATTAATGCTAAACTAGCAAACTACTAAGAAGTGAGAGTGGCTATACCGATCGATCCGTATCCTTCGGTCTTTGGCCACCATCCCAAGCTCCTCACGGCATCTCCGATCTCCGGTCTCCTCGTCGGAAGGGCACCACATCAATGAGTCTTTTTACGGGCTCCCGCTTCATCCGAAGCAACTCGAACATGAAGTTTGATAGCCGACATGTCTAAGGTGAAGTAGAGAATGTGTGTGATAACTTTATCTCAAGCATCCATTGATTCTCAACACATGAGAGTGTATGGATGGAGGTTGAAGATGATGCCATTGGTGGAAGTTATGAGCTAGAGCTTTTCTTTTCTTGTGTGAGATGAAAAATGAGAGAGGCTTTTTAATTTAATGATAATCACAAGAGCTAACCCATATACATGGCCGCCTCTCTCTCTCTCTCCATCTTTCATTTCACACCCTTAATCAATCAAAATGGTGACATTTGCACAAATAAAAAGACCATGAGTCATCACCCATGCACATGTCACAATTAATGCACCTCATCATGAATTAAGCTCATAATTTCCGCCAAAATAAACATTAACCCAAATGTTTAATCCAACAAAAAAGATACGACATCAACTAAAGTAAACTTGTGACGGATCACAAGAATACACCTCACATGTATATACATACCTGCATCCGCATTCCTACTGAATGCGAATGCAATGAGACTAAAGTATTCCAACAAATCTAATACTAGGATCCGGCTCAAACCAAAGCCCACTAGTATGATCCGTCCGATCATGATCCGTGCACAAGTGCACGTATATGATCGAACCCTGCTATAATACCATACGACCTCTACAACGTTTCGCCCGAAACTTAGGAAACTATCTGTGGGGGACTCTAAAGACTCGTCAATACACCGGCAGTGGGTTTAATCATAAGCACGTCAGTGGTACTAGCTGTACGTAACGGCTACCCTTGTATTGACCAAAAGGGAAACTGACGAGCGAACTTATCCTGAAACCCTACTGAGCATGTCAGTGATAATATCCGTACAGTCTGTTAGTTATATGTATGCCCAAGAGGCCATTATTGTACATACGATGTATATTGTAATGGATGCTTGGACATATATAGGGAGGACTTTCTTGCTCGACATGATAGTATGCTATCTGGTTGTATTTTATCTTAACATGTACTCTGATTGTCTCTATGTTACATGTTGATAAAGCCCTTAGGATATGTACTCGACTACTGGGACTATGATGAGATCATACTAGTGGGGCCACGGTAGTCGACGGGTACATCCTATAACTGTTCTTAGTCGAGGGTGTATCGAGACAGGGCATCGATACACCAGAGTAGACTAGCGTATACGCATCTTGACCCATATGATGGGCGATGGATGATCCCATATCCATTGGTGTTTGACATCAAGGATGGTGTACGGGTGCTCAGTAGAGACTGGGTACACTGGACGGACTCGCCGAGAACTCCCAGATGGTATTATACCTCACGTCAGATGGCAGTTCTCCGGTGACACTGGTACAGAGTAGTCTGTTGACCCGAGATCGTCATAGAGTCTTGTGTGATTCCCACTGTGCTTTGATTTCCATCATACCACGTCCAAGAGGGCGTGTAAAAAGGTGGTTTTTGGGTACAGTCCCGAATCACATGGAGGCAATGAGCGATAGGAGGGGATTCGTCTCTCCCGGTATAGGGAGTTGATGTTGTGCTGTGTTCGATTGGCTATAACTGGAAATCCCTGGCCAGGGTTGCTGAGATTTACTGGTAAGTGTTATCAGTAGTTTCTCGAACTGTTATAGACCTTAAATCGACATGACTTATCGAGCTACTGGGGTCTGACGTTTACCACCCCTAGGCGAGATATGCGACATATCAGACGACGAGACCGGACTGTATGGAAGTGTTACTGATTGGATTCACAGGAGAATGTACATGCTTGCTTGTTGATCTTCTGAGCGCTCAATACCTGGGTGGCTGTTACGTTTAGCTGACCGCTTGCAGCTTGTGGGTGTTTGATATGATCATCACCTACTGCCGGCGTATTGACGATTCTTTAGAGTCCTACACAGAGGTTTCTTGGCTCAGGAAAAACGGAGTAGGAGCACATATGTGATATGTACGGGACAGAGGATAATGCGGTATGTGATACCATATTGGATTCTCGCGATTTGAGATATCGGGTGGGTATATGTGATATAGCCGGGTCATCGTATTAGTCGGTAATATGCGATATAGCCGGATTGTCGGATCAAGTGTTGATTCGATAATTTAATGTATAATAATATATATGATATATTAAATTACATTAACTAATATTAGCTCACTAAAAGATTCTTTCTCACTCGGGTAATACATTGATATATATGCGATATATGTTAAACGTATTATTTTATTTTGTTACAATAAATATTGTATATGTGATATATAATATTGTAATATGATATGATTACTAATGCAACATATTTAGTGGAGTTTAAACATGGTTAGGGTTTGGATTAGGATTAAGACTTCTAGTAGCTTCTAGAAGTTTTTCTTTTGTCATGGAAAAGATATTATGCTTGATATTTTCAAGTGACTCACCTTTAACCCAACCCAAACCCTAGCCCTAGTTAAATCTCTATAAGGGTTTAGTTGACCATGATTGCATTATTCATCATTATTATCTTTGCATTATTCATCACAAAAGGATTATGATATTCTTCTTCTTCTTCCTTCTTCTTTCTTTCATGGAAAAAGCTTTCTAGCTTTTTTCCAAGTGATGAAAATGAGTGAGAATAAGAAAATAAAAGAGAGCAAAAATCCTACTTCATCATTCTCATCTATCCTTGCCCTTTAGATGAGAGTGTTCACTTCATTTAGTGAGTGTTAGCTTGTGTTAATGAAACTTCAAGGTAGATCATCTTTGTTATCGAAGATCGGAAGCAAGACTGCATCTTTCTCTTCGTGAAGCCTCTCGAGAGTCCGGAACACGATGATCGCAGCGAAGAGACCTCAACACGGAGCTTAAGAAGTGAAGGACCGGATCTACAAAGGTTGTAATCCCTCACACTTAGTGTTAAAGAGTTTAACATGCTTGTTTTCACCTAAACTCTAGTTTAAAGATCCGGCTTTGGGTTGTTGACACGGCTAAATTTTTAATCGGGCATGGTTGATGCCTCGTAGAACCTTGTGAGCGTGCCTAGCAACCCTACAGTGGTATCAAAGCCAAGCTAGAGCTTTAGGCGAAGTCTGAGTGAAGTTTAAAGTCCGAACGAACACGGATACCCCGATACGAACTTGTAAGTGCACGGCAGCGCCCCGGCCGTCAATCCGACACCGGAATGCGGAAACGAAACTTTTACGAAACTTGTAAACCGACACCACCGCGCACTATAAAACCCGGATCGGGCCATTAACCTAATGCTAGCAAAGTAAAGAAAGGATAGAAAGCTATACCGAGCGATCCGTGTCCTTTGGTCTTCGGCCTCCACTCCGATCTCCTTGCGGAATCTCCGATCTTCACCTCCTCGTCGGAACGGGCACCACATCGCCGGGTTCTTTTACGGGCTCCCACCACTGGACCGAGGCAACTCACGCACGAAGTTGGCATGCCGACGTGCCCAAGAAATGTTGTAGGCTAAGTGTAGTAGCTTTGTCTCAATAGGGTGATTGAAGTTGCCATGATAGTGTGGAGGAAAGAATAAAAGAAATGAGCTTAGGAATTTTGGTGCAAGCAAAATATAAGATGAACTAATTTTTCCCCACTCCAAATGAATTCCCCTCCCCTCACTAGAAGTGGCCGGCCTCTCTCTAAAATGGTGGAGGAAAATTGCAAGCATAAAAGAAAGTGGAGAAAATGAATGATAATGAGAAGAAAAATGGTCACACCATTTACCAAATCAATCCCTTCATATACCATCACATTTAATGCAAGGAATGTGATGCAAAAAGAATCTTATGATGCAAAGAACCATCATGAAGCCTCCATTTATAAATAACCCCCTCCATATTACTAATTTGCACACTTGCAAATTAGCCCCTCCAACAGAAAAATCCGGCCAGGAAGGAACAAAGGAAAATTGGCCGGAACGGAATACAAACTGGCAACTTCAAAAAACTGATCCCGTAATAAATTACAGGAAACCCCCGCGCCTGTATATACATACCCGCATTTGTATTCCGACCGAATACAAATACAATGAGACAAAATCTACACTGTACAATACTAGGATCCGGCTTAAACCAAAGCCCGCTAGTATTATCCGTCCGATCATGATCCATGCAATACCGCACATATCTGATCGAACCCTGCCATACCTCCATACGGCCTCTACAGCGTTTCGCCCGAAACTTGAGAAAACGGTCTGTGGGGGACTCTAAAGACTCGTCAATACTTTGGTTGAGGATTTAACCACTAGCACGTTAGAGGTATTAGCCATACGTAACGGGCTACCAGGTATTCACCAAAAGGGACGTCGATGAGTGAACTCATGCTGACACCGTACTGAGCTTGTCAGTGACAATATCCGTTCAGCCCGGTCCGTTCTTCTACGAGCATCGCATGGCGGGCCTAGGGGGTTGGTAAAAGTCAGACCCCTAAAAGCGGTACAAGTCATGTCGGAGTGTAGCCCATAACACCCTGAGATATTACTGGAATACCTACCAGTAAATCTCCTGTCTTGGCCAAGGACTTCGTGTAATGACTCTCTTAGACACAGCGCGACCTCACCCCCAATACCGGGAGAGACGAACCCCTGAAGATCGACTCACTGCCTCCATGTGGCTCGGGACTGTACCCAACTAAAACCTGTTTGCACAACTCCTTTGAGCGTGGTAGGGTAGTAATCAAAGTACAGTGGGAACTCATACGAGACAAATGACGATCTCAGGTCGATGAACTAACCTGTACACATGTCACCAGGGAACTTCTATCTAACGTCAGGTATAAGACCAACTAGCATATTCCCGGCGAGTCCTGTCCGGTGTACTCATAACCCAATGAGCACCTGTATACATCTTAGGTGAACCAACTGACACCAGTAGCTTGTGAGACCGGCCACCGCCCCTCCTCGGGGTCTCGACTGTATACACTAGTCTACTCTGGAGTATCGATGCCCTGTCTCGAAACTCCCACGACTAGGGACCTTTTAAGGATGTGCTTATAGACCCCAGATCCCACGTATATGATCGCCCTCATACTGCTGGCAGTCAAGCAAGAATCCTAGGGGCTCTATCAAGTGACCTGTAAGATCACCTAAAGCAGTACACGATGATAAAGATAAACCAGATAGCATACTATCATCTTGAGTAAGACTGTCCTACCGGTATAGGTCATCCCTCAATCATTGCAATCACGTGCCTGTGATCCAATAATTGACTCTGAGGGCACTATCTCCAACAATCTCCCACTTGCATTCAAGGCTAATTATTGCGATGTCGCATACTCACAGCCCGTGTGATACCGAACACCCAACTCCTCTACTAGTCAGTCTCACAAAGCTCGTTTGCGAAACTATTGCGTTCGAGGAATAGCCTCAGTGAGTGGATCCGCTGTGATGTTTCTTTCTCTGTCTCTCTTTATCTCAAGTTCGCGGAGAAACCCATCTTCCGAAATGAGTAATACCTGTCTTAGAATATGTTTGGATGTCTGATGGGACCTAGTTCATAAGTGAACTCCAAATCCAAACTTCTTAGACTGTATCGTCAACTGAACTTAATCAGTATCCTGCGCCATGCCTCCCTCAGTATCCGCCTGGACCACCTGTCCAAAATACTGCCCCTCTTCAGAGGGAGAACTATAACTCTGACAGTCACTCTGTCATCCAGGTCACCTTGGAAGCCTGGAATGATAACCGTCTCCTAAAGGAGGCTGCCGTTATCATTTCCCTAGAACATCAACTTATGTTCTAAAACTGCTTCCGATCGTTTCTCCATGATTGGATTAATATCTACTTACTACATCTCGTGCAAAAATAACATCTGGTGTGGTACTTGACATCTCATGATTGACTCAATTGCCTAAGCAAGTGATATGCTAATCATGCACATCCCTCTCCCCTTTAGTCTGTAAGACACCTTTAGAGAGGGTGACTCCATTACCTGCAGGTATACTACCGTGCCAGGAGTCGTCCATTCTAAAACACCTTTAGAATGTCGTCTAAGTACCCAGATTGGGACACTTCCTAAATATAGATCTAAAACCATAGATCTAGTAACCAGAATGCCTGATATAATATCCAATTCCTATGTGGAGAAACCACTGTGTGACAACCAAAGTTTAACCGACCGTAGTATAGGAATTTCACTTCCTACTCTGTGTATGTCATCCAAATACCAGGACATCACACCCTACTACCTTCTTAACAGATCCATCCCCTATTCTGATGAAGTCAAACTTATGACTGTCACATCAGAAATAGATGATCTATCTCCGCTGTATCTGCTTTACTCTATAAATAGACATAAGCCACTTGTCCACCAATGCTTCCGCTGCTCCCACTGACTACGACAACCCTCTGCATCCCCACAAAATTCCCATCTCATTTCCTCTCAAAATTCATCAATTTTCACTCAAAAATCAATGCAAAAATCTCACAAAATCCAAATCCAAGCCCTACCCATTATTTCTTGCCCAAGCTAGCATGGATCTTGGGGAATAGAAGCATGTTTGGGAGGCTAAGTTTCATGTTGATCTCATGGTTGTGAGGTATAAATCCCAACCCAAGTTTAAATTGTTGTTTGAATTGCTTCAATCTAGCATATTTAAGTGTTAATTTGGTGCTAGTTGTTAATTTGGAAATTCAAGATTTAGGGTTTTAAAATCAAATTAGGATTTTTATAAAATGTTTATGATTACATGGTGTAGTTAACATGCTAAGACATAGAAAACTTAACCTTGTTGCTTAATTGTAAATTCTTGCATCTAAAAAGTCCAAATTAAGATTTTATGCAAACTAGGTTTTTATAAAATACATATATATGTGAGATTAAAATATGGTTAGGGTTTTTATCACATTATTAACATTATAAGTTAT
The DNA here is from genome assembly GCA_030015575.1 of Agapanthus africanus. Taxonomy (NCBI): domain Eukaryota; kingdom Viridiplantae; phylum Streptophyta; class Magnoliopsida; order Asparagales; family Amaryllidaceae; genus Agapanthus; species Agapanthus africanus. The sequence goes on along the minus strand of JASDDO010000012.1, from coordinate 343,929,356 downwards.
AGTTTAATACTTTAGATCATGCAAAACCAAGCTAAATTGTTGTATGTGCATTTTTACTATAAAATGGTTAAAATCGGATAAAATTGCAAACTAAAATTTTATGATTTCTTCAATTGGTGTGAAAAAATTATGGAAATGGTTTGTATGACTTATTGAATATTTTTATTGAAAATTGTAGCCGCTAGAATTGTTAAAACAACTAGATTTGAACTAAATTGGCAATTGTTGCTTACTAGAGTTTTGGAAAAATAGCTTTTAAAGCGAATTTGAAGTTTTGATGATTTAAACCCTATTTCATATATATATTTAGTGTGTGGTGAGACCACGAATGGTGCGTTTGAGTTTTTCTCGATCATTCGGTGTTTGTACGCCGATGTCGAAGGTTTTGGGTTGATTTGAGAAGCAAACCATAGGTTTTGACCTATGTGAGATTCGTGTGTCGTTTTGGTCATGAGTCGGATTTTAATGCGATACGATGTGTTATGATACGTAGGTACCCTCACGAGGACTTCGAGACAACAAGCAAGCGCGTAGCGACATTGGCATCGGCAAGCGAAGATCAGGTGAGTAGATTATATCTACGGGGGAAGTCGGGTGGATAGCGTATAGCACCCCCGCAGTCCGTAGTATAGTTTATGATATATATGTTTATATAGGTGTTTTATGATACGAGGATGATTATCAAGATATGATTTTGTGCTTATGGTTTAGTTTAGGATAGTTAGAAGTAGCTTAGATTAGCTTCTTAGTCGCGAACCCTAGAATAGGTTTTTGCCCACATGTACACACACATGCATACATTTATTTTACTTGTGCGTGTGTGTGTGTATATATATATACATACATGGATTTTGAGGATAAGTACTTGGGATTGGAGATGAGTCGATGAGATTGGGCTTGGGGCCATGAGATCGGTGATATGATATGGTTCGTATTTGAGATACGTCATGATTAGCGGGTTTTTTAGGCATGGTGTTTTCATACACACGCATGCATTACATAGATGGTATCAGTATTGTACTAGACATAGATCAGTACCCCCGATCATGATATTTGATAAAGAGTACACCATATGAATAATGTGATAAATGTGACAGTTGACCCGTACCCAGATTTGGGATGCCGTACGACGGATTTACCGTACGAGCTATATATTGATGATAGATCCGCACTCTTGACTCGAGAATGTCATATTATAGATATTGTATCTTATGGTATACTTTTGAGGCGGGATCACCAACTCTTATATATATATATATATGTGTGTGTGTGTGTGTGTGTGTGTGTGTGTGTGTGTTTATGTATCGACTCAGATGTTAGGTGGTTTCCTTACCTTTCGATCGGCCTGTTTAGTTTAGTCCGGTAGTTTACTTTTAAATGATAGATTAGACCCGAGTCATACCTATTTCCAAAACTAACGAATCGTGAGAATTTTAAAGACATGTCAAGGGATACTACGGATATTTCAAAAGATGTACATTTTCTTAAAAACACCGTAGCCCTTATTTTCAAAACACCACGATTCGTACTATTTCAAATGGCAAAACAGTATAATACAGGTGTAGCGATGTAGATTCTTATTGTTATGTTATCATTCATGTTCTGCATATTATTGTTGCAATTACTATTCATTGCCATTTATCATGTTGTTATCGTCTTATTGCATGTTTATTGTGTACTCAGTGATTATGAACCATGCTGTCAGGACACCAGCACTATTACCGATGATGCGTATGTTCCACATACACTTACTTGCCGGCTCATGCACATCATCATCGGTAATTTCCATGTCACGTACACTTTAGAAAATTCCTTTTCATTGACATAGCTTGATAGCTGATACTCGCAATATATTATAGCTTCCATATGCTAGTTTAAATATTGCATTCATTACATGATATTAGGTGCATTCATATATTCATTGGTTATGAAGTATTATAGAGATTTATGCCGATATTCACTGTTTATTGGTATCATGATTTTGATGATTTCGGATTTACATGAGATTTCTGGATTTGGGGGAAAACCGCAAGAATATATATAAACTTCTCTCCCTCTTTTTAAAATGAAAATTGCTGTTTTTCTCATGATGTATGAGTCGTCCACCATGAGTTTTCATGATAGCTGTTGGATTTCGAGACCCGATTCGAGGAGGAGTTGTAACCGTTTCGGGTACATGGTGGACCCGGTGAGGTACCCCGAGGAGAGAGTGATTTCATGGAGGATGATGAGCCTGGCAGGGGGCACTACCTACCGGTGATATTTTTGGACTCTTCGGTTATCCAGAGGATACTGACCAGAGTCATGAGATGGTTATTGGCTGATCCGTTCTGCCGGAGCCCGCGGGCCGATCCCGCAGATGATATGGATGCCGGAGATTTGATATTTGAGATATTGAGATTTGATATTGAGATACTGAGACTTATGTTTTGTGTCGATGCTTGACACTGATTTCTCTGTTGCTTTCATTAATGATACTTGACTGAGATACATATAGAAATCTCATTGATTATAAAAAACAGTTGTCTCACTCATGATATATTCTGTTTCCATTCGTAATGCATTCATACATCGTATATCTGATATGTTGCTATCTGAGAAACTGACACGAGCACGTAGTATTGCACGTATATGTAGATGGATCAGGATATTATTTGAGGATATTACTTGATATGACCTAGGATAGCGTCATGCATGCGATTTCTGCTGGTAGATGTTTTCTACTCATGAGTTGGCAACTCACCCCGGTTGTGCTACAGTTCCTTGCAGGTTTTGCCGTACAGGTTCCGTTGCGGCTTTGCTGGCACACTGTTCCTTCCGGGTGATTGCTTTGGCAGGTGGGTTCTTTTGCATCAGGACCGCTATTGTATATTTGTTATTTCAGTTGTATCTAGGAACACTCCATCAACCAGATTGTATATTTGATAGAGATAGAAGACCAGACTTGTTATTATTTCGACCTTAGAGTCGCGCGTTGTATTATTATGGTTTTCATGCTGATTTTGGGTTTTCTTTGAGTTTTGATTCTCGCCCTTCGGCGTTGTATATTATATTGCTTGCATGGTTGTGACCGTCGATTGACGAAGAGCTAGCTCCCGCTTGGGGATGCCTTTTTTCATTTCATATACTATTCATGTTGTATCCCGTTTGGGACTAGTATTTACAAAGGAGACTGCCGAAATTTTTACAAAAGACTTGAGATTTTCAAAAAATGCATATTTCGGCTTATGTTGCTAACTACTTGATTTAAATTGGTTTTTCCTTCATTTTACTGATTTCTTTGGTTTTTTTTCTGGGTTTTGGCTAACTTGGATTACGTACGCCTCGAGACGTTTTGTAATTTAAGTGCCAGTCACGCTCGGCACGTTTCGGGTCGTGACAAATTTATACTAATGAAGTGGTATTTTCTAATGTGTACATGACATGGCAATTACCGATGATGATGTGTGTGAGCCGGAAAGCAGGTGTACGTGAAGCATACGCATCATCGGTAATGGTGCTGGTGTCCTGATAGCATGGGTTTCATATGTAACTAACGAAAACACATATAAGCATGCAATGCGATACGAACAGCAGGAATATATGGCAAATGAATAGTAAATGCAACCATAAGGTATATACATTATATATATATACATTATATATATATGAGTCATACAGTTTTGGCATTTGAAATAGCACGAATCTTGGTGTTTAGAAAATAGGGGCAACGGTGTTTTTAAGAAAAGATACGTCCTTTGAAATATCCGTAGTATCCCTTGGTCTGTCTTTAAAATACTCACGATTCGTTAGTTTTGGAAATATGTATGACTCTAGCCCAGTCTAACATCTACTAACTAAACTACAAGACTAAACTAACAGACTAATCGAAAGGGTAAGGAAAACCACCTAAGACCGAGTCGAATATATAGCTAGTAGTCGGTGATCCCGCCTCAATAGTATCACGTACGATACAATATATACTATGACATCCTCGAGTCAAGAGTGCGGATCCATCATCATAATTATATCTCGTACGGTAAATCCATCGTACAGCATCCCAAATCTGTGTACGGTTCGAATATCACAATCTCATTTTTCATCTGGTATCCATTATCATCATATCCTGTATTAGGGGTACTGATCTAAATTCTAGTACATTCTGATACCATCAACATATATATGTGTGTGTATGAAAACACATCGCCTAAAGATCCGCTATAATGTCATGTCGTATTTCATAATACGACCTAAGTCACATCACTGATCTCACAGCATCATGTCCAATCACATCGACTCATCTCCAAGTATCATAAACTATCCTCATTATACATGTATACGTATACATACATACATACATACATACATACATATATATATATACATACATACATATATATATATATATATATATATATATACATACTCACATACATATGTGTATATATATACATACATATCCCCATATAAGCACAAGAACATCGAATGTAACAACCACCCTAGGGTATCGCGACTAACACTAAACTATAGCATTAACTTCTACATAAGCTAACACTAACCAAAGTCACCTAAAGCATTTCTAGCTAAGAATACACATCTTAATATAACACATAAGTATATAGCTATAACACATTTATATACTGCACTACGAAACTGCGGGGGTGCTATACGCCATCCACCCGACTTCCCCCGTAGATATATATCTACTCACCTTGATCCTTGCTTGGATGTTGCCATCCTCATCCTCGTCATCCGAAGTCCGCGTGGAGGTGCCTACATATAAACATATAGTATCGTAAACCGAAATCGCGGATAAAAACCAAAACGACATACGAATTGCACATAGGTTAAAACCTATGGTCTACGCACGCAAAAAGAACCAAACAAATCCTCGATGTCGATGTACAAACGTCAAACCATCGAGTTAAAACCCAATTACCAAAACCAAAGTAAAAACGAAGTCGCAAAACGAAGCAGCAACTTAAGAAAACACCTCCAGATTTTACCCTAAGTTGAATTAGCCAATTTTGCACATGTGGAGGGTCTATTTAAAAGATACTGGAGCCATGAACCAAACACGGACCAAATCAACCCCACCTTGGACGCAATTTGCGGCCAGAATGATTAAATTTGCGGCCAAGACAGAGGGCTCGGGGCTCGGGTCTCTAGGTTAGCTTCTAGGTTGCCTACTTGACTCACTATGATCGCTATAAAATTTTCAGGTTCCCCGGGTCATGGGGCAGATTCCAATTTCCCATCACAATAGTCTACAAAATACGATATCGGGGTTTCTAAGTTTATGAATTGGGGGGTTACTCTCAGGTTTTGATCTTTAATCAAACACCACAGGGGTTTAAAGTCACTATTAAGTCTCAATTGCACTTTTGGATGCAATTCAAACCCTAACCATAACTTGGAATTTCCAAAGTCCACTACTCTAGACTTAAACACTTCTAAACATAAATAGGGGATAAGGTAAAGCAATTACTACACTAATGCTAAATGAATTACCTCATTTGGCAACTCAAGAATTTTCTTGTGTTGCCCCAAGTCTCCAAAATCCAATCTTTCTTGGTCCAAAGTGCTTGTAGTGAGCTTGTGCATGTTTTTAGTGAAATGGAGATGATGTTTTGAGATGGAAATGTTGGTGTTTTGTGAGGGTTTAGAGGAAGTGGGAGAAGAGGCAGCCATGGTGAGGGAAAGAGAGGGAAATGGTGAAGAGATGAAGAAGGAAGCCAAGTCAAAGAAGACCCCTCACCTCTCTCTCTTTCTTTTGCCCATACTTCTTATTCTAATCTTTTCTTTTCTTTTCTATTTTTTTTCTTTTCTCTTCTCATTTAAAACCAAACCAAAATGAAAAATAAAGAAAAGCCATGGTAGAAAAAATGTAGAAATGTGTAATATGACATGGTGTATGTCATGTGCACAAATCAAGCTTAATGCACGATTAGTGATATTTAATCGCGATTAGCATTAAAATGGAATATAATTAATAATAAAGAATTTATAATTTGCTTAAATCATATAAAAATCTCTCATTTCAGTAATTCCTATAATTTTCCAAATATTTCCTAACCTATATGTATTTAATTATACCGTATCATTAAAATATCCGTAATATTTATTATTTAATTATATAAATTCCCAAAAATAATATTTTATTCTTCTGAAATGTTACAATCTTCCCCCTTAAATAAATTCGGTCCCCGAATTTAAATTTAAACCCCTCAAGTACTAAAACATTTCAGCAAAATGATCAAGTCGTCGGGGCTCCGAAATCATAAATACATAAAACACCTCGTAGCGCAATGCATGCGCTTGAAAAACGAGTATATAAACCAAAATCAAAACTCCGTCAAGCATCCCGCAATTATCGGAGTTAAGGTGAAAACACCAATGTCAAAGCCCAATATGAAAACCCATATGATATACATCAAAACTATACATGTACGCATCGTTAAAACACAAAAAGAAAAGCATGCCAAACCTTTTCAAGTCGCTGTGCGATGCGCGTATCACGGCACAGTGACGGACGTCTATTGTAAGAAAATAACTATATATATATTTATTTATTTATTTATATATCCTTTGTTCAGCATACACGTCCCGCCGTTTTGAAAACAATTTAGAAGGGTTTTCTTATAAAAATTTTCGTGTCATCTCGGACACGTAGGTAAATACTGAGGCTATAGCTCCTTTCTGGAAATCCTTTCGATAACTATCAATGCATGCAAAAATATATTGAGGTACTGTCCTCTGACTAGTCCTGCTCAGCTACTATACCAAATAGTAAATATCATAAAACATACTGCTAAAGAGAAATCGTACGCAAAATGTGTATAAGAATGCCGCGTGCGTCTGGTGTGCACGGAAATCGAATCAATGAATATGATGTACATGTGCACAGAAACCAAATTTAAGTGCAACGGGTGTGCACAAAACACCTGTCAAAGGCAACGGGTGTGCCTGACAGCAATATCAGGTGTATCTGATATGCACGAAGAATCCTGATTTAGTGCATCTGGTGTGCACCAAAATCGCATCAAGCGTGTCAAGTATGCGCAAGAATCCAAACCAAGTGCATAAGATGCACGAAAACAAATATCGTGTATCACAATCGAAATCGACGGTATACAACAAATCTCAATCCAAATCAGGTATACCGTGGTATATAATCTCACAACCATGTGCATCAGCGTGCACAAAATCGAATCAAAATACTAAATGTGCATGAAAACTATGCCGAAAGCACAAGTCAAATCACAAGCATGCCATAGGCATGAAATCAAAATCAACATCTCGAATGACATCAAATCGAAGTCAAGTGCAACCGTGGTGCACAAAATCTCAATCATGCAAATAAATTGTGCAAAATACCGAAATCAAAGATGACGGAAACTGTCCCGCTCTGGCACATCCTCTAAAGATCTCTGGCCAACTATCATGGTCACTCATAATATGTCTCGACGACGATGCCAAACTCTGGCCTGCTGGGTGTGCATAATATGACCGATCCTGGGTCCAAGTCTTCTCGTATAGTATTCCAGAAAGGTTCTGTCGAAGTTTCTCCCAATCTCGTTTCTGCCGAATTGCCCGGAAGTTATCACCCTTTTGCTAAATCTATTTCTTGTTCCGGAATGGCTGCATACTCATCACGACTCCTTCTGGAAGATATATCCATATTCAATGCCTCTGCATGCGTATCACATCTCTGATGTCAGCGGAGTGGAACGTCATCTCATCGAAATCTCGTGCGAACCTCTTACTCCACTTTTCTCTAATATCGACTGATTCAGACTCGTCTCTTCGTAGTTGTATGGACTGCGCTCCAACGGCTATACTCATATCTCGAGTCTCTCAAGCAATGTATCCTATCACATGATATCCGAACGACATCGAACTTTCCGATCGATTTGTCAAAGTCCCATAATTCCCCGAGAGCTCAACACCCGTGCATAGTTTAATAATATCCATTACATACCACAGTACTTGCGGACCAGCCGTAGAAGGGCAAATCCAAGCCTCACTAATGGCCGCTGAACTGCCGCAAACCCTAAGGTTTCAAGGCGTTCCCATTGTGATTATGTCGAGTTAGGGTTTCATTCTTCTAGAGGGTCCATAGAATTACTTGCACGTTCTTCCGAATACTTTAAACTTGGAAAAATGGATTTCTGACATTCGATCGTTTTCTTTCGACTCACAACGTACCTGCGTGAAGTCTTCTCTAGCTGGAATCAATCAATCAGATGACCTGGTATCGCGGTATGCAACGAACCACATGTCATAGTCATTTATCCTTGGGTGACTAGTGATCTACTATCATATCTCTAAGTACAACTAGTGTTGTATTAGCTCCAAACATCTGGGGTGATATCTCGTCAGTCGCAGCAACAATTGAATCATTCGTCCGCACGCTGAACAGTGCCTCAATCATAAAGAATAATCGGTGTATTGACGGTCATCACATTCTGGCTGGCCTCTAGCAGTGGCCCAATCCTCTCGTGCTAATCTGCATGTTCGAGAAATTTTGTAAAAGCAATCCATCAAACGCTCATGGCGCGAAAAACACAATAAAATGACATATCTATACAATCGTGTGTCGCCGAAAGTACGCCCCGGTCATCCTCGTCCGCGACGAGCTCGTGCTGACCGCAACTCCAGCCTCAGCTCTCTCTGTTTATGAAATCGTGGTAGCAAAAACCATAAACCGATATCGATGAGGATAGATCATAGGAATGAATATAATACTGTGCACGGAAATGTACATCCTAAGGCTCCTTAAGCGGAGTAGCAAATCGTAAGTATGCCGCGGAACATACACACGGTACGTCACTCTGCTTAAGTCACCTACTCTATCAACCAAGGTCAACCTACGCAATGAAAGTTTGGGTCTAATACCCCCTCGACCAAGTCTAAGTTCCGTAAGGTCAAGCCTAGGTTCCGAATATAATATACGCCCTAGACTCCGCATAGTAAAACATAGACTCGAACCAAGGTTAACCTAGAGCTCTGATACCAACTTTGTCACGACCCGAAATGGCGCGTGACTGGCACTTGAATTATATGAAGTCTATAGGACCCTATCTAATTCAAGTAAGCCAAAATCCCAGAAATCTAAACCATTTTAAAGAAGAAGTCAAGAAAACTTGTTTTAAAGCAAGTGGTTTTAATTAACATAAATGGCATTAAACCTTTAAAAGCAACATCGTATTTTCCCGAAAATTTCGGCAGAGTTTCTTTTGTAAATACTGGCCCCAAACGGGTACAAACATAAATAATATACAAAATGATAAAAGGCATCCCCAAGCGGAAGCTAGCACTTCGCCAATTGGCGGTCACAACCACGCAAGCAAAATAATATAAAATAGCCAAAATTCGAGGATCAAAACTCAGAATAAAACCAAAGGAAAACCATAACAATACAACGCGCGACTCTACGGTCGAAAGAATATACAACTGGTCTTCTAAGATTAACAAATATACAAGTATGGCTGATGGAGTTTACTAGATACAACTGAAATAATAAGGTACAATGGTGGTCACGATGCAAGTGAGCCCACCTACCAAAGCAATCACCCAGAAGGAAGCAGTGTGCCAGCAAAGCCGCTAAGGAAACCTGTACGACAAGACCTGCAGAAACTGTGGCACAACGGGGGTGAGTTGCCAACTCGTGAGTAGAAAACATCACCGAGCAGAAATCGCATGTATGACTCAATCCTAGGTCATACGATAATATCCATATAGTATAAATATAACCTGAAACATCTGCTAATGACCAGGGCAAACATCTATACATAAGTGTGATACCAGGTGCTTGTGTCAGTGCCTCAAGTAGCAACATAATACATAAATGATGTATGAATGCATGAAAACAGAATACATCTAATGAGAAAACTGTTTTTCTTATCTCAGTGAGATATCTGTATAAAAATCAAGTATCATCAATGAAATCAACAGGGAATCAATGTCTAGCATCGACACAAAATATATAACTCACTGTGTCAATATCTCAGGCTCCGGCAATCCGGACTGGCCTATATCATCAAATCTCAATGCCTCAGGCTCCAGCAATCCGGACTGGCCTATAATCCGATCGGTATCCTCCGGATATCCGTCGAGTCACAATAAAATCATCGGTTGGTAGTGCTCCCCTGCCGGGCTCAATGCCATCATCTGCGACCTTCTCGCCCCGGGGTACCGCACCGGGTCATTATGCACCCACAGACGGTTCCTCCTCCTCCTCGAATCGGGTGTATGATATCGCTCAAGAGCCGAGAAAACTCATGGTGGACTCCTCTCAAATCATATCATGAGAAAACCGCAATTTTCTATCATTAAAATTATAATAAGTTTATAAAATCCTTGCGGTTTCTCCAAATCCAGAAATCTCATGGAAATTCAAAATCCCAATCTCAAAAGTAAATAAATAATGAATTACCAGCAATAAGCTTCATAATATTACATGAAAAATGATTATATGAATGCAAGAGATATCACAGTAATAAATGAAATGTCTAAGCTAGCATATAAAAGTAAGTGCACGAGTACTATGTCGAAACTATCAACTAGCAATTTATACTAATGAAGTGGTATTTTCTAATGTGTACGTGACATGGCAATTACCGATGATGATGTGTGTAAGCCGGCAAGCAGGTGTACGTGAAGCATACGCATCATCGGTAATGGTGCTGGTGTCCTGATAGCATGTGTTTCATATGTAACTAACGAAAACACATATAAGCATGCAAGGCGATACGAACAGCAGGAATATATGACAAATGAATAGTAAATGCAACAATAAGGTATATACATTATATATATATGAGTCATACAGTTTTTGCATTTGAAATAGCATGAATCGTGGTGTTTAAAAAATAGGGGCTACGGTGTTTTTAGGAAAAGGTACATCCTTTGATATATCCGTAGTATCCCTTGGCCTTGTTAGTTATATGTATGCCCTAATGGCCATTACTGTACATACGATGTATATTGTAGTGGATGCTAGGACATATATAGAGAGGACTTTCTTGCTCGACATGATAGTATGCTATCTGGTTGTACTTTATCTTAACATGTACTCTGATTGTCTCTATATTACATGTTGATAAAGCCCTTAGGATATGTACTCGACTACTGGGATTATGATGAGATCATACAAGTGGGGCCACGATAGTCGACGAGTACATCCTATAACTGTTCCTAGTCGAGGGTGTATCGAGACAGGGCATCGATGCACCAGAGTAGACTAGCGTATACGCATCTTGACCCATATGATGGGCGATGGATGATCCCATATCCATCGGTGTTTGATATCAAGGATGGTGTACGAGTGCTCAGTAGAGACTGGGTACACTGGACGGACTCGCCGAGAACTCCCAGATGGTATTATACCTCACGTCAGATGGCAGTTCTCCGGTGACACTGGTACAGAGTAGTCTGTTAACCTGAGATCGTCATAGAGTCTTGTGTGATTCCCACTGTGCTTTGATTTCCATCATACCACGTCCAAGAGGGCGTGCAAAAAGGTGGCTTTTGGGTACAGTCCCGAATCACATGGAGGCAATGAGCGATAGGAGGGGATTCGTCTCTTCCGGTATAGGGAGTTGATGTTGTGCTGTGTTCGATTGGCTATAACCGGAAATCCTTGGCCAGGGTTGCTGAGAATTACTGGTAAGTGTTATAAGTAGTTTCTCGAACTGTTATAGACCTCATATCGACACGACTTATCGAGCTACTGGGGTCTGACGTTTACCACCCCTAGGCGAGATATGCAACATATCAGACGACAAGACCGGACTGTACGAGAGTGTTACTGTTTGGATTCACAGGAGAAGTTACAGGCTTGCTTGTTTATCTTCTGAGCACTCAATACCTGGGTAGCTATTACGTTTAGCTGACCGCTTGCAGCTTGTGGGTGTTTGATATGATCATCACCTACTGCCGGCGTATTGACGATTCTTTAGAGTCCTACACAGAGGTTTCTTGACTCAGGCAAAACGGAGTAGGGGCATGTATGTGATATGTGCGGGACCGAGGATAATGCGATATGTGATACCGTATTCTATTCTCGTGATATTTGATATCAGCCGGGTCATCGGATCAAGTGTTGATTCGATGAATCGGTACGGATAAATATTAGTCGGTTATATGCGATATAGCCGGATTGTCGGATCAAGTGTTGATTCGATAATTTAATGTACAATAATATATATGATATATTAAATGACATTAACTAATATTAGCTCACTAAAAGATTCTTTTTCTCACTCGGATAATACATTGATATATATGCGATATATGTTAATTGTATTATTTTTATTTTGTTACAATAAATATTATATATGTGATATATAATATTGTAACATGATATGATAACTAATGCAACTTGTTTAGTGGAGTTTAAACATGATTAGGGTTTGGATTAGGGTTAAGCTTTCTAGATGTTTCTAGAAGGTTTTGGTTTTGTTTTGTGAAAGATATTTGTAAGTGACTCATGCTTTAACCCAACCCAAACCCTAACCCTAGTTAATTCTCTACATGGGTTTAGTCAACCATGGTTGCATTATTCATCATATTATTCTTTTTCTATTCATCACAAAAGGATTCTTATGAGATTGTTCATCTTCTTCCTTCATTCTTTTCATAGAAAAAGCTTACTAGTTTTCTTCAAGTGATGAATAAATGTGAGAAAAAGATAAATAAAGAGAGCAAAAATCCTACTTCATCATCCTCATCTTCCCTTGCCATTTAGATGAGGGTGTTCACATCATTTCATGAGTGTTACCTTGTGTTAACGGAACTTCAAGGTAGATCATCTTAGTATCGAAGATCGGAAGCAAAGGTTGCATCTTTCTCTTCGTGGAAGCTCCCGAGAGTCTGGAACCCGATGATCGCAGCGAAGGGACCACAACACGGAGCATATGAAGTGAAGGACCGGATCTACAAAGGTTGTAATCCCTCTCACTTAGTGTTAAAATGTTTAGCATGCTAGTTTTCGCCTAATCTCTAGTTTAAAGATCCGTATTCGGGTTGTTCGGCACGGCTAAATTTTTAATCGGGCATGGTTGATGCCTCGTAGTCCCTTGTGCGCGTGCCTAGTAACCCTACAGTGGTATCAGAGCCAATCTAGAGCTTTAGGCGAAGTCTAGAGGAAGTTTGAAGTCCGATCGAACCGAAATCCCATTTCCAAAATGCTCTCTGGACTTTTTTCAAAAACTGGGTTTTTTCCAGATTAAAAATTGCTAAAACATTCAGCAGGGTCTTAGTTGAATTACTGTGAAATTCGAGGGGCTAAATCATCTAAAGCGCGGCGGAATCGCGGCATAAACATGCCTTATGCGGCGGCCTAATGATGACGTCATCCCTCCATTTTTGCACAGTAATTTGTCACTTCAGCTTCTGGATTTTCTGGGAATTTTTAATATTTATTCAAGAGTTGAATTTTCTGGGGTTGTTTTGGGGATTCGATGATTCGATCGGATTATCAGATTTTGTCTATGTGTTTTCCGGATAACTTTTAGAAACTGTTAAAAAGTTCGAACGGATATCAATAACTCACTTTTTCCCCTGTCGGAATTTTTTTCAAAAGTTGGATTTTTTCTCGTGTTTAAGAATGTTCTAAGTCATGCAAGTAACGCGGTGGACCCTCTAGAAGACAACAAACCTTAACTCGATTATGTGACCGTCTTGAACTGCCTTTTGAACCGTAGGGTTTGGGGCAGTACGGCGTGCCACATGTGAGGCGTTGGCTTGACCCTTCTACGGCTGGACCATTGGTACTGTGGCATGTGATGGATGTTTTTAAACTGATTTCAAGTGTTGAGATATATTGGGGAAATCTTAGGTGTTTGATGATTCGATCGGAAAGTTTAACTTTGTCTATTTATCCGGAATGTGATACAATATTTGGAATCCACAGGTAGTTATGAGATAACTGATTTGAATATTATAGACATAGCAGTTTAGTCTCAGATGATCGGTTGACACGGAATTTTGATGTGATCAAAAGTCCGTCGCAATCACGTAGAGTACGCGGATACTCGCCGGGTAAACTTAATAGACAGCTACACCTCTTAGCCCCGACCAAGTGACTATAGGAGAACCCCGTCACCGAAAGCATCCGTTCGGGTGCTCGCGGCAGCGGTGTTCCGCCTTAGTGCACTTCGTCGATGGCATCCAGGGGTGTGGCCGTCTACTAAAGTTTGCGACGAGCATTCGATCAGGACGTCGGGAATCTTGTTGAATTGCCCGAATTGATATTGAAAAGAGTTTTCGATAATGAGACTAAAATGCGGGGTTTATAATAGTTAGGCATGAGATGTCTAAGGAATTCATTTGGTTAGGCATGCGATGTCTAATGAAATTGCGGATTCCAACTGTTGTAGTTTTACACTTTCTTTTCTGTGACCGTAAGCGTAGTATGTGGTGTATCGCCGGCTTCGTTGCTATACATCAACGACAATCGGGATACGCATACTTGCTTACGTTGATGATATGAGATATTATGTGTTGCTGTGATATGTTGTATTGGATCGTCGCATTTGAATAGCCGAGGGTTTTATGTGAGATGAGAGTTTTTCTTTTTCATTCATGTAAAATTCATTTGTATGTAATATTCTTTTATTGGGGCACTTCCAGGTAGCGGAAGATGTCACCGTTGTATATTATTTACTTTTCCGCATTAGGTAGACCCAAGGAGGGGAGCACAAGTAACCGGGTTCTAGGGTCCAGTGGGAGACCATCTCGAGGAGTCGAGACCGGGTCTCCTAACCCTAGAATTGGCAGTGTTACTTGCCGCTCTCGTAGGGGTCTAGGGATGTGGGTTTGGCTATTCATCGCGACCGTGGAATCCGTGTTTTATACAGGCTCGTATTGAAAACACGGACGTCCTAGTATATCCAATATTTCATATATGTTCTTCTGCTGCAATGTTCTGTGATGAGATCATATTACTCTCTGAGATGAATGTTTATATTATATATATGAGATATATGTTATATTGCAGATTTCGTTTCAAAAGAGATGCTTGTGAAGCATAATAAAATGGGACTTCATTAATGAGATTAATGGAATAAAAGAAACCTAAGATGTTGTAGAAACTTGTTTAATAAAAACCGGTAGCTCTAGTTCTTGCTTTGCATAGCGGTGTTCCTTGTAGAACATCCAGCACCTTATTCGATAAGGAAAGGACCGAGATCCCTTCACCGGGAGTGACTCCTTTAGCAATAACTGGCAGATGCTACAAACTCGGTTTGTCTTTTGATTACTTCTATAGTTCTTGCTTTGCACAGCGGTATATATGATATATCCTGCACCTTATTCGATGAGGAAAGGGCCGACGATCCCTTCACCGGGAGTGACCCCTTTAGCAAAACTAGAAAAGCCTAAAAAACATTCCATTTAAAATCACTCGATTCTACAACGATATCAAGTTCATTACGCAAAGGGTTTTCCTAAAAACCTGTCGCAGCCCTCTGTCATTTCAGATAAGCCCTACTTAGTATTCGTGCTACGTTTGTTGGCCTGTGTCAAGGCGTAGTGTGCGGTAGCTAACTAGTATTTATCTGTTTATGCATATGATGCAGATTGGATTAGGGTAGTCGTGCGACTTTGTTGGCCTGCGTCAAGGGTCGTGCGGGTGGGTTTAATTCAATCAAGAAATGACGGGTTGAACTTGACTAGCGCACTGTGGTTTGTTGGCCTGCGTCAAGGTCATGGGACGCTAGGGGTAAAATATTATCGGGAATTTCAAGTGTTGAAATTTGCAATGAGATTGCATACCTTCTATGAGATAGTTGGATCCCGATACCCGCTGCGAGTAAGAGTTACTCCTGGGAGAGTTTTATACATTACAATTAGCCGATCAAGTAGGTGTCTAGAAAGGTGTTAACGGGGTTACGCCTCTGGGAAAACGAGGTTTACTTTAATTAGGTTCGTGAGAAAGCACGGGGGACCTCCCTTAAAGTACCGACACTGGCCTGGCTGAAAGATTGGCGAACTTGTAGCGTGTAATTAATCCCGGCTAGTCTTTCCTTTTAGGGTTTGAAGAAAGATTTGATTAAAACAGTGGGAAACATCCTGATTAGATATATTAGATAACCACTCTAATCTTGCAAGAGCATACGCTGAGTGTTTTCTTCTCTCTCTCTCCAGGTAGCGACCATATCACGCCTTAATCAAGATAATAAAATGTATATATTGACCGAACCCGCTTGTTATACTGAGCTGGGGAACGTTGGTCCCGCTCCAACTTATAATTGTTATAAGACAGAGCAGGAAATTGGGGAATACCAGATTTCCCGTGCCGCCCAAACGAAGAAAGTGCATGCTGATACATCATCTTCGGGTGTGTTCATTACAGAGAACTGTTTCTCAGTATCCTTTACGTCCTGGGTATGTGATATCGGATCAGGATCCCGTATATGTAATCTGTTACATGGGCTACAGATAGGTAGAGAACTGAGAACGGGTGATAAGTTTCATGAGATAGAAAACGGTGCAAGTGTTGCAGCCAAGTTTGTTGGTCACTGTCACCCTGTATTACCAGAATACATTGATTCTGAACAAATGTTATTAGATACCGAACCTGATGTACAAAATCATATCAGTGTCTTTATTAGTAAAGAAAGGATATAATTTTGTATTGTTGGATAATGTTTTGAACATTTTCTATATCAACAGTTGATCGGTTCAGGCACTTTATCTAAAAGCATTGACGTTCTAAATCAAACTACAGTTCTTAGTATACAGAACACACATGAGAGGAAGAGTTCAGAAATGAACGAATCCTTCTTGAGGCATTGTAGACTAGGTCATATCAATGCGACCCGGCTAGCTAAGTTACATTTAGATGCATATTTAAATCTGTTTGAATTTACATCTTGTGAAACTTGCCGGTCATGTCACAAAGATAAGATGACTATAGCTCTGTTTATTGGAAACAGAGAAAGAGTTAGTGAACTCTTGGGATTGATACATGCTGATGTATGAAAGTCTCCTGTCTACACATGCCAAGACTGGTTCTTTGTACTTCATTACATTCTCTGATGATCTCTTAAGATTTAGACATATGTTCCTGTTGAAACACATGTCCGAAACTTTTGAGATATTCACAGAATATAAGTTAGAAGTAGAGAACCAAAATACGGGTATAAGTATTATGTCCTTTGATGAGATCAAGAAGGAGAATACTTGAGCACGGAATTCCTGGACTGTTCTAAAGGAGAATGAGATTCTCTCTCAGCATTACTCCTCCGTATACACCATAGCACGATGGTATATCGGGGCGGAGCAATAGCACCCTATTTGATATGGTGTGCTCTATGATGAGTACTACTGAGTTTCCTATTTCCTTTTGGGAGTTATGCACTTGAGAAGCTGCATACCTATTGAATAGGGTTCAAATCAAATCAGTTGCCTACCACTTCATATATGATATGGAAAGGGAAGATCCCATATCTTAAGCTTGTTAAGATTTGGGGTTGTCCGGACTATGTCTAAAAGCAAAATCCGGACAAGCTCGAGGCAAGGTCTGTTATGTAGAACTGGAAATGTTCTAGCTATACAAACTGCAGCTGATGATTTGGTAGAACCAAAGGATTCAATAGTTTCCAACGAACCTCAGCCTCCTGAGAGATACTTCGCCGATCTAGCAGGGTTCCCCACCCACCTGAGAGATACTTCGCTTTCTCTATGACAGTGGGAGCGAGGATTGCATCATGAGATGATGACCCAACTAGTTTCGAGCTGGCCATCAGGAGTGAGACTCTGTAAGAATGGCTGGATGCTTATCGATCTGAGATTGAATCCTTATACACCAACAAAGTATGGACTTTGGTTGCTTTATCTGAAGGGTTAAATCCCTATCAGGAGCAAGTATATCTTGAGAAGATTACTTGGTGTACATGGAAAAGTTGAGACTTTCAAAGCTATGCTTAAGTCCATCCAGATCCTACTTGCCACTGCTACATACCATGACTATGATATCTGGTGGTTGGGTGTCATGACTGCTTTTCTGAAATGATGTTTTAGAAGAGAGCGTCTATAAGTACACAGCCAGAGGGCTTCGTAGAAAGTGGGAGCAGCGGAAACGTGTGCAAGATGTTTTATGTGATAAAGCAGGCATCGCGGAGTTGGAACATCTGTTTTGATGTGGTCGTCAAAGAGTTTGACTTCATCAAAATGGTAGATGAACCTTGTATATACAAAAAGGTAGTAGAAAGTATGGTGGAGATCCTCGTAGAGTACGTGGATGACATACTCTTGATAGGGAAGGAGTTTCCTATATTACGCTCGGTCAATCTCCGCTTATCACAAGGATTCTCCATATAGGATCAAAGTGATACCTCCTAAATCCTGTGTTTTGGATCTATGAGATAGTTCTAATTGGATGTTAGGATTCTCACTAGTTGTAGTGAGATGGTATCAATCGATCCTGAAGAGAATCACTGGAAAGGTTCCAAGGTGATAAGGACGACTGAATGTCAGTCGTAGGCATTGTCTTTACCCTCAGTGGAGGGACGGTATGTTGGAAGAGTTCCAAGCTAGATACTGTGACATACTAGACGATTAAAGGCAAGATACATCGTTACTAAGGATGTTACCAAAGAGGCAGTCTGGATATATATAAGTTCATGAGATGAACTTCGTTCCTACCATTGTGTGACAATGGAGTTGTGGCTTTAGCCAAGGAACTACCGTCCCATCAGAAATCCAGATATAATTCTTAGGCAGTATCACCTGATCATGGAGATGGTTGATCTCCAGGGAGATCGAGGTTAGGAGAGTAGACACAGAGGACAACAGCGCGGATCCACTCACAAAGGCCTTTTTCCCAGTAGAGACATTTTTGGGATGGTTGAGTATGAGATACTTCAACCGCAGCAAATTGTTGGGTATGTGATACCACAACAGATGGCCCTAGTGCAAGTGGGAGATTGTTAGTTATATGTATGCCCTAGAGGCCATTACTGTACATACGATGTATATTGTAGTGGATGCTAGGACATATATAGGGAGGACTTTCTTGCTCGACATATAGTATGCTATCTGGTTGTACTTTATCTTAACATGTACTCTGATTGTCTCTATACTACATGTTGATAAAGCCCTTAGGATATGTACTCGACTACTGGGACTATGATGAGATCATACTAGTGGGGCCACGGTAGTCGACGAGTACATCCTATAACTGTTCCTAGTCGAGCGTGTATCGAGACAGGGCATCGATGCACCAGAGTAGACTAGCGTATACGCATCTTGACCCATATGATAGGCGATGGATGATCCCATATCCATCAGTGTTTGACATCAAGGATGGTGTATGGGTGCTCAGTAAAGACTGGGTACACTGGACGGACTCGCCGAGAACTCCCAGATGGTATTATACCTCACGTCAGATGGCAGTTCTCCGGTAACACAGGTACAGAGTAGTCTGTTAACCTGAGATCGTCATAGAGTCTTGTGTGATTCCCACCGTGCTTTGATTTCCATCATACCACGTCCAAGAGGGCGTGCAAAAAGGTGGCTTTTGGGTACAGTCCCGAATCACATGGAGGCAATGAGCGATAGGAGGGGATTCGTCTTTCCCGGTATAGGGAGTTGATTTTGTGCTGTGTTCGATTGGCTATAACCGGAAATCCCTGGCCAGGGTTGCTGAGATTTACTGGTAAGTGTTATCAGTAGTTTCTCGAACTGTTATAGACCTCATATCGACACGACTTATCGAGCTACTGGGGTCTGACGTTTACCACCCCTAGGCGAGATATGCAACATATCAGACGACGAGACCGGACTGTACGGGAGTGTTACTGTTTGGATTCACAGGAGAAGTTACAGGCTTGCTTGTTGATCTTCTGAGCGCTCAATACCTGGGTAGCAGTTACGTTTAGCTGACCGCTTGCAGCTTGTGGGTGTTTGATATGATCATCACCTACTGCCGGCGTATTGACGATTCTTTAGAGTCCTACACAGAGGTTTCTTGACTCAGGCAAAACGGAGTAGGGGCACGTATGTGATATGTGCGGGACCGAGGATAATGCGATATGTGATACCGTATTCTATTCTCGCGATATTTGATATCAGCCGGGTCATCGGATCAAGTGTTGATTCGATGAATCGGTACGGATAAATATTAGTCGGTTATATGCGATATAGCCGGATTGTCGGATCAAGTGTTGATTCGATAATTTAATGTATAATAATATATATGATATATTAAATGACATTAACTAATATTAGCTCACTAAAAGATTCTTTTTCTCACTCGGATAATACATTGATATATATGCGATATATGTTAATTGTATTATTTTTATTTTGTTACAATAAATATTATATATGTGATATATAATATTGTAACATGATATGATAACTAATGCAACTTGTTTAGTGGAGTTTAAACATGATTAGGGTTTGGATTAGGGTTAAGCTTTCTAGATGTTTCTAGAAGGTTTTGGTTTTGTTTTGTAAAAGATATTTGTAAGTGACTCATGCTTTAACCCAACCCAAACCCTAACCCTAGTTAATTCTATACATGGGTTTAGTCAACCATGGTTGCATTATTCATCATATTATTCTTTTTCTATTCATCACAAAAGGATTCGTATGAGATTGTTCATCTTCTTCCTTCATTCTTTTCATAGAAAAAGCTTACTAGTTTTCTTCAAGTGATGAATAAATGTTAGAAAAAGATAAATAAAGAGAGCAAAAATCATACTTCATCATCCTCATCTTCCCTTGCTATTTAGATGAGGGTGTTCACATCATTTCATGAGTGTTACCTTGTGTTAACGGAACTTCAAGGTAGATCATCTTAGTATCGAAGATCGGAAGCAAAGGTTGCATCTTTCTCTTCGTGGAACCTCTCGAGTGTCCGGAACCCGATGATCGCAGCGAAGGGACCACAACACGGAGCATATGAAGTGAAGGACCGGATCTACAAAGGTTGTAATCCCTCTCACTTAGTGTTAAAATGTTTAGCATGTTAGTTTTCTCCTAATCTCGAGTTTAAAGATCCGTATTCGGGTTGTTCGGCACGGCTAAATTTTTAATCGGGCATGGTTGATGTCTCGTAGACCCTTGTGTGCGTGCCTAGCAACCCTACAGGCCTGTCTTTAAAATACTCACGATTCGTTAGTTTTGGAAATAGGTATGACTTAAGCCCAGTCTAACATCTACTAACTAAACTACAAGACTAAACTAACAGACTAATCGAAAGGATAAGGAAAACCACCTAAGACTGAGTCAAATATATAGCTAGTAGTCGGTGATCCCGCCTCAATAGTATCATGTACGATACAATATATACTATGACATCCTCGAGTCAAGAGTGCGGATCCATCATCATAATTATATCTCGCATGGTAAATCCATCATACGGCATCCCAAATCTAGGTACGGTTCGAATATCACATTTATCTCATTTTTCATCTGGTATCCATTATCATTATATCATGTATTAGGGGTACTGATCTAAAGTCTAGTACATTCTGATACCATCAACATATATATATGCGTGTGTATGAAAACACTGTAGGGTTCCTAGGCACTCTTGTGAAGGTTCATAAGGCATCAAACATGCCCGGATTAAAATTTAGACGTGCCGAACAACCCAAAGCCGGGATCTTTGCTAGATTATTAGGGTTTAATATGCAAGATGATAACTTTTATCTAAGTGTGAGGGATTACAACCTTTGTAGTCCGCTCCTTCACTTCACAAGCTCCGAGTAGAAGTCCCTTTGCCGCGATCCACGATCTACCGAACTCATGAGAGGCTCCACGACTCGAACGATCCATTCTAGCTTGTCGTATTCCAAATCTCCGATGATCTACGTCGAGGTTTCAAAGAACTCAAGCTATCTCACTCTTAAAGAAGTGAACACACTAATCCCATGGGCTAGATGAGATGAGGATGAGAGAGTAGTATTTTTGTTTTCTTTTTATATCATTTTCTCATATTTTATCATCACTTTAGGATTTTCAAGAGAGCTTATCAAGAAGGAAGAAGATGATAATGGAAAATATATTCTAAAAACATTAAACCTTTTGTGATGAATAGAAAGTAATATATGATTGATTTGTAAACCATGGTCAAGGATGATAGGATAAGAATGAGTAGAGAAACAACTAGGGTTAGGGTTTGGTTAGGTTAAAAGAATGTGTCATTCTAAATATCTTAAGAATGACAAAAGAAGAAAGCTTCTAGAAGGAACTTGAAGCATCCAACCCTAATCAAACCTTAACCTCAATTAATCATCCTTAAACATGTTTAATATTTAATCATATCATGTCACAATAATATATATCACATATATATTATATATTTGCAACAAAAGAAAATAATAGAATTAACATATATCGCATATATATCAATGTATCATCCACTGAGAAAATGAAATAATAAAGCGAGCCAATATTAGATAATGTATTACAATATATCATATATATTATTATACATTAAATCATCGAATCAACACTTGATTCGACGATCCGGCTATATCGAATATTACCGACTAATATATCATGTACCGATTCATCGAATCAACACTTGATCCGATGACCCGGTTCATATCTAAATATCGCGAGAATATAATACGGTATCCCATATCGCATTATTCTCGGTCCTGCACATATCACATATGTGCCTCTACTCCGTTTCGCCTGAGCCAAGAAACCTCTGTGTAGGACTCTAAAGAATCGTCAATACGCCGGTAGCGGGTGATGATCATATCAAACACCTACAAGCTGCAAGCGGTCAGCTAAACGTAACAGCCACCCAGGTATTGAGCGATCAGAAGATCAACAAGCTAGCCTGTGCGTTCTCCTGTGAATCCGATCAGTAACACTCCTGTACAGTCCGGTCTGTTCGTCTGATATGTCGCATATCAAGTCTAGGGGTGGTATACGTCAGACCCCAGTAACCGATAAGTCGTGTCGATATATGGCTCATAACGGGTCGAGAAACTACTAGTAACACTTACCAGTAAATCTCTATATCAGCCCTGGCCAGGGACTTCCAGTTATAGCCAATCGAACACAGCACAACATCAACTCCCTATACCGGGAGAGACGAATCCCCTCCTATCGCTCATTGCCTCCATGTGATTCGGGACTGTACCCAAAAGCCACCGTTTTGCACGCCCTCTTGGACGTGGTAAGGTGGAAATCAAAGCACAGTGTGAATCACACAAGACTCCATGACGATCTCGGGTCTACAGACTACCCTGTACCTGTGTCACCGGAGAACTGCCATCTGACGTGTGGTATATGACCATCTGGGAGTTCTCGGCGAGTCCGTCCAGTGTACCCAGTCTCCACTGAGCACCCGTACACCATCTCTGATGTCTAGCACCGATGGATATGGGATCATCTATCGCCCATCATATGGGTCAAGATGCGTATACGCTAGTCTACTCTGGTGTATCGATGCCCTGCCTCGATATACCCTCGACTAGGAACAATTATAGGATGTACTCATCGATTACCGTGGCCCCACTAGTATGATCTCATCATAGTCCCAGTAGTCGAGTACAGATCCTAAGGGCTTTATCAACATGTGAGAGTAAAACAGTAAACCAATACAAGTCAACATGTTAAGATAAAGTGAAACCAAATAGCATACTTTCATGACGAGCAAGAAAGTCATCTCTATATATAACCAAGCATCCATTATAATATACATCATATGTACAACAATGGCCTCTAGGGCATATACATAACTAACAATCTCCCACTTGCACTAAGGCCAGCTGCTGTAGTATCGCATACCTAGAATCCCGAATAATCTCTCAAACTGTATCTGGGGAATAGCCTTCGTGAATGGATCCGCAGTGTTGTCCTTCGTATCTACTCTCCTGACCTCGATCTCCCGGCGATCAACTATCTCCCTGATCAGGTGATACCGCCTCAGAATATGTCTGGACTTCTGATGGGACCTGGGTTCCTTGGCCAAAGCCACAGCTCCATTGTTATCGCAATACAGAGGTATTGGATGCTCAATGGATGGAACCACACCAAGTTCACTAATGAACTTCTTGATCCAGACAGCCTCTTTGGCAGCATCGTTGGCAGCGATGTATTCAGCCTCTATCGTCGAGTCTGCAACGGTATCCTGTTTGGAACTCTTCCAACATACCGCCCCTCTATTGAGGGTAAAGACAAAACCCGAATGCGACTTAGAGTCGTCCTTATCACTTTGGAAGCTGGAATCGGTAAAGGACTCCACCTGGAGTTCTCCGTTACCATACACCAAGAACATCTCCTTAGTCTTTCGTAAGTTCTTGAGAATGTTCTTCACTGCTGTCCAATGACTCTTTCCAGGATCTGCTTGATACCGACTCACTACACTTAGTGAGTATGCTACATCGGGTCTGGTACATAGCATCGCATACATGATAGAGCCTACTGCCGAAGCATAGGGTATCCCTTGCATGCGAGCTCTCTCCAAATCAGTCTTAGGAGACATCTCTTTGGAGAGAGTGAGTCCTGAGATCGTGGGTTGGTTCCCACGCTTGGATTCTTCCATACTAAACCTCTTTAGTATGGTGTCAATGTACCTGGATTGGGACAATCCCAGTATCCTTTTAGATCTATCTCTATAGATCATGATTCCCAATATGCAGGAGGCATCACCTAGATCTTTCATTGAGAATCTCTGTGATAAGAAGAGCTTGACTGATTGCAGCATAGGAATATCATTTCCTATCAAGAGTATGTCATCCACGTACAATACGAGGAAGACAACCTTACCCTCTGCTACCTTCTTATAGATACAAGGTTCATCTATATTTTTGATGAAGTCAAACTCTTTGACTACAACATCAAAATAGATGTTCCAACTCCGCGATGCTTGCTTTAACCCATAAATGGATATAAGCAGCTTGCACACCTTTCCGCTGCTTCCACTATCTACGAGCTCTCTGGCTGAGTCATGTACACGCTCTCTTCTAAATCACCGTTTAGAAAGGCGGTCTTAACATCCATTTGCCAGATTTCGTAGTCATGGTATGCAGTAATGGCAAGTAAGATCCGGATGGACTTAAGCATAGCCACTGGAGAAAAGGTTTCGTCATAATCCACACCTGGACGTTGACGAAAACCATTTGCTACAAGTCTAGCTTTGAAAGTCTCAACTTTTCCATCTACACTAAATTTCTTTTTAAAAATCCACTTGCTCCCAATGGGTTTTACCCCTTCAGGAGCATTTTCTAAAATCCATACTTTATTGGTGTACATGGATTCCATCTCAGATCGCATTGCATCCAGCCATTTCACAGAGTCACCACTTGTGATGGCCTGCTCGAAACTAGTCGGTTCATCATCATCCATGATGCAGTCCTCGCTTCCACCATCAATGAGAAAACCGTAGTATCTCTCAGGTGGACGAGAAACCCTACTAGATTGGCGGAGAGGCTGGGGTTCGTCGGGTACTACTGAATCCTCTGGTTCCACTAAATCATCTGTTGTAGTTTGTTCTGCTGGAACTTCTTCCAGTTCTACCTCAGAGCCACTAATCTCTTTTGCAAGAAATTCCTTTTCTAAAAAGGTGGCGTGTTGAGCAACAAACACTCTTTGTTCCTCACTGTGGTAGAAAATATACCCTCGCGAATGCTTGGGATATCCAATAAACTTACATAAAACAGATCTTGCCTCGAGTTTGTCCGGGTTCTGTCTTTTGACATAAGCCGGGCAACCCCATATCTTAACAAAATTAAGATATGGTCTCTTCCCTTCCCATATCTCATATGGGGTGGTAGGCACTGATTTGGTAGGAACTTTATTCAGTATGTATGCAGCTGTCTCCAGTGCATATCCCCAAAAGGAAATAGGTAACTCAGCCTCGCTCATCATAGAGCGTACCATATCTAATAGGGTGCGATTTCTCCGCTCAGATACACCATTGTGCTGTGGTGTATAAGGAGGAGTAAGCTGAGAGAGAATCCCATTCTCTTTTAGATAATCTAAAAACTCACCGCTTAAGTATTCACCTCCTCGATCGGATCGAAGAATCTTAATACTTTTGCCCGTTTGGTTCTCTACTTCGTGCTTATATTCTCTGAATTTCTCAAAAGCTTCAGACTTGTGTTTCATCAGGACCACATGTCCGAATCTAGAGAGATCGTCAGTGAATGTAATGAAGTAGGAAGAACCGTTCCTGGCATGCGTAGACATGGGACCGCATACATCACTATGTACCAGTCCTAAGAGTTCGGTAACTCTTTCTCCGTGTCCACTAAACGGAGCTTTGGTCATTTTTCCTTTGAGACATGAATGGCAAGTATCATAAGATGATAATTCGAACGGATTCAAATAACCATCCTTATGTAACTTAGCCAGTCGTGTCGCATTGATATGACCAAGTCTACAATGCCACAAGAAGGATTCGTTCATATCTGAACTTTTCCTCTTGTGTGTGTTTTGTATATTTAGAACTGTATTCTGATTTAGAATGAATATGCCATTATGTAACGAGCCTGATGCAATCAACTTTTGATCTAGGAATATGTTCATAACATTATCCTGTACTACAAAATTATATCCCTCTTTACTCAATAAAGAAACTGATATAATGTTGCACATCATGTTCGGTATATAATAGCACTCATTTAGAATCAGTGTATTACGACTTGGCAATACAAGGTGATATTCGCCAACTGCTTTGGCTACAATACTTGCACCGTTCCCTACTTGAACGGAATGATCACCCATTCCCAGTTCTCTACCTTTACGTAGCCCATGTAACTGTTTACATATGTGGGATCCTGATCCGGTATCTAATACCCAGGACGTAGGATGAACTGAGAAACAGTTCTTAATAACTAACACACCCGAAGAAGATGCATCAATATGCATGTTCTTTTGGGCGGCTTGAGAATCCAGATATTCTCCTGTTTCCTGTTCAGTCTTATAACTCTTATAAGAAAGAACGGGTCCAACAATCCCTAGCTCAGTACAATAATCGGGTTCAGTCAATACATCAATATTATTATCTTGATTATGGCCAGACATGGTCGCTACCTGGAGAGAGAGAGAAGAAAACACTTTAGCGTATGCTCTTGCAAGATTAGATTGTTTATTATCTTATCTAATCAG
This sequence comes from Agapanthus africanus, assembly GCA_030015575.1. NCBI lineage: Eukaryota > Viridiplantae > Streptophyta > Magnoliopsida > Asparagales > Amaryllidaceae > Agapanthus > Agapanthus africanus. The sequence continues at coordinate 343,902,287 of JASDDO010000012.1, read as the reverse complement.
GATGTCTCCCACTGTTTTTATCAAATCTACCTTAAAACCCTAAAAGGTAAGATTAGCCGGGATTAATTACACCTTTCAACTTCGTCAATCTTTCAGCCAGATCAGTGTCGGTACTTTGAGGGAGGTTCCCCGTGCTTTCGCACGGACCTAATTAAAGTAAACCTCGTTTTCCCAGAGGCGTAACCCCGTTAACACTTTTCTAGACACCTACTTGAATGACTAATTGTCCTGTGTAAAACTCTCCCAGGAGTAACTCTTACTCGCAGTGGGTATCAGGATCCAACTATCTCATGGGAGGTATGCAATCTCATTGCAAATTTCAACACTTGAAATTCCCGATAATATTTTGCCCCTAGTGTCCTATGACCTTGACGGAGGTCAACAAACCATAGGCTACTAGTCAAGTTCAACCTGTCATTTCTTGATTGAATTAAACCCACCCGCACGACCCTTGACGGAGGTCAACAAGGCCGTACGACTGCCCTAATCCAATCTGCATCAAATGCATAAACAGATAAAAAACTAGTCAGCTACCGTACACTACGCCTTGACGGAGGTCAACAAACGCAGCACGAATACTAAATAATATCTATCTGAAATGACGGAGGGCTACGCAGGTTTTTCAGAAAACCCTAAGCGTAATGAACTTGATATCGTCGTAGAATCATGTAGTTTTTGAAAAGGAGTGTTTTGAGGCTTTTCTTAGTTTCGCTAAAGGGGTCACTCCCGGTGAAGGGATCGTCGGCCCTTTCCTCATCGAATAAGGTGCAGGATATATCATATATACCGCTGTGCAAAGCAAAACACTAAAAGTAATCAAAAGACAATCCGAGTTTTGTAGCATCTGCCAGTTTTGCTAAAGGAGTCACTCCCGGTGAAGGGATCTCGGTCCTTTCCTCATCGAATAAGGTGCAGGATATATCATATATATCACTGTGCAAAGCAAAACTGTAGCTACCCTTTTTATAAAGTTTTTGATTCTACAACATCTTTAGGTTTCTTTTCTTTTATTAATCTCATTAATAAAAATCCCATCAGCTTATGCTTCCTAAGCATCACAGAAGAAACGAAAGCAGTAATATTTATATATCAGCATATATATATAGTATAAGCATTCGTCTCAGGCAGTAATATGATCTCATCACAGAACATAGCAGCAGAAGAACACATATGAAATATTGGATATACTAGGACGTCCGTGTTTTCAATACGAGCCTGTATAAAACACGGATTCCACGGTCGCGACGAATAGCCAAACCCACATCCCAAGACCCCTACGAGAGCGGCAAGTAACACTGCCAATTCTAGGGTTAGGAGACCCGGTCTCGACTCCTCGAGATGGCCTCCCACTGGACCCTAGAACCCGGTTACTTGTGCTCCCCTCCTTGGACTACCTAATGCGGAAAAGTAAATAATATACACTGGTGACAGCAACCGCAACCTGGAAGTGCCCCAAATAAAAGAATATTACATTACAAATGAATTTTACATGAATGAAAATAAAAACCCTCATCTCACATAAAACCCTCGGCTATTCTGATCGCGACGATCCAATATAACATATCACAGCAACACATAATATCTCATATCATCAACGTAAGTAAATATGCGCATCCCAATTGTCGTTGACATATAGCAACGAAACCGGCGATATCACATATTACACTTACGGTCACAGAAAAGAAAGTGTAAAACTACAATATTTGGAATCCATAATCACTTTAGACATCGTAAATCCGAAATATCACATAATCCGCATTTCATGCCTAACTCTATGAATTCCACATATTGTATCACATTCCAGATAAATAGATAGTATTAAACTTTCCGAACAGATAATCAAACACCCAAAATTTCCCAAAGTGCTCAACTCTTGAGCGGAGTTCAAATAATCCCAGAATATGTCACAGTACCGGTGATCCAGCCGTAGAAGGGTCAAGACAACGCCTCACATGTGGCACGCCGTACTGCCCCAAACCCGAAGGTTCAAAAGGCAGTTCAAGACGGTCACATAATCGAGTTAAGGTTTGTTGTCTTCTAGAGGGTCTACCGCTTAACTTGTATAATTTTTCCGAAAGATTTAAACCCGATAAAAATTCAACGCTTGAAAGTTTTACGTACCGGGAAATAGTAAGTTAATGATATCCGTTCAAATAATTTAACAGTTTCTAAATATCCGGAAAGAAATACTAACTTAAAAATTCCGATCGAATATACTATTACCAAATAAACCCCAGATTTAAACAATACTGGAATCACTGTTAAAAATATCCAGAAACATCAACAAGTACCTACGGACATTACCATAAAATCCACGTGTCGCAAATCTACTGTTCCGCCGCGGAACCGTCGTGCAAGGCATGCTTGCGCCGCGGTTCCGCCGCCGTTTAGTCGAATTAGGGGCTCGGGTTTTATGGTAATTCTTAGATTTCCCTGCTGATTTTTTCACATATTTTTAATTCAGAAAAATCCCAAAATTTAAAAAATTTCCAGAGAGGGGTCTTTTTGCGTCGTTTCGGGTTCGATCGGAGTTTTAACTTCGTAAACACATCGCCTAATGCTCTAGCTAGGCTCTGATACCACTGTAGGGTTCCTAGGCACTCTTGTGAAGGTTCATAAGGCATCAAACATGCCCGGATTAAAATTTAGACGTGCCGAACAACCCAAAGCCGGGATCTTTGCTAGATTATTAGGGTTTAATATGCAAGATGATAACTTTTATCTAAGTGTGAGGGATTACAACCTTTGTAGTCCGCTCCTTCACTTCACAAGCTCCGAGTAGAAGTCCCTTTGCCGCGATCCACGATCTACCGAACTCATGAGAGGCTCCACGACTCGAACGATCCATTCTAGCTTGTCATATTCCAAATCTCCGATGATCTACGTCGAGGTTTCAAAGAACTCAAGCTATCTCACTCTTAAAGAAGTGAACACACTAATCCCATGGGCTAGATGAGATGAGGATGAGAGAGTAGTATTTTTGTTTTCTTTTTATATCATTTTCTCATATTTTATCATCACTTTAGGATTTTCAAGAGAGCTTATCAAGAAGGAAGAAGATGATAATGGAAAATATATTCTAAAAACATTAAACCTTTTGTGATGAATAGAAAGTAATATATGATTGATTTGTAAACCATGGTCAAGGATGATAGGATAAGAATGAGTAGAGAAACAACTAGGGTTAGGGTTTGGTTAGGTTAAAAGAATGTGTCATTCTAAATATCTTAAGAATGACAAAAGAAGAAAGCTTCTAGAAGGAACTTGAAGCATCCAACCCTAATCAAACCTTAACCTCAATTAATCATCCTTAAACATGTTTAACAATTAATCATATCATGTCACAATAATATATATCACATATATATTATATATTTGCAACAAAAGAAAATAATAGAATTAACATATATCGCATATATATCAATGTATCATCCACTGAGAAAATGAAATAATAAAGCGAGCCAATATTAGATAATGTAATACAATATATCATATATATTATTATACATTAAATCATCGAATCAACACTTGATTCGACGATCCGGCTATATCGAATATTACCGACTAATATATCATGTACCGATTCATCGAATCAACACTTGATCCGATGACCCGGTTCATATCTAAATATCGCGAGAATATAATACGGTATCCCATATCGCATTATTCTCGGTCCTGCACATATCACATATGTGCCTCTACTCCGTTTCTCCTGAGCCAAGAAACCTCTGTGTAGGACTCTAAAGAATCGTCAATACGCCGGTAGCGGGTGATGATCATATCAAACACCCACAAGCTGCAAGCGGTCAGCTAAACGTAACAGCCACCCAGGTATTGAGCGATCAGAAGATCAACAAGCTAGCCTGTGCGTTCTCCTGTGAATCCGATCAGTAACACTCCCGTACAGTCCGGTCTGTTCGTCTGATATGTCGCATATCAAGTCTAGGGGTGGTATACGTCAGACCCCAGTAACCGATAAGTCGTGTCGATGTATGGCTCATAACGGGTCGAGAAACTACTAGTAACACTTACCAGTAAATCTCTATATCAGCCCTGGCCAGGGACTTCCAGTTATAGCCAATCGAACACAGCACAACATCAACTCCCTATACCGGGAGAGACGAATCCCCTCCTATCGCTCATTGCCTCCATGTGATTCGGGACTGTACCCAAAAGCCACCGCTTTGCACGCCCTCTTGGACGTGGTAAGGTGGAAATCAAAGCACAGTGGGAATCACACAAGACTCCATGACGATCTCGGGTCTACAGACTACCCTGTACCTGTGTCACCGGAGAACTGCCATCTGACGTGTGGTATATCACCATCTGGGAGTTCTCGGCGAGTCCGTCCAGTGTACCCAGTCTCCACTGAGCACCCGTACACCATCTCTGATGTCTAACACCGATGGATATGGGATCATCCATCGCCCATCATATGGGTCAAGATGGGTATACGCTAGTCTACTCTGGTGTATCGATGCCCTGTCTCGATATACCCTCGACTAGGAACAGTTATAGGATGTACTCATCGATTATCGTGGCCCCACTAGTATGATCTCATCATAGTCCCAGTAGTCGAATACAGATCCTAAGGGCTTTATCAACATGTGAGAGTAAAACAGTAAACCAATACAAGTCAACATGTTAAGATAAAGTGAAACCAAATAGCATACTATCATGACGAGCAAGAAAGTCATCTCTATATATAACCAAGCATCCATTATAATATACATCATATGTACAACAATGGCCTCTAGGGCATATACATAACTAACAAACACATCGCCTAAAGATCCTCTATAATGGCATGTCGTATTTCACAATACGACCTAAGTCACATCACCGATCTCACAGCATCATGTCCAATCACATCAACTCATCTCCAAGTATCATATACTATCCTGATTATACATGTATACATATACATATAAATACATACATACATACACACACACACATACACACACTCACATACATATATGTATATATATACATACATATCCCCATATACGCACAAGAACATCGAATGTATGCGTGTGTGTGTAACAACTACCCTAGGGTTTCGCGACTAACACTAAACTAGCATTAACTTCTACATACGCTAACACTAACCAAAGTCACCTAAAGCATTTCTAGCTAAGAATACACATCTTAATATAACACATAAATATATAGATATAACACATTTGTATACTGCACTACGAAACTGCGGGGATGCTATACGCCATCCACCCGACTTCCCCCGTAGATATATATCAACTCACCTTGATTCTTGCTTGCCGAAGTCGATATCGCCATCCTCATCCCCGTCATTCGAAGTCCACGTAGAGGTGCTTACATATAAATATATAGTATCGTAAACCGAAATCGCGGATAAAAACCAAAACGGCATACGAATTGCACATAGGTTAAAACCTATGGTCTACGCACGCAAAAGAACCAAACAAATCCTCGATGTCGATGTACAAACGTCAAACCATCGAGTTAAAACCCAATTACCAAAACCAAAGTTAAAACGAAGTCGCAAAACAAAGCAGCAACTTAAGAAAACACCTCCAGATTTTACCCTAAGTTGAATTAGCCAATTTTGCACATGTGGAGGGTCTATTTAACAGATACTGGAGCCATGAACCAAACACGGACCAAATCAACCCCACCCTGGCCGCAATTTGCGGCCAGAATGATTAAATTTGCGGCCAAGACTGAGGGGTTGGGGCTCGGGTTTCTAGGTTAGCTTCTAGGTTGCCTACTTGACTCACTGTGATCGCTATAAAATTTTCAGGTTTCCAGGGTCATAGCAGATTCCAATTTCCCATCACAATAGCCTAGAAAATACGATATCGGGGTTTCTAAGTTTGTGAATTGGGGGTTTACTCTCAGGTTTTGGTCTTTAATCAAACACCACAGGGGTTTAAGGTCATTATTAAGCCTCAATTGCACCTTTGGATTCAATTCAAACCCTAACCTTAACTTGGAATTTCCAAAGTCCACTAATCTACACTTAAACACTTCTAAACTTAAATAGGGGCTAAGGTAAAGCAATTATTGCACTAATGTTAAAGGAATTATCTCATTTGGCAACTCAAGGATTTTCTTGAGTTGCCCCAAGTCTCCAAAATCCAAACTTTCTTGGTCCAAAGTGTTTGTAGTGAGCTTGTGCATGTTTTTAGTGAAGCGGAGATGATGTTTTGAGATGGATATGTGGGTGTTTTGTGAGGGTTTATAGGAGGTGGGAGAAGAGGCAGCTATGGTGAGGGAAATAGAGGGAAATGGTGAAAATATGAAGAAGGAAGCCAAGTCAAAGAAGACCCCTCATCTCTCTCTCTCTCTCTTTCTTGCCCATACTTCTTATTCTAATATTTTCTTTTCTTTTCTATTCTTTTCTTTTGTCTTCTCAATTAAAACCAAACCAAAATGAAAAATAAAGAAAAGCCATGGTAGAAAAAATGTAGAAATGTGTAACATGACATTGTGCATGTCATGTGCACAAATCAAGCTTAATGCACGATTAGTGATATTTAATCGTGATTAGCATTAAAATGGAATATAATTAATCATAAAGAATTTATAATTTGCTTAAATCATGTAAAACACCCTCATTTCAGTAATTCCTATAATTTTCCAAATATTTCCCAACCTATCTGTATTTAATTATACCGTATCATTAAAATATTCGTAATATTTATTATTTAATTATATTAATTCCCAAAAATAATATTTTATTTTTCCGAAATGTTACAATCTTCCCCCTTAAATAAATTCGGTCCCCGAATTTAAATTTAAACCCCTCAAATACTAAAACATTTCAGCAAAATGATTAAGTCGTCGGGGCTCCGAAATCATAAATACATAAAACACCTCGTAGCGCAATGCATGCGCATGAAAAACGAGTATATAAACCAAAATCAAAACTCCATCAAGCATCCCGCAATCATCGAAGTTAAGGTGAAAACACCAATGTCAAAGCCCAATACGAAAACCCACATGATATACATCAAAACAATACATTTACGCATCGTTAAAACATCTGAAAGAAATATATGCCGAACCTTTTCAAGTCGCTATGCAATGCGCGTATCACGGCACAGTGGCGGACGTCTATTGTAAAAAAATAACTATATATATATCCTTTGTTTAACATACATGTCCCGCCGTTTTGAAAACAATTTAGAAGAGTTTTCTTGTAAAAATTTTCGTGTCATCTCGGACACGTAAGTAAATACTGAGGCTATATCTCCCTTCTGGAAATCCTTTCGATAACTATCAATGCATGTAAAAATATATTCAGGAACTGTCCTCTGACTAGTCCTGCTCAGCTACTATACCAAATAGTAAATATCATAAAACATAATGCTCAAGAGAAATCATAATCAAAATGTGTATAAGAATGCCACGTGCGTCTGGTGCGCACGGAAATCGAAATCAACGAGTGTGATGTACATGTGTACAGAAACCAAATCTAACTGCAGCAGGTGTGCACGAAACACCTGTCAAAGGCAACGTGTGTGCATGACAGCAATATCAGGTGCATCTGATATCCACGAAGAATCCCGATTTAGTGCATCTGGTGTGCACCAAAATCGCATCAAGCGCGTCAAGTATGCGCAAGAATCCAAACCAAAAGCACAAGGCGCACGAAAACAAATATCGTGTATCGCAATCGAAATCGACGGTATACAACAAATCTCAATCCAAATCAGGTATACCGTGGTATATAATCTCACAACCATGTGCATCAGCGTGCACAAAATCGAATCAAAATACTAAAAGTGCATGAAAACTACGCCGAAAGCACAAGTCAAATCACAAGCATGCCATAGGCATGAAATCAAAATCAACATCTCGAATAACATCAAATCGAAGTCAAGTGCAACTGTGGTGCACAAAATCTCAATCATGCAAATAAATTGTCCAAAATACCGAAATCAAAGATGACGGAAACTATCCCGCTCTGGCACATCCTCTAAAGATGTCTGGCCAACTATCATGGTCACTCTTAACATGTCTCATCGACGATGCCGAAGTCTGGCCTACTGGGTGTGCACAATATGACCGATCCTTGGTCCAAGTCTTCTCGTATAGAATTCCAGAAAGGTTCTGTCGAAGTCTCTCCCAATCTCGTTTCTGCCGAATTGCCCGGAAGTTATCACCCTTTTGCTAAATCTATTTCTTGTTCCGGAACAGCTGCAGACTCATCACGACTCCTTCTAGAAGATATATCCATATTCAACGTGTTGGAGATAGTGCCCTCATAGTCAATTATTGGATCGCAGGTACGTGATTGCAATGATTGCGGAGGACCTATCCCGGTAGGACAGTCTTACTCGAGATGATAGTATGCTATCTGGTTTGCCTTTATCAGTCGTGTACATGTTCAGGTGACTGATTGCATGTTACACTTTGATAGAGCCCTTATGATCTTGCTTTACTACCAACAGTATGATGGCGATCATATACGTGAGAGTTGGGTAGTTTATATGCATATCCTTAATTGTGGTCCCTAGTCGTGGGAGTTTCGAGACAGGGCATCGATACTCCGGAGTAGACTAGTGTGTACAGTCGAGACCCCGACGAGGGGCGGTGGCCGGTCTCACAAGCCACTGGTGTCAGTTGGATCACCTAAGATGTATACAGGTGCTCATTGGGTTATGAGTACACCGGACAGGACTCGCCGGGAATCTGCTAGTTAGTACTATACCTATCGTCGGATAGCAGTTCCCTGGTGACATGTGTACAGGTTAGTTCATCGACCTGAGGTCGTCATTTGTCTCGTGTGAGTTCCCACTGTGCTTTGATTTCTACCCTACCACGGCTCAAAGGAGTCGTGCAAACAGGTAGCTTTTGGGTACAGTCCCGAGCCATATGGAGGCACGTGAGCGGATCGGCAGGGGATTCGTCTCTCCCGGTATTGGGGGCGAGGTCGTGCTGTGTCTAGGAGAGCCATTACACAAATCCATGGCCATGGTAGGAGATTTACTGGTAGGTACTCCAGTAGTATCTCAGGGTGTATTGGGCTTCACTCCGACATGACTTATACTGCTATTGGGGGTCTGACGTTACTAGCCCCCTAGGCGGATATGCGATACTCATTGACGAACGGACCGGACTGTATATACATTGTCACTGTTAGGCTCAGTAGGGTTTTCCGGATGAGTGCGCTCATTGGCATCCCTTGAGGTCAGTCCATGGGCAGTCGTTACGCATTGCTAGTGCCGCTGACGGTTTGTGGTTAAACCCACTGCCAGGGTGCTGACGAGTCATTAGAGTCCCCCACAGACAGTTTCCCAAGTTCGGGCGAAACGTTGTAGAGGCCGTATGGTTTTATGGCAGGGTTCGGAAAATGCACGTGCGTTTACGCACGTGTTATTTTTCGGGCAGATGATACTGGTCGGCTTTGGTTTAAGCCGGATCCGAGTATTATATTGAGTAGGTATAATATCTTTGTCTCAGTTGCATTTATATTCGGTCGTAATATAAATGCGGGTATATTTATACAGTTTCGGGGTTATCCTGAAATTCGTTTCAGGATCACTTTTGGAAGTTGCCAGTTTCCAGTTTTCTATCAGCCGTCTTTTAACATTTGGTTAAAGGCGGATTTATCTTTTCTTAGATGAGAGTGAGTCGTGCTTCTAGAAGGTTCTAGAAGGTTCTAGATTGGGTGAGGTGTCGTGTGACTCATGCTTTGATATCAACCATTTTTTGTTTAGCTTAAGATCTTTATGCAAGATATTTGTTTTGTGTTCACACATGATATTTACTTAAGGTTACCCCCCCTCTCCTACGGTCACCCCCTCTCTCTTTATAAGAGGCCGGTCCCCTCCTCTCTCTCTCATGGTTGTTGATTTCATCGGTTAGAAAAGATATGATAGTTTTGGGGTGTATGGAATTCACTGTTCATTTCATTCCATCACCCGATTTCCACGGCAACTTCATTAACCGATCGTCCACGGACTTGGACGAAGTGAGACAAAGTCATCTACTCATTCTCTACATCATTCTTGGTCGTCTCTTTTAGCAAACTTGACGATCGAGTTACCTCGAGTCAGAGGCGGGAGCCCGTTTAAAGAACCGATCATGTGGTGCCACCTCGAAGAGGAGATCGGAGATCGACGAGATCGGAGCAGCCGCAACGGAGCGTGGGATGATGGTTGAAGAACGAAGGACTCGGATCGTTCGGTATAACATTCCTACACTCTTTACAGTTTGTTAGTTTAGCAATAATGGCAGATCCGGGTTAAAGTATACGATAGCGCCAGTTTAAAAGTTTTGTTCCGCATTTTGGCGTCTGTAGACTGCCGGGGCGCTAGCGTAGACTTACAGTGGTATCAGAGCCTAACCATTTTGCTATACTAACTTGTGCTAACGTGTTTAAAACATCGATCCGAACGAAAATCGAAAAACACAAAATCCTAGCTCGACAGTTCTGTTAATTTTAAATGGTCTCAAAATCAATTTCTGCATGTCTTAAAAATCCGTGCAGGGAATTCTAAGAGCCACGACAAAATTTGGGGTCGTGATCCCTCCAAGACGCTGCGGAAGGGCGGCCAAACCCATGGTTTGTCCGCGCATCCGCGGCCACGTGGGGAGCACGTGCTCCCAAATTTGGTCAGTGGGTTTTCTGTTAGATTTTGTGATTTTTGGTATATATCTTTTTGGCCCAGGTTTTGTTACTGTTCACCAGTAAGCTGTGGGGCCCACTTTTTGATATTTGGTCTTTGGTCGATCGAAATTTAAATGCGTTAGTTTACAGTGCTTACATTATATCTCCGACCGGGAATGTCATTTGATCGGTAAACAGCGTCTGATTGCTATAGTTCTTTTAGACGGGTTTGCGAACGTGACATTCGCGTTGATGTTCTGTGTTGTGCTGTGATGTTGCGGATTTGTCGTGGTGGATAGCAGTGTGCAATGGTAGTACAGTTTGAGTTTATTTGTACATTTGATATTGCGGGGCGAGCGTCCAACTTGTGGACAGCCGTCACTGCCTGTTGTATAATATTCTTTTGGGGCACGACCAGGTTGCGGTCGATGTACCTATTGTACTATTTTTCATTACTGTACTAGGTTTTACCCCGCGACGGAGTGCACGGATAGCCGGGTTCGGGAAAGCAACGGGTCCGCATCTCATGGCTTTGAGAGGCAGAGGGGTCCCACTTCAGAATTGGCAGACTATTCGCCGCACTTGTAGGGGGTACAGGTTGACCCAAGGAGGGGTGCTCAATTTACCGGATTCCGTGAAGTGCCGGGTGTTCCATTCACTATGCTGTGGGGACTACCTCGCTTCAGGTTTTGGCGGGTAACTTGCCGCACCCGTAGGGGTCTAGGTTTCATTGCACAGGCTATCCACACGACAGGGGAACGTCGGTTTTCAGCAGCGGCTCTGTGAAACTCGGGGATCCCAGATATCTGTATTGTTCTGTGATGCTTATTACTTTTCTGTAATGTTGCATACTATCACGCCTGGAGCGATTATTGTATATTGGTTTATATACTATTAGATGTTGTATATGTTTTACACCCGCGCTAGTCCAGTCCCCGCTCTGTCGTTAGTTAAGTAACCTAACGGGTGATGACGGGACCCAGTGACGAATGCGGATGGCATATACGTACATGTTATTTTCGTTCTTTTCTGGTGTGATTGAATGATGGGACTGTGTTGATTCTGATCAACGCAAAGTAAAACAAACCTGTTTACAGTTGTTGGAACAATTTAAAAAGTGTTATTGTAAAGACGTTTTCTTTTGTTATGCATAGCGGTATTCAGTGGAATATCCTGCACCTCATTCGACGGGGCAAGGGCCGATATCCTTTCACCGGGACTGACCCCTTGGACAGAAGTTTGCGTCAGAGTAATAACTTCACTATAGTCGATTACAAGTTGCTTTGTATAGCGGTATTCAGTGGAATATCCTGCACCTCATTCCACGAGGAAAGAGCCGAGATCCCTTTACCGGGAGTGACCTCTTTAGCAAAAGGTTTTCGCCACTATATTTTAAAGAGCTATCAGGTTCCTTCAGCGATATCAAGTTCACTACGCTAAAGGTTTTTCGCCAAAAACCAGCCGTAGCCCTCCGTCATTTCATATGGATGGTCAGTAGTATTCAAGCTATGTTGGTCTAGCCCTTAGCTAGGACATAGTGATTGGTAGCTGCTGGGGTGTTCACATGTTGCATAGATAGATGAGTTGGTTTGGGACAGTCGTACAGCCTTGTTGGCCCTTAGTCAAGGGCGAGTACAGGTGGGTTCAAATTAACAAGATAATGATAGGAAGAACTTGACATGTGACTTATGGTGGGGTGGCCCTTAGTCACGATCATAAGAGCATGGGGCAAAAACTATATCAGGAGTTTCTAAAGAAACTGAAACTTGCCGAGTATGCGCATACCTTCTGGAGTATGAGTAACGTAGATGCATTCCATCACGTTATCATGCGATGAGAGTTGGATCCTGATTCCCACTGATGAGTTGGTTTACTCTTCGGGTGATCCCGATTGATTCTTCTTTAGGTTTGGAGGAGAATTTGACAGGACAGTGGGAGGTTTCCGGATTAGATAAAATGATGACCATTCTGATCTAGGTTAGAGTGCACGCAGAGTGTTTCTTTTCTCTCTCTCTCTTTGGCAGCGACCTTTGACCGACCCTAGACTATGACTCAGTGACCAGGTTGACCGAACCTTCTTAAAATACTGGCTTTTGGATTGTCTGAGTTGCATAAGTCATTGCCACTCCTTCTTTTACCCTTTGAATTTCTCAGAACACCCGTATACTACGGATATCCACTTCCATTGGATAGATCCATCGTATGGTTATATACGAACTCGAAGGAACTTCTTCGAGGATGGATCCAGGTTCAGGAGAAATAGAATTGGTTTATTCAGTTGTCTTTTATTATCACCTTCTCTCAGGTTGCGAGAGCTCCTTAGTTTAGGAGAGTACACCTATTACGCTTATTGGATAGTCTTATTCCAAACCATAGGCTGTTGCCGAAAGGTAGGGAATGAAGAAAACCAATTAGCCTAAGTAGGGTGTGCAGAAGGTAATATGTAAAGACAAAATAAAGGGATTAGAAAGAGGGCAAAGTAAATTGCGACTGATATCATTCTCGACCAAAACCGCGTACTTCATCGCCACTCCTATTTCACCTTTAAAAGAATAAGGTATTATTCAATTGTCTTTTATCGTCACCTTCTCTCGAGATGCGAGTACTCCTTGGTTTAGGAGGGTACACCTATTATGCTTACTGGATAGTCTTCTTCCAAATCATAGGCTGGTGCCGAATGGTAGGGAAGGAAGAAAACCAGTTAGCCTAACGTTGGTGTACAGAAGGTAACGACTAAAGACAAATAAAGGGATTTGGAGAGACGGCAATAAAATATACGGTTGAAGTCATGAATTGGATTATGGAAGAGTCATTGCTATGAATACCAGGATACCCCTACGAAACATTTTCATGTTTCAGTGCATTGTTAAAGGAAAAACTGTTTTCCCGATTAGACACTTACTCCAAGGGTATGTATTTACCAGGTTTCATTCTCATATCTGTATGGTTTTACAGATGATGAGTGGGAGTAAGATATTGGGAATTAGGTGATCATCCTCATTATATCGGAATTCGTTGTAATTGGTGATATTTGAGGAAATCGCCAGGGTACAGTTTTCCACCTACAACGCATAGGTTTTGAGTTGTTCAACTCAGCGGACTTATACAGAGTATTGTATGTTGTCCAAGTGTCCATCAGGACAAAGGGGTAGGTCCTAGTACTATGTTCTATGTACTTATAACTTCTCTAGTATTTAGACGAGTGTTTCGTAGAAATACAAGGTCTAAGTTTTGAGAAGTTGTGGGTATAAGAATAAAGTAGAGAACCAGGTATCACAAGTATCGGGATTCTTCAAAGAGATCGAAGATGTAGATTCTTGTGATTGGTATTCAGATGATAGTGATGGTTTTGAGAAACGTGTTTCTCTTTCAGGTTACTCATAATTGATGGATTCCTAAGTTGAGTAATGCTGATTAGCCTCTTTCCATTAAGTAGATATGCACTGGGGACAGCTGCATGATTCGAATATGGTTCCAATTAAATTAGTGCCAAAGTTTCTATATTGGATATAGAATAGTTCGTACCTTAAAAGATATTGAAGTACGTGGAGTTGTCCAGCTTATGATTAAAACCAGACACTGGATAACTCAGGGCACGTTTCTGTAATGGCTGTTTGTAGGTTGACCCTGGCTATGACGAGGGTTGATATTCTACCATTTGGAAGATCAATAGTGATATTGTTCTTGACTCGCCACAGTTTTAGTAAAACAGATCTTTTTCAGAAAACAGTAGTGGGAGTATGGTAGAACTGGAAGTGATTCCAGAACCGCGAACGATTACGGAAAATTTAATAGGACCTATACATTCAATCAGGTTTGACATTCCAATAGCCACTCCGCAGGTATGGTAGGTAACCTCAGACGCCCGAGAGGTACTTCGGTAGCCTCAGAGACGGTGACAGGGAGGTTCTTATCTACACAGACTTGACACTACTGTTGTTCCAGGTTATGAGACCCGGTAGGAGGGTTGTCGTAGTCAGTGGGAGCATCGGAAGCATAGTGGGCAAGTAGCTTATATCTATTTATAGACTTGAGCAGTTATAGCGGAGATAGATCATCTAATTTTGATGTGACAGTCATGGGTTTGACTTCAATCAGAATAGAGGATGGATCAGTTAAGAAGGCAGTAGGGTGTGATGTCATGGTATCCGGATGACATACACAGAGTAGGAAGTAAAATTCCTATACTACGATCGGTTGTACTGTGGTCGTCACACAGTTGTTTCTCCAGACAGGATATGGATATAATATTTGACATTCTGGTTTCTAGATCTATGGTTTTAGATCTGGATTTGGGTAGTTTCCCAATGTGGGTACTTTGACAGTATTCTAATGGTTTTTAGAATAGATGACTCCTAGCATGGTGGTGTACCTGAAGGTGATGGAGTCACCCTCTCTAAAGGTGTCGTATAGACTAAAGGGGAGAGGGATGTGCATGATTGGCAGATCACTTGCTTAGGCAATTGAGTCAATCATGAGATGTCAAGTACCACACCAGATGTTGTTTTTGCACTAGATGAAATAAGTTTGTATTAATCCAATCCTGGAGAAACATAAGGAAGCAGTTTTAGAACATTAGTACATGTTCTACGGATTTGATAACGGCAGCCTCTTTCGGGAGACGGTTATCATTCCAGGCTTCGAAGGTGACATGGATGACAGAGTGATTGTCAGAGTTTTTAGTTTTCCCTCTGACGAGGGACAGTATTATGGACAGGTGGTTCCAGAGGATACTGTGGGTGGCATGGTGCCGGATACTGATTAGGTTCAGTGATCCATACAGTCTAAGAAGTTTGGATATGGAGTTCATTTATGAACTAAGGTCCCATCAGATATCCAGACATATTCTAAGACAGGTACTACTCAATTCGGGAGATGGCTTTCTCCGCGAACTTGAGATTAAGAGAGATACAGAAAGAAACTTCTAGGCGGATCCACTCACCGAGGCTATTTCTCGAACACAATAGTTTTACAAACGGGCTTTGTGAAACTGATTAGTAGAGGAGTTGGATGTTCGGTTTCACACGGGCTGTGAGTAGTCGACATCGCAATATTAGCCTTGAGTGCAAGTGGGAGATTGTTGGAGATAGTGCCCTCATAGTCAATTATTGGATCGCAGGTACGTGATTGCAATGATTGCGGAGGACCTATCCCGGTAGGACAGTCTTACTCGAGATGATAGTATGCTATCTGGTTTGCCTTTATCAGTCGTGTACATGTTCAGGTGACTGATTGCATGTTACACTTTGATAGAGCCCTTATGATCTTGCTTTACTACCAACAGTATGATGGCGATCATATACGTGAGAGTTGGGTAGTTTATATGCATATCCTTAATTGTGGTCCCTAGTCGTGGGAGTTTCGAGACAGGGCATCGATACTCCGGAGTAGACTAGTGTGTACAGTCGAGACCCCGACGAGGGGCAGTGGCCGGTCTCACAAGCCACTGGTGTCAGTTGGATCACCTAAGATGTATACAGGTGCTCATTGGGTTATGAGTACACCGGACAGGACTCGCCGGAAATCTGCTAGTTAGTACTATACCTATCGTCGGATAGCAGTTCCCTGGTGACATGTGTACAGGTTAGTTCATCGACCTGAGGTCGTCATTTGTCTCGTGTGAGTTCCCACTGTGCTTTGATTTCTACCCTACCACGGCTCAAAGGAGTCGTGCAAACAGGTAGCTTTTTGGTACAGTCCCGAGCCATATGGAGGCACGTGAGCGGATCGGCAGGGGATTCGTCTCTCCCGGTATTGGGGGCGAGGTCGTGCTGTGTCTAGGAGAGCCATTACACAAATCCATGGCCATGGTAGGAGATTTACTGGTAGGTACTCCAGTAGTATCTCAGGGTGTATTGGGCTTCACTCCGACATGACTTATACTGCTATTGGGGGTCTGACGTTACTAGCCCCCTAGGCGGATATGCGATACTCATTGACGAACGGACCGGACTGTATATACATTGTCACTGTTAGGCTCAGTAGGGTTTTTTGGATGAGTGCGCTCATCGGCATCCCTTGAGGTCAGTCCATGGGCAGCCGTTACGCATTGCTAGTGCCGCTGACGGTTTGTGGTTAAACCCACTGCCAGGGTGCTGACGAGTCATTAGAGTCCCCCACAGACAGTTTCCCAAGTTCGGGCGAAACGTTGTAGAGGCCGTATGGTTTTATGGCAGGGTTCGGAAAATGCACGTGCGTTTACGCACGTGTTATTTTTCGGGCAGATGATACTGGTCGGCTTTGGTTTAAGCCGGATCCGAGTATTATATTGAGTAGGTATAATATCTTTGTCTCAGTTGCATTTATATTCGGTCATAATATAAATGCGGGTATATTTATACAGTTTCGGGGTTATCCTAAAATTCGTTTCAGGATCACTTTTGGAAGTTGCCAGTTTCCAGTTTTCTATCAGCCGTCTTTTAACATTTGGTTAAAGACAGATTTATCTTTTCTTGGATGAGAGTGAGTCGTGCTTCTAGAAGGTTCTAGAAGGTTCTAGATTGGGTGAGGTGTCGTGTGACTCATGCTTTGATATCAACCATTTCTTGTTTAGCTTAAGATCTTTATGCAAGATATTTGTTTTGTGTTCACACATGATATTTACTTAAGGTTACCGCCCCTCTCCTACGGTCACCCCCTCTCTCTTTATAAGAGGCCGGCCCCCTCCTCTCTCTCTCATGGTTGTTGATTTCATCGGTTAGAAAAGATATGATAGTTTTGGGGTGTATGGAATTCACAGTTCATTTCATTCCATCACCCGATTTCCACGGCAACTTCATTAACCGATCGTCCACGGACTTGGACGAAGTGAGACAAAGTCATCTACTCATTCTCTACATCATTCTTGGTCGTCTCTTTTAGCAAACTTGACGATCGAGTTACCTCGAGTCAGAGGCGGGAGCCCGTTTAAAGAACCGATCATGTGGTGCCACCTCGAAGAGGAGATCGGAGATCGACGAGATCGGAGCAGCCGCAACGGAGCGTGGGATGATGGTTGAAGAACGAAGGACTCGGATCGTTCGGTATAACATTCCTACACTCTTTACAGTTTGTTAGTTTAGCAATAATGGCAGATCCGGGTTAAAGTATACGATAGCGCCAGTTTAAAAGTTTTGTTCCGCATTTTGGCGTCTGTAGACTGCCGGGGCGCTAGCGTAGACTTACACAACGCCTCTGCATGCGTATCACATCTTTGATGTCAGCGGAGTGGAACGTCATCTCGTCGAAATCTCGTACGAACCACTTACTCCAATTTTCTCTAATGTCGACTGATTCGGACTCGTCTCTTCGTAGCTGTATGGACTGCGCTCCAACGGCTATACTAATATCTGGAGTCTCTCAAGCAATGTATCCCATCACATGATATCCGAACGACGTCGAACTTTTCGATCGATTTGTCAAAGTCCCATAATTCCTCGAGAGCTCAACACTCGTGCATAGTTTAATAATATCCAGTACATACCACAGTACCTGCGGACCAGCCGTAGAAGGGCAAACCCAAGCCTCACTAATGGCACCGCTGAACTGCCGCAAACCCTAAGGTTTCAAGGCGTTCCCATGGTCATTATGTCGAGTTAGGGTTTCATTCTTCTAGAGGGTCCATAGAGTTACTTGCATATTCTTCTGAATACTTTAAACTTGGAAAAATGGGTTTCTGACATTCGATCGGTTTCTTTCGACTCTCAACGTACCTGCGTGAAGTCTTCTCTAGCTGGAATCAATCAATCTGATGACCTGGCATCGGGGTATGCAACGAACCACATGTCCTAGTCATTTATCCTTGGGTGACTAGTGATCTTCTATCATATCTCTAAGTACAACTCGTGCTGTATTAGCTTCAAACATCTGGGGCGATATCTCGTCAGTCACAGCAACAACTGAATCATTCATCCGCATGCTGAACAGTACCTCAATCATCAAGAATAATCGGTGCATTGACGGTCATCACATTCTGGCTGGCCTCTAGCAGTGGCCCAATCCTCTGGTGCAGATCTGCACGTTTGAGAAATTTTGTAAAAGCAATCCATCAAACGCTCATGTCGTGAAAAACACAATAAAATGACACATCTATACAATCGTGTGTCGCCGAAAGTACGCCCTGGTTAGTCCTCGTCCGCGACGAGCTCGTGCTGACCGCAACTCAAGCCGCAGCTCTCTCTGTCTATGCAATCGTGGTAGAAAAAACCATAAACCGATATCGATGAGGATAGATCATAGGAATGAATATAATACCGTGCAAGGAAATGTACATCCTAAGGCTCCTTAAGCGGAGTAGCGTATCGTAAGTATGTCGCGGAACATACACACGGTACGTCACTCTACTTAAGTCACCTACTCCATCAACCAAGGTCAACCTACACGATGAAAGTTCGGTTCTAATACCCCCTCGACCAATTCTAAGTTCCATAAGGTCAAGCCTAGGTTCTGAATATAATATACGCCCTAGACTCCGCATAGACTCGAACCATGGTTAACCTAGCGCTCTGATACCAACATTGTCACGACTCGAAATGGCATGTGACTGGCACTTGAATTATATGAAGTCAATAGAACCTCATCGAATTCAAGTAAGCCAAATCCCAGAAATCTAAACCATTTTAAAGAAGAAGTGAAGAAAAATTGTTTTAAAGAAAGTGGTTTTAATTAACATAAATGGAATTAAACATTTAAAAGCAACATCGTATTTTCCCGAAAATTTCGGCAGAGTTTCCTTTGCAAATACTGGCCCCAAACGGGTACAAACAAAAATAATATACAAAATGATAAAAGGCATCCCCAAGCGGGAGCTAGCTCTTCGCCAATTGGCGGTCATAACCACGCAAGCAAAGTAATATACAACGCCGAAAGGCGAGGATCAAAACTCAGAATAAAACCAAAGGAAAACCATAACAATACAACGCGCGACTCTACGGCCGAAAGAATATACAACTGGTCTTCTAAGGTTAACAAATATACAAGTCTGGTTGATGCAGTTTACTAGATACAACTGAAATAATAAGGTACAATGGTGGTCACGAAGCAAGTAAGCCCACCTACCAAAGCAATCACCCGGAAGGAAGCAGTGTGCCAGCAAAGCCGCCAAGGAAATCTGTACGGCAAGACCTGCAAGAAACTGTAGTACAACGGGGGTGAGTTTCCAACTCGCGAGTAGAAAACATCACCGAGCAGAAATCGCATGTATGGCTCAATCCTAGGTCATACGATAATATATGTATAGTATAAATATAACCTGAAACATCTGCTAATAACCAGGGCAAACATCTATACATAAGTGTGATACCAGGTGCTTGTGTCAGTGCCTCAGGTAGTAACATAATACATAAATGATGTATGAATGCATGAAAACAGAATACATCTAATGAGAAAACTGTTTTTCTTATCTCAGTGAGATATCTGTATAAAAATCAAGTATCATCAATGAAATCAACAGGGAATCGGTGTATAGCATTGACACAAAATATATAACTCGCAGTCTCAATATCTCAGGCTCCGGCAATCCGGACTGGCCTATATCATCAAATCTCAATACCTCAGGCTTCGGCAATCCGGACTGGCCTATACTCCGATCGGTATCCTCCGGATATCCGTCGAGTCACAATAAAATCACCGGTCGGCAGTGCTCTCCTGCCAGGCTCAACGCCATCATCTGCGACCTTCTCGCCCCGGGGTACCGCACCGGGTCTACCATGCACCCATAGACGTTTCCTCCTCCTCCTCCAATCGGGTGTATGATATCGCTCAAGAGCCGAGAAAACTCATGGTGGACTCCTTTCAAATCATATCATGAGAAAACCGCAATTTTCTATCTTTTAAATGATAATAAGTTTATAAAATCCTTACGGTTTCTCCAAATCCAGAAATCTCATGGAAATCCGAAATCCTAATCACAAAATTAAATAAATAATAAATTACCAGCAATTAGCTTCATAATATTACATGACAAATGAATATATGAATGCAAGAGATATCATAGTAATAAATGAAATGTCTAAGCTTCAATATAAAAGCAAGTGCACGAGTACTATGTTGAAACTATCAACTAGCAATTTATACTAATGAAGTGGCATTTTCTAATGTGTATGTGACATGGCAATTACCGATGATGATGTGTGTGAGCCGGCAAACAGGTGTACGTGAAGCATACGCATCATCGGTAATGGTGCTGGTGTCCTGATAGCATGGGTTTCATATGTAACTAACGAAAACACATATAAGCATGCAATGCGATACGGACAGCAGGAATATATGGCAAATGAATAGTAAATGCAACAATAAGGTATATAGATTATATATATATATATGAGCCATACAGTTTTGGCATTTGAAATAGCACGGATCGTGGTGTTTTTAAGAAAATGTACATCCTTTGAAATATCCGTAGTATCCCTTGGCCTGGCTTTAAAATACTCACGATTCGTTAGTTTTGGAAATAGGTATGACTCAAGCCCAGTCTAACATCTACTAACTAAACTACAAGACTAAACTAACAGACTAATCGAAAGGGTAAGGAAAACCACCTAAGACCGAGTCGATATATAGCTAGTAGTCGGTGATCCCGCCTCAATAGTATCGCGTACGATACAATATATACTATGACATCCTTGAGTCAAGAGTGCGAATCCATCATCATAATTATATCTCGTACGGTAAATCCATCTTACAGCATCCCAAATCTGGGTACAGTTCGAATATCACATTTATCTCATTTTTCATCTGGTATCTATTATCATCATATCCTGTATTAGGGGTACTGATCTAAAGTCTAGTACATTCTGATACCATCATCATATATATATGCGTGTATATGAAAACATATCGCCTAAAGATCCTCTATAATATCAAGTCGTATTTCATAATACGATCTAAGTCACATCACCGATCTCACAGCATCATGTCCAATCACATCGACTCATCTCCAAGTATCATATACTATCCTCATTATACATGTATACGTATACGTATACATATATATATATATATATATACATACTCACATACATATATGTATATATATACAGACATATCCCCATATATGCACAAGAACATCGAATGTATGCGTGTGTGTATGCGTGTGTGTGTAATAACTACCCTAGTGTTTCGCGACTAACACTAAACTATAGCATTGACTTCTACATACGCTTACACTAGCCAAAGTCACCTAAAGCATTTCTAGATAAGAATACACATCTTAATATAACACATAAGTATATAGCTATAACACATTTGTATACTGCACTACGAAACTGCGGGGGTGCTATACGCCATCCACCCGACTTTCTCCTGTAGATATATATCTACTCACCTTGATTCTTGCTTGCCGAAGTTGATGTCGCCATCCTCATCCTCGTCGTCCGAAGTCTATGTGGAGGTGCCTACATATAAACATATAGTATCGTAAACCGAAATCGCGGATAAAAACCAAAATTTACATACGAATTGCACATAGGTTAAAACCTATGGTTTACGCATGCAAAAGAACCAAACAAATCCTCGATGTCGATATACAAACATCAAACCATCGAGTTAAAACCCAATTACCAAAACCAATGTTAAAACGAAGTCGCAAAACGAAGTAGCAACTTAAGAAAACACCTCCAGATTTTAACCTAAGTTGAATTAGCCAATTTTGCACATGTGGAGGGTTTATTTAACAAATACTGAAGCCATGAACCAAACACGGACCAAATCAACCCTACCGTGGCCGCAATTTGCGGCCAGAATGATTAAATTTGCGGCCAAAACTGAAGGGTTGGGGCTCGGGTCTCTAGGTTAGCTTCTAGGTTGCCTGCTTGACTCACTGTGATCGCTATAAAATTTTCAGGTTCCCCGGGTCATAGCAGATTCAAATTTCCCATCACAATAGTCTTCAAAATATGATATCGGGGTTTCTAAGTTTGTGAATTGGGGGTTTACTCTCAGGTTTTGGTCTTTAATCAAACACCACAGGGGTTTAAGGTCACTATTAAGCCTCAATTGCACCTTTGGATTCAATTCAACCCTAACCTTAACTTGGAATTTCCAAAGTCCACTAATATACACTTAATGGTAAAGGAATTACCTCATTTGGCAACTCAAGAATTTTCTTGAGTTGCCCCAAGTCTCCAAAATCCAAACTTTCTTGGTCCAAAGTGCTTGTAGTGAGCTTGTGCATGTTTTTAGTGAAGCGGAGATGATGTTTTGAGATGGAAATGTGGGTGTTTTGTGAGGGTTTAGAGGAGGTGGAAGAAGAGGTAGCCATGTGAGGGAAAGAGAGGGAAATGGTGAAGAGATGAAGAAGGAAGCCAAGTCAAAGAAGACCCCTCACCTCTCCCTCTCTCTCTCATGCCCATACTTCTTATTCTAATCTTTTCTTTTCTTTTCTATTCTTTTCTTTTCTCTTCTCATTTAAAAACAAATCAAAATGAAAAATAAAGAAAAGCCATGGTAGAAAAAATGTAGAAATGTGTAACATGACATGGTGCATGTCATGTGCACAAATCAAGCTTAATGCACGATTGGTGATATTTAATCGCGATTAGCATTAAAATGGAATATAATTAATCATAAAGAATTTATAATTTTCTTGAATCTTATAAAACACCCTCATTTCAGTAATTCCTATAATTTTCAAAATATTTCCCAACCTATCTGTATTTAATTATACCGTATCATTAAAATATTCGTAATATTTATTATTTAATTATATAAATTCCTAAAAATAATATTTTATTTTTCTGAAATGTTACAGATAAGGACGACTCTAAGTCGGTCTCGGGATTTGTCTTTACCCTCAATGGGGGCGGTTTGTTGGAAGAGTTCCAAGCAGGAAACCGTGGCAGACTCGACGATGGAGGCTGAATACATCGCTTCCAACGATGCTGCCAAAGAGGCTGTCTGGATGAAGAAGTTCATGGCTGAACTTGGAGTGGTTCCGTCTATCGAGCATCCAATACCTTTGTATTGTGATAACAATGGAGCAGTGGTGTTGGCCAAGGAACCCAGGTCTCGTCAGTGATCCAGGTATATTCTGAGGCGGTATCACCTGATCCGGGAGATAGTTGATCGTCGGGAGATCTAGGTCAGGAGAGTTGACACGGAGAACAACACGGCGGATCCACTCACGAAAGCCATACCCCAGATACAATTTGAGAGACTCTTCGGGATGTTAGGTATGAGATACTACAACAACTGGCCTTAGTGCAAGTGGGAGATTGTTAGTTATGTGTATGCCCTAGAAGCCATTATTGTACATATGATGTATATTATAGTGGATGCTTGGACATATATAGAGAGTATTTTCTTGCTCGACATGATACTATGATATCTTGTTGCTCTTTGTCTTAACATGTAGATTTGTATTGTGATACTGACTTGCTCTCACATGTTGATAAAGCCCTTAGGATGTGTACTTGACTACTAGGATTATGATGGAGATCATACTAGTGGGGCCAGGGTAGTCCACAAGTTCATTCTTTAATTGTTCCTAGTCGAGGTTGTATCCAGACAGGGCATCGATATTCCAGAGTAGATTAGCGTATACGCTTCTTGACCCATATGATGGGCGATGGATGATCCCACATCCATTGGTGTTTGACATCAAAGATGGTATACGGGTGCTCAGTGGAGACTGGGTACACTGAAAGGACTCGCCGAGAACTCTTAGTTGGTATTATACCTATCCTCAGATAGCAGTTCTCTGGAGACACTGGTAAAGATTAGTTTGTAGACCCGAGATCATCATAGAGTCTTGTGTGATTCCTACTGTGCTTTGATTTACACCATACCACGTTCAAGAGAACGTGCAAAACGGTGGCTTTTGGGTACAGTCCCGAATCACATGGAGGCAATGAGCGATAGGAGGGGATTCGTCTCTCCCGGTATTAGGGGTTGATATTGTGCTATGCTTGATTTGCCATAACAGGAAGTCCCTGGCCAGGGCTGATACGGAGATCTACTGGTAAGTGTTATAGTAGTTTCTCGACCCGTTATGAGCCTCACATCAGCACGACTTATCGGTTACTGGGGTCTGACATTTACCACTCCTAGACTAGATATGTGACATATCAAACGAAGAGACCGTACTATACGGTAGTGTTACTGACAGACTTCACAGGAGTATGAGCAGGCTTGCTTGTTGATCTTTTGTTCGCTCAATACCCGGATAGCCGTTACGTACAGCTAGTCCGCTGACGGCTTGTGGGTTCTTGATATGATCATCACCTACTGCCGGCATATTGACGAGTGTTTAGAGTCCTACACAGCGGTTTCCTGGCTCAGGCAAAATGAAGTAGGAGCACATATGTGATATGTGCAGGACCGAGATTAATACGTGTATGTGATAACGTATTCTATTCTCGCGATATGTGATATCGGTCAGTTATATGTGATATAGCCGGGTTATCGAATCAAGTATTGATTCGATAAGTGGATACATATGATATTAGTTGGTTATATGTGATAAAACCGGATTATTGAATCAAGTGTTGATTTAATAATTTAATGTATAATTATATATTTGATATATTTACATTAACTAATATTAGCTCACTTGTGCATTTCTTTTTCTCACATGTGCACACTTAATATATATATGATATATATTATTTGTGTTTTCTTTTTGTGTCATGCTTGATGATACATGCTACATGGCTGTATGAGACTCACACCATACTCATGATAATGTGAGGTTTAATTATTTAAAGTAAATCCAAATTAGTTGGAAATTAGTCACATGGCATGAAGCTTGTAGAAGCTTGTAGATCCATTGACTTAGTCCACTAATTTTGTTTTACTTAAGATATTTATTAACCCAACCATTCTCATTAGCCATGGTTAAGTCTCTACATGAGTTATATGAGATATTATCTCACCCATGGTTGCCTCACTCTCTCATTTATTCTAGTTTCTTCTTCATCTTCTTCATCAACCAGAGAGAGCTCTCTCGGATTTGAGGAGGTGAGGAAAATTAGTGAGAAAGATATTTCTAAAGTGAGTCCTATTTCATCATCCTCTACTAGATTAGCCATTTAGTTTAGGGTGTTAGCTTCATTAATTCCTAATTAGTGAAGAGGTAGCTTTGGTTGGTGTCTCCTCGATGTAGATCATCTTCGGCCTCGAAGACTTCGTGCAAGCTTGTTCCTTTCATCTTGTGGAGCCATTCTAGAGTCCGGAAGATCACTACTTGGAGCGAAGGGACTACTACACGGAGCTATTGAAATGAAGGACCGGTCTACAAAGGTTGTATTCCATATTCACTTAGATGTAAAGTTGTTTACATGTTTTATTGTCTAATTCTCCAGTTAAGATTCTTGGGTTATGGTTGTTTAGCATGGCAAATTTTTTAAAATGGCATGGATGATGCCTCCGGAAACATTGTTGTCATGCTAGGCATTCCTACATTACCTTCTCTCAGGGTGCGAGGGCTCCTAGGATTAGGAGGGTACACCTATTACGCTTATTGGATAGTCTTCTTCCAAACCTTAGGCTGGTGTCAAAAGTTAAGGAAGGAAGAAAACCATTTAGCCTAAGTATGGTGTACAGAAGGTAATAAGTAAAGGAAAATAAAGGGTTTGGAGAGATAGCAATGAAATATACGGTTACAGTCATGAATCTGGATAGTGGAAGAGGCATTACCAGGAATACCCTGATAACCCTTCGAAACATTTTCATGTTTCAGTTTCACTGTGAGTTGTTAATTGAAAACTGATTTCCCAATTAGATTCTTACTCTAGGGTATGTATTTACCAGGTTTGATTCTCACATTTGTATGGTATTACAGATGATGAGTTGGAGTAAGATATTTGGAATTAGGTGATTATATCCTCATTATATCGGAATTCGTTGTAATTGGTGATATTTGAGGAAATCACCTGGGTTTTTGCCGGACGGCAAATATTTGGTTTTGAATATCCGTAGTTATGCACCGATTTCAAACTGATATATCTGTACGTTTATTTTATAAAGTGAGATATAACTTTTTGAAGTTATGTCTATGATATTTACCTATATCAGTTGATGGTTAGGTAAGGAGAATTCAACAACGGTGTAATTATTCTTAATCATAGTGTAGTTTTAAACCTACGACGCACAGTGTTTGAGTTATTGAACTCAGAGGACTTATACAAAGTATTTTATGTTGTCCAGTATCCATTAGGACAGAAGGGTTGGTGCTCGTGCTATGTTCTGTTTACTTGTGACTTCTCTAGTTTTAGACAAGTATTTCATGGAAATACAAGGTCCAAGTTTTGAGAAGTTATAGGGACAAGAATAAAGTGCTAAACCATGTGTTGCAAGTATCGGGATTCTTCAAGGTGATCGAAAATGTAGATACTTGTGTTTGGTATTCCGTTGATAGTAATGGTTTTGAGAACTTGCTTCTCTTTCTGGTTACTCATATCTGGATGAACTCCTAGTTGAGTAATACTGATCGGCCTCTCTCCATTTAGTTGACATGCACCGGAGACAGATACATAATTTGAACCTGGTTCCAATTAAATTAGTGCCTCTGTTTCTATATTGTATATAGAATGGTTCATATCTTAACGATGTTAAGGTATATGGAGTTGTCCGGCTTATGCTTGAAACCAGACTCTGGATAAACTCAAGGCACGTTTCAGTTATGGTTGTTTGTGGGTTATCCCTGGCTATGTCGAAGGATAACTTTCTACCATCTGGAAGATCAATAGTGATATTGTTCTTGACTCGCCACAATTTTAGCAAAATTGACTTTTTTCAGAAAACAGTAGTGGGAGTATGGTAGAACTGGAAGTGATTCCAGAAACTCAAATGATTACTGAAGATTTAATAGAACCTAAAGATTCAATTGGTTTTTGACATTCTATTAGCCACTCCACAGATATGGTGGGTAACCTCAGGCGCCCGAGAGGTACTTCAGTATCCTCAGAAACGGTGGTAGGGAGGTTCTTGTTTACCCAGACTTACCATTACTGCTGTTCTAGACTATGAGACCCGGCAGGAGGATGAGTATAGCGTTGTTCTAAACTAGATTTAGAAGTGCACGTGTATATGACTCGGCCAGAGAGTTGTTATAGTCAGTGGGAGCAGCGGAAGCATAGTAGACAAGTAGCTTGTGTCTATTTATAGACCAAAGCTAATATAGCGGAGATAGATAATCTATTTTTGATGTAATAGTCATAGGCTTTGACTTCATCAGAATTGGAGATGGATTTGTTAAGAAGGTACTAGGGTGTGATGTCCTGGTATTCGGATGGCATGCACTTTATAGGAAGTGAAATTCCTATGCTACGATCGGTTATAATATGGTTGTCACACAGTGGTTTCTCCACATTGGATATGGATAATATATCAGGCATTCTGGTAACTAGATTTATGGTTTTAGATCTAAATTTGGGTAGTTTTCCAATCTGGGTACTTTGACACTATTCTAAAGGTATTTTAGAATAGACGATTCCTGGTATGGTGGTGTACCTGCAGGTGATGGAGTCACCCTCTCTGAAGGTGTTTTACAGACTAAAGGGGAGAGGGATGTGCATGATTGGCTTATCACTTGCTTAGGCAATTGAGTCAATCATGAGATGTCAAGTACCACATCAGATGTTGTTTTTGCATAAGCTGCAATAAGTTTATATTGATCCAATCCTGGAGAAACGTTGGGAAGCAGTTTATGAACATAAGTGGATGTTCATGGGATATGGTAACAGCAACCTCCTTCGGGAGACGGCTATCATTCCAGTCTTCTAAGGTGACCTGGATGACAGAGCAACTGTTAGAGTTTTAGTTTTTCCTCTTTTGAGGGGCAGTAGTTTGGACAGGTGGTCCAAGCGGATACTGAGGAAGGCATGGTGCAGAATACCGATTAAATTCAATGGACAATACAGTCTAAGAAGTTTGTTGGATTTGAAGTTCATTTGTGAACTGGGTCCCATCAGATATCCAGACATATTCTAAGACAGGTATTGCTCATTTCGGGAGATAGCTTTCTTCGCGAAGTTGAGATATAGAGAGATACATAAAGAAACATTGCAGCGGATCCACTCACTGAGGCTATTTCTCGAACACAATAGTTTCGCAAACGAGCTTTGCGAGACTGATTAGTAGAGGAGTTAGGTGTTCAATATCACACGAGCTGTGAGTATGCGACGTCGCAATAATTAGCCTTAAGTGCAAGTGGGAGATTGTTGGCTATAGTGCCCTCAAGGCAATTATCATAGTCGCAGGCAGGTGATTATGATGATTGAGGGATGACTTATACCGGTAGAACTGTCTTACTTGAGATGATAGTATGCTATCTGGTTTGTCTTTATCATCATGTACAGTATTAGGTGGCATTACATATCACTATTACATGTTAATAAAGCCCATATGATTCTTGCTTGACTACCAGCATTATGATGGCTCCTTAAATGTCCCTAGTCGTGGGAGTTTCGAGACTGGGAATCAATACTCCAGAGTAGACTAGTGTATACTGATCAAGACCCCGACGAGGGCGGTGGCCAGTCTCACATGCCATTGGTGTCAGTTTATTCACCTAAGATGTATACAGGTGCTCATTAGGTTATGAGTACACCGGACGGACTCGCCGGGAACATGCTAGTTGGTATTATACCTATTGTCAGATAGTTGTTCCTAGGTGACATGTGTACAGGTTAGTCTATCGACCTGAGATCATCATTTGTCTCGTGTGAGTTCCCACCGTGCTTTCATTACTACCCTACCACGGCTCGCAAACAGGTTTTTTTTTTGGTACAGTCTCGAGCTACATGGAGGCAGTGAGCGGATCGTCGGGGGATTTGTCTCTCCCGGTATTGGAGGTTGATGTCGCGGTTGTGCACAGGTGGCCATCACCAGAAATCCTTGGCCAACATAGTCGAGAATCGGTAGTTTCTCAGGCGGTGATGGACTTCATACCGACACTAAATGTCGTGTTATTAAGGGTCTGACTTTATCCACCCCCTAGACTCGATATGCGATACTCATAGATGAACTGACCGGACTGTACGAATATTATCACTGTCAGGCGCAGTAGGGTTTCAGGATGAGTTTGCT
This sequence comes from Agapanthus africanus, assembly GCA_030015575.1. Taxonomy (NCBI): domain Eukaryota; kingdom Viridiplantae; phylum Streptophyta; class Magnoliopsida; order Asparagales; family Amaryllidaceae; genus Agapanthus; species Agapanthus africanus. Next base: position 343,872,682 of record JASDDO010000012.1, on the reverse strand, counting down.
CGTCGGCCTCCCTATCGCTCAATACCTGGGTAGCCGTTACGTACAGCTAGTGCCGCTGACGTGCTTGTGGTTAAACCCACTGCCAGTATATTGACGAGTCATTAGAGTCCCACACAGAGGGTTTCTCTGCTTCGGGCGAAATGATGTAGAGTCCGTATGGTTATACGGCAAGGTTCGATCACATACGCGTACTTATGCACGGATGATGTTCGGACGGATAATACTAGTGGGTTTTAGTTTAAGCCGGATCCTAGTATTATATTGTTGGATTATTTTCGTCTCTTTGTATTCATATTCTTCGGAATACGCATGCGGGCATGTATATACGGTTGAGGGGTATTCTTGTAATTTATTACAAGATTACTTTTAGAAGATTATACCTCATCATGGTTTAGACCTTTTTGGATTAAAAGGTTATTGAGGTGTAGGATGAGGTGTTTATTGCATTTTTGTGGCATGGCTAATAGTGACCCATGGTTACTATTCTAGCATGCTTAGGGTTTTTGTTTGTTGTGAGATTATATTGACTTGAGATATTTTTTGTTGACTAAGATATTTTGGAGACATGGACATTTATGTGATGGCTCCATTATTTCTTATCACACTCGCACAACAAATAAAAACACAAGCCATTTTTCCATTTCTTTTTCTCTTTCTTGAGTTGCTTTCAACACCTCATTCTCATGGCATCTTCTTCTTCCTCTAGCTCAACCCAAACCCTCTCATGAGTTGAGAATCCTTGGGTGTCTTGAGACAAATTAATCCTTCATCACTCTCTACTTCATCTACGGTATCTAGAGTAGCGATTTAGGTGCCCTAGTTGCCTCAAATATGAGGTTTGAGCTCGTTGCATAGACTCTCGGGTGGATCATCTTCGATGGAGGGAGACCGGAGATCAAGCTTGATCAAGAAAGCCCCTAGGAGCTTGGGATGTTGGTAGAAGACCGAAGGACACGGATCTATTTGGTATAACCATTCTAACTCCTTTTCATGTTTTGTTATCTAGGGCTTATGGGTAGATCCGGGTAATTGGTTGTGGTAGCGCCAAGTTTTATAAATTTTTGTTCCGCATTTGGTCACGGATTGATGGCCGGGGCGCTGATTTGATCTTCAAGAATAATTTATAACCGCAATCAAGAACGGCATCGATTGGTAGCTAGCCGGTAAGTTTGGGTCGGTCCACAGGGATTTTTTGTATTTCCTAATTGTTCTAACCAGTTAATTCCGATTGTTGTCGGATTGATTAAATCTAAAATCTAAGTTGATCTAGACTAGGACTAGAATCTTGCTAGGGTTAGGTTTAGGTTAAGTTTGGAAATGCAAAGATTTCCCACCGCTTTCTATGCCCTATTTAAGATCTATGAGGTGTTATGGTAACAATTAATAAAGTGGATTAGTACCATCGGGAAGAAACGGTGTTTCTTCCTCTAGGTTCTTGTCCTTCCTTTCTTAATTCTTACCCTAACCTCCATGGAAAACAAGCTCAACCGATCCTTTATACTAGGGTATCACCGCTATCTCGTGGGATAGGGTGCCACAGGGAGCGGTGTGTACATGTATGCATGGAGTCCTATAAAAACGAGTGATGGGCAAGAAAGGGGTGAGAGATATTCATCTCTCAAGCCTTCCATAAATCTAACCCTAACAAGCGAGAAGACTACTCACTCATTAGGGAATTGAAAGACATGATTTAACTATCTAACTAGGGCAGAGAATGAAAGATCTATGCTAGGGCAGGAAAATAAATCTATACTAGGGCAGGAAAATAAATTTAACTAGGGCAAGAATTGAAAACTTACTCTAATTTGATGCACTCTTCATACTTTTCAAGAATTGAATTCTGAATTTTGAGATTTACAATGAGGCACAAGAAGAGGCATAACCAAAAAAAGGTTTTAGGGCTTCTATTTATAGATTCATAGAAACCCTAGGTTTACAATCGACGCACATCTGCTTTTACAAAAATACCCCTAGGAAGACTAGTCAACGCACCGACGCGCCGCCAAAGAAATTTCCATCGATACGTGCGACACGTGGCCGCGGAACCGCGGCCAAAGCCCCTGTTTGGCAGCGGATCCACGGCCATATAGGGTCCTTGATGGCTCATTTTTCCAGGGAATGTTCTGTTGCATTATTACTTCTATTTTCTTCAGTTTGTTCTTCAGAATGTCTTCTGGTTCTCTTCTAGATCTCCACAGTGAATAAAGTCGTGGACTTTTACCGCTTACTTCGTGTCGAAGTCTTGAACCTTGCTCTGCCTTTGTTCTTTGTGAAATCGTCCATTAATCTTCGTTTAGTTTTCAAACTGTAGGCATGATCAAGATCTTTCCATTTGTTGGTCGTAGTCTCACTTTTGTATCGTCTTTTCATCTTTTTCACTGTTTTTGTTCTGAGAACCTGTAACCTGCAACTATGTAGCAGACATGGGTCAAAAGCACCTGTTTATTTGTGAAATGACTAGGAATGGGGAATATAATAATGTAATATTATGATATGAACAATTACCCCCAAACTTATCTTTTGCTCGTCCTCGAGCAAACCTAGTTTTATTCTCAACAAAATCCTAACCTCACTTTCGCAGGGAAACGCGATTGCACTGAGCTCGTGCAACAAGCCGTTAAACCTCTAGGTGTCCCTAGTAGGAGGAGTGTTGTCTCCTGAGGGTTTTCAGCGGATACTACCTACAAAATCATATCAATTCGGCCCATTAACTTTTATTCTCCAATTAGGTTTTCCAACAAGGAAGTCTATTATCATCGACTCATAAATTATCCACCCGTATTTTTCACGCTTCTTTATCATTTAACTTAAGATTATATATGTTCTTGTGAATTTACTCAGCTTTCGGCATCTTTCAAGTTTTCCTTCTAGGATTCTATCTCAACTTAGGAAGTTTTATCATCTCTATTAAAGATATAAGTCCTATTCTTCATTCCTATCTCTTATCTAAACCCCAATCACATACCCCTACGTGTGTGTATATATCACCCCTACACTTGGAAATTCAAATCAAGCTATCATACTCTTGTCCATCGTCCAAAGCACTTCTAGTTGGTGAATTTTTAGTTGAAATTGCTCACACATTCTTCATGCGACCGTTAATACTTCTTGAGGTACCAACGACCGATTACAAAATGTGTTTGCACATTAAAGCGTAATTCCTAGTCTTGTAACACCTAAGGCTTTAGCAGTGACTCCCAAACCAGTTGGTCTAAGGCACTAGGTGATGAAGCACCCTCGCTAAATATTTTTCTATTAATGCAGCCTTAAGTAATTACAAAAACCAGTGTTCATTTTTTTGTCTCTTTATTCACACTTGTATTTTTATTTTCCTTCATACTAAGAACTTTAGACATGAGCATTTCAAGGTCTCTTCTACTATCCCAAGTTTCAAGGTTCGTGTTTGTGCAATTTGTAGGGTATATATTTTCAGAATTTAGACTTAAGCTTAGGAATTATTTTTCAGACTTATACTTTAATAAAAATATCAATACTCTTCCCTTGTTTTAACTTAGCCCAAGAAGTCAACTCGAAATTTGCCTATTTCTAAATAAACTACAAAGACATATACTTTCTACCGTTAAATTTTAAGAAAGGTTATTTTTAAGGTTTTTAATTAACTAAGTCTAAGATCTAGTTGTTCCTAGCTAGTTAACCTGTTTGTCAAACTCAAGTCAATTATGGCCAAAATTGAATACTTTAATTTTTAAAATTTTTAAAATTTTCAATTTTTATGGGTTTTAAAATAATTATGCAAATGCAAGAATATACATATGAATGCGAAGGAAGAAGGCTTACCGAGCATACCCCCAAACTTAAACTTGACAGTATACTCACTGTCAGGCTATACCAAGAGGGTCAAAAAGTCGACACTCCCCTGTTTATTTATTTATAATTTTTTTTTATTTTTTGTTAAAAGAAAAAACAAAAATATATATACAAAAAGGTCCCCCCAAACTTAAGTGAGACAGTGTTTTCACTGTTTTAAGCATTAAAATTCAGAGTTAGGGAGGAGAAAAATCAAACTATACAAGGCCTTACACAGGATAAAAGTTAGCACCAACCATTCAAAAATTCTATCATGATAATGGTACGGTTGGTGAAAGAATGGAGTGTAGAGAAAGGAGTTGAGAAACACACGAGACCGTGTGGAGATAGAAGCGATATACGGTCTCGGTGTATTCGGAGAAGAATGGCGGAAGAGAGAAAGAAGTGTAGTACAAACTTGAGGGCATAAATCGAGTGAATAAATTAGCACAATTTGTGATGACCGATGTGTTAAAAACGATTGTGATAATCTATCAACCCGTCGAGAAATGGGGTCAAATCCCTCAAGATTCGCAAGAAAACATGGGTACGGCGAACTTGGTAAACCAAACATTGAAAGTGGAAGTGTGACGAATTCTTGCTCGGTCGAAACAATAGGAAGGACGAAAGGGGGTGATTTAGGGATAGTCTTATTCTCACCTAAGCAAACTGTCTCGAACTCAAAGGATTCCATCAATGGTTTGAAATGACTGTAAACAAACGAGTTTGATGGTTCAACTAACTCATCTGAAAATTCAAAGGACTCAAACTCGGGAGATGAGTCTTCAACATCGTCCGAAAAAGTGAAACACTCGTAATCGTTATCGGCTGTGAGAAGAGTGTCAGATTCAAGGAGGAACACACTAGTGGCGTCAAATGTGCTGTGATTGAACAGAAATTTTTCAAACCCACAGTCCTCCTGCATGATCTTTTGCGTGGTCGGAACGATGGAAAGGATGGAGGGTGATTTAGGAAGTATAACAGTTAAAGGTTCAGGAGGATGAATTGGAAAATTCGACACATCAAACAAAAATGGTTCATCCTCAATACTCTCCTCAATACTATCCTCATGATTCTCCTCAAAAATTATCTCGTCCATGCAATTATCATCAAAATCAAGACGCATATGAAGTCCGGGAGAAACATTTAATGACTCGGGATGATGAGTTGGAGAGAAAATTTCAGTCAAATCTACGGGTTCATCATCCAAAATACTCCCTGCATCAATATCCTCGATCAAGTGAAAATCTATTTTTTCAGACACCTCATCAAAAGCATGGATATTTATCAATTCAGGTTCTAGAGTGAAGGTGTAAAGTTCAAAAGGATTAGGTGTGGTTTCACTCGATAAGGACTCTTCACAATCTGGCAAATCAAGCACTACAAAGTCGCACAACTCATTAAATATTTTATTTTCAACTGATGAATCATTTGGGACACTTGTTTGAAAACTGGAGTTGTGGAATTCAATTGGTAATGGGTAGGTTTGATTTGAAAGGGTGCACAGCTCACTCTCTCCTCTCAAATTCTCACTCTGTCCAACCGCCTCATCATACATTGGAATTTTTGGAGCTAGTTGGAAACTAGCTACCGGGTCACTCGGTTGTAAAAGGGCGGCCATGGACGCATCCACATTCCTCATCATTTGGTTTGTCGCTACCATATAAGCTTCCAACAACTGTTCTAGACTAGACGGGTTGTGAAGGGGTTTCAGTAAAATATTCAAAATTATTTGGATTCTGGAAACTCCCATATGGCTGTGTAGAAGCAATGTCTAGGGAAGGTGCGGAAGTAGGGTAGGACTGGTAGGAATTGAATGGTTGGACAGGAGTAGGATCAACATTTGGATAAAATGGTGAATGAACTTGTTGATCCCAAGAACTGGATGTGTTGAAAGGAGTGAAAGATCGGTTACGAGATTGTTCTATATGTTCAGCAATAGACATGGCTTTAGAAGTTACAATAGGACTCAAAAAAGGAGTATCAACGTAAGAAGGTGGTGAAGGTTGAAAAGGTTGATACAAAGTGGATTGCGGAGTCGAACTGTTTCTCCTAAACGCTTCTATTCGATCTTTCAAAGAAATTTTGGGCATGGAGGGATCGTCCGTAATTCGGCCAAAACAATTCACGTAGGAAGCAAGGTTTGGTTCAGGGTACCAAAGTTCGGCTAGAGTTTTGTGAGGTGGGGTACCCATGATGTAAGAAAGGAGAAGAAAAAGAATGTGGGTGGAAGTGAGGTGCACGGATTTCTTAGCGACAAGTTGCTAGTTTTTGTAAATTTTATTCCTTTTTTCCTTTTGTGTTTTTTTTATGTGGAGCTTTTTGCAAAAAAAAATTCGATAAAAGGCTTAGAAACACGTTCAATCAACCACAAATGCACAATCAGGCCTAGATCTAGGGTCACCTAGGTCAGCTAGACAGCTCCTAACTGTTCCAAAGGGCAAGAAGTAGGACCTCAAACCGCTCTTCACCGCCAATTGTGGTCAGGTAAACACAAGTAGAGAGAGAGGGATCCGCTCACGAATCACCGTGAGACGGGCCTTTTAAAGTTATCTCTCCTACCTGTCTAGCCTAGGCACCACAAAGTCAGGTTAGGATTAACGGTCGATGCCTACAACTATTCCTTTGTCCTATTGAGCGTGAAGTCCTTAGGGCTGAGTCTAATCTTTTTTAATTAATTTATGGTCAATGCAATATGCCTTATGTGATTTCTGGGGTCCTGGGAAGGGTGATGAAATCCCCACCCAATCTGGATTGGTGTAAAAGCCTCTTAAAGTCAAATTAAATTATGCAAAGCAGTAAACACAAGCAAACACTTGCAAACAAATTTTTTTTTTTTAGCGCGGCACAAAGAATCCTGCAAAAGATTAATTATTGGAAGGGGTAGAGATTTTTTTAGCGCAAAGAATCCTGCATGAAATTTTTACAAAGGAGATTTTGGGAGTTCAGAGGAAGAAGAGGGAAAGCTCACAGAAATTTTTCAACCTGCTGACGTCATCATAGAGCCGCGGATGCGCGGCAGGAATGAGCTTTTGCGGCGGAAACGCGGTACGACATGCGGTTCGTTTTCTAAAATTTTTTCTGCACCTCTGTTTTGATTTTCCTCTGTTGTTCAGATCTGCCGTTTTCTGTTTCGATCACTGGATTTTTCCAGATCTGAATTTGTTCTTCGGTCCTGCAAAATTCAAACAAAAATACCCTTTACAAAATAACAAGATGATAAATTTTTTTATATTTTTTAATTTTTCAGTTTTTATGATTTTTCAATTTTTATATTAACCCGAAATTGGAAAAAGAAAATAACACGTGATCCCCGGCAACGGCGCTATTTGATTTGATCTTCAAGAATAATTTATAACCGCAATCAAGAACGGCGTCGCTTGGTAGCTAGCCGGTGAGTACGGATCGGTCCACAGGGATTTTGTGTATTTCCTAATTGTTCTAACGAGTTAATTCCGATTGTTGTCGGATTGATTAAATCTAAAAACTAAGTTGATCTAGACTAGGATTAGAAACTTGCTAGGGCTAGGTTTAGGTTAAGTTTGGAAATGCAAAGATTTCCCACCGCTTTCTATGCCCTATTTAAGATCTATCAGGTGTTATGGTAACAATTAATAAAGTGGATTAGTACCATCAGGAAGAAACAGTATTTCTTCCTCTAGGTTCTTGTCCTTCCTTTCTTAATTCTTACCCTATCTTTCATGGAAAACACGCTCAACCGGTCCTTTATACTACGGTATCACCTCTACCTCGTGGGATAGGGTGCCACAGGGAGCGGTGTGTGGATGTATGCATGGAGTCCTATAAAAACGTGTGATGGGCAAGAAAGGGGTGAGAGATCTTCATCTCTCAAGCCTTCCCTAAATCTAACTCTAACAAGCGAGGAGACTACTCACTCATTAGGGAATTGAAAGACATGATTTAACTATCTAACTATGGCTGAGAATGAAAGATCTATGCTAGGACAGGAAAATAAATCTATACTAGGGCAGGAAAATAAATTTAACTAGGGCAAGAATTGAAAACATACTCTAATTTGATGCACTCTTCATACTTTTCAAGAATTGAATTCTGAATTTTGAGATTTACAATAAGGCACAAGAAGAGGCATAACCTAAAAAAGGTTTTAGGGCTTCTATTTATAGATTCATAGAAACCCTAGGTTTACAATCGACACACATCTGCTTTTACAAAAATACCCCTAGGAAGACTAGTCAACGCACCGACGCGCCGCCAAAGAAATTTCCATCGATACGTGCGACAAGTGGCCGCGAAACCGCGACCAAAGCCCCTGTTTGGCCGCGGATCCGCGGCCATATAGGGTCCTTGATGGCTCATTTTTTCAGGGAATCTTCTGTTGCATTATTACTTCTTTTTTCTTCAGTTTATTCTTCAAAATGTCTTCTGGTTCTCTTCCAGATCTCCACAGTGAATAAAATCGTGGACTTTTACCGCTTGCTTCGTGTCGAAGTCTTGAACCTTGCTCTGTCTTTATTCTTTGTGAAATCGTTCATTAATCTTCGTTTCGTCTTCAAACTGTAGGCATGATCAAGATCTTTCCATTTGTTGGTCGTAGTCTCACTTTTGTATCGTATTTTCATCTTTTTCACTGTTTTTGTTCTGAGAACCTGTAACCTGCAACTATATAGCAGACATGGGTTAAAAGCACATGTTTATTTGTAAAATGACTAGGAATGAGGAATATAATAATGCAATATTATGATATGAACAGGCGCTGCCGTAACACAACAACACTGACAGTCACTCTGTTATCCAGGTCACCTTGGAAGCCTGGAATGATAATTGTCTCCCGAAGGAAGCTGCTATTACCATATCCCTAGAACATCCACTTATGTTCATAAACTGCTTCCAACGTTTCTCCAGGATTGGATTAATATATAAACCTATTGCAGCTAGTGCAAAAACAACATCTGGTGTGGTACTTTACATCTCATGATTGACTCAATTACCTAAGCAAGTGATATGCCAATCATACACATCCCTCTCCCCTTTAGTCTTTAAGACAGCTTTAGAGAGGGTGACTCCATCACCTGCAGGTACACCACCATGCCAGGAGTCATCCATTCTAAAACACCTTTAGAATACTGTCTAAGTACGCAGATTGGGAAACTACCCAAATCTAGATCTAAAACCATAGACTTAGTAACCAGAATGCTTGATATTATATCCATATCCTATGTGGAGAAACCACTGTGTGACAACCACAGTATAATCGATCGTAGTATAGGAATTTCACTTTCTTCAAACTGTATGTGATCCAAATACCAGGACATCACACTCTACTACCTTCTTAACAGATCCATCCTCTATTCCGATGAAGCCAAAACCTATGACTGTCACATCAAAAATAGATAATCTATCTCCGCTATACCTGCTTTAGTCTATAAATAGACATAAGCCACTTGTCCACTATTCTTCCGCTGCTCCCGCTAATTATAACAACCCTCTAGCAGAGTCATATATACGTGCACTTCTAAAGATAGTTTAGAACGACGTTATACTCATCCTCCTGCCGGGTCTCATAGTCTAGAACAGCAGTATTGGCAAGTCTGGGTAAACAAGAACCTCCTTGTCACCGTCTTTGAGGATACCGAAGTACCTCTCTTGTGCCTCAGGTTACCCACCATATCTGCGGAGTGGCTAATGGGATTTCAAACCCGATTGAGTCTTTAGCTTCTATTAAATATTCAGTAATCGTTTGTTGTTCTGGAATCACTTCCAGTTCTACCATATTCCCACTATTGTTTTCCGAAAAAGTCCATTTTACTAAAACTGTGGCGAGTCAAGAAAAATATCACTATTGATCTTCCAGATGGTAGAAAGTTAACCCCCGTCATAGCCCGGGTTAACCCACAAACTGCCATTACTGAAGGGTGCCTTGAGTATGTCCAGAGTCTGGTTTTAAGCATAAGCCGGACAACTCCATATACATTAATATCGTTAAGATATGAACCATTCTATATACAATATAGAAACAGAGGCACTGATTTAATTGGAACCGAATTCAAATCATGCAGCTGTCTCCAGTGCATGTCAACTAAATGGAAAGAGGCCGATCAGCATTACTCAACTAGGATTGCATCAGATATGAGTAACCCGAAAGAGAAACAAGTTTCTCAAAACCATTACTATCAACTAAATACTAAAGACAAGTATCTACATCTTCGATCACCTTGAAGAATTTTGATACTTGCAACACATGGTTCTCTACTTTATTCTTTTACCTATAACTTCTCAAAACTTGGACCTTGTATTTCTATGAAATACTTGTCTAAAACTGGAGAAGTCACAAGTAAACAGAATATAGTACGAGCACCAACCCCTCTGTCCTAATGGACGCTGGACAACATACAATACTTTGTCTCCCCTGAGTTGAATAACTCAAACCCTGTGCGTCGTAGGTAGAAAACTGTACTATGGTTAAGAAGAATAACACCGCTGTTTAATGCTCCTTACCCAATCATCAACTTATATAGGTAAATGTCATGGACATAATTTCAAAAAGTTATCTCTCACTTTATGAAATAAATGTATAGATATATCGGTTTGAAATTGGTGCATAACAACGGATATTCAAAACCAAATATTTGCCATTAGGAAAAACCCCAGGCGATTTCCTCAAATATCACCAATTACAATGAATTTCGATATAATGAGGATATAATCACCTAATTCCCAATAACTTACTCCCACTCATCGTCTGTAAAACCATACAGATGTGAGAACCAAACCTGGTAAATACATACCCTGGAGTAAGGATCTAATTGGGAAATCAGTTTTCAATTAGCAACTCACAGTGAAACTGAAACATGAAAATGTTTCGAAGCGGTAGCCGGGTATTCCTAGTAATGACTTTTCCATTATCCAAATTCATGACTGTAACCGTATATTTCCTTGTCATCTCTCCAAATCTCTTTATTTGTCTTTACGCATTACCTTCTGTACACCGTACTTAGGCTAAATGGTTTTCTTCCTTCCTTACCGTTCGGCACCAACCAATGGTTTAGAAGAAGACTATCCAATAAGTGTAATAGGTGTACTCTCCTAATCCTAGGAACCCTCGCAGCCTGAGAGAAGGTAAAGATAAAGGACAACTGAATAATCCTTATTCTATTTCTCCTGAACCAGAATCCATCCTCGAACTGGAACAAGTTCCTTCGAGTTCGTATGTAACTATACGATGGATAATTCAATAAATGTGGATCTTCGTAGTGATACGGGGTGTTCTGGAGAAATTCAAAGGTGAAGTAGGAGTGGTGATGATATACACGGTTTCGTCATGAATGATGGCAGTCACAATTTACTTTGCCCTTTTTTCTAATCCCTTTATTTGTCTTTACTTATTACCATCTGTACACCACACTTAGGCTAATTGGTTTTCTTCCTTCCCCACCTTTCGACACCTGCCTATGGTTTGAAAGAAGACTATCCAATAAGCTCAATAGGTATACTCTCTCCTAATCCTAGGAGCCCTCACAACCTGAGAGAAGGTAAAAGGAAAAGACAATTGAATAGTCCTTTTTAATTTCTCCAGAATCGAAAACCATTCTCGAATCTGAAATAAGTTTCTTCGAGTTCGTATCTAACTATACGATAGTCATATCCAATAAATGTGGATCTTCATAGTGATACAGAATATTCCGGAGAAAAGCAATGGGTAAAAGTAGGAGTGGCAATGAAGTATGCAACTCTGACAATTCCAAAGCCAGTGCGTTTTAAGAAAGTTCGGTTAACTTGGTTTAGAGTTCTAGTTTAGGGTCAGGACATGGTCGCTGCCAAAAAGAGAGAGAAAAGAAACACTCGGCACGCACTCTAACCTAGATCATAATGGTTAATCACTTTATCCAATCAGGATGTCTCCCACTGTATCCTCAAATTCTCCTCCAAACCTAAAGGAAGAATTAGTCGGGATCATCTAAAATCACCCGAGGAGTAAACCAACTCATCAATGGGAATCGGGATCCAACTATCATCGCATGATAACCTGATGGAATCCACTCAAGTTATCACACTCCAGAAGGTATGCGCAGGTCTGGAAAGTTTACTGTATGTTTGAAACTCCCGATATGATTTTTACCCCATGCTCTTATGACCTTGACTAAAGCCAACAAATCATAAGTCACATGTCAAGTTCTACCCGTCATTGTCTAGGTTAATTTGAACCCACCCGTACTCGCCCTTGACTAAGGACAATAAGGTTGTACGACTGTTCCAAACCAACGCATCTATCTATGCAACAGAAAAGTAACAAATAGCTACCATACACTATGCCCTGACTAAGTCCAACAAACATAGCATGAATACTAAGTGCTACCTGTCTGAAACGACGAAGGGCTACGAGTGGTTTTTGGTGAAAAACTTTTAACGTAATGAACTTGATATCGTTGAAGGAACCAGATAGCTTTTTACAAATATATAGTGGCGAAAACCTTTGCTAAAGAGGTCACTCCCGATGAAGGGATCTCGGCTCTTTCCTCGTGGAATGAGGTGCATAATATTCCATCTGAATACCGCGATGCAAAGCAAAAAAAGTAATCGATTATAGTGAAGTTATTATCCTGACGCAATCTTCTTCCCAAGAGGTCATTCCCGGTGAAGGGATCTCGGCTCTTGCCTCGTCGAATGAAGTGATGGATATTCATAACCGAATACCGCTGTGCAAAACAAAAGAAAACGTTCTTGTAATAACAGCTTTTGAAAATTTGTTCCAACGACATCGAATAGGTCTGTTTTCCTTGCATTGATCAGAATCAACGCAGTCTCATCAATTAATCACACCAGAAAAGAACGAAAATATGATGTGCGTATATGCCATCCGCATTCTCCACTGGGCCCCGTTATCACCCGTTAGGTTACTTAACTAACGACAGAGCGGTGGTTGGACTAGCGCGGGAGCAAAACGTATACAACATCTACTAGTATATATATAACAATATATAATAATCGCTCTAGCCATGATAAATGCAACATCACAGATAAGCGATAAGCATCACAGAACAATTCAGATAATATGGGAGCCCCGGGTTTCCATTGAGCCGCAAGTGAAACCCGACGTTCCCCTGGTCGTGTGGATAGCCTGTGCAATGAAAACCTAGACCCCTACGAGTGCGGCAAGTTACCCGCCAAAACAAGAAGTGAGGCAGCCCCCTTCATCAAAGTGAATGGTCCACCCGGCACTTCACGGAATCCGTTAACTTGAGCACTCCTCCTTGGGTCAACTTATACCCCCTACGAGTGCGGAGAATAGACTGCTAATTCTAGAGCGATGCCCCCTCCCTATCAATGCCATGAGATGTAGGCTCGTTGCCCTCTAGAACTTGGCTATCTGTGCACTCCACCGCGTGGTAATCCTAGTACAGAAAAAAAATAAGTACAACAGTGACATCGACCTCAACTCGGTCGTGCCCCAAACAAATAATATACTAGACGGCAATGACGGCAGTCCACATGTCGGACGCTCTCCCCGCGATATCAAATATAGAAATAAATCTAAACTGTACTAACATTGCACCCAAGCTATCCACCACGACGATCCCGCAACATCACAGCACAACACAGAACATCAACGTGAATGTCACGTTCGCAAGCCCGTCTAAAATAGCATATAGCAGTTAGACGAGTTGTACCGCTCTAATGGCATTCACGGTCGTAGATAGTATCGTATGTAATGAAAACTACGACAATAGAATTTCGCACGTAATTAGCAAACTAAACCAATTTCCAAAACCATGGAAAAAACAGTGAGCTAAAGTTCCAAAAACCAACCGTTTTAATCCAATTTGGAAGTCCGAATCAAAACGAAACGCTCCCGAACCTTTGTAGGGAGTTAGAGCAAGAAATAAACTTCGAGTCGGGGGCCTAGAGGTGGTACCCCACCCCCGAGGCCACCACGAGGTGGTCAGGGGGTGAGGCAGACCCGAAACTGCCAAAATTGGGGCAGTTTCATGTCCCCACTGCCAAGACCACCTTGTGGTGGTCTTTGGGAGTGGGCCCAGCCGTATGGTCCCCCCTGGAGATTCCCTGAGGTGCCCTTGCACCACCCCATGGCTTCTCAGTTCAAACCGTGAGCCCGCGGGGGGGGGGGTGGTGGTGGTGGTGCAAACATCTCAAACTTTCAGTTTTTGAAACTGTTTTTGTCGGCAGTTTTGCACGACAAAAACAGCGGATTTCTAATGTCGCAATGAGTTAGTATGGGATTAATGGGTTTGCTTTGATACCATGTTGGGTTACGCCAGCGCCCCGGCCACCAATCTGTGGCCAAAAAATGCGGAACAAAAACTTTTAGAAACAGGCGGTAACGCAACCCGATTCCCGGATCGTACCATTAACCCCACACTAGTTCTATGAAAAGGAGTTTAGAGAGGTTATACCGATCGATCCGTTTCCTTCGGTCTTCAATCTCTGTCCCAAGCTCCTCGCGGCTTCCTCGATCATGTTTGATCTGCGGTCTCCCCACATCGAAGAAGATCCACCTCGAGGGTTTGTAATACGGGCTCCGACCTCAAAACCGAAGCAACTCGGGTATCTAGTTTGCTAGCCTGGATAGACAAGATGAAGTAGGGAGTGTGTGTGATTATTTTGTCTCAATACACCCTAGGTTTCTCAACACATGAGATATGTAGGGTGGAGGTAGAAGAAGATGCCATGGTCAAAGTGTGAAGCAAAGCAAAGAGGAAGTGAAGAAATGGCTAAGTTGTTTTGAGGTATTTTGTTGTGAGTTATATATAAATCAACTAAAGAAAAACCACCAATAAAAGATCTGCCATCTTTCATTGTCCCACCACAAAATATCTCATAACCCTCCAGAAATCACCATGAGCCACTACATGACTCAATACCATGAGTCACCAAGTGCACATGCATGAATAAAAGCTAAAACAATGAGTCACACTTCCACCCAAATAAACATTTAAACTAAATGTTTTACAATAAAAAGAGATGGCATCTACTAAAATAATCTTGTAATAGAATTACAAGAATACCCCTCATCTGTATATACATACCCGCATCTGTATTCCGACTTAATACGAATACAACAAGACAAAAATAATCCAACACTATAATACTAGGATCCGGCTTCAACCAAAGCCCACTAGTATTATCCGTCCAATCTTGATCCGTGCACAAGTGCACGTATATAATCGAATCCTGCCATAAAACCATATGGCCTCTACAATGTTTCGCCCGAAGCAGGGAAACCCTCTGTGTGGGACTCTAAAGACTCGTCAATACTCCGGCAGTGGGTTTAACCACAAGCACTTCAGTGGGACTAGCTGTACGTAACGGCTACCCAGGTATTGAGCGAAAGGGAGGCCGATGAGCAAACCCATCCTGAAACACTACTGAGCCTGACAGTGACAATATCCATACAGTCCGGTCCGTTCGTCTATGAGTATCGCATATCGAGTCTAGGAGGTGGATAAAGTTAGACTCCTAATAGCGCGACATTTAGTGTCGGTATGAAGCCCATCACCACCTGTGAAACTACTGATCCGAATCAGTAATTCTTGACTATCTTGGCCAAGGATTTCTGGTGAGCCACCCGTGCACACCGCGACATCAACCCCTAATACCGGGAGAGACGAATCCCCTGACGATCCGCTCACTGCCTCCATGTGGCTCTGGACCGTACCCAACTAAAACCTGTTTGCATAACTCCTTTGGGCCGTGGTAGGGTAGTAATCAAAGCACATTGGGAACTCACACGAGACAAATGACGATCTCAGGTCGATAGACTAACCTGTACACATGTCACCAGGGAACTGCTATCTGACATTAGGTATAATACCAACTAGCATGTTCCCGGCGAGTCCGTCCGGTGTACTCATAACCTAATAAGCACTTGTATACATCTTAGGTGAACCAACTAACACAAATGGCTTGTGAGACCGGCCACCGCCCCTCGTCGGGATCTCGATCAGTATACACTAGTCTACTCTTGGAGTATCGATGCCCAGTCTCTAAACACCCACGACTAGGGACACTTTATGGATGCACTTATAGACCACCCAACTCCCACGTATATGATCGCTATCATACTGCTGGTAGTCAATCAAGAATTCTATGGGCTCTATCAACATGTAATAGTGATCTGTAATGTCACCTGAAGCATATACACGATGATAAAGACAAACCAAATATCATACTATCATCTCGAGTAAGACCGTTTTACCGGTATATGTCCTCCCTCAATCATTGCAATCGCGTGCCTGCGATCCAATAATTGACTTGAGGGCATTATAGCCAACAGAGCCAACTAGTTTTCAGCAAGCCATCACGAGTAGAGACTCAGTGAAGTGGCTGGATACTATGCGATCCGAGATGGAATCCATGTACACAAAGAAAGTATGGAATTTGGATTTTGCTCCTACAGGGGTATAACCTGTAGGATACAAATGTTTCTTCAAAAAGAAGATTGGTGTAGATGGACAGGTAGAAACCTACAAAGCTAGACTTATTGCTAAAGGTTTTAGTCAAAGACCGGGATTGGATGTTAGAGATTCACGATGTCATGCTTTTTGAAAGGATATGGCCAATATCGGATATGTCGGTTTTTTCAATAAAAAATAGTGCACGACGTGATTCTCGAGTTATAAAAATACCGCAAGTGCACGGTACGTTGATGCAAGACGGCAAGTACCGATCGATCCACAAGGAGTGGATATCACGACATTCTTTTGAGTTAGAAAACAAAGGTTTTGAGTTGATTTTGTCATGTTTTTATACAAATGAAACAATGAAAGGATAAAGTGATGTTTACGGAAAACTTAAGCTAAGGTTTGGTAAATTGGAATACGGCGTTACTGTTCAACACAGAAAACTGTATTTCAATACCGCTCATTCATTATCATTTTGTATTATATCAGTGCTATTAACCCGTGTCTGCTCAATAAATACAGATTATAGGTATTCGTGATAAAATACTGGGAAACACAATTAAATTCGCGGATATGACATTTGTGAGCCGACACTACAACTGGAACAAGAAACCGATCAATGTTTGAAGAGATTCTTTTTGCAACAGCAAGTGTACACATTTTTTCTATGTAAAATGGTCCAACACATTACAAGTGTGAACACTTTTTTTGATGCATGAACCTTGGGGCAGCCTTGCACAAGTGGGCACACACTACTCATGATTTGTGTAAGTGGTGAGGCAAGTGGGCATAAGTAATGAGTGATTGAAAAGTTATGATGTGATTTGAAGATACTTTTCCCTCCAAAACAACTGAGCTAAACCCAAACCTTTACAAAGAAATTAAACAATGTCAGTAGGATTATGGAGAGCACACTTGATCACAGAACAATCACGGGCCTTATTACCCAAAAGACAACCGGCGAAAATGTCCAAAAATCCGGCGCTGCTGGTCCATTGATGCCCAAATTGCTCCATGTTTCTTCTGGTCACTCCATCTTTTCACATCATCCTTATTTTATTGTTTGCTTATCCAGATTTTGTGTCTATAAATACCAGATCAGTGAGCAAGGGGAGGAGAGACTTTTTGCTTTAGTTTTAGTCTAGAACAACTGAAATTTGTAACTTGTTTTTCTTTTGAGCTCTTGTCCCTTTGTCTTGACCTTGCAACTTCTTCATTGAACTTGCAAGCTTAAAATTTAGGTTCTTGAATTCAAGATTAGTTGTATCTTATTTGAAATTCAATAAAAAGTTCTCTTTGTTCATTTCATGTGTCTTGCTTTCTACAAACTTCAAACTTATGAATCCTTGCCTTGCTTTGATCTTACAACCTCTTAAGTGATCTTGCAACCTTAAAGTTTGGTATTTTGATTTCAAATTGGTATGGGCTTAAAGAACAATTGAAGAAATTTGCACGTTGAATTTATCGGTTCTTAACTTTCTTACCTTAACTTTACTTTTCTTGCAATTTTTGTTATGTGCCTTACTCTATAATTTCTTTTTATTTTTGGTATTGTAAATATGTGTGAGTAATTGATTTACTTGTTAAGGGTAGAATATGGTTAGTTTGTGTTCGGAGATGTGTTTGCTAAAACCTTAAAAACCTTAACTTTGTAATTGAAACTTCGACCAAACGACTCGCAACTCCGCTCCGTTAGGCACCCTATCCTACCACGATAGTGGTGAATCCTAATCGTGACCGATTGTGAGTGGTTTGCCGAAGACTAATGTAACATTTTAGAAAATATAAAATATTATTTTTGGGATTTAATATTAAAATAATATATTTCCCGAAAACTGCCCGATTTGCGAAACTGGGGTTTTCGAAAAAGGGTACAAATATATACCAATAATTGTGAAATAAATGGAAATTAAAATGATTTATTCATTTAATAGTATATTTAAAGGATTTGGTATTTTTAAAATTTTTATATACAGTTTCGACAAAAACCCGATTAGTGCACTACTAATCGCGATTAAGCCAAATCCGTATTTCTACAGTTTTACATGGCTAGTGAACCATGCCATGTTGCATTTTGGTTACATGTTGTTTTCTTGTGTAGTTTTGGGTATTTTATGGTTTGGTTTTAAAAAGAAATGAGAAAAGAAAAGAGAAAAGGGTAAAAGGGTAAATAGATGAAAGAGTGGGTGAGAATAAGAGAGGAGAGAGAGAGGGGCTGCCTTATTTTCACCTCCCCCATCATTTTCTTCTCTTTCTTCTTCCTCACTTCCCTCCACTTTCACCCCATGATATCATCTCAAAATATCCATCAAAACCCTAAACCCCTTTAATTAAAATTTATCACCTCCTTCCCCTCTACACATTGGACTAAGAAAAGTTAGATTTTGACAACCTTGAGGAGCTAGGGTGTTTCTTGGGTTGCCCAAATGAGGTATGAATTCTTCCATCTAGTTTAATTTGAAGTCTAATAACACCCCATAGTAGTTTAGAGTTAAATGGGTATTGATTAGTGATGTTAGAAATTTCTAGTGAATGGTTTGAGTGTTGTGTATATTGGGTGATGCCTAGTGGCTATTAACAAGGCTTGAGTGGTGTTTTACTGACCTAGAACAGAGGATGGAACCCAAAACACGGATTTAGAAACCCCGACATCGAATAAATGTGTAAATTGTGAGGGTATTATGGAATGTGGAGTAACCCGGGGGCACTAAAAAGAATTTAGCGAACACAGTGACACATGCAGGCACCCAGGAAGCTACCATAGAGACCCGAGACCCCAACTCCACCTTTTGGCCGCAGATTAATCCATTCTGGCCACAATTTGGGGCCAGAGCATGGAATTAGGGTCCCAGGTTTGGTCCATGGCTCCTTTTACAATAAATTAGACCCCTCCTGTATGCAAAATTGGCTAATTGTCACATGGGGAAAATCTGGGAGTGTTTTACTTAGTTTTTGAAATTGTTTTGCGGCTTTTAATGAATTTGAATTTGGTATTTTGTTTCCGTCGTGTGGCGTTTGGACGTCAACGACCAGGGTTATTGGTCGTGTTTTGCACGCGAAGCTATAGGTTCTAATCTATGAGCGAAACGTGTGCCGTTTTGGCTTTCTGCCTTGATTTTAATACGCATTGCGATTGTTTACTATTGTAGGTACCTTCACGTGTATTCCGAGACGACGGAGCGTGGTGTCATCGTCTTCGGCAAGAAAGAAGCAAGGTGAGTGGATCTATATCCACGGGGGAAGTCGGGTGTATGGCGTATAGCACCCCCGCAAAGTTTTGGTGGAAACCGATTTGTAACATATGGTTAAGGAAACCTAGATTTGGAAACTAGGGTTTGAGCTAAAAGATTGTTAGTGAAACCATATTAGAAACTAAGGATAGTTAGAAGTGATATGATACGACTAGTATGTGAGGACGGAACTTGAGGATGATATTTGATGATATTGCCGTTTAGGGTACTATAGGACTAGATAGTCGGCGTAGGTGTGTCATCCGAACCATGCCTATTTCCAAACTGAAGAATCGTATGCATCTTTTAAATGGATACCTTGAGGGAAGTTACGGATTTTCAAATGATATCTTTTCTTTAAAAACACCGTAACCCCTATTTTCAAAACGACGATTAGCATCTTTTAAAAACTGATTGTATGGTTCGGGTGTGTATGTTAGATTAGATACTTATGCTTATGGTAAAGGTAGAATGTATTTCTAAAATTGACTTGATAAAGGATATAAATGCGATGAAAAGGATATATGACGTGATATGATGATTTGATGATATGTTGGTATACGGATGCCAGTCGATTGAGATGATTGATACCTTACCGGTCCCCTGATATGAGATGATTGCGGATGTGACCTGGGACATAGGTATATTGAGATATTTATTTGTAGTGAATCGTGAGTGTTATCCGTACGTGACGTTAGGTCCGTACCCTCCTCGTCTTATAGGTTGATAGGATCCCTGATAGCTTAATGCCGCTGTACGATGATTTTCTGTGCGTGATGAGTTGATTTGATGATTGACCCTTATCCTGGACTAGAGGTTGCCGTACGATAGTTTATACCGTACGCGATGTTGTTAGGCTAGATGCCGATTGATAGATTCATCGACTCGGTCATATTAGATACGTGTACCTGTCAGCATTTGCATGTGATTTACCTTATGCTGCATTCATGTTATTCGCATTGCATTACTTATACCTGTGATAGTACACCTGCACTATTATCGATGATGCGTATGTTACACGTACACAGATTGTAGGCTCACACACTTCATCATCGATAATTGCTATGTCACTACACTGTAGGATTGCTGCATCATGATATGACTCTTCGCATTTCATTCATGCGCACATACATATTGTACACCATACTTGCGCATATCCATATTGTACACCAAACTTGCGCACATACATATTGTACACCATACTTGCGCATATCCATATTGTACACCATACTTGCGCACATCCATATTGTAAACCATACTAGCGGACATACATATTTGTACGTCCATACTTGCATGATATACGGATATGCTTACATTTCTGTTATATATCGCGTACATCATGCTTTATGATTATACGCATTGAGATATGTTATTTTCATGAGATTTCTTGATTTGAGAACCGTGGCTATTTCAAAAGAAAGCATGTACTGTTTTAAAAACCCGGTTTCTCTTGATATGATATTTCAGTGCGTCCACCATGTATTTTCTGGGTTCTGAGAGTGACATGAGAAACCCGTTTCGAGGAGGCGGATGATTCCGTTTGCGGGTACATGGTAGACCCGGTATGGTATCCCTGGGCAAGAGAGAGATTTCATGTAGATGACGATGAGCCTGGTAGAGAGACCACTACCTACCGGTGATAGTAATTGGGCTCGGCGCTTATCCGGAAGATACCGACCGGAGTCAAGAGATGACATGGGCCGATCCGGATTGATGGAGCCCGTGGGCCGATCCGGACTGACGGAGCCCAAGATATGAGAATTTACGTGTCGATACTGGACACGGGTTTCATGATGTTTTCGGGTGTCGATGTTGGACACCCAGGTTCCATGATTTTGATGTATCGCGAGGGACCCCGTTGATTTATAACCTCATACTTACTTGCATACAGACATTGATTATCTGGTTGGACGAGATCCACATGCAAACATACATTGATTATGGTTGGATGAGATCCATATGCATACATATACTGATTATCTGGTTGGACGCGATCCACATGCATACAGACACTGTTTATATTGATGGATTATATCCTTATACATATAGGTATTGATTACATTGTTGGCACATATGATGACCCGGTCATCCAAGATACCATAGTATTACCTATATAATATAGTTGACCTAGAAGTCGTTGTTTATTCGATTTCTATCTGTTGATATTTTTCTACTCACGAGTTGGAAACTCACCCCCGTTGTGCCACAGTTCTTGCAGGTTGACCGCATGGACCCGTGGCGGCTTCGATGGTACATAGCTTCATTTGGGTGTTTTGCATTGGTAGGTGTGGCATTTGTATCGTACCCACTCTTGTTTTTATATTTCACATTGTATCTAGTCAACTCCATCAATCAAAATTATTAAATTGTATAAGTAATGAGACTTAGTGAGATTGTGGTTGCGAGACTTAGAGCGAGGGGTTTTCCGCTACTTGTGGTTTTGATGTCTTGCTTATTTCTTTATCTTTCGTGGTGATCTTCGTCGTTGGGCGTCGTATACTTATATACTGTCTTGCGTGGTTGTGATCCGCCGTTTGGCGCAGAGCTTGCTCCTGCTTGGGGATGCCTTTATCATTATCTTGTACATGTGGTTTTGGATCAAAATATACAAAGGAGGTGCTGCCAAATTTTTAAAAGACGAAACTTGTTTTCAAACTAGAAAATTTCATTTGCATTATTTATGTCCCTTTTCCATGCATTTAAGAAAACTTGATTTCATTATACCTTTATTTCAAAACATCACCTCCTTTATTTTCTTTAAAAGGTTTAGATTTCTGGGTTTCAGCTTACTTGAATTCTGTTACGCCTTTAGACATTGCGTGATTCAAGTGCTGGTCACGAGCTAATATTTCGCGTCGTGACAAAGTTGGTATCAGAGCGCTAGGTTTAACTTTTGTTCGAGTCTATGTTTGACTATGCGGAGTCTAGGGCGGGTATGTATTTCGGAACCTAGGCTTGACCTTACGGAACTTAGACTTGAACAGGGGTATTAGACCCGAACTTTCGTTTCATAGGCTGACCCTGATTGATGGAGTAGGTAGCTTGAGTAGAGTGACGTACCGTACGTATATTCCACGGCATATTTACGATACGATACTCCACTTAAGAAACCTTACGATGTACATTTTGAGATCTATGATTCTCTTTGTACCCATGATTATACATCCATTTGAGATCCTTGATTCTATTAGTTTCCGTGATCATACTTTCATTGATGTTGTTCCCTTTTATGATCATGTATCCATTCTGGATCTGTCATTTCCTTTCGTGCCGTTGATCTGCGTTCTTCGATACTTGATTGAGGTTCTTGTCACCATGGTTTGAGCTCAGATTGAGCTGCTACTAGTGTTGCGGTCAGGACGAGCTCCTCTGGTACGAGGGCTGACCATTGTGTTTTCTTGTGACATGGAAACGTCTCGATGTAGTGTTATGTTGTGACCTTTTGTGGAGGCGAGTGCTTGGTTTTGCACCGGATGATGGGGCTTTTGATAGAGCTGCCAGTTGCGAGAGGACTGTTGATGTACAGCATACCTCAGAGATTTTGATGTCGCCTACCATGCAGATAGATGACCCGGCTGTTGCTGAGATTGATGGAATGTCGCTTCCTGAGCTTACAAGCTGAGATCGCCAGAGCTTCCAGGAAGAATACGACAGATGATAGCTAGTCTATCCCGAGTTGAGAGACGAAGGTAATTCGTCAGATTGATGCGCCGACGCAGGTCCAATTGAGTTGAAGATTTTCAGGGCGAAGAGTCTTACTCAGATCTAGAGCAGACCGATCCAGAGATGATCGTCGATGTATCGCCTTGTTAGTTATGTATATGCCCTAGAGGCCATTGTTGTACATATGATGTATATTATAATGGATGCTTGGTTATATATAGAGAAGACTTTCTTGCTCGTCATGATAGTATGCTATTTGGTTTCACTTTATCTTAACATGTTGACTTGTATTGGTTTACTGTTTTACTCTCACATGTTGATAAAGCCCTTAGGACTTGTACTCGACTACTGGGACTATGATGAGATCATACTAGTGGGGCCGCGGTAGTCGATGAGTACATCCTATAACTGTTCCTAGTCGAGGGTATATCGAGACAGGGCATCGATACACCAGAGTAGACTAGCGTATACGCATCTTGACCCATATGATGGGCGATGGATGATCCCATATCTATCGGTGTTTGACATCAGAGATGGTGTACGGGTGCTCAGTGGAGACTGGGTACACTGGACGGACTCGCCGAGAACTCCCAGATGGTGATATACCACACGTCAGATGGCAGTTCTCCGGTGACACTGGTACAGGGTAGTCTGTAGACCCGAGATCGTCATAGAGTCTTGTGTGATTCCCACTGTGCTTTGATTTCCACCTTACCACGTCCAAGAGGTCGTGCAAAACGGTGGCTTTTGGGTACAGTCCCGAATCACATGGAGGCAATGAGCGATAGGAGGGGATTCGTCTCTCCCGGTATCGGTAGTTGATGTTGTGCTGTGTTCGATTGGCTATAACTGGAAGTCCCTGGCCAGGGCTGATATAGAGATTTACTGGTAAGTGTTACTAGTAGTTTCTCGACCCGTTATGAGCCATACATCGACACGACTTATCGGTTACTGGGGTCTGACGTATACCACCCCTAGACTTGATATGCAACATATCAGACGAACAGACCGGACTGTACGGGAGTGTTACTGATCGGATTCACAGGAGAACGCACAGGCTAGCTTGTTGATCTTCTGATCGCTCAATACCTGGGTGGCTGTTACGTTTAGCTGACAGCTTGCAGCTTGTGGGTGTTTGATATGATCATCACCTGCTACCGGCGTATTGACGATTCTTTAGAGTCCTACACAGAGGTTTCTTGGCTCAGGCGAAACAGAGTAGTGGCACATATGTGATATGCGCATGAGCGAGAATAATGCGATATGGGATACCGTATTATATTCTCGCGATTTATGGATATGAATCGGGTCATCGGATCAAGTGTTGATTCGATGAATCGGTACATGATATATTAGCCGGTTATATTCGATATAGCCGGATCGTCGGATCAAGTGTTGATTCGATGATTTAATATATAATAATATATATGATATATTATTATATTAACTAATATTGGCTTACTTTATTATTTCATTTTCTCAGTGGATGATACATTGATATATATGCGATATATGTTAATTGTATTATTTTCTTTTGTTGCAAATATATAATATATATATGATATATATTATTGTGACATGATATGATTAATTGTTAAACATGTTTATGGATGATTAATTGAGGTTAGGGTTTGATTAGGTTTAGTTGCTTCAAGTTCCTTCTAGAAGCAATTTTCTTTTGTCATTTGTAAAGATATTTTGTGATGACACATTATTAACTTAACCAAACCCTAACTCTAGTTGTTTCTCTACTTGTTCTCATCCAATCATCCTTGACCATGGTTAATAATTCAATCATATGTTTATATTTCTATTCATCACAAAAGAAAAGGATTATCATTATCTTTTGATTATCCATTATCTTCTTCTTCTTCTCTCTTGAAGAAGCTCTCTTGAAAATTCTTATGTGATGAAAGATTATGAGAAAATGATATAAAAAGAAAGCAAAATCACTACTCTCTCATCCTCATCTCATCTAGCCCATGTGATTAGGGTGTTCTTCTCTTTTGAGTGAGAAAGCTTGAGTCGAAGCGACTTCAAGGTAGATCATCGGAGATTTGGATTACGACAAGCTAGAATGGATCGTTCGAGTCGTGGAGCCTCTCATGAGTCCGGGAGATCGTGGATCGCGGCAAAGGGACTTCTACTCGGAGCTTGTGAAGTGAAGGAGCGGACTACAAAGGTTGTAATCCCTCACACTTAGATAAAAGTTATCTTATTGCATGTTAAACCCTAATAATCTAGCAAAGATCCCGGCTTTGGGTTGTTCGGCACGTCTAAAATTTAATCCGGGCATGTTTGATGCCTTTAGAACCTTCACAAGAGTGCCTAGGAACCCTACAGTGGTATCAGAGCCTAGCTAGAGCATTAGGCGATGTGTTTACGAAGTTAAAACTCCGATCGAACCCGAAACGGACAAAATGGACCCCTCTCTGGAAATTTTTTAAATTTTGGGATTTTTCAAAATTAAAAATGTGTAAAAAAATCAGCAGGTAATTCTAAGAATTACCATGAAACACGTGCCCACAATTCGACCAACAGAGCGCGGATCCACGGCAGAAAGGGGGTTCGCGCGGCGCTTGCGCGGCGGCACTGTTGAATTGGGACACGTGGATTCATGGTATTGCTCGTAGTTACTTGCTGAGTATTCTGGATATTTTTAATCTGTCTCAGGTGTTTATAAAATCTGGGGTTTATTTTGTAATCGTAGATTCGATCGGAATATTTAAATTCGTATTTCTTTCCGGATATTTAGAAACTGTTAAACTGGTTGAACGGATATCATTAACCCACTTTATTCCGGCACGGCAAACTTTCAAGCGTTGAATTTTTATTGGGTTTAAATCATTCGGAAAATTGTACAAGTTAAGCGGTGGACCCTCTAGAAGACAACAAACCTTAACTCGATTATGTGACCGTCTTGAACTGCCTTTTGAACCTTCGGGTTTGAGGCAGTACGGCGTGCCACATGTGAGGCGTTGGCTTGGCCCTTCTACGGCTGGATCACTGGTACTGTGACATATTCTGGGATTATTTGAACTCCGCTCAAGAGTTGAGCACTTCGGGAAATTTTGGGTGTTTGATTATCTGTTCAAATAGTTTAATACCGTATATTTATCTGGAATGTGATACAATATGTGGAATTCATAGAGTTAGGCATGAAATACGAAGTATGTGATATTTCGGATTTACGATGTCTAAAGTGATTGTGGATTCCAAATATTGTAGTTTTACACTTTCTTTTCTGTGACCGTAAGCGTAGTATGTGGTGTATCGCCGGCTTCGTTGCTATACATCAACGACAATCGGGATACGCATACTTGCTTACGTTGATGATATGAGATATTATGTGTTGCTGTGATATGTTATATTGGATCGTCGCGATAAGAATAGCCGGGGGTTTTATGTGAGATGAGGGTTTTTATTTTCATTCATGTAAAATTCATTTGTAATATAATATTCTTTTATTTGGGGCACTTCCAGGTTGCGGTTGCTGTCACCAGTGTATATTATTTACTTTTCCGCATTAGGTAGACCCAAGGAGGGGAGCACAAGTAACCGGGTTCTAGGGTCCAGTGGGAGGCCATCTCGAGGAGTCGAGACCGGGTCTCCTAACCCTAGAATTGGCAGTGTTACTTGCCGCTCTCGTAGGGGTCTTGGGATGTGGGTTTGGCTATTCGTCGCGACCGTGGAATCCGTGTTTTATACAGGCTCGTATTAAAAACACGGACGTCCTAGTATATCCAATATTTCATATATGTTCTTCTGCTGCTATGTTCTGTGATGAGATCATATTACTGCCTGAGACGAATGCTTATACTATATATATATGCTGATATATCAATATTACTGCTTTCGTTTCTTCTGTGATGCTTAGGAAGCATAAGCTGATGGGATTTTTATTAATGAGATTAATAAAAGAAAAGAAACCTAAAGATGTTGTAGAATCAAAAACTTTATAAAAAGGGTAGCTACAGTTTTGCTTTGCACAGTGATATATACGATATATCCTGCACCTTATTCGATGAGGAAAGGACCGAGATCCCTTCACCGGGAGTGACTCCTTTAGCGAAACTGGCAGATGCTACAAAACGCGGTTTGTCTTTTGATTGCTTTTAGTGTTTTGCTTTGCACAGCGGTATATATGATATATCCTGCACCTTATTCGATGAGGAAAGGGCCGACGATCCCTTCACCGGGAGTGACCCCTTTAGCGAAATTAAGAAAAGCCTCAAAACACTCCTTTTCAAAACTTCACTCGATTCTACGACGATATCAAGTTCATTACGCTCAAGGTTTTCTGAAAAACCTGCGTAGCCCTCCGTCATTTCAGATAGAGACTAGTTAGTATTCGTGCTGCGTTTGTTGACCTTAGCCAAGGCGTGGTGTACGGTAGCTAATTAGTATTTATCTGCTAAAACATGAGATGTGATTGAGTTAGGGTAGTCGTGCGACTTTGTTGACCTTAGCCAAGGGTCGTACGGGTGGGTTTAA
This sequence comes from Agapanthus africanus, assembly GCA_030015575.1. Taxonomy (NCBI): domain Eukaryota; kingdom Viridiplantae; phylum Streptophyta; class Magnoliopsida; order Asparagales; family Amaryllidaceae; genus Agapanthus; species Agapanthus africanus. The sequence continues at coordinate 343,845,090 of JASDDO010000012.1, read as the reverse complement.
TTCAATCAAGAAATGACGGGTTAAACTTGACTAGCGCTTATGATTTGTTGACCTTAGCCAAGGTCATAAGTTGCTAGGGGTAAAAGCATTATCGGGAATTTCAAGTGTTGAAATTTGCAATGAGATTGCATACCTCCTATGAGATAGTTGGATCCTGATACCCACTGCGAGTAAGAGTTACTCCTGGGAGAGTTTTACACAGGACAATTAGTCATTCAAGTAGGTGTCTAGAAAAGTGTTAACGAGGTTACGCCTCTGGGAAAACGAGGTTTACTTTAATTAGGTCCGTGCGAAAGCACGGGGAACCTCCCTCAAAGTACCGACACTGATCTGGCTGAAAGATTGACGAAGTTGTAGGGTGTAATTAATCCCGGCTAATCTTACCTTTTAGGGTTTTAAGGTAGATTTGATAAAACCAGTGGGAGACATCCTGATTAGATAAGATAATAACCAATCTAATCTTGCAAGAGCATACGCTAAAGTGTTTTCTTCTCTCTCTCTCCAGGTAGCGACCATTTCAGGCCATAATCAAGATAATAATATGGATGTATTGACTGAACCTGATTATTGTACTGAGCAAGGGAACGTCAGACCCGTTCTTTCTTATAAGAGTTATAAGACTGAACAGGAAACAGGAGAATATCTGGATTCTCACGCCGCCCAAAAGAACATGCATGTTGATGCATCTTCTTCAGGTGTGTTTGTTATTGAGAACTGTTTCTCAGTTCACCCTACGTCCTGGGTATTAGATACCGGATCAGGATCCCACATATGCAAACAGTTGCATGGGCTACGTAGAGGTAGAGAACTGGGAAAAGGTGATCATTCCGTTCAAGTAGGGAACGGTGCGAGTATTGTAGCCAAAGCAGTTGGCGAATATCACCTTGTATTGCCAAGTCGCAATACACTGATTCTAAATGAGTGCTATTATATACCGAACATGATGTGCAACATTATATCAGTTTCTTTATTGAGTAAAGAGGGATATAATTTTGTAGTACAGGATAATGTTATGAACATATTCCTAGATCAAAAGTTGATTGCATCAGGCTCGTTACATAATGGCATATTCATTCTAAATCAGAATACAGTCCTAAATATACAAAACACACACAAGAGGAAAAGTTCAGATATAAACGAATCCTTCTTGTGGCATTGTAGACTTGGTCATATCAATGCGACACGACTGGCTAAGTTACATAGAGATGGTTATTTGAATCCGTTCGAATTATCATCTTATGATACTTGCCATTCATGTCTCAAAGGAAAAATGACCAAAGCTCCGTTTAGTGGACACGGAGAAAGAGTTGCTGAACTCTTAGGACTGATACATAGTGATGTATGCGGTCCCATGTCTACGCATGCCAGGAACGGTTCTTCCTACTTCATTACATTCACTGACGATCTCTCTAGATACGGACATGTGTTTCTGATGAAACACAAGTCTGAAGCTTTTGAGAAATTCAGAGAATATAAGCACGAAGTAGAGAATCAAACGGGCAAAAGTATTAAGATTCTTCGATCTGATCGAGGAGGTGAATACTTAAGCAGTGAGTTCCTAGATTATCTAAAAGAGAATGGGATTCTCTCTCAGCGTACTCCTCTTTATACACCACAGTACAACGGTGTATCTGAGCGGAGGAATCGCACCCTATTAGATATGGTGCGCTCTATGATGAGTACAGCTGAGTTACCTATTTCCTTTTGGGGGTATGCGCTGGAGACAGCCATATATCTATTGAATAGAGTTCCAACTAAATCAGTGCCTACCACTCCATATGAGATATGGAATGGGAAGAGACCGTCTCTTAAAAGAGTTAAGATATGGGGTTGTCCGGCCTATGTTAAAAAGCAAAATCCGGACAAACTCGAGGCACGATCAGTTCTTTGTAAGTTTGTAGGATATCCAAGCAATTCGTATGGATATCTATTCTACCACGTTGAACAACAAAAGGTGTTTGTTGCTCAACATGCCACCTTTTTAGAAAAGGAATTTCTTGAAAAAGAAATTAGTGGCTCTGAGGTAGAACTGGAAGAAGTTCCAGCAGAACAAACTACAACAGATGATTTAGTGGAACCAGAGGATTCAGTAGTACCCGACGAACCCCAGCCTCTCCGCCGATCTAGTAGGGTTTCTCGTCCACCTGAGAGATACTACGGTTTTCTCATTGATGGTGGAAGCGAGGACTGCATCATGGATGATGATGAACCGACTAGTTTTGAGCAGGCCATCGCGAGTGGTGACTCTGTGAAATGGCTGGATGCAATGCGATCTGAGATGGAATCCATGTACACCAACAAAGTATGGACTTTGGAAAATGCTCCTGAAGGGGTAAAACCCATTGGGAGCAAGTGGATCTTTAAAAAGAAATTTGGTGTAGATGGAAAAGTTGAGACTTTCAAAGCTAGACTGGTAGCAAAGGGATTTCGTCAACGAACAGGTGTGGATTATGACGAAACCTTTTCTCCAGTGGCTATGCTTAAGTCCATCCGGATCTTACTTGCCATTGCTGCATACCAAGACTACGAAATCTGGCAAATGGATGTTAAGACCGCCTTTCTAAACGGTGATTTAGAAGAGTGCGTGTACATGACTCCGCCAGAGGGCTTCGTAGATAGTGGGAGCAGCGGAAAGGTGTGCAAGCTGCTTAAATCCATTTATGGGTTAAAGCAAGCATCGCGGAGTTGGAACATCTGTTTTGATGTTGTAGTCAAAGAGTTTGACTTCATCAAAAATATAGATGAACCTTGTATCTATAAGAAGGTAGCAGAGGGTAAGGTTGTCTTCCTCGTATTGTACGTGGATGACATACTCTTGATAGGAAATGATATTCCTATGCTGCAATCAGTCAAGCTCTTCTTATCACAGAGATTCTCAATGAAAGTCTAGGTGATGCCTCCTGCATATTGGGAATCATGATCTATAGAGATAGATCTAAACGGATATTGGGATTGTCCCAATCCAGGTACATTGACACCATACTAAAGAGGTTTAGTATGGAAGAATCCAAACGTGGGAATCAGCCCACGATATCTGGACTCACTCTCTCCAAAGAGATGTCTCCCAAGACTGATTTGGAGAGAGCTTGCATGCAAGGGATACCCTATGCTTCGGCAGTAGGTTCTATCATGTATGCGATGCTATGTACCAGACCCGATGTAGCATACTCACTAAGTGTAGTGAGTCGGTATCAAGCAGATCCTGGAGAGAGTCATTGGACAGCAGTGAAGAACATTCTAAAGTACTTACGAAGGACTAAGGAGATGTTCTTGGTGTATGGTAATGGAGAACTCCAGGTGGAGTCCTTTACCGATTCCAGCTTCCAAAGTGATAAGGACGACTCTAAGTCGCATTCGGGTTTTGTCTTCACCCTCAATGGAGGGGCGGTATGTTGGAAGAGTTCCAAACAGGATACCGTTGCAGACTCAACGATGGAGGCTGAATACATCGCTGCCAACGATGCTGCCAAAGAGGCTGTCTGGATCAAGAAGTTCATTAGTGAACTTGGTGTGGTTCCATCCATTGAGCATCCAATACCTCTGTATTGCGATAACAATGGAGCTGTGGCTTTGGCCAAGGAACCCAGGTCCCATCAGAAGTCCAGACATATTCTGAGACGGTATCACCTGATCAGGGAGATAGTTGATCGCCGGGAGATCGAGGTCAGGAGAGTAGATACGAAGGATAACACTGCGGATCCATTCACGAAGGCTATTCCCCAGATACAGTTTGAGAGATTATTCGGGATGCTAGGTATGAGATACTACAGCAGCTGGCCTTAGTGCAAGTGGGAGATTGTTAGTTATGTATATGCCCTAGAGGCCATTGTTGTACATATGATGTATATTATAATGGATGCTTGGTTATATATAGAGAAGACTTTCTTGCTCGTCATGATAGTATGCTATTTGGTTTCACTTTATCTTAACATGTTGACTTGTATCGGTTTACTGTTTTACTCTCACATGTTGATAAAGCCCTTAGGACTTGTACTCGACTACTGGGACTATGATGAGATCATACTAGTGGGGCCGCGGTAGTCGATGAGTACATCCTATAACTGTTCCTAGTCGAGGGTATATCGAGACAGGGCATCGATACACCAGAGTAGACTAGCGTATACGCATCTTGACCCATATGATGGGCGATGGATGATCCCATATCTATCGGTGTTTGACATCAGAGATGGTGTACGGGTGCTCAGTGGAGACTGGGTACACTGGACGGACTCGCCGAGAACTCCCAGATGGTGATATACCACACGTCAGATGGCAGTTCTCCGGTGACACTGGTACAGGGTAGTCTGTAGACCCGAGATCGTCATAGAGTCTTGTGTGATTCCCACAGTGCTTTGATTTCCACCTTACCACGTCCAAGAGGGCGTGCAAAACGGTGGCTTTTGGGTACAGTCCCGAATCACATGGAGGCAATGAGCGATAGGAGGGGATTCGTCTCTCCCGGTATAGGGAGTTGATGTTGTGCTGTGTTCGATTGGCTATAACTGGAAGTCTCTGGCCAGGGCTGATATAGAGATTTACTGGTAAGTGTTACTAGTAGTTTCTCGACCCGTTATGAGCCATACATCGACACGACTTATCGGTTACTGGGGTCTGACGTATACCACCCCTAGACTTGATATGCAACATATCAGACGAACAGACCGGACTGTACGGGAGTGTTACTGATCGGATTCACAGGAGAACGCACAGGCTAGCTTGTTGATCTTCTGATCGCTCAATACCTGGGTGGCTGTTACGTTTAGCTGACCGCTTGCAGCTTGTGGGTGTTTGATATGATCATCACCTGCTACCGGCGTATTGACGATTCTTTAGAGTCCTACACAGAGGTTTCTTGGCTCAGGCGAAACAGAGTAGTGGCACATATGTGATATGCGCAGAAGCGAGAATAATGCGATATGGGATACCGTATTATATTCTCGCGATTTATGGATATGAATCGGGTCATCGGATCAAGTGTTGATTCGATGAATCGGTACATGATATATTAGCCGGTTATATTCGATATAGCCGGATCGTTGGATCAAGTGTTGATTCGATGATTTAATATATAATAATATATATGATATATTATTATATTAACTAATATTGGCTTACTTTATTATTTCATTTTCTCAGTGGATGATACATTGATATATATGCGATATATGTTAATTGTATTATTTTCTTTTGTTGCAAATATATAATATATATATGATATATATTATTGTGATATGATATGATTAATTGTTAAACATGTTTATGGATGATTAATTGAGGTTAAGGTTTGATTAGGTTTAGTTGCTTCAAGTTCCTTCTAGAAGCAATTTTCTTTTATCATTTGTAAAGATATTTTGTGATGACACATTATTAACTTAACCAAACCCTAACTCTAGTTGTTTCTCTACTTGTTCTCATCCAATCATCCTTGACCATGGTTAATAATTCAATCATATGTTTATATTTCTATTCATCACAAAAGAAAAGGATTATCATTATCTTTTGATTATCCATTATCTTCTTCTTCTTCTCTCTTGAAGAAGCTCTCTTGAAAATTCTTATGTGATGAAAGATTATGAGAAAATGATATAAAAAGAAAGCAAAATCACTACTCTCTCATCCTCATCTCATCTAGCCCATGTGATTAGGGTGTTCTTCTCTTTTGAGTGAGAAAGCTTGAGTCGAAGCGACTTCAAGGTAGATCATCGGAGATTTGGATTACGACAAGCTAGAATGGATCGTTCGAGTCGTGGAGCCTCTCATGAGTCCGGGAGATCGTGGATCGCGGCAAAGGGACTTCTACTCGGAGCTTGTGAAGTGAAGGAGCGGACTACAAAGGTTGTAATCCCTCACACTTAGATAAAAGTTATCTTATTGCATGTTAAACCCTAATAATCTAGCAAAGATCCCGGCTTTGGGTTGTTCGGCACGTCTAAAATTTAATCCGGGCATGTTTGATGCCTTTAGAACCTTCACAAGAGTGCCTAGGAACCCTACACGCCTTTCCTGGAGGATTGAAGCATTGTTTAGCATGCGGACGAAGGATATTCACATGTTTATAGGCGAAGTTAAAAAGTTCGAACGAATGTAAAAAAAAAAACATTTTTCCAAGTTAAGTATTCAGAAGAGCATGCAGGTAATTCTGTGGACCCTCTCGAAGAATGAAACCCTAACTCGACATGATGAGCATGGAACCGCTTTTGAACCTTAGGGTTTGCAGCAGTTTAGCGGTGCCATTAGTGAGGCTTGGGTTTGCCCTTCTACGGCTGGTCCAGAGGTACTGTGGTATGTACCAGATATTTTAGACTGTGCTCAGGTGTTGAGCCTTCAGGAAATTTTGGGACCTCGATGACTCGATCGAAAAGTTTGACGTCATCCGGAAATCATGGGATAAGAGATCAGCAAGCTGACCATCTTCAGATAGAGGACCTCACCTAGATGTGTTGTGAGTAGATCGAGAACGGACGAGTATTGAGTATTCCTCCGATGGTTGGGATGAGTTTCCGAGGACATATTCGGCCAGATATCTTCTACAGAGTGATGAAGACATAGAGTATGTGATTTCGAGTTCGAGTGAGAGACTTCGGATTGACCGTGGCCGAGAACAATAGCAGTATGCAAACAGCAAGACGTGACGTCGAAGTGGACGATGATACGGACGAGTGGAACCAGAGGTTCATGCGAGATGCTAACGAGCTGTTGCTACTCACCGTCGAGACTAAAGATCTGATATGCATACAGAGGCGTTGGGATACGGATCGTTTTCGAGGAAATGTGTGCTCAGAACGCAGATGTTCGGAAAACGAGAAAGGATTATATAAGATTACCAGCCTCCGTATAGTTCGGCATGGGCGAGATCGAAAGAGACATTGAGTGGGATTCCTTCCAAGATACTGTTGCGATAAGATTTGCACCCAGGATCAGATGTGTGATGTGTATTCAGAGGACCAGAGGCCGACGCCAGTGACGTGCTTCCTTACGAGTGGTAGTGATGATTGACCGAGAGAAGACCAGAGAAGTGCCAGAACAGAATCGTCCCCGTTAGCACACCTGACTGGGCCGATGAGCCGATGGATTGCGAGATTGGTGAATCTGCAGAGAAGATAGGGACCCAGAGACAAAGGACGCCAGACCGTGAGCAGGAGGCAAACGGATGTTCTTGCTCTGCCAGTTTTAGGCGCACTGATATTTTTCGACATTGTAGGAGGTGTAACTCAATGTCATTTGCTGCGATTTGCGTTGTGATCCGAGTATCACACATATATCGCTCGGATTTGAGTTTTGATGATGAGTTTCATGATGTTGATTTCGTGCACCATAGCTGCACCTACTGGGTATTTACATTTTTGTGCATAATTATTGCACTTGATATATATTTTATACACCGTAGTGTTGATTTGCGATTTGTGCATATCTATTACACTTGAGATTCGGTTTGTGCCTTAGCTGCACATATTTATGATTTCGTGGATTTCATACGGTTGATTTGATTTTGTGCGTGTGGTACGCACTCAATTTGATTTTTGCACTCGGTATAGCTTACATGTGCTTGTAGTGCATTGATACGTGTTTTGTGTACGCAGTTGCACGCGTTTACGATTTTATACACCCTGGTACACATGGTGTTGCTTTTATACGCATTTGAGTTATGTATTTGTATTTCGTGCACTGGATGCACTGTATTTGTGTTTCGTGCACTGGATGCACTGTATTCGTATTTCGTGCACTGGATGCACTATATTTGTATTTCGTGCACTGGATGCACCAGATTTGCGCTTCGTGCATTTGTGGCACTAGATTTTCATTTCGTGCGATTGTCGCACCAGATTTATATTTTTGTGCATTTGCTTCACCAGATTCGTATTTCGTACATTAGTCGCACTAGAGTTGCATTTCCTGCATTTTTTGCATCGGACGGGTATTTATACCCGTACCTTGGTTGCACCCGATTTATGTCCTTGAGCATTCGTTTTACCAGATTTGTATTTTCGTACGCGTTGGCACTTGCCGTCGTTTTCGTGCATGCCACTGCACTATATGCTTTTACGGACCCGACGCGTTTTGGTTGGATTTTTCGCATATTAGGCGCTTGATTTTGGATTTTTGTGCGCATCGGATGCCCTTGAGTGAGATTTTACTCATGCATGTTGGCTGCTCTTGATTTAGATTTCTTTCATGCATGATGGATGCACTTGATTTGGATTTTCGCTCATGTTGGGCGCTTGATATGAGATGTGGTTTTGTGCACACCGGATGCACTCAATTGGGATTTTCATTCGTGCATGTTAGTTGCACCAGATGCACTCTAGATGCACTTGATATTGTTGTCGTGCACACCCATTGCACTGGACAGATGCTTTCGTGCACACCTGTTGCACTTAGTTTTGCTTTTGTGCATATTGTGGCACCTGTATTTGGATTTGATTTCCGTGCGCACCAGACGCATGTGATTGTTGGATGCGCCTTTTGAGGCTGATTTTGCTTTTGAGCACTTGTTTTCGTGTTTGGCACTATGTTATATAGTAGCCAAACAAGGCTGATCTGAAGACAGTACCTGAGTACTTGCATGTATTAATAGCTTACCAAGAGGTTTCCAAAAAGGAGATATAGTCTTGCCATTTCCTACGTGTCCGTGAGTGACACGAACGTTTATAAAGGAAAACCTTGTTGGAGTATTTCAAAAAGGACGGAACGCATATTTGAGCAAAACATATATGAAACTATATTTACAAATGAGCGTCCGTCACTTATGCCGTGAGTTACGCATCACACAGCGATTTAGAAAAGATTTTGCATGTATTTTATTCAGATTTTGGAGTTGTCAAAGATGCGTACTATATACGTATTATAGTATTTGACTAGTGTATATTGGATTTCAGTAGTGGATTTCGAGATCTGAATCTCTATTGTAACACCGAGGATATGCATGAAAATCTGATGATTTGCTTGACGCTTGACGGAGTTCGATTTTGAGTTTGGTACTCGTTTTCATGCGCACTTGACGCGCTGTGTTGTTTCTGCATCTTCCGTGATTTCGGAACCCCGTTGATTTGAGCTGGTTATTGAAATGTTTTAGATTTTGGGGGTTTTAAATTTAAATTCGGGGACCGAATTTATTTAAGGGGGGAAGATTGTAACATTTTAGAAAATATAAAATATTATTTTTGGGATTTAATACTAAAATAATATATTTCCCGAAAATTGCCCGATTTACGAAATTGGGGTTTTCGAAAAAGGGTATAAATATATACCAATAATTGTGAAATAAATGGAAATTAAAATGATTAATTCATTTAATAGTATATTTAAAGGATTTGTTATTTTTAAAAATTTTATATGCAGTTTCGATAAAAACCCGATTAGTGCACTGCTAATCGCGATTAAGCCAAATCCGTGTTTCTACAGTTTTACATGGCTAGTGCACCATGTCATGTTGCATTTTGGTTATATATTGTTTTCTTGTGCTGTTTTTGGTATTTTATGGTTTGGTTTTAAAAAGAAATGAGAAAAGAAAAGCGAAAAGGGTAAAATGGTAAATAGATGAAAGAGTGGGTGAGAATAAGAGAGGAGAGAGAGAGGGGCTGCCTCATTTTCACCTACCCCATCATTTTCTTCTCCTTCTTCTTCCTCACTTCCCTCCATCTTCACCCCATGATATCATCTCGAAATATCCATCAAAACCCTAAACCCCTTTCATTGAAATTTATCACCTCCTTCTCCTTTACACATTGGACCAAGAAAAGTTAAATTTTGACAACCTTTAGGAGCTAGGGTTTTTCTTGGGTTAACCAAATGAGGTATGAATTCTTCCATCTAGTTTAATTTGAAGTCTAATAACACCCCATAGTAGTTTAGAGTTAAATGGGTATTGATTAGTGATGTTAGAAATTTCTAGTAAAAGGTTTGAGTGTTGTTTAAATTGGGTGATGCCTAGTGGCTGTTAAAAAGGCTTGAGTGGTGTTTTACTGACCTAGAACAGAGGATGGAACCCAAAACACGGATTTAGAAATCCTGACATCGGATAAATGTGTAAATTGTGTGGGTATTATGGAATCTGGAGTAACCCGGGGGCACTAAAAATAATTTAGCGAATACAGTGACACATGCAGGCACCCAGGAAGCTACCACAGAGACCGGAGACCCCAACTCCACCTTTCGGCCGCAGATTAATCCATTCTGGCCGCAATTTCCGGCCAGAGCAGGGAATTAGGGTCCCAGGTTTGGTCTATGGCTCCTTTTGCAATAAATTAGACCCCTCCTGTATGCAAAATTGGCTAATTGTCACCTGGGGAAAATCTGGGAGTGTTTTACATAGTTTCTGAAATTGTTTTGAGACTTTTAATGAATTTGAATTTGGTATTTGGTATTGTGTTTCCGTCGTGTGGCGTTTGGACGTCAACGACCAGGGTTATTGGTCGTGTTTTGCATGCGAAGCTATAGGTTCTAACCTATGAGCGAAACGTTTGCCGTTTTGGTTTTCCGCCTTGATTTTAATACGCATTGCGATTGTTTACTATTATAGGTACCTTCACGTGTATTCCGAGGCGACGGAGCATGGTGTCATCGATTTCGGCAAGCAAGAAGCAAGGTGAGTGGATATATATCCACGGGGGAAGTCGGGTGGATGGCATATAGCACCCCCGCAAAGTTTTGGTGGAAACCGATTTGTAGCATATGGTTAAGGAAATCTAGATTTGGAAACTAGGGTTAGAGCTAAAAGATTGTTTGTGAAACCATATTAGAAACTAAGGATAGTTAGAAGTGATATGATACGACTAGTATGTGATGACGTAACTTGAGGATGATATTTGATGATATTGCCGTTTAGGGTACCATAGGACTAGATAGTCGACGTAGATGTATCATCCGAACCATACCTATTTCCAAACTGAAGAATCGTATGCATCTTTTAAACGGATACCTTGAGGGACGTTACGGATTTTCAAATGATATCTTTTCTTTAAAAACACTGTAACCCCTATTTTCAAAACTACGATTCGCATCTTTTAAAAACTGATTGTATGGTTCGGGTGTGTATGTTAGATTAGATACTTATGCTTATAGTAAAGGTAGAATATATTGGTAAAATTGACTTGATAAGGGATATAAAAGCGATGAAAAGGATATATGACGCGATATGATGATTTGATGATATGTTGGTATACGGATGCGAGTCGATTGAGATGATTGATACCTTACCGGTCCCCTAATATGAGATGATTGCGGATGTGACCTGGGACATAGGTATATTGAGATATTTATATGTTGTTAATTGTGAGTGTTATCCGTACGTGACGTTAGGTCCGTACCCTCCTCGTCTTATAGGTTGATAGGATCCCTGATAGCTTAATGCCGCCGTACAATGATTTTTCGTGCGTGATGAGTTGATTTGACGATTGACCCATACCCTGGACTAGAGGTTGCCGTACGATGGATTATACCGTACGCGATATTGTTAGGCTGGATGCCGATTGATAGATTCACCGACACGGTTATATTAGATACGTGTACCTGTCAGCATTTGCATGTGATTTACCTTATGCTGCATTCATGTTATTCGCATTGCATTACTTATACCTGTGATAGTACACCTGCACCATTATCGATAATGCGTATGTTACACATTCACAGATTGTTGGGTCACACACTTCATCGTCGATAATTGCCATGTCACTACACAGTAGGATTGCTGCATCATGATATGACTCTTCGCATAACATACTTGCGTACATACATATTGTACACCATACTTGCGCATATCCATATTGTACACCATACTTGCGCACATACATATTGTACACCATACTTGCGCACCTACATATTGTACACCATACTTGCGCACATCCATATTGTCCACCATACTTGCGCACATCCATATTGTACACCATACTTGCGGACATACACATTTGTACGTCCATACTTGCATGATAAATGGATATGCTTGCATTTCTGTTATATATCGAATGCATCATGCTTTATGATTACACGCATTGAGATATGTTGTTTTCATGAGATTTCTGGATTTGAGAACCGTGGCTATTTCAAAAGAAAACATGTACTGTTTTAAAAACCCGGTTTCTCTTGATATGATATTTCAGTGCGTCCACCATGTGTTTTCTCGGTGTTGAGAGTAACATGTGAAACCCGATTTGAGGAGGCGGATGATTCCGTTTGCGGGTACATGGTGGACCCGGTATGGTACCCCGGGGCGAGAGAGAGATTTCGTGTGGATGACGATGAGCCTGGTAGAGGGACCACTACCTACCGGTGATAGTATTTGGGCTCGGCGGATATCCGGAGGATACCGACCGGAGTCGAGAGATGATATGGGCCGATCCGGATTGATGGAGCCTGTGGGCCGATCCGGACTGACGGAGCCTCAGATATGAGGATTTACGTGTCGATACTGGATATGGGTTTCATGATATTTTCGGGTGTCGATGTTGGAGACTCAGGTTCCATGATTTTGATGTATCGCGAGGGACACCGTTGATTTATATCCTCATACTTGCATACAGACATTGATTATCTGGTTGGACGAGATCCACATGCATACAAACATTGATTATGGTTGGATGAGATCCACATGCATACATATATACTGATTATCTAGTTGGACGAGATCCACATGCATACAGACACTGTTTATATTGATGGATTATATCCACATACATATAGGTATTGATTACATTGTTGGCACATATGATGACCCGGTCACCCTAGATACTATCGCATTACCTTTATGATATAGTTGACCTAGGAGTCGTTGTTTATTCGATTTCTATCTATTGATATTTTTCTACTCACGAGTTGGCAACTCACCCCCATTGTGCCACAGTTCTTGCAGGTTGACCGCATGGACCCGTGGCGGCTTCGCTGGCACATAGCTTCATTTGGGTGTTTTGCATTGGTAGGTAGGGCATTTGTATCATACCCACTCTTATTTTTATATTTCACATTGTATCTAGTCAACTCCATCAATCAAAATTAGTAAATTGTATAAGTAATGAGACTTAGTGAGATTGTGGTTGCGAGGCTTAGAGCGAGGGGTTTTCCGCTACTTGTGGTTTTGATGTCTTGCTTATTTCTTTATCTTTCGTGGTGATCATCGCCGTTGGGCGTCATATACTTATATGTTGTCTTTCGTGGTTATGATCCACCATTTGGCGAAGAGCTAGCTCCCGCTTGAGGATGCCTTTATCATTATCTTGTACATGTGGTTTTGGATCAAAATATACAAGGAGGTGCTGCCAAATTTTTAAAAGACGAAACTTGTTTTCAAACTAGAAAATTTCATTTGCATTATTTATGTCCCTTTTCCATGCATTTAAGAAAACTTGATTTCATTATAACTTTATTTCAAAACTTCACCTCCTTTATTTTCTTAAAAAGGTTTAGATTTCTGGGTTTCAGCTTACTTGAATTCCGTTACGCCTTTAGACGTTGCGTGATTCAAGTACTGGTCATGAGCTAATATTTCGGGTCGGGACAACTAAGCTCAAGAGACAACAACGGAAGTACAAGGGACAAGAAAGACGGATTTAGCACACAATCGTAAATACCATGCTTCAAGTTCCATAATCCACGTTGTTGCCTATTGCTTTAGTGTCAATATCAGAATTAAGGTCTATAAGGAAGTGGCAAACATCATTCTAACACAAGATAACCTAAAACTACCCTTAACAAGTATTTTTATTTAACATATCATAGTTACGACACTTAGTATAAACAACAACTCATGTTACGATATTAACTCGTTAAAAAAAGCTAAAAGGCCTACCATCTCCCCGCGGACGACCCGTACTCATCGCGGCTCGCTACATGCGACACCGTCTTTGATTGCGGTAATTTCAAATTCTTTCTAAATACGACACGGTGAAAACCTACCTTAATCAAACGACGCCATTGCCGGGGAGACGGTAACGCTTTTTACGCTTGTAGTCTCGGGTTAATTTGTGAATATTTTGTACAAAACTAACTTTCTAACAGATTCAACGGATAAATCACATTCTTTTTAAACCAACATGAGAACTAAAACCAATGATGTTCTCTGGATTTGTGTTCTGCTAACACACTGTATTTTAAAATGAAAATCAAAGAATAAGACTGGAATACTATTATCACATTGAGGAAACACACAAAATTTGAGCACCATATTTTTAAAAACGACCGGTGAGAACTTGAAAATTCTCGATGTCGCCGGCCCCTTTGTGAGGTTTTGAAAATATTTTTTTGTGTTGCCTCCAGTGTTCTGTTAGTATCCTATTTTTATTGTTTGATTTTCTTAATTATTTGTGTTCAGAACTTTGGCTATCTAAATCGTTTTCTAGCTCAAATATCCATATTTTTCCGACATTTGCAGATTTGACGGATTAGCAAGCAACGATTTTGCAGAGCGGGGGGCGTTTTCAAGTATAAGGGGATTGAAAACCTAGTGCCAAAGACCCGGGTAGTTTGACCCGCGCAAGCGTACCATTCAAACACTCCGAGGCAATATCAACACGAGTTTCTTAAACTCAACTCTTTTGGTACGTATTTTTCTAAACTTCCTCTTCTCAAATCTGACGCTCCATTATCCATATCTTTGCAGGATTCTTTGCAACATCGCCGAAATAGCCAAAGAAAAACTTACTGTATTTGTTGCAGCGCCACATTTAAAGTAAAAAAAATTGATTGATTGTTTGATAACAAAACTATGTTGATTTGCGCATTGCATCATTAATACGGACTTAAGGGGCTATAACACCAATTCATATTGGGTTGAGACTTCATCACCCTTCCTAAGATCCCGGAAATCACTAATTGCATAAGTGTTACCTCAATCTTAAAAAAAAATATCTAGACTCAGCCAACTAAGGACTTGTCACGCTCAATAGGACAAAGGAAGATTGTGAGCATTCGGTCGTTTATCTAAACATGACTTTTGTGGTGCCCAGGCTAGACAAGTGAGGAGGTAACTTTAAAAGGCCTGTCTCACGATGATTCGTGAGGGGAACCCACCTTACCTCACTTGTGCTTACCTGGCCACAACTTGCCGTGAAGAGGCGATTTGAAGGTTATCACATAATTTTTCACTTTGGAATAGTTAGGAGCAGGTCTAGTAGACATAGTGAACCCTAGTCTAGGTATTGATTGTGTATTTGTGACTTTGCATTTGTGATTGTGTTTGTTGAACTGCCGTTTCATTTTCACATTCTTGCGAAACAAACACAAATTCGCCACTTTTACCACCTTCACCCAATTTTTCTCCACTTTCGCTTTCTTACCCTCACATTGTCACGACCCGAAATTTAGCTCAGTGACCGGCACTTAACTCACGCCACGTCTAAAGGCGTAACGTAAATCAAGTAAGCCGAAGACCAGAAATCTAAACCTTTTTAAAGAAAATAGAAGAGGTGAAGTTTTGAAATAAAGGTATGATGAAAAACAAATCATTTTCTTAATTCCATAAATAGTGGAACATGAAAAAAATGCAAGTGGGTTTAGTAGTTGAAAAACATGTTTCGTGTTTTGAAAATTTGGGCAGCACCTCCTTTATATATTTTGATCCAAAACCACATATACATAATAATGATAAAAGCATCCCCAAGCGCGAGCTAACTCTTCGCTAATCGGCGGATCCACAACCACGCAAAGCATGAATATAAGTATACGACGCCCAACGGCGAAGATCAACACAAATAATAATGAAAAGCAAGACAACAAACCCACAAAGCGAACATATAATCCATCGCTCAAGTCTCGCAACTACAAGTCTCACTAAGTCTTTACTTAATATACAAATAATAGTTTGATTGATGGAGTTGACTAGATACAATGTAAATAATAAATACAAGAGGGGTACGATCCAACATGTACCACCTACCAACGCAAAACACCCGAATGCAGCTGTGTGCCAGCGATGCCGCTACGGATCCATGCAATCAACCTACAAGATCTATGGCACAATGGTGGTGAGTTGCTAACTCATGAGTAGAAAACATTAACAGGTAGAAATCGAATAAACAACGATTTCCTAGGTCAACCGTATCATAAAGGTAATACTATGATATTTAGGGTGGCCGTAACTGAATGTGTGCCAACAGTGTAATCAACACCTATATGTATGCGGATATCATCCAACCATATGATCAATACCTGTATGGATGTGGATCTCGTCCACGTGTCAACCAATGACACAACAACATCATGCATGTAAATATCATAAAAGCATATGCATGAAAATATGAGGATATAAATCAACGTGTGTCCCTCGCGACACCTCAAAATCATGGAACTTGAGTGTCCAGCATCGACACTCGAAACATCATGAAACCCGTGTGCAGCATCGACATGTAAATCCTCATATCTCTCGGGCTCCGTTAGTCCGGATCGGCCCATGGGCTCCGTCAGTCCGGATCGGCCCAATTCATCTTTCGACTCCGGTCGGTATCCTCCGAATAACCGCCGAGCCCAAATACTATCACCGGTAGGTAGTGCTCCCCTTCCAGGCTCACTGTCTATCAATACGAGTCTTCTTGCCCTGGGGTACCTCACCGGGTCCACTATGTACCCGCAGACGGTGCCTACCGCTCCTCGAATCGGGTTACACATGCCAATCTCAGAACCGAGAAAACACATGGTGGACGCACTGAAATATCATATCAAGAGAAACAGAGTTTTTAAAATAGTACCTACTTTCTTTTGAAATAACCACGGTTCTCAAATCCAGAAATCTCATTAAAACATCATATCTCAATGCGTATAATCGTAAAGTATGATGTATGCGACATATAACAGAAATGTAAGCATATCCGTAAATCATGCAACATGGAGCAGTGATGTGACAATATCAGTATATCCCGCGACATATCCAAATGATGTGAACATAGCAAGTATATTATGCAAAGAGTCATATCATGATGCAGAAATTCTACTGTGTAGTGACATAGCAATTTTCGATGATGAAGTGTGTGAGCCGGCAAATCTGTGTTAGTGTTTATGCCCTAGAAGGCCATTACTGTATCATACTAGCTTGTATATTACTTAATGGAAGCTTGGGATATTCACATGTATATAACAGTCTTGCTAAACATGGTAGTATGCTACTTGGTTTTTCTATCTTAATATGTGAGTGTACGTATTGATAGAGCTCTTAGGATCTTGCTTGTCTACCAGCGTTGTGATGGCAGTCACACTAGTGGGGGCTGGGTAGTCTACAAGCACATCCTTATTCAGGTCCCTGGTCGTTGGATTATCGAGACAGAGCATCGATACTCTGGAGTAGACTGGTGTGTACGCTTCTCATCCCAGTTGGGGAGATGGTCTGTCCCACAGCCGTCAGTACGTCGTACTGGAGATAGTATACAGGTGCTCGTTAGGTTACGGGTACACCGGACAGGACTCACAGGGAACTGTTGGTTGGTTTGATACCAGTCGTCAGTGAACAATTCCCAGGTGACATGAGTACAGCGTAGTCCGCAGACTTGACACTGCTACTTCGTCTCGAGTGTGTCCCACTGTTCTTAGATTGCTATCCTACCCGGCTCAAAGGAGTCGTGCAAACAGGTAGCAGTTGGGTGCAGTCCCGAGCACTTGGAGGCAGTGGCGGTTAGAAAGGATTCGTCCCTCCCGGTATTGGGAGTGGATATCGTGCTGTGTCAGAGAGCCATTACGCAAAGTCCCTGGCCAGGGCAAGCGAGATTTGCTGGTAGGTTCCAGTAGTTTCTCAGGGTGTAATGGGCTTCCCTCCGACACGACTTATACCGCTATTAGGAGACTGACGCTTGCCGCCCCCCTAGGCCCGATATGCGATAGTCTTGGACGAACGGACCGGACTGTATGGAGATTGTCACATCAGACTCAGTAGGAGTTCGGATGGGTTTTCTCATCGGCCTTCTTATCGACAACTACCTGGGGACCGTTACGTACAGCTAGTGCCGCTTACGGTCTGTGGTTAAACCCACTGCCAGCGTAGTAGTCGAGTCTCTAGAGTCCCACACAGAGAGTTTCCTACTCCAGGCGAAACGATATAGAGGTTGCATGGTTTTGCGACAAAGGGTTCGGACGCATACGTGCGTTTACGCACGTACGACTTTCGGACAGTTTTACCAGTCGGCTTTGGTTTAAGCCAGTTACTGGTATCCGGTTATTGGATTTTTACAGTCTAAAGTTTTTCCGTATTTTTGCGGATTGGAGGGGCGTTCTCGTAATTGTACGAGAAGCTTCTAGAAGATGTGACTAAGGAGGTTACTTTGGATAAGATTGTGAGTCATGAGAGTGATTCATCATTATCATTATTGCACCATAAATGATAATGACACATGCTTAATGAATCACCATTAGATATTTGTGAAGCATGCTTATTCATCACTCATTTTCTTTTGTTGATAAATGAGAATGCTTCATAATATATTATGATACACTCTCTCTCATCTCATTATCTTATCTCACATTCTCTCTCCTCAAGCTCTCATCTTCAAGAGACTAATCCTTAATCCTCATGTGTTGAGATCAAAGGTTTAGTTAGACTTAAACATCCATTACTTTCACTCTATATCATCCTTTCTTCTTTGATTAGCAATCAAAGTAGATTAGTTACCTCAAGTTAGAGGTGTAGCTTGGTGTTTTGCTCTCGGGTGGATCGTCTACTACCTAGAGAAGGTCGAGGAGAACAAAGGAGGACACAAAGACGAAGGACCGGTTTCATTAGGTATAATCCCTAAACACAAGTGAAAAGAAACTCTTTGTGTACGGTTATTTATAGTTTAGCTTCGATTCAAGCGGTTAGTCGATGTTCGTTCTTTAAACTTGATCGTTTTGAAATTCCGCCTCCCCACAAGTACTGGGGTGTACTACATCGACTTACAGTGGTATCAGAGCCTCGCTAAACACTAAATAACTTAATTGCAAATTTGTACGAATTTCGAACGGAAAAACGAAGCCGGAAAACCCTAAAGAATGCAAGTTTCTGTCGAATTTAAAATGATGTCCAAAAATTTTTCAAGTGAGTTCAGAGAGCTTGACATGACACCAGTAGAACACCCAAGAAAAACAGTCTCCTGAATCGTCCAACTCGCCGCGGAAGAGCGGCCTCAGCCTACTGAGTCGCCGCGCTTCCGCCGCCGAGTTGGCGAGTCAGGAGCCGATTTTTCTTCTGTTGCTTCTGTGTAATATTTGGGGTTTTCTGGAATATTTAATGTCACGACCCAAGAATGGCCCGTGACGGCCCTAATACTACGCGACGCCTAAAGACGCAACGTAGTAAAAGAAAGCCAAAACCCAGAAATCTAAACCATAAAAATACGGAAAAGATAATATAAGTTTTGAAACATTTGAAATCGCAACCCAAATCTTTAAAAGTCTTACTTTATTTCTTTAAAATTTTAGCAACACCTCATTTCTTTTTATAAAGACTAGTCAATATGAATACAACAGAAGAATAAGGACAGTAGAGAAAAAGCTGTATATATAAAGACATCAAATCCACCATAATACACACTACGTCCTCACCAAGTTTCTATGTCAATAATACAACAGTAGATGGAGAGTACAATACAACGAAGGTACAATATATATAATACAGATAACCGTCTAACCCACCTTTGCAAAAGGGTACTGTGAGCTGATGCGGTATCTGTAGCAAAAGATGGTAGCTGGATAGCTGGATAGGGGAATAGCCTGCCTCGACTACTCTGGGGAAAGACCTGAAACACCTGTGGCACAACGGGGGTGAGTTGCCAACTCGTGAATAGTATAAAACATATGCAGGTAATCGCAGGAATGTACGTACAGCATGAATCTAAGATATGCGATTACAATAATAATATATCATGCAATGCTGAATTAGGGAGAGTACACTAGCAGGTACAGTCAATATGTGAAGCAATGATGGCATGATAGTAGTATGCAATGTCTATGCAATAGAGATATGAGAAAGCTAATATGCAACTATCATAAGGGTACACTACAAGTACTACCAATATATGAATCTGTGCATAAGATAGGTAATGGTGAGGTGTAGGGTGGAATATGTCATTTTCCACGGAAACCTGACGTCGTGGCAGGATCGCAATCCACTAAGATACTCCAATCCCAAATCCTCAAACCAGGCCCCACATTGGGCACTCACATCAAATAAGTCTCACATCTCCTCAATGTACAATGTCGAGTAATCTCCTATATCCCGAATGTACGAGTCACCAATCACATAGGTATATCCAATGTCCAAGTCCCAATGAATCCCCTAGTATCCCAAGTCCAATCTCAAGTAAGTTCTAGCATCCTAAAGGTAAATATATGAACAGAAATAAATATGATGGGGGCATTACACATATATTAGCGTCCCATTCCACTAATATTGGTGTAAGGGTATATATAACAACGGCTAAGTCCCCTGTTATATATACAAAAAGGGGGTTAAAGAATATCATGAAACCGTGTGCCAAGCATCGACACAGAAATCCTCGTATATGGGGCTCCGTCAGTCCGGATCAGCCCACGGGGTCCGTCTGCAGTGTCGGCCCTCGGCCTCGACAGTACAGGTCATCCCGCATCCATCTCTCTACTCTGGCCAGTAGCCTCCAGACAACTGCCAGGTCCAAACAATCACCGGTAGGTACTCGCCCGCCTCCAGGCTCAATCGGCAAACCCATCGATCTTCTTGCCGAGGGGAACCATACCGGGCCCCGCCATGTACTCTCATACGGCAACCACACCTCGTATGGAGTAGGTAATCAGCACCGATAAAACTCATGGGGGACGCTCGAAATATCATATCAAGGAAACCGGGTTGTTACATGTATGCATAATTTCATGAACTCCCGCGGTTCCCAAATCCCGAAAACATCATATGAAATCCAGATAAACAATGCATAAACACAGGAATAAATGTATGCGATATATCTGAATGCGAGCAGGTAAACACAAGTATATAGCTGAACCAGATGTATGCGAAATCATGATAAGGTACAGCTAGGTAACATCAGTAATGTGAATATGCGACAACCACTGAATATGTATCTAACATACAGGTGTAGCAAGGTATAGGTATCTACCTATAGGAGCTGATGTCGTATACCCCCCTGGGTATAAGTAACCTATGTAGGAAATCCCTCCCGGTATAGGTAAAATATGTAGGAGGTATACCTGTAGCTGTATCGCAAGTGAAAATATACCTATCACTAAAGGTATGATACACTATAGGTATACCGATACACTAGATGTCAAGTGTGGTAAGCAATGGTAGCTATAAGGGGTAGTGTGTGACATGGCAATTATTGACGGTGTGTGTGTGTAGCATGCAATCCGTGCTCGTGCAACATGAACCGTCAATAATGTGTGCAGTGTCCTACGGCTGCTAATCACAGTATATAGCTATATCTAGGAAATGCAGTAAGGCGCAATTCTACAATGACGTAGAATGTGCGACAGGTAATTGAATCCTAGCCCAGACGCATAACGCCGTGCGGGCGATTCCCCTGTAGATGTTATATCTACTCACCTAAACTCCACGCTGGGTGAATCCCATCATCTGCTCTCCCTGTAGCCGTGTCCGTAACCCCTGTCTGCAAACCTGTAAATACGACAAGAAATCATATATAAGTCAAATACCCGCGAAACGCGATATCGAAACGAAACGAGAAACTCGCGTCGCGAACTAAACGCGCGTGTGCACGATACGCTGAATCGTGTGTGTACGCGTCTAAAAACCATCGCGACACGCCGCGATACGCTGGATCACAGAGCCCACTCGCGTATCGTGCGTATCGCGCAAACACAAATAAACACAAAAACGATATATAGTCCCAGATTTTCCTACAGGTACAATATTACAAAACTAGACATGCCAATGATCTAGAAAACATAGCAGGGAGCCCTACACCAAAACCCCAACACCTAAGCTCCCCACTGGGCCGCAAATTGCGGCCAAAACAAGGAAATTGGCGGCCAGGTTAGGGGTAGGGTGGCTCGTCTTCTGGTGGTGTCATCTATACCTAGTGTACATGCTCCAGTTTCCTCAATATTGTTCTGCAAGGTCCGGGTCTATAGCAGATCACGAATGTCCAGTATATCACTTTAAAAACACTAATCTGCACAATAAGGGAAACCTATGGTATTTTAGTGTAATCTGGGGATTTCTCAATTGAAGTGTCCCTATTAATACTAAACTAACCTAAGGTAGCTAACCAATTCAAATAATTACCACAATATCTCACAAAACCCCAAAACTAGCACTAAACTAGCTAATTTAGCACTAATCGAAGCAATTAACACACAAGCTACACAAACAAACAATAGGGTTCAGGAAATATACCCCATTGGACCCTAGAGAGCTGGTGAAGAGGTGTATGGAGGAGGTGAGAGCTTCTGCAAGTGCTGAGCTCCTCCTGCTGCTGCTGTTGCTTGCTGTTTCTGTTGCTGCCACTGCTTCTGTTGCTGATGATGATAATGATGGTGATGATGATGATGATGTTATTGTTGTGGTTGTTGTTGTTGTGATGGTGATGATAATGGTGATGATGATGATGCTCCCCCCAACTGCTGCTGCTGCTTCTGCTCCCCCAGCTGCTGCTTGCTGCTCTCTCTCTCTCTCTGTCTCTGTTGCTGCTGCTGCTGAGGCAGCTTGCTGCTGCTGCCACTGCCTCTCTCTCTCTCTCGGCTGTGTGTGTGTGTGTGCAGGTGAGAGTGAGAGAATGAGGGTAGGAAAAATGAGAGGAGAGTGGGAGCAAACATCCAAGACCTCCCCCTCTCTTTCTCTTCCTCATTAAATGAGGCATGGGCAAGGCCATAATGCCCATGCTCTCTCTCTCCTCAAAGTCAACCAAGCACCAAAAATTCAAAACAACACTAAAACCCTTTAAAAGAAAAGAGAAAAATCATTTTCACTAAAGAAAACAACCATGCACTTAAAACCCAAAACACTTAAACAAACATGAAACTAACCTAAAGAGGATGGGTTAATCTTAAAATAACCCTAGTTAACATGCACAAGTGTGTGTGTGCCTAACAAAATTCTGGTAAAATACTCAATAATTAGGATAAAATATTTAAAAACTAATTTGTTAAACTTTTTATTAAAAACCACATTTTAAAATATAATTAGCTACAAAACACATTCTAAGGTGTTACAATCTCCCCCCTTAAAAGAAATTCGTCCCCGAATTTAAAAATTATGCCTTTACGTGTACCTTCAAAGAGAAGATTAAAATCCTCAAATCTCGCTCGCAGCCTCCCAAGTGACTACCTCACTACACGGCTACGCCCGAGAAAACCCTTCACAGATGGCACGACCTTTGACCGACGTTTCTCCACCTGTCGAGCCATTAACACACATGGCTGCGGGCGAGCGAAAGATCGCATCCAGCTAAATGGTCTGGTGCCAAATCATGTGAGAAGGTCATGAAGGAAATTGTAAAGTATCTTCACAAGGAATACGGGGTGAAAATCCAGAAATCTGGGCGGAAGTGCCAATTGAAGGCAACAAAACTAACTCGCTTATAGGATCTCAGAAGGACCTAAATCCTGGGATAAGCTTCCCCAAAATCCAACACGTCATTCATCGGAAAGTCCATAGGAATCCATGATTTGCCACTGCACACTCAAGCCTGCGACCAGCACAGTCGCATAAGACATCTGTTTGCAATGGACAGTTCTCATCCTGACCTGAACACAACTGGACTAACTCCGAATTCTCTAGACATAGCTGGGGTCCAAAGCCCTACTTACGCAGAGTCAGAAAAACAACAGGCTGGTGGTCGACACGTCCTCACCCCTAAACCTAAGGGTGGCCAATTGGAGTATCTCCTGATAACAGCTATCGAAGGAGAACCCTACGATGGCGGGTGACGATCCCAAGCTGCTGACGACCAAACAAAACAACAAACACTCAACTTAAACAAACAACTGAGCACTGAGTATAACCGGATGACAAGAATCCGAATGGAGTCACACCCTAACCAAGATTAGGTGGAAACCATAACGGAATTCATAGAGATCTGCTCCCATTCCTTCTTCGGAACGGTAAAAAGATTGCAATTCTCCAGCCGGCCTCAGATGCTCGACCCAAAGCACACAACAAGACAGACACTTGAAACGAAACCTGAAACTTCTCCTTACATTCCTGTCCACTCGTAACTACCTCACAAGTCACGCCAAAACTGGTGGAACTTGAATGCATAGAGGGAGTTGACAGATGTGCATACTTTAGGATTATACGTCTCTACCCGAAAAAACCAGGTATACAAACGCGTCCCTAACTTAGCACCTCTTTGTCACAAATCAAGGTCTCTGAATCATTACCCAGCCGAATATGCCCAAGTACCTCTGACGTACGAGCTTCGACGGGCAGTGTCTCGCGAAAACGACTTAAGGAAAGTGGTCAGGCGCGGACATGAGCAAGCTGTCCCCTCCGTAGAGACGAACTAAGCTACACTCGACGATCACACAAGAACTGTAAATCTGCAGAAGACCATCACAACAATCCAAATCTGCTGCAGGAAGATGTACATTAAGCTCTAGTGGTCCGTGGAAAGTCTGACACGACTCTCAAGCAAGTAGTGTCCCCAAATATCCAACGCAAAACCACCGCGGCCATCTCCAGATCATGAGTGGAATATCCTCCTCGTACTTCCCCCAAACGTAGGGAAAGCAAAAGCGATATCTCTATAGTGTCACCTCAGTACACCCTCGAGCCCACTCAAGAAACATTACAGTTAAACAACAAGGTCGCCCGAACCAAAAGCAAAGAAAAACTGATGCAGTTGCTAATTGAATCTTCAACTGCTGAAAACTCCGTACACATGCCTCAGTCCAAAGAGAAGAAATCTCCTTTTGGTCAATTCAGTCAACGGTGCAGTACTACTCTAGCAATCCTGCATGAAACGGCGGCAAAAACCTGCTAAGCCCAACAATCTGCGGATCTCCGTCCTGCACACAAGTCTGGGCCCAAGCTGTACGGCCACGATCTCCCTCGGAACCATACGGAACCGTCTCCCGTGACTACAAGACCTAGGAGTCAACATAAACAAGCCTGAAGAAACACTCTGAGAATTTAGCAAACTGCTGGTGCTCTCCCAGCATCTGCATAACAAATCCTCAAGTGCTACTCCTGTCCCTCAAGACACATTAAATAGACCAGAGTGTCGTAAATAACACAACGGAAACTGGTCGAGGAACGGCCTGAAGAAATCTGGTGCATCACATCTACGAATGCTGCTAGGGCATCAGGGAATCCAACGACTCACCGATACACAGAAAGCCCGTAGCACGCATAAGGCAATCTTCGGGATGCCATCATCCCGAATCCTCAATAATGATGACCTGATCCCAAGCACACTTAGAAAAATGTCTCGCACACTGGAGCTGATCAGAGAGATCGCCACGGCAAGGTGAAGGATACCTATCCGCACCGTAAGCCGGTTCAATTGACGATCCGTCGATACGCAACCCTAAACTGCCATCTTCCTCCTGGACGAACAGAAATAGGAGTTTCCAAAAGCGAAACACTCAGGCACACAAAACTCCCCAAACCAAGACTCTGCAGCTGATCCTTTAGCTCCCTCAGCTTCGCCGGCTCATCTGGAACAACGTTGGAAAAACTCTCACACGAAAGGAACCCGGTCCAACAATCCCACGGTGGTTCCGGTATCACAAATGAACGTCGAGAATCCACGACATCTCCTCAGTAGCCGACTAGCTAACCAGGCTGAATTCAAGCTGTAAGAGGCGGCACAACTATCCACCTGTACAACAAGAACTGACTTGCCGGGACAAACAAAACCTAACTTGCTTCCACACGGTAGTCCACAGACGCCTAACACGTAGTTAACCAGTCCGTGCCCAGGAGAACGTCAAACCCAACATCTCTAGAAGGATCAAAACGTCGGACGAAATCTCTATCTCCTATCCGATTGGCACAAAACTGAAATACGTGTCGCACAACCAAAGAATCGCTGACAGAAGTTAACACCACTACTACTAATCTACCCAACCACGGTACAAACAAGAAAACAAACGAATATATCAAAGGAACACAAAACTCAAGGGTACCTGAAAACTCCACATTGGACGTCTGCACGTCCCAATGAGTAGAAGCAGACTCCTGCGTCTGCCCTCTACTCGCAGCTGGATGAACTCCTCTGGTAGCCTGAGCCCTTTGAGCGAATCTTCCACGTCCACGGCTTCTCTGAAAACGATCATGACGAGGTGCTAAGGAACAATCCCTGACGATGTGCTGAAGGCTCCCGCATCGAAAACATCCACGTGCTGACTGCTGACCATCCTGGGAATGGAAGCTGAACGACTGTCCTCGTCCTGAGCCTCTGCTACTCCCGCGACGGCCACGAAATCTGTCTCGACGACCGAACCTCTGTCTCTGGGCTTGTACGCTGGTACGAGTCCTCCACTGTCCTGGAACTCTCTGAGCCTCTGGAATGTGTGCCTCGTCAACTGGAGCTGCAACCACTGGTGCTATGTAGGTGACGGACTGCTGCATGCTGATCGTAAGAGACAGCTGAGTAACAGGGGTGACAACCTCCTGTCGTAGCTCCCGAACGACGTCAACTAAGAACTCATCGTCTGGCGGAACTCCTGCATCTCTACCAAAAGTCTATCCATAGTATAGATCGTAGGCTGATCAGTCTGCACCTGTGCAACTAGAGTGCCATCCTGGTCAGTGCTCGTCTCACCCGAGCTAACCCTGACCTCGGCCCTCGCTGCATCACTCTGAGTCCCCATAGTCATCGGCGGCAAGGCTATAAGTAGATATAAGATGAGATTCGATAAGAATGAGGAAATCGATTCTCAAAGATATGAATCATCAAGAAAGGAATGTCAACCAAATTGTACTTAGGTCACTTAATGCAAGGTACCGCGCTGTAGGTATGCTGCAGACATACACACACTACGTTACTCTGCTTAAGCTACCTACTCCATCATACTAAGGTCATCCTACACTCCGAAAGGTAAAACCTAACGCTCTGATACCAACTTTGTCACGACCCAAGAATGGCCCGTGACGGCCCTAATACTACGCGACGCCTAAAGACGCAACGTAGTAAAAGAAAGCCAAAACCCAGAAATCTAAACCATAAAAATACGGAAAAGATAATATAAGTTTTGAAACATTTGAAATCGCAACCCAAATTCTTTAAAAGTCTTACTTTATTTCTTTAAAATTTTAGCAACACCTCATTTCTTTTTATAAAGACTAGTCAATATGAATACAACAGAAGAATAAGGACAGTAGAGAAAAAGCTGCATATATAAAGACATCAAATCAACCATAATACACACTACTACGTCCTCACCAAGTTTCTATGTCAATAATACAACAGTAGATGGAGAGTACAATACAACGAAGGTACAATATATATAATACAGATAACCGTCTAACCCACCTATGCAAAAGGGTACTGTGAGCTGATGCGGTATCTGTAGCAAAAGATGGTAGCTGGATAGCTGGATAGGGGAATAGCCTGCCTCGACTACTCTGGGGAAAGACCTGAAACACCTGTGGCACAACGGGGGTGAGTTGCCAACTCGTGAATAGTATAAAACATATGCAGGTAATCGCAGGAATGTACGTACAGCATGAATCTAAGATATGCGATTACAATAATAATATATCATGCAATGCTGAATTAGGGAGAGTACACTAGCAGGTACAGTCAATATGTGAAGCAATGATGGCATGATAGTAGTATGCAATGTCTATGCAATAGAGATATGAGAAAGCTAATATGCAACTATCATAAGGGTACACTACAAGTACTACCAATATATGAATCTGTGCATAAGATAGGTAATGGTGAGGTGTAGGGTGGAATATGTCATTTTCCACGGAAACCTGACGTCGTGGCAGGATCGCAATCCACTAAGATACTCCAATCCCAAATCCTCAAACCAGGCCCCACAATGGGCACTCACATCAAATAAGTCTCACATCTCCTCAATGTACAATGTCGAGTAATCTCCTATATCCTGAATGTACGAGTCACCAATCACATAGGTATATCCAATGTCCAAGTCCCAATGAATCCCCTAGTATCCCAAGTCCAATCTCAAGTAAGTTCTAGCATCCTAAAGGTAAATATATGAACAGAAATAAATATGATGGGGGCATTACACATATATTAGCGTCCCATTCCACTAATATTGGTGTAAGGGTATATATAACAACGGCTTAAGTCCCCTGTTATATATACAAAAAGGGGGTTAAAGAATATCATGAAACCGTGTGCCAAGCATCGACACAGAAATCCTCGTATATGGGGCTCCGTCAGTCCGGATCAGCCCACGGGGTCCGTCTGCAGTGTCGGCCCTCGGCCTCGACAGTACAGGTCATCCCGCATCCATCTCTCTACTCTGGCCAGTAGCCTCCAGACAACTGCCAGGTCCAAACAATCACCGGTAGGTACTCGCCCGCCTCCAGGCTCAATCGGCAAACCCATCGATCTTCTTGCCGAGGGGAACCATACCGGGCCCCGCCATGTACTCTCATACGGCAACCACACCTCGTATGGAGTAGGTAATCAGCACCGATAAAACTCATGGGGGACGCTCGAAATATCATATCAAGGAAACCGGGTTGTTACATGTATGCATAATTTCATGAACTCCCGCGGTTCCCAAATCCCGAAAACATCATATGAAATCCAGATAAACAATGCATAAACACAGGAATAAATGTATGCGATATATCTGAATGCGAGCAGGTAAACACAAGTATATAGCTGAACCAGATGTATGCGAAATCATGATAAGGTACAGCTAGGTAACATCAGTAATGTGAATATGCGACAACCACTGAATATGTATCTAACATACAGGTGTAGCAAGGTATAGGTATCTACCTATAGGAGCTGATGTCGTATACCCCCCTGGGTATAAGTAACCTATGTAGGAAATCCCTCCCGGTATAGGTAAAATATGTAGGAGGTATACCTGTAGCTGTATCGCAAGTGAAAATATACCTATCACTAAAGGTATGATACACTATAGGTATACCGATACACTAGATGTCAAGTGTGGTAAGCAATGGTAGCTATAAGGGGTAGTGTGTGACATGGCAATTATTGACGGTGTGTGTGTGTAGCATGCAATCCGTGCTCGTGCAACATGAACCGTCAATAATGTGTGCAGTGTCCTACGGCTGCTAATCACAGTATATAGCTATATCTAGGAAATGCAGTAAGGCGCAATTCTACAATGACGTAGAATGTGCGACAGGTAATTGAATCCTAGCCCAGACGCATAACGCCGTGCGGGCGATTCCCCTGTAGATGTTATATCTACTCACCTAAACTCCACGCTGGTGAATCCCATCATCTGCTCTCCCTGTAGCCGTGTCCGTAACCCCTGTCTGCAAACCTGTAAATACGACAAGAAATCATATATAAGTCAAATATCCCGCGAAACGCGATATCGAAACGAAACGAGAAACTCGCGTCGCGAACTAAACGCGCGTGTGCACGATACGCTGAATCGTGTGTGTACGCGTCTAAAAACCATCGCGACACGCCGCGATACGCTGGATCACAGAGCCCACTCGTGTATCGCGCGTATCGCGCAAACACAAATAAACACAAAAACGATATATAGTCCCAGATTTTCCTACAGGTACAATATTACAAAACTAGACATGCCAATGATCTAGAAAACATAGCAGGGAGCCCTACACCAAAACCCCAACACCTAAGCTCCCCACTGGGCCGCAAATTGCGGCCAAAACAAGGAAATTGGCGGCCAGGTTAGGGGTAGGGTGGCTCGTCTTCTGGTGGTGTCATCTATACCTAGTGTACATGCTCCAGTTTCCTCAATATTGTTCTGCAAGGTCCGGGTCTATAGCAGATCACGAATGTCCAGTATATCACTTTAAAAACACTAATCTGCACAATAAGGGAAACCTATGGTATTTTAGTGTAATCTGGGGATTTCTCAATTGAAGTGTCCCTATTAACACTAAACTAACCTAAGGTAGCTAACCAATTCAAATAATTACCACAATATCTCACAAAACCCCAAAACTAGCACTAAACTAGCTAATTTAGCACTAATCGAAGCAATTAACACACAAGCTACACAAACAAGCAATAGGGTTCAGGAAATATACCCCATTGGACCCTAGAGAGCTGGTGAAGAGGTGTATGGAGGAGGTGAGAGCTTCTGCAAGTGCTGAGCTCTTCCTGCTGCTAGCTGTTGCTTGCTGTTTCTGTTGCTGCCACTGCTTCTGTTGCTGATGATGATAATGATGGTGATGATGATGATGATGTTATTGTTGTGGTTGTTGTTGTTGTGATGGTGATGATAATGGTGATGATGATGATGCTCCCCCCCCAACTGCTGCTGCTGGTTCTGCTCCCCCAGCTGCTGCTTGCTGCTCTCTCTCTCTCTCTCTGTCTCTGTTGCTGCTGCTGCTGAGGCAGCTTGCTGCTGCTGCCAACTGCCTCTCTCTCTCTCTCGGCTGTGTGTGTGTGTGTGCAGGTGAGAGTGAGAGAATGAGGGTAGGAAAAATGAGAGGAGAGTGGGAGCAAACATCCAAGACCTCCCCCTCTCTTTCTCTTCCTCATTAAATGAGGCATGGGCAAGGCCATAATGCCCATGCTCTCTCTCTCCTCAAAGTCAACCAAGCACCAAAAATTCAAAACAACACTAAAACCCTTTAAAAGAAAAGAGAAAAATCATTTTCACTAAAGAAAACAACCATGCACTTAAAACCCAAAACACTTAAACAAACATGAAACTAACCTAAAGAGGATGGGTTAATCTTAAAATAACCCTAGTTAACATGCACAAGTGTGTGTGTGCCTAACAAAATTCTGGTAAAATACTCAATAATTAGGATAAAATATTTAAAAACTAATTTGGTAAACTTTTTATTAAAAACCACATTTTAAAATATAATTAGCTACAAAACACATTCTAAGGTGTTACATTTAATATTTTCTCAGGTTACTGTTTAACAGAGCAGATTTTGGAGCAATATTGATGTTGTTTAATCGATCGAAATTGTACAGTATTTTGCATATTGGATTATATCTGTGATTGTTTAATGTGTTCGTAAACCTCCCCTAACTGCTAGTATGTCGGTTGGCAGGGGGTTGCACATTTCTGAAATGGTTATATCTGTTTGTGCATATAAACTGTATTGGACTGTTGTGGTGTATAGCCGGGGTTAGCAATGGGTTATTGTTTAATCCATTTGTTGTAAATGTAATTTGTTGTAATATTATTTTTGCGGGGCACTTCCAGGTTGCGGTAGTAGCCACCGTTGTATTATTTCATTTTACTGTTTTTGCTCCTAGGACTGACCCAAGGTGGGGTACACAGACTGCTGGGTGGGTAGTTTGCCGTACCCGTAGGGGTCGAGGGTGGGGTAACGGCTATTCATCACAACTGTGTAATCTGTCTTTTCTTGCAGGCTCAAAAGAAATACAGATTGCTTGCAAATCCAATATTGTTTATCTGTGTTCTTGAATGTATATCATTGCGTCAGACGAATGTAAAATATCTATATTTATTGTAGCTATTTAGACGTCACTTATGTTTTACACCCGCGCTAGCCCAGCCCCCGCTCTGTCGTTAGTTAAGTAACCTAACGGGTGATGACGGGACCCCGTGGCGAATGCGGATGGCATAAGAGGACGTTGTATTTTCGTTGTTTTCTGCAATGATAGGTTAATGATGGGACGCATTATCTATAATGCAAAGTAAAACAAACCAAAGTTTAAATCGTTGGAACAATTTAAAAGAAACCACTCGGTTATTTTTAAAACAGATATTTTTAAATGCGGAGATTTAACCACTCCTTTTAAAAGCTATCAGGTTCCTTCGGTTATATCAAGTTCACTACGTTCACGGTTTCGCCAAAACCATTCGTAGCCCTCCGTCATTTCATCTGGGTATTCAGTAGTATTCAAGCTATGTATTTTGACCTAACGCCAAGGCATAGTGTTTGGTAGCTGCTGGATATTCATTTGTTGCATAGATAGATGAGTTAGTTTGGGACAGTCGTATTATCATTTTGGCCGAACGTCAAGGATATATACGGATGGGTTCAAATTGACAAGATAATGATGGGTAGAACTTGACATGTGACTTATGACATTTTGACCTAACGCCAAGGTCATAAGAGCATGGGGCAAAAACTTATATCGGGAATTTCTAAAGAAACTGAAATTTGCAAAGAGATGCATACCATTTGGAGTTTGATGAATGTTGGTAGGATTCCTTCAACATTATCATACGATGATATTTGGATCCCGATCCTACTGTGAGTATATGATACTTATCAGGATATTCGTCACTTAACGATCAATGCTATAAACCTAGTAGGTGTCCAGAAAAGTGTCAGCGGGGTTACGCCCCCAGAGAAAAGAGGTTATTTAATTAAGGAACTTCGCGAAAGCGTTGGAAAACCTCCTCGAAGTATCGACACCCGGCCTGGCTGAACGGTTAAGCAAGTATTGTACGGTGAGAATAGTCTTGGCTAATTCTTCTTTTATGGTTTGAGGAAGGATTCGAGAAACAGTGGGAGCCATCCAGTTTAGATAAACTAAAAACCACTCTAAACTTGCAAGAGCATCATGCTAAAGAGTTTTCTTCTCTCTCTCCTAATTGCAGCGACCCTGAAAATGACTGGACTTAAGTTACTTTTAGAGAAAAATATACTGACGGGGCCAAACTATAAAGATTGGCTGCGGAATGTCAAAATGGCTTTGACCAATGACAAACTGGGGTACGTCCTCACCGCTACGGCACCTGCTGTCCCTGGTCCCAAATCCAGCAATGCGGATAAGGAAATCCGCAAAACCTGGGATTTAGATTGCGCGAGAGCCAAGTGCATCGTGCTTGCCTCGATGAACAATGAACATCAGAGGAGGCACGAGGATATGTCCCTAGATGGCATATTTCTCCATACAAAGGAACTTTATGGAGAGCAATCTCGTATAGCAAGATACGAGACCTCTAAGAACTTATTTCGAGCGAGGTTGGCTGCCGGGTCATCGGTAGGTGAACATGTCCTACAGATGATCAGCTATATTGAAGAGCTCGCAGACCTTGGGACGACTTTGGATAATGAGCTCTATACAGACCTTATTCTCCAGTCCCTTCCTCACACCTACGCCCAGTTTATCCTGAACTTCAACCTTCAAAGAAAAGAAGTTGAACTTCCGGAACTCCTGAACATGTTAAGGAGTGCAGAGGGCACCTTGAAGACATCAAGGGAAACACCCCGCTATGTTTGTTGGCGGTTCATCTTCTTCCGGGTCCAAGGCTAGGGCCAAAGGAAGGAAGAAGAAGGCCGCACCCAGACCTAGAGGAGGTGTTAGTAAGGTGGGAGGGAAGGGAAAGAAAAAGAAAGCAGTACCGATAGTTGGCCAGGATGAGTGCTTCCATTGTCACAGGAAAGGGCACTGGAAGAAGGATTGCAAGGCGTGGAACGCCAAGAACCAGGAACCGAAGCAAGCTGTGGCTTCGACTTCAGGTGTGTTTGTAATTGAGAATTGTCTGTCGATCAACTCTACTTCTGGGTATTGGATACCGGATCAGGATCTCATATTTGCAATTCATTGCAGGCACTGAGAAACCGTAGAGTGCTGAAGGAAGGTGATATGATCCTCAGGGTTGCTAACGGAGCTAGCGTGGGAGCTGCGTCCGTCGGGGATTATCACCTAGGATTGACGAGTGGACACATTTTGGTTTTACATAACTGTTATTTTGTACCCAGCTTAACGTGTAATATCATATCAGTTTCCTTGTTATCAAATAAAGGTTATGATTTCACGTTTGTAAGAGATGTTGTCAACATCCACCTTAATCATGGTTTGATTGGGTCCGGTACATTAAATAACGGAATATATGTTTTAAACCAACTCCAAATTTTCAATGTCCAGAACACACTAAAAAGAAAGTCTCCAGATTAAATAAAGCTTTCTTATGGCATTGTAGACTGGGTCACATCAATGAGAGAAGGTTGACTAAGTTGCATAGAGAAGGATATTTGGACTCGTTCGAATATCAATCTTATGACACTTGTCAATCTTGTCTCAAAGGAAAGATGACAAAGACTCCATTTACTGGATAAGGAGTAAGAGCGAGCGAGCTCTTAGGACTCATACACAGCGATGTATGTGGTCCAATGTCTACACATGCAAGAGGTGGTTTTTCCTACTTCATTACTTTCACGGATGATTACTCAAGATACGGATTCAATTATCTGATGAAACATAAATCCGAGGCTTTTGAGAAATTCCAAGAGTATAAGAATGAAGTAGAAAACCAAACCGGCAAAAGTATAAAGACACTTAGATCTGATCGAGGTGGTGAATACTTGAGTGCCGAGTTCCTAGGTTACCTAAAAGAGAAAGGAATTCTCTCTCAGCTTACTCCTCCGTACACTCCACAGCATAACGGTGTATCGGAGAGACGGAATCGAACCCTATTGGATATGGTACGATCCATGATGAGTAATGCTGAGTTACCGCGATCTTTCTGGGGTCATGCGCTAGAATCAGCGGCATATCTTTTGAACATGGTACCTACCAAGACTGTGCCTACCACTCCATATCAGATATGGAGCGGGAAGAAACCCCATCTACAGTATATAAAGATTTGGGGATGTCCAGCTTTTGTTAAAAAGCAGCATGTGGACAAGCTCGAGGCACGATCAGTAAAGTGTAAGTTTGTGGATATCCAAAGCACTCCAGGGGATATCTATTCTATTACGCAGAGGAACAAAAGGTATTTGTTTCTCGTAATGCCCATTTTCTAGAACATCAGTTTTAGAAAAGGAATCAAGTGGGAGCGAAATAGAACTGGAAGAAATTCCAGAACCACAACTACCACTGAAAGTTTGGTAGAACCGGAAGTTCAAGAAGAACAGGACATTCCCGCACCCCTCCGCAGGAGTAGTAGGCCGTCTCATCCGCCTGAGAGATACTACGGTTTTCTCATTAGTATCATACCCACTCTTATTTTTATATTTCACATTGTATCTAGTCAACTCCATCAATCAAAATTAGTAAATTGTATAAGTAATGAGACTTAGTGAGATTGTGGTTGCGAGGCTTAGAGCGAGGGGTTTTCCGCTACTTGTGGTTTTGATGTCTTGCTTATTTCTTTATCTTTCGTGGTGATCATCGCCGTTGGGCGTAATATACTTATATGTTGTCTTTCGTGGTTATGATCCACCGTCTCATCCACTAATTTTGTATCATACCCACTCTTATTTTTATATTTCACATTGTATCTAGTCAACTCCATCAATCAAAATTAGTAAATTGTATAAGTAATGAGACTTAGTGAGATTGTGGTTGCGAGGCTTAGAGCGAGGGGTTTTCCGCTACTTGTGGTTTTGATGTCTTGCTTATTTCTTTATCTTTCGTGGTGATCATCGCCGTTGGGCGTCATATACTTATATGTTGTCTTTCGTGGTTATGATCCACCGTTTGGCGAAGAGCTAGCTCCCGCTTGAGGATGCCTTTATCATTATCTTGTACATGTGGTTTGGATCAAAATATACAAGGAGGTGCTGCCAAATTTTTAAAAGACGAAACTTGTTTTCAAACTAGAAAATTTCATTTGCATTATTTATGTCCCTTTTCCATGCATTTAAGAAAACTTGATTTCATTATAACTTTATTTCAAAACTTCACCTCCTTTATTTTCTTAAAAAG